>CM017572.1:4195090-4917609 GCA_007844125.1 Sinonovacula constricta
CATTTTAATTACATTATAGATTAAGACTTTTAAGTATTACGTATCGCACAAATCAGCCATTTAGTCTTGCTTTGTAATTAGGTTTTCTTCCATTCGTCTGTTCTATGTTTTGGTTAAAAAAACTCCGTCATTATAAACACTTCGAACGTTTAAAGGACCTTGTACCGTCTGGCCTTATAACCATGCAAAAAAAGCACAGCTTAAAAAAACCCCGCCCGTTCGCCAGTTCTTGTTACTTTTATGGTGCTACATTACACCAGATCGAAATCACCCGTTATCCACAAAAAATCAGTGGTTAATGCCATAAAACAGGTTGGGAATGAAAGAACATGTAATATTTTCTTCTCCAGTTGGCATTAGGTGACAAAAACAAATTCATTTGTCTTTCCCAAATCCACATCTTAAAGAAATAAATAGAACACTAATGTGAAAATGCCTTATTTGCCTATATTGAAGAGCACTTGTTACCAATATCAACATATTAGGATAAACTTATCATGTAATTTATTGCTGATTTAACCCGCGAATCGTTCGCTGTATGCATTGCCTTGAAGTTATCATTTTACAGTTAAGAACTTACATTGCTTTTAAAGTAAACATGACGGGACATAATTTAGACACTGTTGGAAATCTGTCTCTTGATCACCCAAGCAGTGCCTTATATAGATGAAACAACTTGAGCCGACCTCGCGCCCTTTATGTGAGATTGCATAGTAGGTATAACCTTTTTGTTTATTTTTATTGTTTGATATGTAATTTGCGGATAAATCGCCTGCTTGTTATAAGATATGAAAATTACCTACAATTTCTTGAAAAAAACCTACATTTTGTCTAAACTATTTTCTGAAGTTTGTTGCTTTATTTCACATTTTGAGTTTGACACTTAATGTCACAGCATTTGTATCGTATGACGTCCGTAACTTTTTATCATCCGTCATCTTGGGGCTGATTATTTCAAACTACTATTTTGTTTGGAACTGTTACGTTGCCGAGGATTTTATCTGTTGTACATGTACCTATTGTACATATGTTGATAGTTCGTTATAATTAGTGTTTTTGTTTGTATATAGTATGTTTTTTATCAGCTCTAACCTCAGATGCAGGTGCTTGCTGTAAGTCATCTTACTTCTATAGGGTATTTTTCCTTACAAAACCCTTCAGAAAGTGCGAGGTTGGAGAGCTCCACAAACTAGGTTTAAGCACCCCAGTCGACCCGTTTTGCTGACCGAACGTTAACTGTTGGTTTTGCTCTTTTTCTTTTATGAGCCATCCCGGATTTGCTCTTACCTTTTTATTTGGCTTGCATTTAAAAACCTTTGTCCTGTGCCTTTTCTTTTTTTTGATTATTTTTGGTATATGTTGCAATGCTCATAAGACCTTGTCATATACTCTTATTCATGATTACAACAATGTTACCATTGTGGCAGTCGAAAAAATCTCTCCTTGCATTTAATCTATGTCATTTAGATCATCCTATAAAATTCTTTGATAGACGTTAGACATTGGTTCCAAAATTTCATCTACAAATGAACAGGATGCAACAAGTATTTACATTTCTTCTCTGGTCATTCTTTTCTTAATTCAAAACTTTAATTACATTGGCAACCATCAGTTTTGTGTGGTGTTTTATATAGAAAAAAGACTTCTCATAATTCTAAATATCATGTGGACATTATTCTTTAATTATCTCACCACTTTCTTTTAACGACGTCATATTTTATCTAAGAAAACGTCAGCGTTTAGATCAATTTGCTTTCATTTGTTGCGTTTGAGAAACCATTTAGGAAGTGTGAGTTTAGAGCTCTGTAAAACCGGTTCAAGCATCATAGTCGGCCCCCTTTTACTGATTTAACATTCCATGGTGGTAACTGTTTTGTTTGCTCTAGTTGTTTAATGACTTATCACAATTACTGTTAAACGTATGAAATTTTATATTTACATTTGGCTTGCATGTAAATTCATCTGTCCTTTGCCTTTCACATTTGGTATTTTTGCAGTGCTTATAGGTTTTTTTTCATAATTCTTCAATGGACAGTTTAAAAGGTTATGAAAATACCTTTCCATGAAAATGTGACTGGTATTCCATCGCCGTAAACAATTTAAAACGATAAACATGAATCTGTGACAAAAACACAAATATAAATGTATACTTTGCTGAATATAATTGCACGAATATAAAATAATTAAAAAACAAACATTTTAAAATTTCTATTTATTAATAAAAAGTGTTATATATTGATTGAAAACTATTTTAAGTCAAATTAAAAATTCTTGAAATTTAAATTTTGATTAGGAACCGATTTCAAACACAACTTCTAATGACGAACAAGATACTATTTTTAATTAAAATCAAATCCGAATAACGTTTTCCTGAAATTGTATTATCACAAGAAGTTCGTCTTCGTGAACCAAACAAGAAATATCTCTGAGATGAATGCAGTAATTCTACGTTCGCAATGAAGTAATTACAACCACAACCGTGTTTTGTGTGAAATTAGTATTGATCACGACATGGAGCTTGTGTTAGGTATTATCCTAACGTATATAAAACCACATATATGAAGTTTGATCTTATAATTGAATGCCATATACAAATACAATAATTTAAAATAAGTTTTAAATTACAAAGCTTTTTTACAAACTTGCTCTACATTTTCATCTATAGATTCATTCATTGCTTATTTTGTCTTCTTTTTCATTTCAAATCACTCCTTAAAATAAATAGTATTCAAATAGCAGGTTTTAATTTACCATGGCGATCCATGGAGTATATACCATCTGAATATTTAAGACAGTAAATGGATTGTGTTCTCCACAGACTCTGATAAATGTCAGCTCAAGATGTACTTAATTTTGTTATTTCATAGTGTTGTAAAAGTGTTTGAGAAGTATCTCGTCTGTGCACAATTAAAGTTATTTTAATTATTATATCGAACTGTACAATGTTTGAATTTGCTAAACAATAGCGTATTCAAACATTAAAACTTAGGGTAATGTCAATTATTTGTTGTATGAGTGTATTTATGTTTAAAATATCTAAGATATGTTCATGTTGAACGTGGGTATCCCTACCAAACAACTTTTCGAATTGTAACTGCTTTACACAATAAAAAATTATAAAAAAACAGACACTGTTTTATCAGCATCTGTTTACAAATAGATCCGTTATTCACTCTAATGCCAGATCATCATTTTTAACATTATGTAATGTCACTAAAGTTCTTCCCAAAAGCAGCTTACATACATGATTGGTCAAATACAGAAACGTTCAGTTGTTGGCAAACAGCAAAAGAAGTGTTCCAGTTGTGCAGTCTATGCCTGACCCCTAGGCGAGATTTACTGCCACTATAGGATCATGATGTAGCGATAAAAGATAAAACTGTGCTTTATGCAAAACAACTAAGTGCTTTCCTAAGTCCGCACAGTATGTTACATTTTTTACTTAACCGGTTTAAATATTTTTATTATTGTTGTATACCTCCTGCTTAAAAGGTTGACATTCTAAAGTATCTGATTTTGTCGTATGTTACGTAATTTTGTTTCGAAACACCGGCTTGATTCATCAGCAGGATATCTTAAGCAAATTATGAAGAAGGGAGGAAAATGTCTCTAGAATGTATATAATTTACAATCCCCAATAATACTAATGCTAGAATGTACCTGATGTGGTTTACTAGTAAAATGTTATAAAAAACGTACTGTGGTTTTTCTATCCCGAAAACCTCTTAAAGAATTCAATGTTAACATCTGACAATATATATACCGCCTTAAAATACACGAATATAAGGCAGCCTTTTTTTTTTTTCATTAGTGTATACCGATATCCTAAATATGCACAAAATACTCATATTAAGCAAAATACACACAGTTCCCTTGAGAAATCACCTATATTAGGAAGATAACTTACACCAGACAAAGGCCCAGACACGCAAGTCCAATGTTAAAGCGACAAAATACTGACATAAGATATTTAATATAGAAAAGAAGTTAACACCTTGGAATGGTCACTCGGTCAATGCCAGTTCTTTGAACCTCCGACCTCGCGTTTTTCCTTATTAGGGACAATCAGAGTAAATAAAATCTAATCAAAGTAAGACCGTGACCACTTAAAGATTTTACAGGACATTATATCCATGTATTCCCAGAGAGGCCGACTGGTGCTTATGGGTGACTTTAACTCACACTTACAGGGGCAATCTTTTATAAAAGCAAGTAATGCTAGAAGTTGCGCTGTTGGTGCCCTATTTAACGACAATTGTATGGTAGCCGTTAGTACACAACTTTTATGTACCGGAGCCCAATCTACGTTTGTATCATTTGATGATCGCTCTCAGTCCATGATTGATCACATTGTTGTACCATACGAATGTGTAGACATGGTTTCTTCTTGTCACATTCTTGATGACGATTGTTTAAATGTGTCGACACATAGGCCTATTATTGTTACCATGCAACTGTGTATAGAACAAATACACCCAAAAGAAACGCTATTTCGTCCTATCAAATGGAATAAGGTATCTAATGTACAGTTGCAACAATGTGCTTCATCACGATACATCAAGTATCGATACGCTATATACCGTTATTGTACGGTCTCTTGTAAATGCGTCAGACAGCGCCATTCCTAAACCAAAAATAAATAAGCATTACAAACCATATTGGGACCAGTCGCTTAAAGATCAGCATGCGCGGATGAAAACTAAACGGCAATCATGGATCGTACAGGGTCAACCTCGGGACAACTCCATATACTACAAAGAATATAAAGACGCGAAACGCGTGTTTCGCAGGCATCACAGACATGTAGTTAATGCTTTTCTCACTAAATTAAATGCAGAATTAGATCGTGCTGCATGTGTAGATAGCAATTTGTTCTGAAAAATGTTTAATAAAAGAAGGAACACCCCACGACATGGCAGTGAAATGAACTTTGATGGTTAAATGATGCGTGATCAGTCAGAAATTACCATTGCATGGGGGAGTTATTTTAGTACCCTATATAGTGATGTAGAGAATCCATCTTATGACAAAGAATTTTACGTCAATATCACGAATATAGTAAATGACTTAAAAAGAAGCCTCATCAGTCTGTGGAGTGTGACGACATTAGTACACAAGATATTGAAAACTGCATTACAGAATTAAAAGGTGGCAAAATGTGCGGATGAACATCTGATGTATAGTAAAACATTCATAATAGATATTTTATCCAAGTTCTTCAATTTGATGTTCAATATGTCTTATGTCCCATTAGACTTAAAAAGGGGATATATTGTTACCTTATACAAAGGTGGTAATAAGCGTAGAAGCGATCCCAAAAGTTACAGAGCCATTACATTATCCTCATTTATACTCAAACTGTATGAACGTGTTTTACTTCGCATGCTCCAATCCGAAGTAAATCACCTATTAATCCCTTACAGGGTGGATTCCAACAAGGACTGGGATGCAATATGACGTCATATTTAGTTTACTATTTTAAAGCTATGATAGGCAACGGAATTTTCAAACAAAACGATTATTTTAAATGTCGTGTAGCACGTTGGGCATTATATTTATAGGCTAGAAACATCTTTTCCAATTTGTCTGTCCCTGTGTTATGTGTTGCCCAACCTCGACTGTAATAACATATATTGCACGGACCGCCAGATGAAGTATGTTCTGAAGATCTTCATTGGCATACCATATAAGTGGCTAAATGGTAGGTTAAAAACACCAAAAACGAATATTTTACAGTAATGGTAATAACAATTTTTAGGCTAAATCTTGCATATTCTTTGTAAGAATATCATTTGAATCGTCTGGCACGCCCTATAAGTTCTAAATTATACCCTGCTAAAAGGGTTTGATTCTCTCCTTCGATTATACTCGACAAGAACGTTACAACAATTCGTTGCTAAAAGTATGCATTATAAATTTTCTTTTCAGTTAATAAAAACAACGTGCGTACAATTGATCAGTTCGAGTTGGAATTTGAAATATTTGCAAAATAAACATAAACTGAATATTCTGTTTTAGAGGTATTCGCAATTTTAATTATAACTGTGAATGTTTGTATTACTTATATTTTACTGAAAACAATAATTTCCTATAGGATTTAAAAAGATGTAAAATATATTAACATCATGAGCAATTTATATCTACATGTTAATTAGCCGAGTATACACATGTGCTTTCTGTTCTGATTGTTTATCAAATACGATTTGACGATTTAATTTTCTGAATGAAAAAACAACAACAACAGAAACTGAACAAAAGCACACTATAAATAAGTCAATGGGCCCTAGCGGCTAGAGTCGTTCACTTCTCAGTCACTTACTGTGTAGTTTGGGTCCTGGCCGATTCATTATCTTTCATGAAACCTGAGATACGCCGGAGGTTCTACATAGCCAGTCTGGTGCTAGTTCGCCAACTATAATAGATGGATTTTTTAAAATCAAAATGTGTTAATAGTGTCCACATTTTAATGGTTATTGCAATGAAACCAAGGTAAAACCTAATTAAGAGAGGTAATGTTCAGAAAGGAAACACATGATCAGTCTGTGTATCAATGGAAACATTTATTTAATTGAATATTATGTTTATGCATTATTGAATTGTGCATAAACCACAACTTTGACATGCACATCGCTTATTAGTTGAAAGTAATATCTGTGAAAGAAAACTTGATGAATAGAAATATTTCTTATACTTTCACAGTTGTAAAGGTACTTGTAAAGCTATTTACTATTTAAGAATTTATTCACATATGTCATTTATGCTGCCTGTTCTATATTTTCACAGTAAACTGATACCTTTCCTATCACTCGTGTTGGTGGACGTAGCAATCACATTTTAAGATAGAATTCAGACCGAAAGGTTGGGTCTACGGGGAATTAAAAAAGGCAGGAATGACAATACAGCAGCACTTCATACATTAAGCGAAAGACAGTGGCAACAAATGAAATGTTTTGTCCCTGGAAACTGTCTCCATGATTGTATTTGTTAATGGTTCTCAGAGGGAATAAACGAAGAATATCTCAGTCTCAAAAATTGGGAAATATCCCCTTGGCTTTGTCTTTGATATCCAATTCAGGAGACCATGCGATGGCAAAAATTTAAGTATGTGTAGTTAGTAAGTTCAATTTAGGTTAAGATGAAATGCTACGTTTAAGTTACACACTTCTGTAAATTAAAAAAAAATCAATCAAGAATATAGCTGAAAACACGTTGTTATGGCACTAATAAACAAAATTGGGAACGGGAACGATGTTAAGATTTTAATTTATAAATTGATAAATCGATAACACTTAATGATTAATTATTTGATATAACGGTCACTTTCCATAAGTTAGTAAAGTATTTGGTTATGCTGTTTGACATATTAAATATTAACAGTAGATAAAATGGCGTCTATGGTGTGTTCGTCTTTCTTTGGTGAGGTTTGCATAAAATATGTCTTGAATATTCATTGTAACGTGCGACAACTTTGATGCAATACATTTATCATTTGTAATTTTCTTTTCTTGCTATTTGCAAACAATCTTTTAGCCAAAACCTGGTTTGTTATAAAATTAAATCAAATCGAACTTTCATAAAGGCTTGTTCTGAAAACAGTTATTTCTGTTCCTGTTCATGTGTTTAATAAGTGTGTTCTATTTAATCACATTAGAAGGTCTTAAACAAGAACGGTAATTGTCGATATGGCTTTATTTTGTACAAATTATTACAAAGGACAACTATTTTAATGAGTTTGTAAGGGTAACATTAATGGATTTGGATTATATAGCCCCAACTTGTGTTGTAATAAAACTATGAAACAGAGGGTTTATTATAAAATGCATTATTTTTATAAATCCATCTTTTAAATGCGTTACATGTATACTTATATGAAACAAGGTGTACCTATGTTTTCTTTATTAAACTTTTTTAATGCTTCTTTTCAAACGCCTTTACGACTGTATTAATACTGCATTGTAGTATCATTTAAAATCTTCTTGACTTAGGCTAACGTTTAATAGTATGCAGAAGCCATGATTAAATTCCCTAAAACAGTGTCAAAATATTGTTATATTTGATGTTGACCGACAGTCGGAACTACATTTAATATAGAACAATATTTTATTTTAAAATCTTTAATTAATATATATATAAAAAACGTTTGTTTAGATAATTGATGACTTATGAATTGTTCAGTTAAACTAAAATATACTAATTATAAACCAGGTATTATTATATAGAAAGAAAATGAAAAAAATACAAATAGAGTTTAGAACATACGAAAAAAAAAAACGTATTCTATATATATAGTGTTTTTAAATTAACTAATGGAATAGTTTAAATCTATATTGATATCGATAATTATTCCTGCAATTGTCAAAGACATTGGCTGTGTAACAAATATTTAGAATATATTTTCTCTCTCAGTGCCAATTTTAATCTAGTTAAAAGCAAGTGCATTAAAATGTTACAGTACTACATTTTTGTGATTTATATATCTCAAAGAAAAGAAATAAAATCGATTTTCGGCCAGGTAAAATATGTTATGCCGATGGCCCGAATTGTCGTGGTAGTTGTCATTAAAATATGTTAAAGCTCATAGGACCTTTTTTCATTTTTCCCTAAATAAATGCTGTAAGTTACTTTTGAAGACAGTTATAATTCCCTATGCAAGTGCTTACTGTAATTTGTCTCACTTTGACGAGAAATATTTTTATTTACACTGATTGATAGAAAAACCTTCAGGAAGTGCGAGGTTGGAGCGCTCCACAAACCAGGTTTAAGCACCCCAGTCTGTTTTTTTGCCGACTGACCTTTCCAAGGCGGTAACTGCTGCTTTTTCTTATTGTTTGTTATGTCTCGTCTATGTGTTTTATCACCTTTACATTTATCCTGTTTGCTTTGTACTGGAGGTAGTTTAGATTTAAATATATGTGATTATTTTTATTTATTTTTATTTAACTTTTCTTATTTCCCTATTCAATGTGTGTCTTTGTTTCATGTGAAGCGTGTGAGAGGATGCATTGCGTGCATTAGTAATGGTCTCCACGGAAACATGACTGATATTCTGTATTCATGTCTGAAGTAAATGAAAACATAGCAGGTTGGAAATGACGTATGCTGTGTCATTACCTGGCATACTATCGCTTAACTGGTTACATCGCTGAAATATAATACCAAGACGACTTGACTCGTGGTATGCATATAATTTCCTTTCTAAATGAGCAATGAATAGGAAAATCAAATCATGTGAGGTTACAGCAAACTAAACTAGAATTAAATATTTGTTGTAAAAATGAGGCAAACTAGAATCGACAGTCTGGTCCAGTGCACTAAGGTATTTTCGACAATGTGATGATGATGATGCAAAAACATGTTTAATTCTTATGGTTATGACATATTGACGACAATAATAACACTATATCTACAGCACCTTCTTATTAAATGTTGGTTGTTTTGTTTATCTCATATAAATATAATTAGTTAATACAGCCTTCGAAATCTTATATGATATTCTACCTTTCAAACACGCGTTCGTCAGGTGGTATACAAATAATTCAATACGAGTTAAACTGGCAATTAAAACAAATAATTGAGTAACATTTTATTTGCATGTTAAAATAGAATACAAATTACAAAATATATTTTTTTTTTGTGGGGGTGGGGTGGGTGGGGGTTGTTGCCGAGCTAATTATGTTCATTCTTTTAGTCTTTGAACCTATCAATTACACCAAGGTAGTGGTTGTTTTATTATATAATGGATCATCAACATAATCATTCTGCCTTACCAGTATGAGATAAATGCAGTTAACCAAGGACGAGTAAAATACTTCGCCGGCACTATACCAGCGTATGCGATATAAATAACTAGAATGTATTTTAATTAAAAGCAAGTTTAATTACACAACCTTTCCCAACTATTTCGCGGAAATTGGCGCGTAACATGTCTTTGCAACATATTTTAAGATATCTAGCATGTATCTGTATGTCTGACTAATGTATTATGGTTCAGCAATAAACAACTGGGATACTATCAATTTAATAACAGACTGAAAAACACCAGACAAAAGACCATCAATTTTGTTAGCATAGTCGTCTATAGTATATTGATAAACAACAGGCATACCTCCTGCCAAAGGTTTCAAATGAATATGTTATAGTGAAATGAATAATGTCAGATAAATAAAACAATTTTCAGGCTGAGAGATGTATGTCAGATAAACAATTTAAAAGTATCTCGGAGGTAATACCGTGTTTCTGGAAATTAAACTCGAAATGTTGGCTTCTCACACATTACAAAACAGTGTTTTTAAAGTCTTGCCACAAGCTAAGATTTTCCTTGATCCTATAATCTTTTTGAATTTATTGCATGAATAAGAGCTTAGTTGGTGATCATTTGAGGTAAAGAAACAAACATTCGTTTAAAATTTTAAAATCACTGCAAAACATTGACCCTTTTCCTGATTCGTTTATTCAGGTTTACAATGTTGTTCAACTTATGTTACCTTATTTCTTGAAAACACCGCAAAATTTCAGCATCTGTTGACATTTTTAGGTCAGTTAAAATATGTTCTTTTTGTTTGTAAGTTTGTTAGCGAAACATGGTGAGTACTATTTTGCTACCAACTATTAAGATACATGACTTTTCAATGGCCCATTACTTTTTATACGTGTTTGCTAATCTTGTTTAAATGTCACTTGTCATTAGTGGAATTGCATGCTAAGTCGATGGACACGTGACCACCGGAACTAATTCTGTATTCACGTCTGAAGTAGCTGTAAAATCATCACAGGTAGGAAGCGGGCTTTTTGCGATTCTATGACAATACACGTTATGATAAAACTACCACTAAATTGGTTGCATCGCTGGTAACAGCAAAGACAGAATCAATAAGAGAACAGCGCGATTTGTAAAACGGTGTTAAGTATTGATTTGATCAACAGAGTTCGGGACCTGACACTTCTTGTAAAACGGTATCGTAATTATTTAAATACAATAAAACAATAATCCTTTATTATTACCGTTCCAAGGTGGTAACTAATGGTTGTTCTTATTGTATGTTATGTCTCGTCTCTGTGTTTTGTCACATTTACATTTATCTTGTTTGCCTTTGTCTACAGGTAAATAAAGATTAAATATCTGTGGAAATTTTGACAGGACATTTTCTTATTTACCTGTTCAATAAACTAAGAGTATAGTAATACAATGCATAATATAACCTTGACATATCAGTAGATTCCTGTGCCATTGATCTTACAGAGTATTTTACATTAACTGGTCATTTACATATAAAACGATCCACAATAATTTTACATACCGATTATTGATACAGTCAGGATATATGCTCTGTACCATCATTTAAGAAATTGAATTGAAGCATTAAACATTACCATTAACATTATCAAAACCTAAGTACATTACAGTATCCTCACATATGTGAATAATGAGGGTATAAATAGCGCAATAATTTAGCTTACACACAAGAGGAAAGATAGCAAGCAAACATTTAGTTATAATTCATGACGTCTTCATCCCTAAAAATTATTTTATAATGACTTGTGTATTTGTACAAACAGAGTATCTATCTTATATTGGAGAAACTGTCAATTAAAATGTCCACAGACCTTGCTCTGTATGAAGACGAATGTAAGGGGATGGCTTATAATTACTCTTATTACGTCGAAGAAGAAACAAAACAATAAAAACAATAATTATTCGTTAGACTTTAAGGTTTTAGAGTCTGAAAAAGGAAATTAAAAGGAAAATAATTTTAAGAAAAAAAAAGCTACTATTATAGTGTCAGGTAGAATTCAATTAACAAAATATGTTCACGTATCCTTTCTCGAAATATTTTGTTCATTTATAGGTTTATTGTTCTTTATAACATTCCTTACTTTACTGGCACCCATCGTGTCACTTTTTTTTGGTTTCTATAAAGGTAAAGCCATTAGAACGTGTGTCACTTTTCTAAAAACACGAACAAAGAGTGCACTATTCAAGTGTATGACTTTACTTCTTAATATATACATGGAATATAACAATTATTCTTGAATTTCCATCAATATGAAGCAAAGCAGATTAAAACAACATAGAATAGGATGACCAATTATTTGTTACAAACAGACGCATAATTGAATACATATGATTTGATATTTTGTTTACCAAAATTCTTCTTATGCACCGCAACAGGCTGTCATAGCTATCTATCTGTTTAGTCATCTACTAAATCTACAGTTAGTATCGTCATTTATGAAGCAACAACATCCTGACTAATCGTGGAGAACTATAAAAACAGACTGAGACATTGCGATAAAAAAGCTTGATCTACATGTAATACAATGTTTTAAAACCTTAAAAAACTACTTTCACTTGCTGAAATAATAAGAATATATGACAAAGTCCTATGAGTATTGCAACATATACCCAACTCCGAAAAGGCACAGAACAAAGGCATTTCACATGCAAGCCAAGCGAAAAGTAAAAACAAATTTGTGATGAGTCATTTAACAAAAAGAGCAAACCCGACAGTTACCGCCTTGGAACGGTCAGTCGGCAATATGGACCGACTGGGGTGCTTAAACTGGTTTTACAAAGCTGACACCAGGTAGTATACCTTTTTACGATGTTGCAGTACCAAAACCATGAAATTATGTTAGTTCCCTTGAAGAAAATAAATGTAGTTTAGGCAACTCCTAGTTCTACTGCTATTCAATCTTTTACACTAGAAAGATGGAGAGGAAGAAAAGGAGGGAGATAGAGGGAGAGAAAGAGAGAGAGAGACATATAGACATAAAGTCAGGCTTACTAAAACACAGTTTAAAAGAGGAAAAGGGATAGATAGGTAGATGTATGGATGGGTTTGAGGATGAATGAATAGACAGCCTGACAGGACAGAATAGGACATACATGGCAGGATAAAATTAGTTTAAGTTGATATTGATTTCCGTTTCAAGGATCGCAACTTTGCATGTTATATTGGTATAAGGCTCCAATATTCACAATTACGGTCTAGACATCCATTATAAATTAACATCCGAATGATGAACGATTTTGTAATTTTGTCCTATTCATGTGTCATGTTTATATTTCTAAAAGAACAAGTATGTAAGAATGACAACACCATTGTAGCGAAGAATAAACACATAATTGTATACATTGGAAAACACCTTGTGTTGTGGTCGTACTGCTGCGTTGAACAACTCAATGTAAAATAAATATATGATACCTTTTTCTCCGAATGTCATACAGCGACATTGATAGCCATTTGGAACATTGCAAAAATGATCTTGAAGAACGCAGAACCTTAACGGTCCCTCCTTAGTCATGCGATAAGATGTTACGGGCCTTGAAAAATATATACATATTAAAACTCTACCTATAATGACTGACTAATAAACATACATAAATCTTTTACCGGTGTCAAAATAGTGAACAGAACTTAAACCCCTCACTTCCTTGTTGTTGTTTTTTCAAAGACAATCTTTACTGAAAAGCACACAAATTTGAAGGAAAACAGCCCAATCGATGCCGTATGTTTACAGCTTAATATTGAGCTCATATTAAAAAGGAGCAACGTCATTTGAAACAAAACTGCCCAATGTGTATTTGGCTGTTAAATTTGTATTACTTGTCATTTAATACCGGAGGATTAGAATAGGGATTACATTAATTTGAAATTAAATAAAAATGTCACTTTGTGTTGAAAATCCCCTTCTCATGTCATTATGTAATAAAAATTAAAATTAACTAATTCTAATTTTTGTAACAATGTGTTTTGCGATGATTTTGGATGTTAAAAGTGAGGAGATATACAGGCCCGCGTGAATCAGTAAATGCTTATTATCCTTATATTTCCCATAAATTGTGATCCTTCGGTCCACGTGACCTGCGGCCTACGTGACTTGCTACGGGATACATGCCAGTCTGTAACTGTTCTGACGGGCCACTTATGGATGCGAAATGGTGTCTTATTACAGTTTTCACGGTGTGACCTGCGATCAAGTAGCATAGGACCTACTTATCAGTCTGAAATTGGTTTTCACCTATCTCCAAAGGACAAGAATATTAGCAAAATTGTGCCATGTAAATCGGCCCATGTGATCCGATTTTCAAGTGGATCCCTTTTGTGCCGACCAAACGGAATAGGCCTTGTCGACTGTATTATGAAGAAAAATGTTTTGTGTTCAAACAAAGTATTCTAAGCAATATATGATTTAAATAAAAATAATAAACGAATCTTGACTACGACTGCGGTGCCAATATTATTCAAATTTCCCAGCAAGACAAATATGAGACATGTTTTGTTTAATAATACAAAAAGTTTTATTTTATAAGTTTTATCTGAACTGAAATACTTTGTTTCTGTGAACAGAATATTAATAAAACCACAGACACTTGGGTACATTGTCCGCTTTTTGTTAAGCTGTTATAAATTGTCAATTATTATTTTATCAATCAATAAGGTCATTATTTATTTATTGACATTCAAACCTGATTACCGTTATCACTAAAGACTCGTAAGTTCTGTTTGTCTATGCATGCTTTATACAGGGGCCTATAACTTCAATGAGGAAATATGACAAAATCCTATGAGCATTGCATCATATAACAAAATGTGAAGAAAAAAACAACACCGGAAACATTTGTAAGTAATTAGTTTTAGGCGGTAGCATTTATTCAGATTCAGTATATTGCATCCCTATTGGCTTGAATACCTTAAATGCATAAAATAAAGCAGGTCATTGCAAGCTTAGCTTCAGAAATTAACCTTCATTGATTTTTTTGCAGTCATAACTGATTGTCTTTACTGGAAAGAAATGTGTTTTCCGAACAATTCAAAAATACCGGTAGATTTATACATTAGTATTATACAAAAGTAAACTTTATGAATATTTGTTATTTATTAAATTATTTACTTGATACTTCTCCGCATGTAATGGACAAATGCAATTATGAATCACGACTTTAGAAATGATGCTAACAAACCTAAGTAGATTTAATGGAGAAATACATTATCTGCCTTTTCCACATTTATAGAACTTACACACAAAATTAAAATATTTTTTAGAACACAATAACGCCATTATTTCAATCAGAAGCATGAGTTAGTTTTTATAAGATCACATGAAACACACAACAAATCACTAATGAAGCCTATAGGCACATTTGGCAAACATTTCGGGGACGTGTTCGGACTTATCTTTGTCATTATTATTTAATCTATTTTTAGGGGGAAGGTGGTGAAGGTGATGGTCGATAAAAAGCACTTTTCAAAATGTAAGGACTGGTACATAAACCACGTACCGATTTTGCCTCGTACGAGAAGCTTTCATTTTCGATGAGAGAACACGCATCAGTTGATATTATGTCCGCGAGAAGCTCCGGTGCTTTCAAACGGCTAAGTGAAAGTTGTTGACCGTGTCGTTGTAAACGGGCAATGAATTCTCGTTAAATAATTGTGTGACATGCATAAAACTGTTAATTATCTAAGAATGTTACGTAATTAACAGCATACACACTAGAATTTAAAATTAAACTGTATCGGACGATATGGTGTTGTACTGTTATGTATTACTTCACTTTTTGACAAGTGTACTCAAGACACTCGCGCAGCGTGGATCATGTGACACGAAATCAAGGGAAGATAATCACGATAGCTTAAAAAAGGCTGCAATTTTTTGTAGTGCGTTATGTGTTATTTTTATGATAATTAAAAAATAAGAATGTAGTCAGAATAATTTTCTTACGTTTTCTAACCAAACTGGAACAAACAATGTCATAACTAAACTCGGTTTTATTTGACATTTAAAGAATTTTGATAGGTATAAATCGTCATTTCAACGTCCTTCACGTCCTTCACTGACATTTTATTCTTGTCTAATAGAAAAAACAAAACAAGCAATAATATTAATGCTGTAATACTATTTTTAATTGTTAAATGTTTTTGTCATATAAAAGTTTCTAATTGAATTAGTCATTTTACTAATTTCATCGAAAACAAAACTTTTATGTGTGTTTAGAGACCTTTATGTTTTAAATTGAACTTTGCTATATTTTGTGGACGAGTAATGCTTATCTCTCTCGCAATCTATAATAGTGTGTTATTTTTCGGACTCTGCATCATTTCATGTGAAAACATGATGAACACAAACAAGTTCTGCTGATTTAAAAGTTGAGTAAGTTTGTGAGCGTATCCAGCCGTTGGTCAATACACATGGTAGATTTTGAAAAACTAAGAACTAGAAAACAAATGTGAATACAAATAAATCGACCTATCTTATAGAAATAATAATCGTCTATCAGGCTAGCATACTTGACCTCAGTTGAATTGGCATGTCAAAGTATCACACGTAGTGAAATTGCTACAGTTACCGTAACACACCTGCATATTTAGGCAAAACTAGTATATATGTAATATATAATAAATATAATATTTCAACATTGCAGAGCGTTTATGTTTTTATAAGTATGATATATATGTACACTAAATCATTACTTCAAAACTGGCTTATATAACGGGATTATTAACCATATAAAATGTCAAAGAGTAATTTTCTTCTTTGCATATCGACTTGTTTACGTCAGTACTACATGTAATATCAGTTTTGTATTGATTCTCTTTACCGACTTATCGAAGTAGCGTACACTTCTAGATACACATAATTTCTGTTTGTATTTTATATTCTTTCTCCCCTTTCTTTTTGCCGTTAAGGAAATGAAAATAGTTGCACAATATTAGAAATATAATAAATCTATTTGACATTTTTGGACAATGAACTTTGTTACAAATGTGAGATTGCACAGTAGGTATAACATCGGGATTTTAGTACCTTTCTTACATATAATATGCCAACTCCGGATTAATCCTCGGCTTTTCATGAACTGTTTTTTTAACTTATTAGCTCTTAACAATACTACGTTTTATTTTGTTGGTAGGTTGTTTTCTAAATTTCGATGTTTTCTTTTGTAATTTTTACATTTCACTTTTGTCACTTTAGGATATCTTATAATATATCAGCACTTGGGCTGTTTTATTTCAAACTGATCTCTCGTTTGGGGTTTTTGTTTTTACGTTGCCGAGGCTTTTATCTACTGTACATACTGTACATATGTTTATAGTTTAATTTGTTGCTAGTTGTTATGTATGTATATAAGTTCATTGTATCTGTTTTTATCTCCCGATGCAGGTGCTTACTGTTAGTTGTTTCACTTTGACGGGATGTTGTTATTTACACTGTTTGTTTGCTAGAAAAACCTTCAGGAAGTGGGATTTTGGAGCGCTCCACAAACCAGGTTTAAGCACCCCAGTTGGCCCTTTTGCCGATTGACCGTTCCAAGGCGGTAACTGATGGTTTTTCTTTATGTGTGTTATGCTTCGTCTCTGTGTTTTTGTCACATTTGCATTTACCTTGTTTGCCTTTGTCTCTTGGTAGATAAAATTTAAATATCTGTGAAAATTTTGATAGGACCTTTTCTTATTTACCTTACACGTTCTTAAACTCTCGGTCAGCGATATTTTCTATCTGCATTGGTTTGATGTTACTTCATACTCTGTATAGATAGGACATATTTCTGTAAATCTCTTACTGATTGTCACTGTTAAAATAAATAAAACACTACATATGTTTTCATAGCTTTGCTCCTTGATTTATTGCAATTGAAACCATGTGTTGTCCCTGAGCTTTTTTTAGGACTGCAAACTTATACATAATCGCTCATTTAGCCCCAAGCAAGTAAACAAAATTTAATTCTGTAGCAATTCCTAACGTTGGGTATTTTATGTAACTGTTGCAGTTCAACCATGTTTTTAATCTTGATGTTTTTATAACCAACGAGTGATACATCAAGTTTCAATTTAATAATTGGAGTGCTGCTGTAATCTTTTTTATTAGAATATATAGATTTCTAATCCAACCTTTAATGAAAACGTTCTTATCTTAAAGTGCATGATGCGACTAACCTTTTACCAAAATTTAAACTCGACATTGATGACGCATTTAATTATTGTTCTGGGTGATTTATTGTCAAACAAGGGTTTATTTTTTTTTCGATAGAAACATCTGTACGTTGATTCGTACACAGAATAAGAAAGATAAATAATGTTTAAAATACTAGTTTTATTGGCTTACGATTTCGGAAAGCGGCAATAGATTATTGCTTTTCTGTTTGAGGATACAATATTGTTTTACTGACTTTGTAGTTTTGAAGACGTACAGCAGTTGCACTTAAACATTTGTCTAAATCATGATATACTTAAAAGTAAAGACGGGACAATATATACACGATGCGGCACTAAAAATAGTCCATTGAAACTTTCGACTTCGGATTATAAACGAGAGAATGTTTTTGACGATTACGTTAGTAGACAATAGCATCCCTATGTTTCTAAATTATAACATAGACTAGTCATGTAAGTCAATCGATACCTAATTATCACGTAAATGTTGGTCGAAACAATTGACCGATCGACAGCGTTTGATTGACAGGTCCACGTGATCATTATTGACCAATGAAATGACGCGACGTATTCAGCCCAATGTTTACATTTTGGATCTCCGACATTTTGCAAAATGGTGAATCGTTGTTGCTGGGGAACTTGTAACACTGATTCTCGGTACCCAGAGAGAATGGAGTGTGGTATTGCATTTTTCCCCTTCCCCAAACCTCACAGTAAGCTTCAGAGATGTAAACGCTGGATCAAGCTTTGTGGACGCCCCATATATCAGCTAAACGAGGACGTTCTGCGATGCCCTTCGAGAGGGAAACATTTCTACGTGTGTTCTAAGGTATGTAATTCACTTACATACAGTTTTATACGATTTTTAATGAAGTAAATTTTGTTAAAATTTACGCTATAGTATGTTGTCACATATGTATACACTTGAGTTCTAACAAATGAATGCCTAAAGGCTAAAGTTGTGCCTGATCAATGTAATTTCGGACATTTCATTTTCGGGATGTAGACCATAATCATGGTAAGTTGTTATAGAATTAGATTCGAATAAAGTAATGAACATGATGATCGCTTTTCTTTGATTTTTAGATTTATTGTACTTAGAACTTTGTAATTTACTTTAAAAGAATTGCAATAGTCAAACTTGGGCCCTACCAAAATAGATCTTTATTTTGTATTATGTTGACAGTATTTTTTATGACAGTGTATCTTTTGAAACAGAAAACTTTTGTTCTGGAATATTATAAATTCCAAAATAAGACATAAATCTTTCTGTTAAGTGAATATGTAAAATGAATGATTATGCATCTTATTATAACTGGTCATACACTGTGTGTGTGTTTTG
This sequence comes from Sinonovacula constricta, assembly GCA_007844125.1. Lineage (NCBI taxonomy): Eukaryota > Metazoa > Mollusca > Bivalvia > Cardiida > Solecurtidae > Sinonovacula > Sinonovacula constricta. Next base: position 4,214,369 of record CM017572.1, read on the forward strand.
GTACCTAACACAACATATTTCTTTTTTTAGCATTTCAAGGATGGTCGACCCACAGAACTACATCCTGACCCTGAACCAGCTCTACCCTTTGATAAGCCTACACATGGACGTCCATCACCCAGACGAAGGCATTTAAACCTTGATGCTAAGCAATCTAGCATATCAGTGTCGGAAGCAGAGATTATGTAAGTTACCAATGTTACAGGTTTTCTATGTTGACTGTTGCAACTGTTCAGAATTAGTAGTTCAGTTTAGTCATTTTTTTCTGGCTTTAAAATGGCTACTAACAAATTTGGCTAAGAATAATAAGCTTAGTTAAATGTTTATTTAAAGAAATTTAATGCTAAATATTTCAGACTTTTATTCACTGTTAAAGATTAAAAATCCATTTTTAAACCCACAAAAATGTATATCCTGTGACAATTTGGTTGCTTTTTGTTAACCTACATGAATTCTGTTATTTTCATTTTCTTGAAAGTGATACATGTATGTATCCCATTTAATAGAATGGCATGTATGGGAAGGCCGTACCAGTAAAGTACAGCAAATTAACTGTTGTCAATACTTTAAACATGTTTAACCGTCAAGATCTGTATGCAAGTCATAGTAACTGCTATTGATATGTAGGAAAGATTTTAATAGTTATTGTTCAAATGGTTTATGTTATCATTTCTTTTATTGGTTTATTACTCGTAAGAAGTTGTGTTGTTTGTTTTCTGAACAGTTTCCTTCAGAGTGGAGGTACATGGGTCTGATGTTGTACAAAGAAATTCAGGTAGTTTTGAACAAGTTCACTACATGTACACACAAAATGAGTGTTTTTTGCAGACCTGTAGAGTATTATATTTATGCACTTCAGGTAATAGTCGATTCATCTGATATCATTTACTAAATATAGCATTTTATCGATCATTTGAGTCAGTAATAGAAATAATAACACACATCAATTTTGGAGTATTAAAAGTACACACAATTTATTTCATTTTTTTTATTTTACAATAATAACTTAAAGTTGTATGCAATAAATACATGCTGTCACTTTTTGTACAACAATTACATCATAACATAAATCAATAACTTAAAGTATTATGCAATAAGTACATGCTGTCACTTTTTATACAACAATTACACCATAACATAATGTCATTTTGAAGCCTCTTCAAACACAGCTAGCAGCAGTAATGAGTGCGAAGAACAAAAGACAGCAGGTGACCAGCCCAGCCAGTTGGAAGCAAACAGATCAGGAGATACTGTTACTGGTAATGTTTGTTCTATATATGTAATGTGGCAACCAGAACAGTATTGATTTACCAAATTGCCATGTATGATAAATTTGCTGTATTATTTTTATTCTTTGCTCATACATGTATATGGTTTGAATTGTTGACAGTAAATGTGGACTAGTTTCTGCAGCAATTCATTCATAATTTTCTTATCCGGAACAATAACCTCACAATGGAAGTCTTTTCTGAAGTATGTGATAAAGTAGCATTCTGTTGCTCCAGAAACCAAGAATTGACCTTGAACTTGAAAGTAATGCTCATGTGTGTGCTTTAGATTGATTTCATCTTCATGTTTGGTCAAGAAAAAATCTTTGATTTTGTCAATTGCCTCGGGAAAAGTGAGGTCTCGTGCAGAAAAGGGACATTTAACCTCCATTATGGATGATGTTCCATCTTTGCAAACTATGGCATCAGGTGTAGCCCCTATAAATGGAAATTTTGGATTGACTATCAGTCCAACCTCATGTAAATGAGCACTTGATGATTTAATGAACATCATTTTTGCTTTGCTTGCATTAGCAATACCTAATGAAGTGGGTTTACTGTGGAATTGACCCTTTGAAAAAGTATTGTGCAAGAATGAGATGTTAATGTCTTTTTTTCTTTTCATTATTTGACCAAAGGTGGAGGCAGTGATGCGTTTGACCTTTCTGCTAACCATTCCTTAGAACAAGCTTGTGATGTTGTTGAAAGTTCAAGAGTATGTGCATTAACCTGTGATATGCATAAAATGTGACCATTGATGTCCATTAGCTGCTAATAACTGTAATGTACTTTGTGAAAGATTGTCAGTGTCTGTGTATGGAAAGTTAAGATTGCCACATCCTTTATCTTGTCTGGGCATGTGCACTGGAGTAATCAAAGGTGCCTGAAACAAAATAAATACCATTCTATTTTAACTCGCTAATATTTAATACATGTTAAAATTGTAAAGAAATAGTTAATCACATGACATGGCTCATTTTTCATTGAAATAATATAATTTAATCTATTGTTACAAGATATAACCCCCCTGGACCTATTAGCAGTAGCTTCTGACATTGAAGCAACAAGTTGCGAAACTCATCTTACAGAATGAACAGTTGATGAGAGAAACTCATCAAGATCTTCACAACAACAGGAATGTTCTTCAGATCCTATATTAAGCTTCCATGCATTAAATGTGACCAAACACAAGGATGAACGTGTTTACTATACAGGATTTTGTAAAGGACAGTTCACAAGTATTCTTAATTTTCTTGTGCCTGGGAACAAAACTTTTCCATTTTCAACCAAGAAAAAACTTAAATGTTTAATAAGTCTCTCTCTTGAAGATCAGTCTTTACTTGTTCTTGTTAAACTGCGTCAAAATTTTGACTGTATTCATTTAGCGAAACTATTTAAAATATCATCCAAGGATTGTAGCTCATTGTTTTCTGACTGGATTCAGTACATGTTTTTTAGATTTTCATCTGTTTCAATTTGGCCTCACAGAGACACCATTATTGGACACATGCCAAAGAAATTTAGAAAGGAGTGTCCTTATACTTTAGTGATTATTGATGGAACTGAAAAAAAAAAAGAAAAATCTAGCTCTTTAACTCGCCAAAGCCAATGCTACTCTGACTATAAATCGTGTACAACATTAAAGGGTCTTGTTGGCATAGATCCTCGTAGGTCTATCATATTTTCTTCTATGCTGTTTACTGGAAATATTTCTGACAATGAGATAACAGGCCAAAGTGGGTTTTATAATATTATTGAAAGTCATTTAAAAACAAGGAAAATATTGTCTGACGATGGAGTTATGGCAGATAAAGGTTTTCGAATTGATGAGGATTTAAAGGGAATTGGATTGGAGTTGAACATTCCTCCTTTTACAATAAGTGGCGCTCAAATGAAAGACACAGATGTTGCATTGACAGAGAAAATAGCAAGGCACCGTGTTTATGTTGCAAGGGCAATAGCTCGGGTGAAACAGTTTAAAATTCTTGGAGGGTAAGTCAAGTTAGGACTATTTCTATTGTTAATCAGATATGGTTTTCTTGTGTGTTTTTTTTTTTTTGACTAACTTCATGTCTTCTCTTATAAATGATGACTAATTTAGATGATGTGGATATTTCATATTTCTGTGGATATTGTTCATAAAAAAGTAATAAAGGGTACCAAAAATAATGTTCATATTAACCTAGGCTGGTAAACTTGGATTTATAACTAGAGTCATTTTGTAATCTTTGTGCAGTAATTATTTTCAGCAATACCTTGAAATGATTAATGATTCTTAATATATTAATAATTCTGAGAAATTCATCTATATATGTATGAAAGCTTCGAGATATGATGCCAATTTAACTTATAGAATATGTATATTTTGCATCATCCTTATGGATATGAATTTTTAACATATGTTATTAACATATGTGTAGATATTTTAGTTGAACAGAGAAAGTTAAAAAGACTGAAATGTTTTTTATTTCTGTGATATTTGTATGCCCTAAAAATGGGGTAACAGTATCAATATCACCCTAGCAAAAATACTGTTACCCTATGCAAAAGCCCTGTTTAATGATGAAAATTAAATATAGTTAAACTTTAATCTTTGTTGTTTTTAATAGTTCATGTAAAATTATGTTGAGTCACACTTCAAATACCATTGTTATGTTGTCAAAATGCTGTATTAATGACCAGGTTAAAGTTATTGATATAAATGGGTTTAACACAACCAGCACATACATAGTATCCAAGAGCAGCACGTTGGGACTAAGTTGCTCAACAAGATAAGAGATCGGTGACCCACTCAGACACTGAAGAGATGAGATGTCGTCATTTGTCACTTGATCATCATTTTTAATTAAAATGCTGCTTCATAAATGATTTTTAAGACATTCATTGCATTAGGACTTAGGTTTGAATCTCAAATGATGAGAGTAATGTCTAAAAATTATAAGGGAAAAAGTAGAATATTAAAAGTTGTGAAACAAAAAGATTTAATAAGTATTATGTAAAATTTTATCTCAACTATGTATAATAATAATTATCCTAAATACCTGTTGTCTGTAAATGAAGCAATAACTGGCTTCCTTTTTCTATTGGTATTGCTTGGCTTGGCTATGATCATGGTGGATACAGGCTCTGGTTCAATACGTTCGCCCCGGGGCTTGTCCCAATGCTGTGGCAGGCTTGTACATGACAGCATAGCTGGAACCTGCTTGTAGCCAGCCATTTTTCAATGCTCCAACAGTAGCAGCATGGCAACACCATGAGAACAAGGTCCATCTGCTTTTAACCCGTTTCAATAATAGATAAGTTACAATTAGTTGAGAAAATCCAACATGTGACCTATCCAGCAATAAAAAAAACCTTGGCTGATATTTAACTCAGTAGGGGTTTTTTGATTAAACTATTTAAAGTATATTTAATTTAAATCTGAGAAAATTTATCTATATATGTTGAAAGCTTGAGATACGATGCAATTTAACTATAGAATGTGATTTTGCATCATCCTTATGGATTAGAATTTACAAGTGTAACATAACATATATGAGTTGAAAAGAGAAAGTTAAAAAGAACTGAAATGTTTTTTATTTCGTGATATTTCTATGCCTAAAAATGTGAACAGTATAATATCACATAGCAAAATCTGTACCTATGCAAAAGCTAATGATAAAAAAAATAGTCACTAATAGTTATTGTCACACTTCAAATACATTGTTAAGTTTGTAAAAACTGATTAATATGAAATAAGGGTATCAATGACCAGTTAAGTATTGACATAAATGGGTTTAACACAACCAGCACCGTGATAAAAACAACTTTATGAAAAAATGAACCAGAAACAAAACCCTGTGCCTTCAGTTTTTTCTTTAATGACACTCCAGATACATAATTCAAGCCGATATTGTCAGGGATGATTTCCATAGCAGTCGACATGTTTGTCGGAGATGCTAAGAGTAGTCTCCCTTGATAATTTGGGGGCGTGGCTATTTTTGTGCTGCCGATTCTCAAAAAGAATATATAACAAAGTCTTATGAGCATTGCAAGAGATACTTAAATTTGGAAAGGCAAAACAAAGGCGAATATCGTGAACGCATATGGTAATTTAGCTGAAGCGCGCGACACCAGCATTTGGCATTAATGCATAGAATATGAAATCACCACTTATATTGTGCGGCTGGAACATTTCAATTAAGTAAAATGTTATGCAATACTTTTAAATTTTATAAAATCATGCTACGTCACTCTAAGGTCGCTGTCAACTATAAAAGACATTTCAATACATCACTTGAAGATGCATCAAGATAAGAAGATAATTAAAGTACCTAGAGCAACATGTTCTTGTTTATCTTCTTCTATATTATCATATATCTGATTTTTTTTTCTACAATTGTTTTGGCTCAATGCTTTTATGTTTTGTTGTTTTTATTGAAAAATAATATGATAAAAGCATTTAATATCAAAATACGGAATAATATCAATATATTTCAAAAAGACTTTTTATTTTATATGAAAATATGACAAAGTTTTATGACCATTGCAACATTTAAAGAGACACATGACAAATGCATATTGAAGCCAAATGTAAAAGTAAGAACAAATATGTGATGAGTCATGAAACAAAAAAGCAAACCAAACAGTTACCGCATTGGAGCGTTGAGTCGGAAAACGGGACCATCTGGGGTGCTTAGACGGCTTTTACAGAGCTCTATTTTCGCACTTTCTGAGGGGTTTCTCAAATGCAAGCCCTGAAAAGGAAACTGATCTGTTTGAATAAAAATGCGAAAGTTCAGTTTTCAGTGACCATTCTCAGATTTTAGATGCTGTTGATTGAAAGTAGTGATAAAATTGAAAAATAAAGGTATTAAGAAGAAAGTGAAGTATTATTTCTATTTGAGTAACTAAATAAATATGTTAATGAGAAACAGAATTAAATTTTTGAATCAAGAACTGAAGAAGGGAAAAAAGTATTGGCATCATGTTTTCATGAGTAAGTTAAGGATACAAAGTCCAATGACCACCAAAGTAAAATACAGTTAACAATCCTTATAAGATGGCATATAGATTGCATAAACGCGGAGATTTTTTTACGATCACTACTCTGCCTAAATGACATGCCGGCAATTTTGAATTTTACATAAAACCTGTTAAAATGGTTTCGTGGGAAATTTCATAATCGCTTTGAATCATTTAGTAATTTATCTTTATATTTCTCTTGTAATTGATCTATTCTTCGGAAACAGATAAATGATAATGAAATGATTAACTGCCGTTCAGAAATTGTTGGTCCCCAATGCAAGACACACAGATTTATAGCCTTCCAGGCTCGAACTGCTTTCGGAACAAATGTGGCTCAGACATTTGATGATGATGCATCAAGTTCGACGATGATTTAAGGACTTGATACAGCTTCCTATACCGTCACCTGTCGTGTCTTTACGTGACTTACCATGCATAGCTTGAGGAAACATCCCGGATGCCACCTACCAATAATGCAATCAAAACGCGATTTAATAAAATATGAAATAAATGAGTAAACACGTGGATGCGTTTACCAACAAACGCATATTTTTAAGAGAAGGGAGTTGATTTTACAATTATTATTAATTTTAGCTTCAGTTGGAGCAGAATCATTTAAAATTGTATTATTTTGGTCAAAGTTCGTAGCCTAGCTCGATAATTGAAATAAAACTTCCTTTGTTATTTAATCTTTCTTAATAACTTTGACAAAGTAATTGCAGTTTAAACAGTTAGTCCAATTACACAACATAAGGAAAATACAGTAATTTTCCAAGAAAATGCCTTTAATTTAACAAACAAGTTTTAAACAATATTCACACTGTCATCGTTGTCATAGTTTAATATTCTGTGCACATCACTAAGAAAATAACCTGGACACATGCAAAACAACATACAATCATAACCATCAATTCTTTATTTCTAGCAGATGAGAAATTCCAATATACTTTCCCAATGAAGTCTGATTGAATTTCCATAGTAATGGGAAGTTGTTATGCTTTATTTGATATTTGGCATAGCTATCAATACGGTTCTCGACAATCATCAACTGATTATATGGTGGCAAGGTTGGCAAATCAGTCGTGCTTAATAGATTAAGCCATCTTTATGCTTCCGGGTAATTAATGTTGTTAAGAACCCATGTGACGAAATGGCATGATAATATGTCATCGTGTAGGCATATGAATCTAGAAATTAAATATTAAAACATGTTGCTCCATTGGATAATTGATAACAAAACAAAACTATAACCAAAACGACGGTAAAGTAATCGGTGAGAATGTCGGCGCCAGCAGCTAAACCGAGCTAAAAACATGAAAGGCTAAAAAGCATAACTATTGAAATGACAACGGACGAAACCTGAAACAGTCATGTATATCTCACGTTCAATTACTGAACAAAGTTTAGACATAGCCATGAATAAATTTATAGATGGGGGTCGCCTTTAAAAATAAAGTAATACTATTTCCAATCACATGCTTAAAGAATCCACGCGACTATACCTTACCAATGTGGCGTATGTGAACATACAATATAGTAAAACATTTCAGTGTTTATAGGGAAACGTTTCAATTAGATAATGTTTGAGGTTTCTTGGACTAGGTATAGAAAACAATACCACATTCTTTTCTAAACACTATGTGGACATTATTTTTCAATGACGTCACTACTTTCGTCATAACGTATAGAAAATATCAGCGCATGGATATTTTGTACTCAAATAGATCGTTTTTCTTTTCATTGCTTGCATTTGAGAAACTCGTCAGAAAGTGCGAGGTTTGAGCTCATTAAAACCCGTTTAAGCACCTCAGTCGGTCCATATTGCCGACTGACCGTTCCAAGGCGGTAACTGTCGGGTTTGCTCTTTTCGTTAAATGACTCATCACAAATTTGTTCTTACTTTTCGGTTGGCTTGCATGTGAAATACCTTTGTTCTGTGCCTTTCCGGAGTAAGGTATATGTTGCAATGCTCATAGGACTTTGTCATATATTCTTGTATAAGACCCAGTACGGATTGTAAAATATTCATGCTGTTTATTGTTATTATGTGTGTGACTACGATATCATGTGTCTTTGTAGTATATATTTTATAAATGAGATCATAATTGTTACCTTTTACTGACATAAGTATCAAATTCAAATGATGTAATCAATATTTACAAAACACGAAATGCTTTTATACACAAAAATGTTAATGTCGTATCATAAAACAAGCATAAAAGAAAAGCAAGAATTGACGCTGCCGATTATGCAGAACCCAACTCACTTAATGAAGAGCTGAACCAACGTGTAGTTTTATTCCAGATCGAAATTCATCTGTATATATCAGATAACAAAACCGACAGTGTTTATGAATTCGAGAGTAGCAATTTTTATTACATCAGCAGATACATCAAAACCAAATCAATAATAATTAGGTTTAGGAACCTCACACAATTAGTTTACGTCACATTCAGTGCACACATTCGGTGTCAAATATCATCTACAACTACACTTATTGAAAGTGTGTAAATTTATACACCGGCTTTAAACGGAATGTTAGAACGACACGACACTTTTTTCTTTTCCCCAATAATAAGGTTAATCTTATTAGGATACACCTTTATGCTAATTCATGAATTATGTATAAATTATTTCGTTCATAGCAATGTTGATATAAGGATGGCGATCAGGATTGTATCTGATACATTCCTAATGCTATATCTACCTGTGTCTCATTTATCTTTCTGTCTATAACATTTTACTTATCAACTTGTCCCTGCTAGATTGACTTTCCTAATTAAAAAGCAATACCGTGGACTATTTTCCGCTGCAGCAAGATCATCTACTTTAGTCTGGTTAGTCTGTAGGGTATTATAGATTGTGTTTCTGAGTGAGCTGTTGTACCATTCTTTTATGAGTAAACTAATGACAAATACTAGAGTAATAAATTTGTTAAGAGTATACACTGCTTCGTCAAGCATCTTGCTTTCAGCTTGTCGCTGACTCCCCGACAACATCCCTGTTGTGCTTTATTGTGATTTCAGCCTTGTACAACTTTAATAGACCAAGTCGCTGCCATGATAGTCTGTAGTTTGTCATGCTTTTAATAATAATAGACATGTATATGTATATATGTGTGTATATGTAATGCTGAGCCAGAGACAAATTGCCGATTATCATAACTGATAATTAATGAAGTGTAAGCATGGAAGGGACTTAGGGTAAGAATTCGAAGATATTATTTCTCATTGCAAGCATGGTAATTAATAACACATCATACACATTTAAATTATCAATCAATATCATGTAAACTTGAATTGCAATTATATGCTGTAGTTCAGTTAAAATATTGTTAAAATGATAATATGATGTTCTTAGTTTTGTTTCATTGTGACAATATCTTTGTTCTTGTGCCTAAATCTATAAATATTTAACACAATAATACATTCAGTACACTATGTTTAATAATAGTGTATTAAATGCAACAATATAATAGAAATCAGCACTAAAACTATAGTATTCCCAATAATCACGATCCTGTTACAATAACATCGTCCTCATATTAATTTAAAAGTTACTATAATACTTAGCCGGGATCCAGTTGTAATTAAAAACTAGAGGTCGCAGCGAACTACGCGCTGGTGTCAATCCCAATTTTTTCCTCGATAAATAGAAGCGGATGGCATTTTCCTCGGCTCATATGTTTATCACATTCTAAACGCATCTATATTTCTATATTTTGAATTTACGTGAGTAATAAGTTTTGTTTTATAAGAAAACGCCATTTAACCGGAATAGATTATAATTTAGTTTTCAAAGAATATTGCCGAAGTATACATATCCGAGTATTTTTCTTTTTATTCTAATAAGGGATTTAACTCGGATAGCCCTATTTAGCATGATGAAGATCCTACTAATATAACTCGGATAGCCCTATTCAGCATGATTGAGATCCTACTAATATAACTCGGATAGCCCTATTCAGCATGATTGAGATCCTACTAATATAACTCGGATAGCCCTATTCAGCATGATTGAGATCCTACTAATATAACTCGGATAGCCCTATTCAGCATGATTGAGATCCTACTAATATAACTCGGATAGCCCTATTTAGCATGATGAAGATCCTACTAATATAACTCGGATAGCCCTATTCAGCATGATGAAGATCCTACTAATATAACCCGGATAGCCCTATTCAGCATGACGAAGATCCTACTAATATAACTCGAATAGCCCTATTCAGCATGATTGAGATCCTACTAATATAACTCGGATAGCCCTATTGAGCATGATTGAGATCCTACTAATATAACTCGGATAGCCCTATTGAGCATGATTGAGATCCTACTAATATAACTCGGATAGCCCTATTCAGCATGATTGAGATCCTACTAATATAACTCGGATAGCCCTATTGAGCATGATTGAGATCCTACTAATATAACTTTGATAGCCCTATTCAGTATGATTGAGATCCTACTAATAAAACTCGGATAGCCCTATTGAGCATGATTGAGATCCTACTAATATAACTTTGATAGCCCTATTCAGCATGATTGAGATCCTACTAATATAACTCGGATAGCCCTATTGAGCATGATTGAGATCCTACTAATATAACTCGGATAGCCCTATTGAGCATGATTGAGATCCTACTAATATAACTCGGATAGCCCTATTGAGCATGATTGAGATCCTAATAATATAACTCGGATAACCCTATTCAGCATGATTGAGATCCTACTAATATAACTTGGATAGCCCTATTCAGCATGATTGAGATCCTACTAATATAACTTTGATAGCCCTATTGAGCATGATTGAGATCCTACTAATATAACTCGGATAGCCCTATTGAGCATGATTGAGATCCTACTAATATAACTTTGATAGCCCTATTCAGTATGATTGAGATCCTACTAATATAACTCGGATAGCCCCATTGAGCATGATTGAGATCCTACTAATATAACTCGGATTGCCCTATTGAGAATGATTGATGGTGATGACAACACTGTGCTGATGATGATCATGTTAATAATGATGGTGATGGTGATGTTGATGGCAATTGTGGTTGGGTCGATATGATAAAGAGCAATCACTTTTTATATTTTTGGGAACTTGTATGCTGTCGGAATACCGCATTGGGACTAGAAAGACTTGCAAATTTGGAACAGTGTATTTTTGTTGTCTCAAAGGATAACTATGTGACAAAACGAAATGGTTATTTATGAAGATATACATGTATAAATAACGAGAGACGTGACACATTTTCGAAAGAATGATGCTTGAGATGTTCAAATAAGTTGCTCGACGGGTCGTATATTACATCCCACCGCTTCTCAAAAGAGAAAGGGATTCCAGAAAAAAAAAGAGATGAATATCTGGTAAAAAATCATAATGATGATTTTTTTATTGTTACGATGTTTTAATTATAATGCGTTTTATGTTGTGCACACAAATCTATTCATGGTACGTGTCGCACATCTGTTATTCATAAGTTAGGATATTTAGGCAATGTATATATTCGACGGAGATTTTTTACCGAGATATGTTTGATGTCAGTTTGACCAATTAACAGTTACGGCCCTTGGGTCAACTTTAGCGTAAATAGAAAAATCTGTCCTTTTTATTTTATTTCCACTTTTATTGTGATTTGAAAAACTGAAACTTGATTTTATTGTTTAAAAAGAATGGCATAAAACTTTACTAAAATTTAAATAGTAATTATAATATTGAAATGTTTTTTAAATATTTTTAACCAATAATTCTAACAAAATTTAGATAATAGAATTATAGAAAGGCAGTTAAATTTCATAAGATAATTTGATTGGAAAGTTAAAATCACAAGTAACTACCATGATAAAAAGTAAATTAACATGTTCGAATTTTTACTCTAAGTCCGTTCCATATATTACCTTTTCGTCTAGTAATATCTAACATAAAATCCACCCAAAATCACCAAATTGATTTCAACAACCACTCAAAGAACAGTAGAGAATCTAAAAAATATTATTATGAAGAATTATACCAAAACTTGTAAGTAAAAATACATATTTTCAATAGTTTCAACTGACGCAACTTCATATATCAGTATTTCTTATAACTTTGTCTGATACATCGCCATAAACTGCCATATTACCGTCACAAAGTATCCAAGAGATCTGAATCACGTTTATCAACCTGAAGCATAGTTTACCCCCGCCCCCAAACAAACTGATTGTGCCTCGTATAATCAATTAGGGTTCACTGAGCGCCATAATAATAGAAATATCAAATTAGGCATAATATCATCGCTATATTAATTCATATAAACGCTACACCTTATAAACAAGCGTATAAAGAAATATGTGTTGCTGAATATGGGTGCACTAAAATCAGTTTTATCAGTGTATAAGTGTAAGGGCAATGGCTTAATTGAACTTGAGTTGACTTTTCAATAATTCTGAATTGATTTAATTTAATTACTTTCGGTGAAGAGCAAGCAAATGCATAATGATTTAATTACTTTCGGTGAAGGGCAAGCAAATACATAATGTAATCATTTGAAACAAAAAACGACCCTCCTGACGGAATCTATATTCTCTTGTTTTCCGTGCGACAACAGTAATTCATTCCTTTGTCATCGGAAGTATACTTTACCCAAGCACATACCGGTATACTAGAATCAATACAAATCATTGCTAAAACAGCGAATTCCTAATATTGGGATACATATTTTGGGATGTATGTAGGAAGTCGTACCATCTCGGCCATTTCCCTAAATGGGACTACTTTTGTGACAGACGTCAAAACAAAGATGGCAGCTCTGGTGACAGCTCACTACAGTACGATGCCTATAAATTTCAATATTTGGCGGCTTTAAATTTAATCATCCAATTTTAATTTACCCAGCGAAGCAGACACACAAATGTTAAACGATTGTTGATGTTTTGTGCGAACTACATTTTAAGGAAATTCCTCTTCCGACTTCAGGCTAACAAAACGATCGTGATTTCAGTAAGTATCATTGCACCAGATACATCCGAGGGATGATTGTCCTTAAAATCTACACATTTATCCTCCTGATTACCTCACATGTCGATGGAGCAAATTTAATTACTTTAGGTGACATTCAGACAGCACAACTTTTCTTCGAAACAAATGTCTTTTATACGTTAACGCTTTGCGAAAATTGAAGCCTGTAACTGTGTTGACATAACCTCTCCGATACATGTATATATGCACCAAACATCTATACGTAAGTTATTTGTATACAACGCTTAGCCTCTTTTTATTATTTTTTTACATAATGCAAGAAGCAGATGTATAATCTTGTGATTATTCATGTAGCTTAAATATACTCATTTGTATGTACTAACAATGCAAATACGAATTGTCTGGTGATCAATTACTGTGTTCTTGGTCGATCGTATAACTGTTGTTCCGATACACGCTAATTGCTGTTAATTTTATTACGTTACATACATCAATAATTCTAAATGATGTCAAAGTATTTCAGGTATCACGGTCTTCTTTGTTTTTTTTAAAACTATTTCATTCAGAAACAAAGTGATTACGTCAGTTGCCTTAATAATTTGTATAGCAGTTCAAGTTTAGAAAGACGATAACGTCAACTGCCAAAGAGCTACAATTAAAGTGAAGAATCAGTACACTACTTTGTACGATTCACAATGACTTCATATGTAGTCTCTAGGCAAATATTCTGTAACTACATTTGTCAATCGTTACCAGTGGAAATAATGTAAACGCACATATATAATACTCTACTAAACCAGACTGACTTGTAGAAACATTTAAACCAATAGTGCATAATGTTAAGTAGGTAAATATACATGATATCAAAGTTTACATAAAACGTCAATTTTTATCATAGCTTAGTTAAAGTAATAGGAACATATGACACGAGTCCTGTAAGAAATACGACATACGTTGCAATTTGAGCTACTACTACACAAAGCAATGACACAAATGGGCAAAGCAACAGAAAAGTGACTACAATACTGAGACGAGACAGAGAAAAAGCAATTACATCATTAGGACGGTGATATTTTCGCGTCGGTCCATATTTCTTTCCCTGTCTGATCAGTCCGTACATCGCATCAGTGCCATGTGTACATATCTATTAATTTAAATAACGTCAGTCAAGCAAACAATTAAATCGAACGTGTCGTCGAACTGACAAAATGGCCCAGACATCATCAGTATTGAAGTCGTAAATAATGTTGTTGTTTTTTAAACAAATTATGGAATGTTGAAATAGGATAATGGACACATTTAAACTTTAAAAAGGATAATTCAGCTTGCATTTTAAGCACTATTTGCACAATAGCGTCTTGTTTGTTTGCACGATTTACAATCTTAATTAAGCAAAGCTGTCTTTTAATTTTATTCATGTTTCATTTTGCAGTAGTTGTTAAACTGATACAGTATGGACACAATGAAGGACATTCGAAATCATTTGTGTGCTTTAATAATTCAGCAAATTCTGACTTTTACTACGCGTAGCAAGTAAAGTCTCTCTGATAATCATATTCATGTAACAAAACAATATAACCATATTATATCATCTGCTGGCATCAATACTGTCATTTTCCTCTGAGCCTAATAATGGCAGAGTAATTTAAAGATACGACTAATTCGCCAACTGGTTTTCATGTGGGTGTGTTTGAGAATGACAGAGATATTAAGTTAACCAAACCGGCACTTCATGTAAATGACAATGGAAAGAATATACAGAGCTGTTCAATGGAAAAGAAATTTTGATATTATTTTTTTGGACAATTATTATAATATCATACAAGATTTATTATGGCGAGCGTAGATATGTTTTTATGTGTTTGACAACTGAACACATGTGAATATAACCTAAGTGTAGTACGTTGTTTTCTTTTAACTTATAAAGAAAGCGAGCTGAATGTTCAAACGCAGTCTTATTAATAACAAAAGAGTATTTTATCAAGTCTTTCAACACAGTTACGTGCACAAAGAATAAACGGTAGATGGTGATTTTAACATAATTTGAACATTAAATAATATTTTTCCAAGATACTATCCCCGGACAATACCGTCTGACCTTTCAGTTTACATTTCTTAATGAACTGTATGTGCTCCGAATGCCATTTCTAATCGTAAACCGAAAATCAGACCAAAATACCTACCTACATGGTTGTTTAAATTTTAAAAGTAGACCATAAACTGTCAAACGTATAATAGTTTGCCGAATAGAAACATGAATAAAATTAACTGATTTAGGCGATTTGTAATACAATGTCAATTGCTGGACCCTACAACTGTTCGAATTATATGTATCACTGTGTATTTTAACACCGAAAACTTGTTAGTTCGCTTGTTATCCGAGTTTTCCATGCTTTGATTAAATTCTTCTCCTTATCAATTTCTCATAAGCTTGCAGTGTGTTTCCTATCACTTCCCGACGAAGGTTTCTATTCACGCCGCACACATCTCGAATGTAACAGTTGAGCGGATGATGGAACTAAGCGCAATCCAATTACGACTGAGAATAATTTATCTGAGAAATGTCTTTATTAATGAGCATGTTCCTTTTAATGATTAACTTAACTCGGAGCCTAGTCATAATTTGTTGTTTTGTTGTTGTTGTTTTGTTTTTATTGGGTTTGTCGTCCTACCAATAGTATTTCAGTTATCTGGATAGGGTGTTCACTTGAAGCAGATATAGTACTGCCTTTCCTGTGTATAACAAGCCACGAGCAACTGGCACAATACCACACCTTGTCACATTATCCTGACAATGGGCCAGCAAGTTGATTGTGTTTATCTATCAACAACTACATTTTACCTAATTTGGTACAAAAAAGCTATCACAAACACCCAAGAACATATCCGCAAGGTTTCTTTTTCTCACACAATATCCAAAGAAAGCTTCACCTTTTATATTCTTTCGTTAATCTCTTTTAATACAATGACCCTATGTACACTAAATATACATGTACGTAATTCCCTTGCCTTTAAAATATATGCAAATGTATTTGTTATTAACATTGATCTCCTTCGTGTTTAGACATCATAAATAGTATAACCAGACACCAATTAAAAGTTCACACAAAGGTTTTTTTATATATATTTATAACGTTATCGCTTTGAGTGTTTTATTTCATATTTCAAAGAAATATTTTTTCAGACAGGTTGCTTTTAAGAAAGAGCCACGCATCCGTTAGTGCCCCCTTGTTTGTCTTTTCGCCTAGTTGCCATTCCAGTAAGTCATATTTATCTTTATGTAAAGTCCTATTACAAAGTTATCGGCCCTCGTCATAACACGAGTATGCGTATACCTTTGTCTAGTGATTTTAAATTCAATATCTTTAGTAATACTTTTAGGGCATTTTCATATTTTTGTTTTCGCATTGTTTGCTTTTGAAATACATTACAGCGACGAGATATTATCATTAAATTTCAACTATTTTGGTGGGGGAAGACCCCAAATAAATATCTGGGTAGAACCACAACCTCACCGCATGACAGCTGGAAGACAGTCTAACATTAAGTCTTTGGCCCAAAACAGGACTCGAACCCACGCAAAGAGAGGCTAAGCGGCCAAAAGTATACATTACGCCACGGGCGCCTTCACTCATACAATATACCAATCCACAACATTGGAATCTGAAGCTTAGAAATCGTGAAGGCCGCTGTCTGTGGTTTTGCATTAAATGATACAATCACAGTTCGATGCTATGACATTTCTTCTTTCTAGTACTTACAATATGAAGGTTTCAAAGAAGAATCAAGTCAATCTGCTTGCCTGGTATAAGGTAAAGTGGTCATAACCACATAACAACACGACAACAAAAGAGACCTGACACAATCTGATGAAAAGTCTGATGACGCCAGGGTGATTGCGGTGTGCAAGCGCCTCAAACTCAACAAATAATAACAGCCAACTTGCGCTTTAAGCACTTATTCGGAGCTTGAAAGGAAATAAGGTTAGGATACTCAAAATAAAAAAGGTGTACCTATTTTTTTTTTGTGTCTGGCTTTTTGTATAATGCGGACGTTACTGTAGTGAACAAATATTTGTCCTATTTTTAGGTAAATAAGAAAAGGTCCTATAAGAATTTCCACAGATATTTAAATCTTTAGACAAAAAAAAAACAGGATTAATGTAAATTTGACAAAAACATAGAGACGAGACAAAACATGACAAACAGAAAAAAACACAACAACAACAGCAATTAATGCCCTGGAAAAGCCAGTCTGCGAAAGGACCTACTTGGGTACTGTAAACCTGGTTTAAACAAATAATTGGATAAGTTTCCCGTGGAAGAGTTATAGACGGCTAAGGAATATCTTGAGAAAACAAAACACAATAACAAAACTCCGAACATTTGTTTGACATATGTTATGAGTTCGTAAATGATAGACAGACAGACAGACAAACAGACAGACAGACAGACAGACAGACAGACAGACAGACAGACAGACAGACAGACAGACAGACAGACAGACAGACAGACAGACAGACAGACAGACAGACAGACAGACATACAGACAGACAGACAGACAGACAGACAGACAGACAAATAGATAGATAGATAGATAGATAGATAGATAGATAGATAGATAGATAGATAGATAGATAGATAGATAGATAGATAGATAGATAGATAGATAGATAGACGGATAGATAGATAGATATATAGATAGAGAGAAAGAGAGAGAGAGAGACAGACAGACAGACAGACAGACAGACAGACAGACAGACAGACAGACAGATAGATAGATAGACAGATAGACAGATAGCTGGCACCAAAGCAGTTGTGTGTCATTGTTCAGAAAGCATCGTCTTCTTTAAAAGTTTCTACAAAAAAACAATAAATATTGTTAGATCATGCTTCAGATAATGTTTGGTCTTACTACGTTCACCGAACATAGGGGAAGAACTGTTTCAATGACAAAGTTGTTGGGTATAATGAAGAAACCATTTTATGTGTTTTTGATTCCGTCTATGCCAGATATGCTAAATCAGATTATCGATGCAACCAATTAATCGGTTGTTTCACCTTGAGGTGCATTATAGCAAAATCGTTTGAAAGCCCACTTCCGACGAGTGATTTGCATCTACTTCAGTAGAATACAGTATAAAGCATTGTTAAATTAATCCCAGTCACGCCTTTATTGAACTAACACGCTATCATACTAATGAGTCACATGCACAGCCACGTATCAAACATAATTGACAAACGCATATAAGCGTGATATAATAATCATTGAACATATATTGTCCAATGCTCTTTACAATGAGTTAAAATCAGGAGAGCCACGATTTTAACATGACATGCAATGTGACGGACACGAAAAGTATTTATTCCATTATCCAACGTTTAAAATCTTTATTAGAATGTTGGAAATGTCCCAATAAATGTTAATGAATCTAATTGCCCGATCACATATGACGAAAGTAATTATACACAAGTACGATGAATAGAAAATCCGCCATAATGACCAGTTATAGTTGCATAGAACGTAATGTAATACGTTCATAACACATGTAAAGAATGCTACCCTCGAATCCTAACATGAGCAGAGAAAAACATTCTTTATGAAACATGGAAAGTTAAAGCTGGTATCCAACAGTTTGTCTAAAACAAATACACATAACAACATCTAATCACTGCTTTGGGAGAGTTGGTCATAGTTTTATATAAACCATACTTTAGTTATTATAAGAAAGATCTTGAAAACTAACCTAATGTTTAGACTGTACTTATCGCGATAATAAGTGCTGATGTTCAGTCTTTCTAACTATATAAAAAGCGCGATAGTGATCTCTGCTGAAAATAGATATTGACGTCAGAGCTGATAACCCGGATGACTATATTAAAGTAAGTGAGCACATCGTTTTCTAAGTATAAAAATAGCTAACTCTGCAGCTTGGCTTGGTTAGAAAACACTTGTTGGCAATGAGGATTGGGGATGTATCCTTGACTGTTCACACAGATCTTTGGCATCAATGAACAGCATTTTGCAAGACCTTTTCAGGTACCAATGACTTATTTGGATATTTTGAGAAAAAGATTTTAGACCAAAATGTTGGATACCACCTTTTAAAGATATTACTCCACAGCTGTGCACAAGATAACTGCCTCTTTAATTTAATTGTATGTCAAAAATAAAACAAAAACAAGTGATTGAAATTTGAATTTGAAGAAGTGCAAAAGATGCTTTGGTTCTCACATAATTTAGCCTCTCTGTAAACATATATATTCACATATAAGTGTAGTCATATTAGGTCGTCCTGCTGTCGGGAGAGGTATCAATCCCAGGTGTGTACTGCATGTTATACACAGTGAAAGCAACACTATTCCTGCTTTAAGAAGATACTCTCTCCATATGTCAGAAATATCGTTCGGGGGACGGTTACCAGGCCCTACACTAAAAAAGGTTCACGAGGTTACATCGTTGAATTGTAAGGCTTCTACCTGGATATTGTATACTAAATACTCCCTTGCTGATAACGTTTGTGTCAGTTACAAAGTGGTTTGGATAGACACTGTTCTGTAAAAATGACAAAACATGTATGCTGCGATCGTTGTGGATATTAAAAATGTTAAAGCTCCCCAGTTGGCCGTTGATCCGACCGTTCTGATTAATTGGTTCTATTTACAAACAGTTATATTAACTAAATGCTATGGAAAAGCTGTTAGCAACATTTCGCAATCATGCTTATGCATATGAATCTTCAATACGTAAAATGAGACATAGTGTTCAAAGTAAAAATAAATGTACAACCACAGGCTCCTTCTCTAGGATGACTTTAAATAATCAATTAAGATCTTGTTTTATAATGTCAATGATATTTTTAGAATGAGTATAAGACATGTTTATATTAAACAATTCTGATGTTAATTTCAAAAGCTTCGTTGTCATATTAGAATATAATGATGTATAAGACTTCAAAGTATTTAGCTTTGTGTAAAGTTTTAAATGTCTCAGGGAATTTTACTGTTTGATTGTAAACAACAGAAACCATATCTTATGTTTCAAATGATTCAACGACTCTTAACAAAAGAAAACTGTTACATTTCAAATGTCGCAAAGACTCTTACGGTTCTAAAACAGTTCTTTAAATAATTGCAACGGAATTTAACATTTATTTTTATAACAATAGAAGAAAGACATGTTGTCACTGAACATACTTCGACAATATAAATGCTGATATCTAACCAAAAATAAATAAAATGAATGTCGGAAAATAATTCATTGAATACATTTGATCTGATAGGTCTATGATTGAATATTAAGCTGTTTTAGCTATATACAGGTTGTAGAAAGTCCAGTTAACATATGAGTTTCTGATTGCTGATTATAATACGTTGGCAATAAGAGGAACACACGTTTTACAAAATTTCCCCAATTAAACCAACCGGGCAACCGTCATTTAACAAGGTGAGTTAGGTTTAAGTCATGTCTGGTGTAAACGACAAAGTAAATATACCAATCCGTCAATGTCGTTCGTAAAGCAAAGGGTAAGAACAGTTGTCAATTGTCAGCCAGAAGAATATAAACAAACAGTTAATACAGTTAAAAATTAAAAGACGCCTTCATACGACTTTTCTTTCAATTGTTGTGATCGCTGGCACAGTAAACCTTGTATATAAAATTTAAAGTGCTTGAGCAGGAATCTTATTTTCTACTTGAATGTTCTTGCTAGAATGATCTGGTTTTACATTTTTTGCAGGTATTAAAAGTTTAAATTAGATCCTGTAAAATTATGTAAAATTGAGTTACAATAATTATAAAAAGCTTATTTAAAGAACTCACTAATTTGTGCTTTATTTAAGGGTAAATCAAAAGCAGGAAAGTGTCGAACGTTTATTGCATTAGATCGGATGCGCTTTTTTTAAAAAAAAATCGTTCTTTTGTAATCCATGCAGTATTAACATTTATCAAGGTTGCATTATCCTCCAATCAAGTAGTTTTACAATTATATGCATGAAAACTTTATTAAAGTTAAACAATTTCCGACCTGAAGATGGTTTGCATGATTTCCAGACGTGATTGCTACCTGAACATGTGTGAAATTAAGTTCTGTCACGACCGTCGGAAACTGCCAATGATACACGCGACCACACTTAAAACGATCATTATGCTGTTATTTAAAATGCAACTGTCAATTTAGATCGCATTTCGGCGTTGTACAAAACAGTACATCTTACCACGTTCAAATGAGTATGTTGATAAAATTTGGTCCTGACTATATCTGTGCTTTGGATATATTCCTGCATTTTTGTTCATCTTGAACAAAACCAAAAATAATCAACCTGATTTAATCAAGATTAAATTGATGTAAATCTATATCTATTGACAAGTAATAGATTAGTGCCATTTATGGGCACATGTTTGTGTCCACTATTTGTTGCAAAAGAAAATTTCATGGAATTAATTAGCAAATGAATTAATAAAATAAATTCTTTAGATCAGCCATAGATAAATAAAAATAATAAGTAACGAGGATAACTGTAAAAGGCATTAGCTGTACGGATTATACATGATATTATTTGTATTTATATTGTTTGATAGTAGGCACAGTTTGTTAGGTCTATTCCATATATATGTGGTAGCTACTAGTTATCTTACTTTGATGGCAAAACCTTATTTATAATGTTTACCATTTAAAAATAAATACGCAATAAGTTATTTTGTGGTTTTCCTTTTAGCACCACAGTCAGCACTTTCGCCAAATGACTGTGCTAAGGTTTTAACAGTTTAGTTACCAGCTAAGATTTCCCGTAAATGCGTAAATACTTAATCCATTTTGGTCACATTTTGTTGGAGTGATGATACCTTCTGCTTTCTAGTTCTTGTGACACAAGTAACTAAAATGTCTTACCAAGACAAAAGACATATTCCAGCAAGATGGACGTCCAGATATATTCCTTAACCATGCGATGTAGTTTAATAGACCTTTAAACATTTGCTTGCTAAATTATAAATGCAATAAATATCTTGCATTTTTGTATATTAAAAAGTTATCTCAGATACTCGTTAATATACTTACACGACACACATAATATATTTTCATTTGTCCCCTATATAGTATTGTGTTTAGGATTAAAATCCCGCAGTTATGCCTACTGCGCAGTCTCACATAAAAGACGTGGGGACTGCTAAAGTTGTCTTCCCGATATAGGGCACGAATAAAGAGATGATGAAATGATACTGTTATCCAAGTCGGTTAAGCAAAATTTCTTTGCCAAAACATAACTTTCACTTGAATGGGAAAGTGCATCGACATTTCAAGCGTACCGAACTCTGTTGTAAAGATAATTACTTAACAATAACCTGTTAATATATATGTTGTTCACATAATCATGCTTATGTGCTTTGTGATGACAGAGTTCATCGAGATAAGCAAATCGAAAATAGTACTCAACAATATTAAACCCTTCAGGAAAGTGCGAGGTTAGAGCATGGTTAAACAAATAATTAAAGCACCCGAGTACTCCCTTTTCTCGACCGACCGTTCCAAGGCGGTATCCTGTTGTGTGTTCTATATTTGTTTAATGATTCATCACAGATTTGTTCTTTTATATTTGGCTTGCATGGGATTACCTTTGTCTTGTCTAGTTCCTGTTTTTAAAATTAATATATTTTTTGCAATGCTCATAGAACTTTGTCATATTATTTTCTTATTATTGATATTCAGTAATAAAGATAGGTCTTGGCTGAGTAATATTTAAATGCCCAATGATTATTTACATAATTTTACGCAGACAAAGCAGACTGATATTGGTACATTTTTAGAAATATAATGTATACTGATTCTCGTCGATTGAAGATATTGCCAATAAACCTTGTCAAACTAAGTTAAGACAAGCTTTTTATGACTTCGTTCGTCTTAACGTCTACGTAAAAGGACAATGAAGAACAATCATTATCATCAATATTACTATCCAGAAAATGTTTTATATGTTTATATATAATTTTAATATATAATTTATTATTATTATTATTATTATTATTATTATTATATAATTTATTAATATTATTATTATTATTATTATTATTATTATTATTATATTAATTAAACATAACAAAAGTAATAACAGAATAAGGCGACGTAGAGAAGTAAAGTAAAACAAGACCGAACGTTAGTTACCGTTCCAAGGCGGTAACTGTCGTGTTTGTTCTTTTCGTTAAATTACTCATCACAAATTTGTTCTTACTTTTCGCTTAGGTTTGCATGTGAAATACCTTTGTTATGTGCCTTTTCGGAGTTTGGTATATGTTGCAATGCTCATAGGACTTTGTCATATATTCTTTAATATGTTTTTTTCAACCTGCTTAATTTTTATAGGAACAGTGCAAGGGCTTCCACATCTTAATTCCACATACTAAACACGACTTCATTGCTACAATGGCAAAATGTACGTAAAGTTTATATTGCGCTCGATGTTTTTGTTGTGATAGCTTGGCAGTGTAAATATTTCTATAGTTCGCAAAAGATACGTCGATGTTTCAGACTCTAGACAACACACTTTACATAAACTGTCGATTTATTAGATAGCTATACAGACTAATAGCCTGTTTTGTTGAATAAGTAGAATTGTTGTCTAGTGATTTTCAAATCCGTTTTCAATAATGCGTCTGATCTTATACAAATGGTGCGTCATCTTAAATTACATGTGTATTTTTTTCTGTTTTGATTTTGAAGGAAATTTAAGGATGATTAGTAAGGATAGTAGCATCCGACTATGAAAAGTTATCAAATCCAAGAGTAAAACGTTGAAATTATACACCTTACTAAAATTCCATTTTCCATTGTAACTCATATGCATTCAAATGCATCAATATTTCTTAACAAATCTTACAGCTGTTATATAATTGCGTTAATGTACATATATCTGGTTTCAGGTACAATTTGCCAATAATAGCGCTCGATTTCATAGGAAAAAAACTTTTTAATTAATGTAAAAATGCTATTTACATTAAGTTATAGCATAAAATATGAATGAACAATAAAAGAAAGCAGAAAAAATCATTGATTCCAAAATCATTGGAATTAATTATTACAGGTATATTGACGCTTTTAAGTTTGCTCCTTTCACTATTAAGGAGGTCAAGAATGGGTTCTTTGCGAGGGTTGTATAAATTAAGCTGAAACTATTGCCACTACATTGTTGTTAATCCTGTCTTTCGTCAAGGGTTGCATCATGTCAAGTGAAGCTCCGAATCAGCGAGTTCCAACATAATTAATGGCGTATAGAAACATACGTTCATCTGTCATAAAAAGACAAATCTGTGTGTGGGCAATGACAGAAAAAGGATAACAGATAAAACGTGTTAAACATGCATAAGCATGAACTTCCGTCATGAATACAATGTGTTTACATACTTTTTTGTTCGTATAACAGCTGTCAATATACTGTTATACATGCATATATGCAACTATCTATGTTAACATAAAATTTTAACAACAACTACAAAACACTTCGTAATGCACTTGAATGGATTCCAGTAATATAAACTCCTTCCCACAATGGGTAGGTTAACCGTTCATATTCATAACTTTGTCACGTGCTCTGAAACGGTATCCGAAATGATTAGAACGTGCTTATTTGTGGTAAATATGTTAAACAATCATAGAGTGGTTACACTTGCCCAGATTGTTTTTATCTGTTGGTAAAAAACAACATTAAAACAAACAAAACAACAGCAACGGCGAAATGTTCTGTCGTACAGATAAATTGATCTTCACATGATGTCAGATGCATTACATGTGATATAATGGTATTTTATGGTTCCATGTTTGACAAATATAGAACAACTATATATCTACGAAACCCATTGCATACATTAATAATTAAGAATCTGCTGTTCGTATTATTGATTCCGCCTATGTTCGGAAATCAGCGATGCAACTAATTGTGTGATAGTTTCATCCATTGTCATAGAATTGTAAAAAAGCCCGCTTCCGACCAGTGATGATTTTGCATGTACTTCCTGACGTGAATTTAGTGTAAAAGATGTGGGAAGTACGTTCTTGTCACGTCTTTATAGAGTCAGAAGGCAATCATACTAATGACAAGCGGTATATGAAATAGGTTTGCCCAATACGCATGAAAAATACTGTATAAGTAATGTATCCTTGAGAAGTCACGCGTCTTCATAGGTTGCAGCAAAAGAACCGAAATTTCCTTTACAAAAGAACAAGAGAACGTTTAAAATATTAGATAATAAATAGTGCCTGCAGCGACAATAAAATGTCGGCAGATGCTGAAGTCACAGCTTTTTCAAGAAAAGAAATTTAGAGACGTTATCACCAAACATTCAAGAACCAGTTAAATCTGAAAAATATTATAGATAACAATAACATTAAAATAACAACATAAATAGCATATAATAATAAAATAAATAACAATATAAAAATACATAACACACTGCGTCTGTGAGACTGTGTGCTTTTGTTCAGAAATGTGTGAGTTCGGCTATAGACAAGTACATATAGATGAGAACTTTATTGTCACTGCTATATCAATGTATGTTGATACACATGCAGGGAGTAAATCGAGGTCGTCCTTAAAACTAAGAATATAAAACAGGATTAGTGTTTTTAGTTAGTAAGAGCATTTTATTTTTGTTGAGTACTAATATCAACGAAAAAGTTTTACGACTTCAATATTTTTAATTTTTAAATCTTTAGAAATACCATAACATATTCTATATAGCCGTTCCATTGATATCATGATACATCACTATAGCTTGAAAGTTTGCCATAGTTGACTTAATCTTGGGTTGCTAAGAATAGGGACAAATCCAAAGAAATCGAAACGAGCCGCATTATTGGTTATTATCCAAAAGAAGGCAACATAATTTGAACATCAGTTTAATATGGAAATAAACATTCGGTAACAGATCCGTTGTTTTGATATAATTTGAAACGAAAGCATGCTTATTTTATCGTATCCGCGCTGGGATCAACTCGTAAAATGAACTCGACACATTGATCGGACCAGGGAACAAACTGAGCTTGGTGACAAGACAATTAAAACAAGGAATCTCAAATCTGACGCGTGATTTAAAAAAAGAGATCTTACTTGCTCTTTTTAATATCGATTGACTTAACAAGATTTTGATAAACAAGATTTTGAAATCAATTTCCACGAACACGGCAAGATTATTTACCATAGTAAAGCATTTGATTAATGGTTTGGTTTGCATGTCCGTCTGGATTCCTGGAGAGCTATACCTGTACTTTCGTGCATACGTAAATTAGTGGTCTAGGCTAATTAATATCAATTAATATCATTACTCAATACATTTCTTTAATCTGAATTTTAACTAATTGATGGTTCTTTATTTCTTCGGGTTTATTATATTGGCATATAATTAACGGTCATTGGCTGCCTAAGACATAATTATGATTTGTTTACCTCACTAACATCCATTTTTTACAACTTTATAATTGTTATGTTTATAATTTATCGGACAACATTCGTTTCGCGTAATCTTATTCATTTAAGCGCTTTGGAAAAATATGTAATCAATAAACTACACTGGCCAGTTTATTGTCCATCTTTTATAACGAATGATATAATCTTAAGGACCGATTTTGTTTTCGAAAGTAATACATTACAAAATCTAGTCTAAATTGGTTTGGTATATTTTTGTTTAAACTAAATCGCAGAAAGCTTTAATTAAATCAGTCAAGGTTTGGCGTTTTATGCCATTTACAGAAGTATATATCTATATCAGTATACCATACATAACGTTATTAGCTTTTTTGAAAGAAAAAATACAAAGAACAAGTTGTTTTCCATGTAGTTTTATGTTTGTTATTTAAAACATTTTAAAACTAAAATTAAATACCAGTGCTATGTGTCCGATTTGGGTTATGTTAACATGCCTAAATATCAGTTATATATGCATACTATGATTTGTGATAAAGTCTCTTTGTGAAAGAACTTTTTTCAATGTTCGAATATAATTTCTACACTACTATTAATATTTTTCCATCCTAATTCTCTCTAATGTCTACTAAGTCTCGTTTACTTTGCATCTTGTATCTGAGAGACTGAAATTAGTTTCTACATTCAACTAGTTGTAACTGTAAGGATCTGCATAATTCCATTCTGGTATAAAATGTGTACATTTTAGTATTGCTAAAACATTATTTATCCCACCATCTCTGTATATATCGGTTGATATAACCCGTGTGATAAAGATGAGCTTTATCAACCGATATTCGCGCACCTGCTCTAAGCCGGACTACTTTTTTGACGAAACGATCAGGAGTGTTTACGAGAACGAAACTCATTTATCCCGTAATTATGCTTGTGGTCACCCCATAAATGTCCATAATATAAATATTGACGAAATAGAGCAAAAGAGGCTATTAAAAAATAGAGGATGCGAGCGGTTTCGATCTCTGACCTGCGGGATTGAAAACTTAAGCGGCAGCGTCTTTACCGACTGAGCTAACCGGACAGTTCCTCGCCACTTTCCTAAGTTTTATTTAACAATGATATAGAAAATTTGAAGAAAAAAAAAATCTATCAGAAAAAATGAAACAACATGTATTACAAAAACATGATTAAAATTGTTTAGTAATAGTAATAAAATCAATAAAAGTACGAATTTGTAGTCTGCAAAAAACAAAAACAACACTTGAAATGTCAGTTCATGCGAGTCCCCGTTGTTTTGATGTTATTTAGTGTGAGTTAAAAGAATGTGATGAAGAATCGTGTAAAAGCCTAACTTCCTAAGCAGTGTTGAAGAAATGAGCTACGAGGATTTCGAGGCAAAATCTGGCTTTAATCCGAACATTTTTGAGAATGAAATTGATCTTGAATCTGTGGTGACTGTCTCAGATTGCAATCATCTGCCTAATCTTAAGGCAGACCCTGATGATCAAATGTCGTTACATGATGAACATTCAAATGGTTTAGATAGAGCTCGATCTTTAGTCGAACCAAATACAGCTGACTGCACAGATCTGGACAAATGTGCTAAAAATCAGTCTCTAGACGTAAACATGAACACTAATCCACCACCTCCACTCCCCACATTTCTTCAAATTTCGCAAGTCATCCTGTCAAAAACACAACTATCTTCGAAATTTTAAAGCGCTATATTCAATGTTCATAATTTCAATGTCATCAACAATTAAAATCCATGAGCTACTGTTTGTTACAGCCACAAACACACACACAAACCTCGAATGTAATTCGCGTTCCTTAAATGCCAAGTGCGTAGCTCAACTTTAATGCTACACGGCCTTGACAGTACACACTACAAGTATAACTTTACACGAGGGTGTGATTTTTGTTGTTCTTCTTTTCCAACCATTATTTTTAGTTATCGTAATCAATAAAATTACAACCTTGTGTATAGCGCAAATAAAATAAAAGAAATAACATGTTTATTGTTTATTTTTTTATTGTTAAATTAGAACATTTTTCTATAGCCGAATTACTCTATTGCTCGCGCATGATTTCGTGTATTGTATTGGAATGTCAGATTATGTAACGGAGGAGCAGTACGCGGTAAATTTAATGTTTACCTTTGAAAGCTGTTGGTTGTGGGATAAAAAGCATTACCAGGTTAGTGTTGATATAGATAAATGTTATCATGCTCGGCCCGAAATCAGGAAAGCACTCGGCAAGCCTCGTGCTTTTGATTTCTTAGCCATCGCATGATCACATTATCTATATCAACACTTAACCTGGTATTCTCTATATATTCATTACTCAGTGAATAATTAGCCATTTATTAAACCGTTCATCAATGTTTCAAAATTATTTCAAGGGCGGCCACTGTTTTAAACGTCTTCTTAAGTGAAAGACAGGAAACAATATTGTCAAAATTAATAGCAAAACTAATGAATGATTGGAGTACATACGGAAGCAATAGTCACTAGACGATTTAAAATGAGATACATAAATATATGTTTCATGACAAGCAGAACTGTTTTTGTAAGCAACTATTCTGCTGTTAAATGTACATGTGTTTAAATCATTTTTGACTTATGGCTCTCCTCCAATTGCAGGAAAGCTTGGTATATAAAGTAATCAAGTCGTTGAACTATAAGTGACACTACACGCTTTTTTCAGTATATGTTATAGCATTTACCTCTCAGAGAATGCGAGTAATACGTTTTTTTGCCTTAGTACTTTTGACTCGCTTATATATCGATCTGGAACAACGTCATGGCTCATTTACTCCAAAACTCACATTTTACTCTTCAGCCACTGATTTTTTATTTATTGAAGAACAAAGTACCGTTCATCGTGTTGATCGTAGTTTATGGTGTACAATGATTGTCAGTGTCAGCTGTTTGTCTTTGCTGGAACATTTTGGGAGAGACAAAAGTTGAATATAAGCAAAGTATTACATAAGAATGCTTTTACAAATGTGGCATTGTCTGCTAGATTCACTTTTAAGAGGTGGATCATAGTACATTTGTATTGTACACGCTAGATTAATTTGACCTGTTTAGCTTGGGGTTTCTGCATGGTACATAAAGGTACGCCTACTCATGATATTGCAGGTCGAGGCACACGCTAGTAAAATAGAGGTTATTTGTATAAGCCTAGTATAATTTAGCATGAAAATATGTGCTGATCTGGTTTAAGAAAAGTAAGTATGAAAATGAAGTTGAGTATTACCAATAATAAGTAGCATATTGTATTTCATTAGGCTTGCTGATAATAATGCAAGAAGGACGTAGCATCAATACCTCTGAAAATGTTCCGGTCTGGTACCTCTTCAATTTTACAAATAAATGAAATACATGTACCAATGCTTGACACTTCGCATTGGTTAAAATACAATACACTTTGCTACTTCTAGAATACTAGACATTGGTATTCAAAAGTCACATATATTACTGGACCAGGCAAAGTTTAAAAAAGTTCTTTGTAGGAGTTTGTGACCTTTACATAAATTCTTCCCATAAAATCCATAAGAAGTACAAATATATAATATTATGAGTACAATAATTGTAAAAGTTATTGATCTTTAAGATAGGGAAATTTAATTAAGTAGCATTGTGCTGTATTGTTAGAATGTTGTCATAAAAATATGCTAAATTTAATTGATTGTTACTTTACTAAATTATTAAGCAGGTGTCACAATACTTTTTCCGATTCAAGTATAAAGTCATTTTATTACCCAAGAAGTATTTACAATAAATTTGCCATAACAGGCATTTTCACATAAACTTCCGGAAGTAATTACTTCGTCGAACATGGAAAACACACAAGATGTTGCTCAATATGCACTTGATGACAATAATAAAAATGAATATATGACAAAATCCTATGAGCATTGCAACATTTACCAAACTCCGAAAAGGCACAGAACAAAGGTATTTCACATATAAGCCTAGCGAAAAGTAAGAACAAATTTGTGATGAGTCATTTAACGAAAAGAGCGAACCCGACAGTTATCGCCTTGGAACGGTTATAGACACAGTTGCACGTTGTAATTATGTTTACCGAATTTAGTTATATTGAAAGGAAAGACTTGATTTAGAACACAAGAACATGGACATGAGTGACAATTCCACTCCCCCACCCCCACAGAAAGTGCGAGGTAAGAACTCTGTACAACCGGTTTCAGCACTCCAGTCCGTCCCTTTTTTCTTCCTGATCGTTCCAATGTGGTAACTGTTGGGTTTCCTGTTTTTGTTAAATGCCTCATCACAGTTTTGTTTTTATTTTTACATTTGGCTTGCATGTGAATACCGTTGCCATGTACCTTTTCTAATTTTGGCATATGTTGCAATGTTCATAGTATTTTTGTCACATGTTCTTATTAATAAAAAACCATTTGGGTTTAATTTTTTATTGTTGAAAACAAAGCGGGGTTGGGTTCAGAAATTGTGTTATAATACAACGCAACATAATATTTCAATTCATCTGTATATTGTACCAATTTATAACACATGGACAACGGATGAGTTGTACCACAGAAAGTGTTTCATTATAACAGGATCGGGTAATTAAATTAGTACATTTGGATAATTTCATCTACGCTTAAATTTAATTTACAACTCTTTGTACAATTACTCGTTTTTGTTAAGACTTCTACGATGCATATCACAGATAAAATCAGGTGGATATTGTTCAGTCGTTAGACTCTGATATAGTGTCGCTCATTTCCATCGAGAGCCAGTAACAAATACAATCATTAAAACGGTTTCCAGGGGGAGCACATTTCATTTGTTGTCGCTGTCTTTTTGTTTTGCATATATAGTGTTGCTATGTTGTCATTCCAGGTTTTGCTGTTACCCCAGAGACCAAATCTTTCCAACTGAAGTGAATCTTAAAAATCATTGCTACGTTCATGAACTACAGGCGGTTGCTAAGTGATATTTTTGTCTGTGAATATAAAGTAACGGTTACATCTATGTACATATACATTGCTAGTTTAAAATAAATTTCTGGATTCTAAATACAAAAACAATATTGATATACAGGTACATTTACACCCGAAGAATTATTTAAAGATTCGTATATTCATCTTGTTATCATAAACCGATACGCCTTTCAACAAAACCATAATGGTATGCCTGGTAATATCATGGCTTAGCATAAGAAAAAATAAACATTGATAAAGGTTTCGAGAGTTGTGTTTTCATAGTCATTCAGACGAAACGCTTGTTAAACTTCTCTCTCCTCATTATGGTTCAGCTTGGATGTATTTGAAGCAACATCAGCAGTACAATATGGATACCATTTTGTGTTTCAGTTAAAGCAATATTACGGCAAGTGAAATAAATCGTAAAAAAAGTGTTTTATAAATGAATTTTATATATAATTAGAACATAAAAGTATTTTCTTAACTCTGTTGAAAGAACATAAACAGTCATACTTTCATGGAGCTGCCAAATTGCAGAGATATTAATCTTATTAGCATGATGTTTACGTACCTGCACATACTTTATATAGTAAATAGCATTTAATGTTATTTTGATTGTAAAATATATTTTGTTCAATTATTTAATTCAGATACAGGTACTTACTATCAATTGTCTCGATTTGGTGGGATATTTTTTATTAACACTGTTCATCTTTTAAGTGGAAAACGTGCGATGTCGAATGACAAACAATTTTGGTCTGATGATATTTTCAAGGCGGTGACAATTTTGTTTGTAAACAAGTGTTGTATCTCATTTGAGATGCTCTGTTGCTGTTCATTAAACTTGCGTGTTTTGCTTCTGTCTGGCGCATGCTACAATCTTAAAAAAGATGTGTTTATTCTCTAAGGACCGTTTTGTGTTTTTCCTTCATGTAGTGTAAATTAAAGAAGGCGGTATCCATTTCGGAAGGAAGAACATTTTATGCGTAAATATAATTGTGTAATTGTCAGCCTATATATATTAAAATGTACACGCTAGGCGTTTCCGGGATAAAAAAAGTACCAGTTTGTAGTTTACTAGAGAAACGCTTTATTAAAAGTTGTCGTAGGAGAAGTAATTGTTTTTGTTGCTGTAGTAGTACTAGTAGTAGCAGCAGCAGCAGCAGCAGCAGTAGTAGAAGCAGTAGTAGTAGTTGTAGTTGTAGAAGTAGTATAGGTAGTAGTAGTAAAAGTGGTGATAGTAGCAGTAGTAGTGGTTGCAGTAGTAGTAGAAACAGCAGTAGTAGTAGTTGTTGCTTTTACTGTTGTTATTGTTGCAATAGCAGCAGCAGTATAGTAGTAGTTTACAGAAGGTTATTTAAAGAACGATCTATAAAATGAGAAATATAAAGGTAACAATCTAAAAAAAAGGATACATGTGAAGCGGAGTTGTGGAGCTCCTTGTTGTAGAAAGTTTTGTTGGAGTTACCTTTCAAGTATATCACTGCAAGCACCAATATATCAGCAAATTAGAAAATTAATTACAAATTGACCTGAAATATTTCAGTTGGGAATATTGTTAGAAGCACACTATCCTAAAACTCTTATATTCAGAAAGAGTTTACGCAAGTGCAAATTTAAAATAGGAAAACTGCGATGCAATTTAAATACAATTTGTTTCAAGGACATATTTTTCAATGATCGTTAATATACAAGAATCGCAGTCACAACAAACAATATCTAGTGATGAATGCAAGTTAGTAAACACGCTTGCTCACATATGGTATGTCATTTCGATATGAAACTCAATAGACTGTGTGCTTAAGGAACTGTTTAATAACCTAGTGTGATCAATGTCATTTTTAAACGCTACACGCCGTTTGTACTCACTGTCAACACAGGCGTATGAACACATGCCTCTATCAGATACTGTTGTATGAAGCACGAAGACAAACGTCTTATGGAATTACAATTACTATAGCTCAATTAATTAATAAAATCGATGCTTTCGTTCCGCAACAATATATTTCGCAAAAGTATTTTAATTAAGAAAAGTTTTGTCTAAACGTCCTGTGAATTGTTATCAATTGTTTACGGCAACACAATAAAAATGTTATCTACCTGGACTGGTCTTTGATTACATGTTTACATTTCGATGAACAATGATAAATGATGTTAGATTCATTGAAAAGAAATGCACCCCTGTCGGTCCATAATGCCGTCTGGCCGTTCCAAGGCGATAACTGTCGGGTTTGCTCTTATTGTTAAATGACTCGTCACAGATTTGTTCTAACTTTTCGCTTGGCTTGCATGTGAAATACCTTTGTTCTGTGCCTTTTCCGAGTTTGGTACATGTTGCAATGCTCAGAGGACTTTGTTATATATTCTTATTCATGATCACAACAATGTTGCTTGTGCAGTGTGGCGGTCGTAAAAAATCTCCCCGTGCATGTAATCTATGTTGTCATATAATTAATCATATAAGGGTTGTTACGAGTATTTCCTTTGATGGACATTGGACTTTGGTTCTTCAATTCCATTTCACATGAACAGGATGCTACAACCATTTATTTCGTCTCAGAATATGTTTATGAACGTTTTTTGTATTTATAGTCAACCATTTTTGTGTAGTTTTTCAATTCGAAATAATACCATATTCTTTTCTAAACTCTATGTGGGCATTATTTTTCAATGACGTCACTACTTTCGTCATAACATATAGAAAATATTAGCGCTTGGACATTTTGTATTCAAATAGATCGTGTTTCTTTCATTGCTTGCATTTGAGAAACTCGTCAGGAAGTGCGAGGTTTAAGTTCTGTAAAACCGATTTAAGCACCCAAGTCGGTCCATATTGCCGACTGACTGTTCCAAGACGGTAACTGTCGGGTTTGCTCTTTTCATATAATGACTCATCACAAATTTGTTGTTAAATCTTATTGTGAATACCTTGGTCCTGTGTCTTCATTTTTTGTATATGTTGCAATGCTCATAGGACTTTGTCTTATATATTCTTATTAATATTTATTACATTTGCTTTAAATGTACTTTCCGACTGACCGTTCCAAGGCGGTAACTGATAGTTTTTCTTTTTGTGTGTTATGTCTCGTCTCTGTGTTTTTGTCACATTTACATTTACCTTTGTCTAGAGGTAGATTAAATTTAAATATCTGTGGAAATTTTAATAGGACCTTTTCTTATTTACCTTTTGAAGAGACATGTCCTTGTCTCCCCTCTCATTTTTTTTTTATTTTTTAAGGCGATTGAGATGTACATTGTCATTTAATTGAAAGCCAAACCAAATAAGGTTAAAAACTTTCCCTTTAAAAAAAACTAATGCATGAGCCTTTATATACTAGTTATCAGATGGAAGTGCTGCAATTTCTTGAGTGCGTAACGTAGCATGCTAAATATGCATTACTTTCTTTTTTGGATTTAGTAGGAAGGCTATACCGTTACGGCCTTTTTCGCAGTAATTTACAATATGTAATAAATGTCGTTCATCAACATATACCTCTCATAACTCTCGAACTGCGTACCTTCGCAATATCATTCAGTTATATGTACACAGTTACATAGTTTAAGTATCTCCTTATAACTATGACTTGTATCTGCTAGGTGGTCCGGTATAGACCTTTTATAGATGATATTATAGATTGACTTTCTGGTATATAAATATGCTGTATTCTATGGGGAAATCATTGGCAAATTGGCAAATGGACCGGTCGCAATAGCTCAGGTGGTAGAGCGTCGGCTTGCGGATCGGGAGGTCGTGGGTTCGATCCCCGGCCGGGTCATACCAAAGACTTTAAAGTTGGTAGTAGTGGCTTCCCTCCTAACGCTCGGGGACTAAGTGGACAGCATTACGCCTGACTCGTCGGTGTCAGTATAATGGACCGGCCGGGTTCAGTCCCTGGGCACCTCATAAGTGCCCCTGTGCTATAATGATAGAAATGTCGCTGCGCAGTATCGGCAAAAATGCCGGCTAATCCCAATCCCAATCCCGTTGGCAAATGACATAAACACGTTCTAGGACTTCCAGTCCTGACCGTGTTCAGCGACTTTCAGATCTTAATGTGTTCAGGTACTTCCAGTCCTTACGTGTTCAGGGACTTCCAGACCTAAATGTGTTCGGGTACTTCAAGACCTTAATGTGTTCAAGGACGTCCAGACCTTAATGTGATTTGGGACTATACATCTAGTCAAGCGTGACACTTTTCAGCTTTGTGTAACCGAACACAAACGAAGCATCGAAGCATCTTTGTAGTGATTTACCCTGTAAAAATACTAAATACCCTATTCTTTTTTATGTCGGTCTGTTGTCTGTCATAAAATGAAAAAAATATAGCATATTATATATTGTTGTGAACATATGCAACCTTTAAATGCAATAAAATTTCAAATTATTCATGTTACGCATAGAATTAATAACATATTGCATATAAATCTCATCCTAGCATATTCATATTCATAAATAATTCAGTATAATAACAATTACTGTCGGATTTTAATTGTCGAGCTTACAAGGCTAGTATTTTATCAGCAGAGATGTGTCAAATCAATACGTTTGATTATACATGGTTTAAAATTGGTTCCTTCATTTACGTAAGAACTTTTTTAAACACTTCTAAGATTTCTTAGGCAAAAAAGTGTTTTAGTATTTTTTAAAACGGGGCAAATAATAAATAACTAGTTTATACAATCTTCGCACAAAAGCGTGTTTATGTTGGATTACAAATTGATTGTTTAATCAGCAGATCTTTATGTTTTTTCAGTGTTTTATCTTGAAATAATTGTTAAAATGAGGTTTTCTAAAAAGCAGTCAATGATTTTCGACAACCTTATGTATGTAATATTGCAGCAAAACTGTTTGTTACACTTCACTGAAGTACCATGTTTGTCCTTACATCCTACACCTTATATAAGAAAACAATATAATCATATTATAACATTCAGCGACATAACCATTTTTTTCTTAAGCCTGATAATACAGGAACAATTAAAAATAAGGATGATGATAATAATAATAATAATAATAATAATAATAATAATAATGATAATTATTATTATTATTATTATTATTATTATTATTATCATCATCATCTATCATCATCATCATCATCATCATCATCATCATCAACATCATTATTAAAAAAATAATTTTAACACTGTTTATTTAACAATATATCACCTCAAAAAATCTTTATTGAAATAAAAAAAATCAATGTAGAAATGTGCATTTCAGTAACACAGAGAAACACACGGGTTTCCCGAATGTTGAGTGCTTTGAGTAAATTCTCCTCTGATCAATATGAATCATGCTCTTGCAGTCTTTTTGTCATCATGTCATCCATGGCATGGAGCTACCTGGCGCAGTTCCAATTAAGACAGAGAATAAATTATCTGAGATGTTTCTTAATTAATTCGTCATTTTCCTCATACTGATTTAGTTAACCCGGAGTCTAGTAATCATTTGAAAAGGTATCAACACCTGTTTTCTGACTAAACAGAGTATAATTAAAGCTGTCATCGACACCAAAACAATATAGCGAGAATGTTTAAAAGGTAACATTAAATAAAATCCCCAGTAACCAGTAATTTTTAGTCTTGTAGTGTTTTGCGATTTTGTTTGGAGTCAATCTAGTTTAGTATTTGTATTTTCTATTCTATACATTGACTAATAACATTAACTAATATATATTATTACAGTGTATACCCATGACAGCAAAACCATTGCCATCAGAATGTACTCAAATGCATTGTTCCTTTTATTGTCCTTTGTTATTGTAATTTAGCATCTGAATTCATCTAGCATTAAAACATGGATTTTTTTAATAAAATCACTTTCTATACTGCATGACATCAAATTTTAATCCACTATATTTGTAAATCATTGTAGTGTTTCATTATTTTTTATTATTCAAAGGAACGTCTTAGTTACTGCAAGAGGAGAGCAATGTTAACCGGTGTGCACACTTGTCGAACCTTTCTCCGAATGGCCTTTTCAGTCATATGTTTTATCTCCTTGCAATGTGTCAATAGTTCGTGTGACTACATTGCACTGTATGTGTTTTTCTAGTGTGTTTTGTTTTCCAATATTATTATTTAGTTTAATATATTTATTCATAACATTTTGAAATAATACCATTGTGCTTAATCTACTATGTTAAAATTCAAAAGTTTCATGCAAAACTTTTAAGAAAGGCTTCTGTGTATTGAATTAATACAACCAATTAGACACAAGTGAGCCATTTTTCCTCTGTGCGTTACAAATTTAATTGAATGATACACACAAAGGTCAATATTTTACATTTTGCTGTTTTAAGCATGAGTCTTCCAGGCATAATAGTTACATGTTGACCTGTCAAGATAAAAGTATCGCTTATCCCGTCCACCACACCCAAGCAATCGTGACTTTAGGCGGTTTAAAGTGAACGTTAAACAGAGATAGTAATATAGATTCATCGTTCAAGTTACTTATGAGTAAAACTAATGCTTGTATGTTCCTAGATCCACTGTTCTAGAAAAAAGCAAATTAAAGTTGCTGTCTATATCAATAAAAGAAAATTGTTTTATTCCATGATAAACTTCAATTCCTACGAACAAGAAGAATCTTAGATTATGAACAAATAAAACTATTTAATCTAAATTGAACAGAATAATATGAATTAGAAATGAGCTCTTTATAGCCTTTCATTTGCTGGAAAACAGCAACAGCGCGTTAAAATCTGTTCATGAAATCAACGATTTCACTATGACATGCATTGTCGCAGATACGTTTTTCTGCCTATACTTTGTTGCTGTTTAAGTCAGGAAAAAGATATACGAGTACATACCCGACCACTATATAAATACAAGGGAAATTTCAGATAAGTATGGCCACATATGAATAAATTCCGTCAATTTGACAAAGAGAAGAATTTGACATAATTTTCGTTCGTTGCAGGTGGGGAATATGTTACCAACAATTTTTGCAACTTAAACAGATGTATTCCGGCCTTATACTTTCACTTAATAATGGTGACAATATGATTCAAAAGCCATACTAATTGTATTGTTCTTTCTTCGATCATATTATTGTAAATACACATGTGGTAGGCCGCAAACGTTTGTTCTTATAGTTGTTCTAGCATTAGGGCATTTATCTAAATAACACAAGAGAAAACTGTGAAAACAATTATCGATTGAACCAAGTGGTTCCCGTCGCTTTACAAATAGACATATACGCGGGATCCAGTCACATTTGTTTGAAAATTTCTGATATCACTCGGCATCTCGGAAAATGCCGATAGGCTAACGACGACTGGCGAAACAAATCATCGGTCTCTCAAGGGAGGGAATTTAAACAATACGGAAGTAAAAAAGTGGGACGGTAGCCGTTTAAGAGAGTTATCGTTCTTTAGACGGAAAATACGTTTAAAACGATAGAGGGTAAATAGAAGTGACGTATAATATAGGTATTCGTCCAAGAGAGGTGACGTTTGTAGAGGGAGCACTGTACATTTTACATGAATGATACAACGTATAGATGATATATCTACAATTTATTGTATCTATCCACTGTAGGTTCTCCCTAGGGTACGGTTTCTAACATCGTTGGTCTAACTTTGTAGATCTTACATCTCTTAATATCATTGAGCCCTAAAATACAAAGTAAAGCATAAAACAACCTTGTTATCTAACTATTACCTAACAAACTGACAAATACTTAACTTTATAATACAATGACACACAGCTATCACTCATATATAAACAACTATGAAATTGAAGAGATTTCTACTCTATGACGATCAGCAGAAAGGTTTATGTAGATTAAAGAATATAGTAAATGAAATAAACAAGCATCAAACATAAGGTTTCAATTATATATTACTCAGATAAAGTCTATTTATGTATAAAAAACCTTTGACAAGTCTTGGCAAATAGAAACAGTAATAAAAATACAATGACATTGAACATAATTATCATATCCACCAGTTCTGGACCAGACTCTCTCACTCTTTCTCTCTGTCTCTCTGTCTCTGTCTCTGTCTGTCTGTCTCTCTCTTCTCACCTCTCGCTCTCATACACAGCCCATTCGCGACCAATACAACAATCGAATTACAGGTACACAGATTGACACTATTGAGACAACAATCTCAATAACTGACTAGAAATATAACCAACTTATTTTTATTAAATATTACAAAACTTTCAAAAAACGCTTTTCTCCTTTGACAGTTTTATCCAGACGGTGAAAGGAAGACATAATAAAAGAGCGCGATAGTCTGCATATAGACACGGCGATAAATAAACACATTTAAAATACGCAGATTCAGATTAAATAAACGGATAAAAACAATCTGGATAAGAAGAACAATATAACTGACTGCATGAAATACATACAATGCGACTGCTTCTTTTACATCATACTACGTTAACACAAACCATCATTGTAACAGAAATAAGACCTTTACAATATTCGTATTTAAGCGTCTGTAAGCAAATACTCGGCAATAAAAATGCCAAACCAAAAGACATTTTAATAACCAGATGTTTTTGATAAGACTTCTTAAATATTAGGAGAAATTAATAATCATAATATTGCTACAGTGGCCATAAATGGTCGTTGCCATGTTGAACAAAAAAAAGGAAGGGATCCAATGTGCTTCTTATAAAAGGCGTTATTTCGTAACCCTAGTCAATAAAATTTATAATCAAGATTGCATCATCCTTCAATCAAGGAGTTTTACAAAAATATTCGTGAACACCCAATTAAGCGATTTCCGACCTGCGATGGTTTGCATTAGGCCTGATTGCTACATGAACATAAATGTGTATAAAAATAAATCAAGTTAAGTCTGTGGGATAATACCATTTATAAATCAAATCTAAGGAACCATGTTTACAGTTTCAACACTATTTTATTTCTTATACTGATGTATGTACGGTTAAAATATTAATTCCGACGATACTTCACCGCATATGAATAATAGTACAAAGACGTTGTCAACCCATTTATTAACCCCAATTGTCAAAGTCGTAAAACATAACTATCCCAGAACGTCGTTGCGATATAATTTTATCTACAAAGACTGTTTATTGTAATTAGTTAACATAACAGATAAAATTGGTCAGTAATACTGTACCACCATTTAGATACGTCCCATATGCCGTAGAGAAAGAATTGTATGTATCTCCTGAGAGTCAATTGAGTTGATAAACTGTTTCTATACTGTATCATTGTTTGGATATTCATATACATGTATTCCTTCAGTTTTGTTTTTATTGATCAGAATCCCAAGAAAATTGACCTGACTTGATTTTTGATAATGTGTGTCCACCAATATACACCAATGACAATTGATCAATTGCATCCAATGAAACATTTATTGGCACATGTTATGGAACTACTATAGATCAAGACAGTGGAATTGAACGGTTAATTAAATTATAAACCAGTTATATTAATAATAGATAATAATGTGAATGTATAAAAAGCATGAAGTTAACAATCAAATTATATCAAACTGCAGAATACAAATCAAACCAACAAAACAAAATGTAGTATTGTTAAGAGATAATAGGTAATGAAATCAACATATTTTGTATAATAAGTTGACAAAAGCATTGAACAGCAATACTTATTTATTATTTGAAAGCAAACAATATTTATATATAGACTTCTGAAACTTTATTTCAAATTACTGTGCTCTTTGATGTTGAGATGATAATCTAAATTATTATACCTCTACCTAACACATTGATATTGTCCATCTTCTGTGTATGTATCAAGGTATTACTACTGACCCAAACCGATTTTAAAAAAAAGAAACAAATGCCATATTAATCCTTATTAGGCTTACTTTAGTCAAACTGTTACATACCAGGTCGTTAACCTGTGCATACCTACAAGAGTAACGAAAAACAGTATCACATCAATATAAATTCATGCAATTGTTTATAGGTCAAGAGAGTTAAATGTATAAATTAGGTAGACGTCATAGTTTGGTATTGGTTGATGAACAATCAACGTATGTTATAAAGTGTCTAAATGATAATTGATCCTTTAGCTTATTTATTTTTGCAGAAAGTTACATAACGCATTTCGAAATAAGCCGATCGGCCGATCGAAACTAGTAAGAATAGAACTGCTAAATGTGCATTAAAGAAAGTTTACCACTCACATGCTGAAAATTCGTAAATGAAAACACAATAGCACTTTTTCCTAAAACACGGTTATTTATTAATTGTTGTAAAAGCAAAGTAGCGATGTACATTTTATTTAAAACAATGTGAAGTGATAGAGGATAAACTACTAACCATAATAAAATAAAACTTAACGTATCATTGACTGATAACTGTAATCATCAAGATAACTATAACTTTTATGGATATTTGACCGTTAAATCTATTACATTACTCAAAAATTATGGCAAAAGTAAAATAGCCAGACAGTCTAATGGCCTCAGGTATCCTTAGTATGCTATTAACCATTGAAAGTAAAATGCAGATGTAATCCTGATTAAAATTGATTTTAAATGACAACTTTCACTGTGCACTTGCAATAGTTACAATAATATCACACTATGACATTAATAAGAATATATGAAAAAGTCCTATGAGCATTGTAACATATACCAAATTCTGCAAAGGTACAGGACAAAGGTATTTCCCATGCAAGCCAAGTGAAAAGTAAATGAGTCATTTAACGAAAAGAGCAAAGCCGACAGTTACTGCCTTGGAACGGTCAGTCGGCAATATGGGCTGACCGGGGTGCTAAAACCTGTTTTACAGAGCTTCCTGATGGGTTTCTCAAATGCAAGCAATCTGGTTGGTTTGTCAAAGAGATGAACGACGTTACACAATATAACAACATCAAAAGGGAACTTAAGTATGCGATGTTCTTATCACGTTCTTAACATGCTCTCAATATTTAATTGTTTAACCTAATTAGATCGATTTCTATTTACAGGAAACGGTGATTGGCAAAGGAGGTACTTACTTACTTATCAATTTCTTAATTGTTGAGTTGCCTAGGCTTACGTTATTGTATAGGTTGGTATATATTTTAGATAGGTCACTTCATTGTCTGAAGATAGATTAGTCGATATCATTTTGGCGGAATATATAAACAAGCAAACTAAATATTAACTGTCTCTCTTTCGAATTATAATACATTAGATTGAAGACCAAGATACTTTTGTAATATTTTGCCAATATGTCTATGCCTGTATAGAAATAAATAAAACTGACGCTTGGCAGATTTACTAAAGCTGAACACAAGTAAAAGTTATATCTACACAAATTGTAGCCATAAAACAGTCTGATACAATACAGTTTGTCGCCTGTTCCAACATAATACAGTTATACAGTATCATAACAATTATGATCATATACTAACCCAGGTCTAGCCTATATAATGTTTATTGCTGACTTTTAACAGGATATAATTACTATGGTCGTAACTGGCCGCAGACATGACATTTTGTGGTGTGCTTAACTCGTGTTTTGCGAGTTATATGTTGATGTACGACATTTATTACGAGGCGAAATGAAAGAAACAAACAACGCAAAATATTTGCCTCTCTGTTAAATTCAACAAAGTGTTATGCAGAATTATGATGAAATTAGAATATAGAAGTGTATAAGTCTCTGCAATGTTGCAATATTAGCACTAATTAATACATTTCCCTTATTTCGCATATTACTCGGATATCTCGAGATGTTTTAAAAAGTTCCAAATTAAACGGGCTTGTACACAAAAAACTTTTTTCTATAACAACAAAGCAACAACAACACCAAACTAACAACAACAACAGACAAATAACATTAACAGACTCTGTATATTTAAATGTTGTGTCTAACAAGTGTTTTCCCATTTTAATTACCACTTCCTTATTGTTCAGTTGTATAAAGATGTTATGTACACAACATTTAATAAGGCGCATTAACATATTGGACTCTTAGAATGTTTAAACACGCAATGGGTATGTCATTTATATTCCTTTTTTACCTTCCCAGACAAAATATAGCTTTCCTATCGCTCGTGTTCATGGACCTATCAATCACATGTTAAGATTCACTACAGACCGAAAGTTTTGGTCCTTGGAGAAATAGCAAAGCCTGGAATGACAATATAGCAACACTTCATAGGCAGAGCGAAGTACAGTGACATCAAATGAAAAGTGCGGTCCGTAGAAGCAGCTTCTATTATTGTATGTGTTAATGGTTCTCGGTGGGAATAAACAATTTCAGAGTCTAAACAATTGAGCATTTCATTTTAATTTGCATGTGATATCGAACGTAGGATACCTAACGACAACAAAATAGTTTCCAGTGTATGAACAATAGATATATTTTAATACTTATATAGATGAAATGATCCATATGTAGTAATTAATTACACAAATACGAACAAAAACATTCTAGTGATTAAACTTATCCGTTAAGAGTTTTGGAGATACATAGATTTATTGAAATATATTAGGGATTTCATAAAACATCGTTTTGAAAAATGTCACTTTTGTCCATGTCCATTTAATTAATAATAGTGTTCTATCAAATCACATTAGAAAGTCTTTAAAAAAAGTGCAAATGTATTTACTTAAAGGGCTATAACAGCGAAAGTGATGATTATCGTTCCAAGGTATCGTGTTGCTATAGAATTAGTGCTCAGCGCGATTTAATTAATAAGAATGTATGACAAAGTCCTATGAGCATTGCAACATATACCAAACTCCGAAAAGGCACAGAACAAAGGTATATCGCATGCAAGCCAAGCGAAAAGTAAAACCGCTTGTAACTAGGACATTAAAAATATTCCATAACAAACTTGTTCTTTGAAGTGATTTTTTGCACAAATACTATCGGTCATTAATTGGTTTAGGCTATTTTTTGGTATGGTATTTGATTTGTTTCTTTCCACATAACGCTTAACTAGTGTATTTTTAAAAGAGATAACCATTTGTGTTTGAAGTGTAAGTAAATGTGTAGGATGTAGTCATCAAAGAAGATTGTTGAATAATTGTCTTAGATTAAATGCTTCTTATCAGCTGATTCATTACTGTAATCACGTGCTTATTAAACATTATCCTGCGTGGTTTTGTATCATAACTTTCGCAAGTTTATGTGAAAACGCTTGTCGAGGCAAATTTAGAGGAAATACTGATCGGGCAAGAAGACAATAATAAAATGACTTTATACTTAAATCGATAAATGATGATGGCACCTTCTACATAAGTAAAATGGCAATCAGTTAACATAGTTTGTTTTATGCCAACATTCTAAAAACACAACACAATGCT
Organism: Sinonovacula constricta; assembly: GCA_007844125.1. NCBI lineage: Eukaryota > Metazoa > Mollusca > Bivalvia > Cardiida > Solecurtidae > Sinonovacula > Sinonovacula constricta. The sequence continues at coordinate 4,259,238 of CM017572.1, forward strand.
ACATAATTAAAGCTTCTCTATCTTAAAAATAAATAACTTTAGGAATTATTGTGCCGATGATAGTATATCCTTCTTATAGATTATGTGGGAATATTAAATGTAATGGCCTCTTACTCCTATGGACAACTTTTTTAAAACTTTGCTTTGTGCATTGTATGTGACATTTGAATAAAAATATGCATTAGGAATCATAGTTTATTGTATTATAGCCAAGACAAAGTGACAAGCATTGTTAGAATTATGTTACTTATTTGTAAGATTGAAGAAGGGACAAGCTTAAACATTCACAGAAGTATTGAGCTACGCCTGTCTTACAATATAATACTTGGTAAGTTTAATTTATATTCTAAAATGTTCTCCATTCAACATTTTGAAAAGTTAAACAAATATTCAGTCCGTTAGTAAATGCTTTTTCATATTTGATTTGCCTTATTGAAGAAACTATGCTTATACAAAAATACAGAGTAAAGCTGTTTTTCTACACTACCATGTTATTAGTCGTTTCTTATCCAGTAATATCGTCAGTAAACATATCAAAAACCCGGACTTAAATAAGCTTAATTAATCCAGTGTATATATATATATATATATATATATATATATATATATATATATATATATATATATATATATATATATATATATATATATATATATATATATATATATATATATATATATATATATATTTGCGTGCGTGTGTGTGTGAGAGTATATGTGTGTGTGTGTGTGTGTGTGTGTGTGTGTGTGTGTGTGTGTGTGTGTGTGTGTGTGTGTGTGTATCACGGTTAACTCTTGACATGGAATCCAGCAGAAAAAGCCCAAAAGGCAAAAACATTGTCAGCTAAGAATTTGACTCACCAGACAAAATGTTCCAGCATACTCAAAATACTACACCTTCTATTCGTTGTACACATAAACTGCATTGAACTGTACACAATACAATAGTAAATACTAATCAATCAAAATGTTAGAATAAGCAAATTATTGACAATATTGTTTCAGTAATTGGAACTTTTTCTCTGGGCAATGTCCGTAATACAGTATATTGTATCAAAGTGTAAAGTGTCTTATGTAGTTGTACGACTTGAATTATTTATATACCAATAGGTAAATAAGAAAAAGTCCTATAAGAATTACCACATATATATTGACACCCTTGATCTTCTTTTACATGTATAAAACATTTCCATAAAATACAAGATGACTCAGGCCTTGCTGCATAAATGAAGTATTTTCATACTGCTGTAATATGTTGAAGCAATAAAATCATTGCGATGAACGAAATTTGAAAATAAGTTTTAAGTTGGGATATGTAAATACCATATAATTTGAGTAGCACGAGCTGAATCACCTCTAAGGTATGGATAATTCACATTACTGAAATCGTCTCTCTTGTCATCGATATTATTAGAGACGTTGACATTGGAAATAGCAATCTCATATTTAGAAATAATGTATATAAATTAATTTTATTTGCTTGATTAAGGGTAAATTTTGAAGGGTAAATCAGATGGATCATTTGAGTAGGGATATGATTATCTGTAGTCAGAATATCGTCAAGAAAGCGTGACGGTTAAATTGAAAGCCTCTATAATGTGGTTTTGGTTAGAAGGGGATAAAGTTATCATTAAATCACGTTCAAAGCAGTATTAAAGCAAATCTGCACTTAATGGTGCAAAGCTGATTCCCATAGGAATACCAGTTACTTGTCTAAATAAAGTATCAAGACATTTTATGTAAATATTGTCGAATACGAAACATACAGCCTCACAAACATCCACATAGTAAACTTTTCTAAGAAAGTGTTAGTTAAAAAAGACATTTATTTCATGACATTACAATGTATAAACATGTACAAACACTTCTCTCGAGCTTTTGTTTCTTTCAATAAGAATAATCAATTTTGCCTTTATGAAATCATGAGGTAAAGAAGTGAACAGCGTAAATCGTAAATAAGAATATACGACAAAGTCATCTGAGCACTGCAACATATACAAGTTATTCATATTGAGGCCAAATATAAAAGTAAGAACAAATCTTAGTCATTTAATAAAAGGAGCAAACCTGACTGTTACCGCCTTCGAACGGCCAGTCAGCAATATGGACCGACTGAGGTGCTTAAACCAGTTTTACAGGGCATTAACTCAAATTTAAATATCCACCAGCGTGATCAAAGACCATAACTTAAAGAAGAAAAAGTACTAACAGAATTTAGGGTAGAAAATAACAAAATGTTTTCAGAAAGATTTGTTGACATAAATCAAAGCTTACACGTATAACTGATATTATATAAGTTTAAATATCTTTAATAGCATAACATATAATACATGGAAAACATCTTCGGCAAGTGGCATCAAGAAGACAAGTTAAAAGACAAGTTTGAGTTAATCAAAGCTTTTTTTTTGCGTCAAATGTTGGATAACAGATGTTAAATATTTTGACATATTTAATCTAAATAAAATTACACCTAGAATTAGGATTAGAATTTGAAATTTATTCAAAAGTAGGATCTGTACAATATGTTTCAGGCTTGGACAAAGTCTAATGTTTTCTTTGTATTTCAATATTAATGTATATTTTGAATGACGTTATGTCTTAGAACTGGCGTGTCTCTTTCATGCTCCGAATGTCCCTAGTCAGAAGATTCATTAGTGTGATTGCATGCAATAGTAGAGTTCTCCATAGAAACGTGTCTGGGATTCAGTTTACACATTTGGTATTCTGTACTCATGTCTGATGTAGACGCAAACATCGCAGGTCAGAAATGTCTTGTGCTGTGAAATTGCATGTCATAGTGAAATTATCTAATAATTGGTTGAGCAAAAATGCAAAGATGATACCAGCGTAGACTGACTAAATAATAAGACGAGTATTTGAACTGAAGGCACGTTTAATTTAAATATTTTGGCCATTTTCGCCTAACACGATAAGTTACAATGAATTTGTAACATGCTTAACGGGTTTAGTATTCTACGTTATTGACAATTCAGTTGGAATAAAGAGTAGGACGAAGAAAAAGTGTAATTGTGAGCAAAATACTTAAGCAGAATGCGTAGAGAGTGACAGTAAGGAAAAGTTTTGTGATGGGGGTGTCGGGGACAAGGGGGGAAGATAAGGAGGAAGAAAAAGTCAGCAAAAAGGCCAAGTATCAAATGAAGAAGCAAGAAAGTAGCATACATGATACAGACAATAATTTCGGTTTTGGCTCTACTCCTGAAAGTAGCGAAAGAATCCGTATCTGGTTCTACTCCGGAAGCAACCCGCAGATCAAGATGGGTGCGGAAACCGCCTGATAGGTTAGTTCTATCTCAGCAGTTAATTGGAGATACATTATCAGTACAAAGGGTCGTAGATCTACATGCAGAGAGTACGACACTAACCACACACTTGTGTATATATTTGGAAATGTAAATAATATTATCCGATTTAACTTTTTAAATCATTAAACTAGATATCTGCTACTTGTCAAACTGAATTAGTGAATGGACTAGTGAAATTTCAGTTTATAACAATGAGCTAAACTTCGAAGTTTCGGACTTTAGTTGCAATTGCCTTGGTCAAAAGTCGAGACGATTTATATCGGGGAGGAGGAGTCTACTTACTTGTTATTAATACTCTGAAAAAAGGATCAATGAGTTCCTCGTGCCTTACACCCCTAGTCCAGTTACATAAAGATTTGATATGTACTAGAAAGCATTAATGACCGAAGCGTTAACAACTCAAAAGTCAACGATTATTTTAACTTTTACACATATGTTTCACCAACACATCTATATAACAGCGCAGTAGATCAAAATATTAAAGTGCTGCATTTTACATACAACAAACATCTGAGGCATCAATTTATTGTTTAGAGAATAATATTTTAAATAAATGTACATTCATTCAATCAATTCATTTAATCAATATTACGCATTTTATTAAATATGTCGCATTTTTAATTGCCGACTGACCGTTCCAAGTCGGTAACTACCATGTTTTCTCTTTTTGTTAAATGACTCATCACAGAAGTGTTACTTTTATATTTGGCTTCCATGTGATAACCTTTGTCCTGTGCTTTTTCAAAGTTTGGTATATGTTTCACTGCTTATATGACTTTGTATTTTAAACTTTAGCATAAAGTTTGTTTGAATTTGTAGAAATGTTAAAGGTAAATGGAATTTTCAGATCTGAATATATAAACTGGTTAATGGTGATAAAGAAAGTCCGGTATTATATAGTCTGGTATTTACTGGAGCGTTTGGACGTCTTAGCCGATGAGAACTTGTCTAGTTACAAATTATATAAATTGTATTACCGACACATAGACTCTTATGAAACTTTCATTCAACATTAAGGACAAACATATTTCATTTATATGTTAAATCATTATTTTGTTACATATAGTTTCCTTTGAATTTATGAAAGTTACAACTTTTCACAAACTAATTGATTTAAATACGTTCAAACATTTTACCTAACCTTAATTTAGTGTATTTGCATAAATGAATTGAATGTGTTTTTTCCGAAACAATTAAAATAAAACATGTTAATGTATTTACAACAAATACAAAATTGTTAAAAGCAAATCATTAACTGCACTGTCTATTACACATTTTCCAAAATCAACATTAAAACCTTGCTTGATTATAATTCCACTAATCAAAATGGACACGAGTCATGAAATCACATGTTAGTTGTTTGCATCTGCGTGAGTTTTAAGTATATACAGTGTGATTACAGGCCAAATTATTAAGTTCTAGGACAATATTTAACAAGTAAGTAGTTACTGTTTGCTTGACACAATGCATGTCTTTCTACGCATAATAGGTCGGCATGTATTTGTATGTCTGTGTCATTTAAATTACCAAAGCTTTGGTCTACACGTTGGATAATATCATTCCATATAAACTGGAATGACGGACAATTATGTATTGATTAACAACAGAAGATTTCCTCAAAAGAGTTTAAGTAATTAGATTTACCTGAGACGAATGGCTTCAGAAAAATTAACTATTTTAAGATAAAATATATTTAAGTCAGATATACAATTCAAAATTATGTTTAGCCGACCAGAGACAACATTTCATTAACGAATATAAGGCACATCATCCGGTTAACAAAAAGAGTGATAAGATCGTTAAAGAATATCCCAGATTAATCTTTCCCTCTAACGATTGTCTTGCCACTATATTATGTCACTGATACGATGAACGTTTTCAGCTCATTACGTGAGTTTAAGGTACAATAAGTTAATCGTAGCTTTGCGGATTCGGTAGAAGAACACATATTCGTTTTTAATCACATCAAACACAGGCCTTGTTTCTGATTCATTTCTTCCATTCTAAACTTTTATTCAAAGGACGCTGCCTTTTAAATCGATTGGGAAATTGTCAATGATAATGTTCATTTTTCATTTCTTTGGATTCGTACATATTATTAACTACTCAACAATAAGTCAACTGCCAAACAATATGGTTCACTTTCAATCTATAGCCATACATCACGATATAAATCAAGCAACAGAATAGATAACGTGTTGTGATTATTCTAAGGATCTTAAAATTTAAGTTAATTAAAATCATAAAACATGTTTGGTGATCTCTAGCACTTGATGATTTTACTATTTTAACTGAAGTCATTAATCCTGTTTTATTGTTGATCTTCGGCTGACAATAACGGACAAGCTGTTGCTAGCGTGATCTAATATCTGACTATCTCAAACTCGCACTCTCTTAACAAACAGACAACGATTTATTAGAGAAAATAAAATACTTAATAATATCTTCTTATCTACATTCGAACTTAACATCGCAGGGTGTTGTGTAGTTTATGTTGTTATTTATTAAACATTTAGATAGTAGTTTTATATGTTCATTGAATGTATTAGCAATTAGTTGTCTTAATTTTCTTTCTTCATAACACTGCAAGACTTCAGAATCTGAAGACACGTTAATCGCTGCATGTATTTTTTATTCTTTCAATATTAAGGTCAGTTAAAAGATCTTTTTTGTGAGCGAAATTCGGTGAGCACTTTCTGCTTCCAACCATAAAAAACACGTGACTTCTCAAGGACGAATTACTTACAGCAGTATTTTATTCGTGGTTGATAAACCTGTCTCAAATATCGCATGTCATTAGTGAGATTGCCTGTTAGCTGGATAGAGACGTGACTGGAACAAAATTTCCTCATTTTCTATACTATATTTATAGTCTGCTAAAAATGCAGAATGGTTACAGATCGGAAGTGGGCTGTTTAAGCTTCTGTGACAATGCATGTTATGATAAAACTACCAGTAAAGTGGATGCATCGCTGATTCCAGCAGAGACGGCATAAATAAGATAAACAGCAGTTTCTTAATTATAAATGTATAGGATTGATTTCGATTAGATATGGTTGTCCTAATATTTCTCAAACACGACACGAAATTGGACCGTTGTATCATGTGTGATGCATTTTAGCATTGCTTTGTGAATTTTTATCATGTTCTAGTAGGAAATGAAAAGGTTTTGCTGATTAAAAACTGTAATAAATTTGCTTGTATTGTCCAAGGAACTTTACCTTCAATTCTCTTACTGTGTTTAAAATGAATTTCGATAGAGAAATACATAAATACATTTGCGGATTAATCTGCTCAAAAGAAATTTCAGATATTTCAAGAATATTTCGTCATTTCTTTTGCTTACACAGATTTATCCAATCTAAGCGAGTGTAAATCACGCGATCATTTACCAATTAACCACAAATGAACACGCTCAATTATTTTGTAGGGACTTGACCAAGTTATTAAAAGATAATCTTAACAATTCAATATAAATAGCAGTGATATTTGCATAGCGGAACCATTGAACATGTCTACACCGTTTGTTTTTCTTCGTTTTTGACTGTGCAATAACATGTTAAAGCTATAAATCATAAAATAAGTGTGCACATTGATAAATTGTAAACGAACAAATAAACAGAAATTATATTGAAACATTGTATTCATGACAAAAGCACATGTTAAAACCCGGATTAATATAGCGCAATCTACAATCCATATTAAAACTCCAGTCATGCAATAGTTAAATTATACTATTATCCACTGGAGAAAAGTAATCATTTTAGGTGTCTTAGTTTCTTGGCAAAAATGATGACAATTCACTATAAATGACGGGTATCGTCGCCATTATGCAAAATGTCGGACGCATAACATAAGTGCATTTTCTTTGTCTTAAATGAATTATAATATTATTTCCCTTTTCTTCAAACGTTTTCAAGTACTCAAAGCTCTAAATAAAGTTCAGTTAGTAAAACGAATTCTATACATACTTATCTTCATGTTAGTTTAAATGTCTAAAACGTAGAGTTAGCAAACTGATCATATCCAAAGAACGCCTTCATGATTTGAATGCTCTAGGTTCCATAAGTACAAACAAACTTACTAATTTGAAAAAGCAACAGAAAAAGATTTCCGTGTAATGTAAAGGGACAAGAACATTAAGACGATATATTACAAAAAGACAGAAAATTCTCTTTGGAATTGCCAATGGGCAGAAAGACAGACTATGGGGCACTTACTGAGTCTTTTACTCAAATCAAACAGTCTGAAGAATACTTCCCAATATGAAAGAAAACACTCGAAGCGATGATGCATACAACTTTATTATGACGTTATATAACATAAAAGTGGCATCGTTTGAAGCAACTACTTCTGTGCCCTTTTAATTTCAATTTAGATTTGCGAAATCACACAGTACCTCAAGAACACAAGTTTTCTGCTTTCTTGGAATATTGTTTGAGAAAAAGAGACCTTGTCGATTTATTCTTGGATGTTTTGTGATATCTTTTTATACCAATTTAGTAAAAAAAATGTTGCTACAACTCCCTTAATTAAATTCAAAATCATGCTCCGGGTAAAGTTAATCAGTATAAGGAACATGCTCATTGATTAAGAAACATCTCATATAAATTATTCTCAGTCGTAATTGGATTGCGCCATGTAGCTCGATTCCGTGATCCTATTTGCAGTAATATTCGAGATGCGTGATGCGTTTATAGGAACCTTCGCAGGGAAGAGATGGCAAACAGACTGTAACAAATAACTTATATTGATTAGGTGTAGAATTTAATCAAAGCACTGAAAACGCGGATAACTAGCGTAGTTTTCTGTGATACAATGCACTGTGATATATAGAATCCGTTCTGGGGCCATGTAAATGAAATTTAGTGATAAAAAATTCGGCTAAATCTGTCAAATCTAACTCATATTTCCAGCGGGTACATTCTATTAAAAGCGTTCGACCGTTTGTGCTCGTCATTTAAAATTTAAACAACCATACATGCAAATATTTGGGTTTCGGTTTACAATGTAAATAAAGACTTGCTAAAATACGCATTCGTTATTAAAAAGGGCATTCGTTTAACAAGTTCGTTTGCTTTCTTTGTAAGTTACAAGAAACATGTATTACATTTAGGTTACGTGCACATGTGCCTAGTTGCCAAAAATATATAAAGCATATGTATGTTTGCCAATACATATCCGTTGCACCGGCAATATTTTATATAATATTTTTTTCGCTCTGTATACTATATGCATTGTCATTCACAAGTTTCGGTTTGCTAAATGTAATATTTTTGTCTTCCTCAAACACACCCACATAATCACCCGTTGGTGAATTATCCGTATCTGAATATTTCTCCGCCATAATAAGGCTCACAGCAAAATGACAATATTGATGCCAGCGGATGATAGGATATTATATGATATTTAATATGTTCCAATAAACAACACTATTATGCAAATTACGCAAACATTTGAATTATCTTTTTATTGTTTTAAATTAGTAAAATTTTCTCATTTCAACATCTACTTCTTTTGTCTCAAATATGAGTCCTTTGAGCATTGTAACATATACCAAAACTTGAAAAGGCACACGACAAAGGTATTCACATGCAGACCAAATGTAATAGTAAGAATATGTGATGACCCAAAAAGCTTTGTGTACGACGGGTTATTTATATCAATAGAAAATCTACAAATGGAATTCGAGGGAAGATCTATTCATATATTGTCTGTTCAACATTGAGACGAACAAAGTGTTTACTCGTATCGTCGATTAAAAAAATAATTATTGTCTAATGAATCAGTTAAAATGACATGGATTGTCACAGAATGGGAAATGGAGGTTTGCTATACTTTGAAGCCATTTAGAAGTGATTGATGCATGTAGCAAAGAGGAAGTTACAGCCATTCACGTGTAAAGTGCAGTTGTCGAAAGGTAATTCGAATGAAACAATTTAGAATTATTGAAAAGTCGAATCAGTTCAAAAAGCCATCCGCTTGATACTTATACAATTATATTAAATGATTGCATTGCAGCCGTCATCAGCTAATCAGATTTCTAGTTCGCGTGACTTTTTTACTTTAGTTTATTGGTCTGGCGTTTGTACGGAATGACATTCCGATAGTGTTATGCCTAATTTGAAATTTATATAATTCCAGTCCTCAGTAAATCCCAATAGATTATACGATAGGAAATCAGTTTGCTTAGCTGTCATTGTGGTTCAGGGTAATTAACGTTATTCGGATCCCACGTGACTGCAATGAGACATTGATTCAGATGTGTCATTTGAAACTGTTGAATATATGTATTTTTATAACCTACATTACAGAATTTTGGTATGATTCCAGTCCATGCAATTATTTTACTTGGAGTCGTTGTTGGAATCTAAGCGGTAATTTTGGAGGATTCCTTTTTATATTAGATTTATGTCTTGAAATTGTAACACTCATATATGACATGTGATATTTATAATAATTGAAAGTTTTCTCTGAAGCAACAGAACCCGATAAGAATATATTTTTAGAAGTGTGAAAATAAATTTAAAAAAATAAAATAAATATAAAATAAATTGCCAGAACATATCAAGTGGTTGTTTTTGCTGTAAAATATAGTATTACGTTTACGTGACAAGGATTTGAGCTTTTGTACATTTATTCAAGGTTGAATCAAAACGGTGACAGCGACAAAACTGAAAGCATACTGCTCAACGGGACGTGCTGTCCCTGAACACATTTATGACTCTGGATTTGTCTCGGAAACACAATCTATAATACCCAAAGGACTTATCTATACCAGAGAAAAAAAGATAACCTTGCGGCAATGGGAATATTGCTTATTTATATTAAGTAGTCCAGCAACCTTACAACAACTATTGTCCTTACAGTTTTAATATATATGAATTAAACAAAAGTTTTTCTAAAGAAGCTGTTCACTAAAATTATAAAATAGGCAATATATTCTTGACACAACGTTACAATACTGTGAAAAAAATGAAAATAAGGTGAGGTTTATGCGAATGATATCTGCTAATGTGAGACATTTCTTACGTATGACATTTTGATTTTTCAATTTAAGATTTAAATGTACTATCATTCCCATTTAAATCAATAATTTGTAATACAGAATTATAATATTATGATAGAAATAAGACAAAGTCATATGAGAATTTCAACATATATCAATATTTGAAAAATTACAAGACAAAAGGTAATCACATGCAAGCCAAATGTAAAGGTACAATTCTGTGATGAGTAATATGACAAAAAAGAGCAAACCAAACAGTTACCGCCTTGGAACGGTCAGTCGGCAAAAAGGACCTACTGGGGTGCTTTAACCGGTTCTACAGATCTACACTCTCGCACATCCTTTCTTCGCTCAAATGTTCCATCTGATTTACCCTCCAGAATATATCTTTGACAATGCCAACATTTGCATATTTAAATTCTCCTTTTCTAGACATTAAGATCGCTATTTCCAGTAACCACGTCTGTACTTAAATCGATGATAACAGAGACTATTTCAACTTTCAACCTTGAAAATGGATAGTAGTTCACCTCATGCTACCTCCTATAGTATTTATTATTCCGAAAAACAACTCAAGTTTGTACTAAAGAAGATTTCAATGCATGCTTGAAATAAGTTGATCACTATAAAATTGTTAAAACAAAGCTAGGTTTAAACAAATTTAACAAATTGACGTAGGCGTTTACAACATTCTTTCTATGTGCTTTTCTTATGGCTTCAAATATTGTGGTAGTATGGAAACACTCATGTATATATATATATATATAATATGCTAACTATATATGTATATAAAGTTTTTGTTTTGCTACATGAGTGTTTCCATATATATTATATATATATATATATATATATATATATATATATATATATATATATATATATATATATATATATATATATATATAATATACAGTTAGGATATATATATCGTCACTTGGCCTATTCTATTCTAGTTTGAACAACTCTCTCTTTAGGAATTGTGAGGAAGCGGAGTCTTTAAAAAATGTACATTTTGAACGCATGTTATTTCGTTTGTAAATATCATTTTTATATCAGTTTGAATTGCCTATGCACGTTGTTACTGTGTTACTGTAAGTTGTTTCCCTTTAATGGGACATTTTTATTTATACTATCAGTGAGAAAAAAACTTAATTCAGAAAGTGCGAGGTTGGACAACTCTACAAACCAAAATTCAACAGTTAAATCATCGGTCTTTTTGCTGACTAACCTTACCATGGTTGTAGCTGTGTCCTTCTGTTGTTTTTGTGGGCAATATTTCGTCTTTGTGTTTTTATTGTCACTTTTCCAATGACTCTGTATGTTTCTTTCTAGTGGTAAATTTAAAACTTTAATATTTGTAGTGAGTTTCAAGGGACCTTCTTTTATACATTTTTTCGGGTTATCTGCAAAATTTACTGTAAACGCCTAGATAACAGTTTCTGTAACGTTAATTTATTGAATTTTTATATAAAATATTGATATATATAAAACACAATTTGGTTTTAATGAAATATTGAATAATATCTGTTGTATTACCAACGGCATATAAACAAAATTTTGGTTACAATTTATAAGTGCTTATGATATATAACAAAATTTAAACGAGCCTTACTGAATTAATACATGAAGTTATTTACTGTGGTAGTTATTTGGTTGCACTATAACAAAATAATTTTTTTCTGATTGTTACGTATTTTAGACAATCCCGGATTGTATAAATAATGCGTTCATGTGCAAAGTTTCCTTAATTAATAAATACGGATTAATGCACAAACCCATTAACGACGCATGCGAACAGTGACATTTAATTAGTTCTATTGTCAAATTTCTCCAGTGAACAGCAATGTGTATCATGTTCCGTGAAATATGAAAATAATAATAACATGTCGTGTATAGTTAATTTGATATTGCAGCGATTCTCGCACTGTCCCAAATGATTAAATGTTGGCATTTATGTGGTTTCTATATTGCTTATTAATATATTCTGTCCCGAAGGATATGATATGGCTATATAGTTACAATCATGGGCATGCATGACGCATGAGTTTATGTTAATGGAATAAGTACAAATATAAAGAACATGTAACAGCTATTACTTTTCTTTTGCCTACAACAAGACCACCTGGTTAAGCAAGACTGTTTTTAAATTGTAGTTCATTTGAGAATGCCTCAGCGGATACAAACGTAGTTATTTCAGAATAATGTGACAGTGTGTTAATGCATGTGTTCAAGGCATAAAATACACAGTGAATGCAGCACATTATGAACTAAACCTGAACACCGCTTCCGGATAATTTACAAAATCTTAGATAGGGCAATCATATAACAAACAAATTATTATTTAAACCTTGCATTGATATCTCTGCATACTGTTTGTTAGGAGTTTACTAGGTACATTTCTGATTGCCATTTCTATGTCATCAAACATTTATTGTAAAGGATGATGTGTAACATGTGTCACCTAATAGAATTACTAGCATGATTGCTAATGGAGTAAGTAGCTCGTGTTGACCAAATATCCGTTTATATTTGGTGTATGTATTTTTAGATCCTTTGTGACCCTGAACGTGTTCAATCAATATAAAGTCCAGTATAAGTTTCCTAAATAAATATTTATTGACATGCTGATATCCTGTGTATAAAAAACCTTTATCTTAAAATCATAGAAAATAGCCTTTGTTATCTGCAATAAACAGATAGCTTTCATTGTGGTACAAAAATAAATTTGGTTGAGCGTATGACTTAGTAACTCAGTTTTTTATCAGCCTCAACAAAATTTCAATTCTTGATTAAGTGAGTTTTACAATGTGGAAAATATTATATTATCATAACAGAACATTAACATAATGTTGTTGTTAACAAGTAATTATCGAGATTAAAAAAGACACGTAAAAATCGTCAGGAAAGATACTATCTTGTTATGTAAAATGAAACAACACTATTTGCAAAATGTATGCTACAAGTACATATAATTACGCATTGACACGCATAATAATACTAAATAGCCTAGATATATTGCATCCTCTACAAGGCCCATAACAATTACAGTTTTTACAAAAACTCACATTTCGTAGATGTTATCTATATTCCTTGTCAAATAAACCATTAGAATACCTTAATATTGTTAGTTTTCGCATAAAACCTTTAATTTACGTGCATATTCACAGGGAATGTTTATTTTGTTTGATATCCTTGAGATAGTTTTTATTTTCACAAAGATTTAACAGTAAATTCAGTCATTGAAATTTTATCCATGTTTTAACATGGGATTGACGTGATCGTTCCACGTTTCATTTGACACATGATAATGTAGTGTTGCTTTATTGACATTTATCTAGATATTAGTTGCCGGCGCCGACATTCCTACAATTTGCTTTACCGTTGTTCGTGTTATAGTTTTGTTATCAATGATCCAATGACGCATCTGGTTTCAATATTAAATTTCTAGATTCCCATGCCTGCAACGATGACATGTTATCATGGAAAATCATATATGGGATCTGAATAACGTTAATTACCCGGAAGCATAACGATGGCTTAGCACTATTAATCACGACAGATTTGCCAACATATAATCAGTTGGGGATTGCCGACAGCCGTAATGATAGCTATGTCAAAAATCAAATAAAGCATAACAACTTTCCATTGCTATGGAAATTCAATCAGACTTCATTGGGAACATATATCGCTGTTTCTCGAAGCTAGAAATAAAGTGTTGGTGATTATGATTGTATGTTGTTTTGCCTATGTACAGGACGATATTTAGTGCCGTGTAAAAGCCCCATAGAGGACAATGCAACGATTTTAGCTTAAAACTTGTTTGTCAAATAAAGCATGCTTTGTTGTAAAATACTGTTTTCCTTGTTTGTTATATTGTAATATTAGGACTTCCAGCAGTTCAACAACTGAAAGATAAAATAAGATAGAACGTATTTTAACAATCAACCAAGGTTACACACTTTTTTAAAATAATTTGGATTTTAATTGGTGGGGTACAAATGGAATGTAAAAAGCAAGTTTAGAGGTTTTTAACCGCGCACTTACTGATTACAAATACAATAATTAAAGATGTTCTGTATCTTTATTTATGTTACATTCAAATTCCTGTCCTTGAAATGTGCGATTGATGATAAAAACTTCGCGTTTACGAATTAAAGCTATTTATTTCCTTTTTTATTTAAAGAGGGGTTTACTTGTTGGTAGGTGGTAATCATGGCATTTCCTCAATCTTTGCATGGTAATGTCCATAGAAGTGACGTAGAGATATGGCATGTGATCGTATTAGAAGCTGTATTAGGTCTTTCAATCAACATCGCACTAAATGCATCATCTACAGCAGTTCGAGTCTGAGTCACATTTGTTTAGGAAAAAGTACAAGTCCTAAGTCCTGGTAGGCTAAGCTTGTTTGTTTGGTTGTTTATTGGGTTTATCGTCCCAACAGTATATCACTTATCTAGAGACGGCTTTCCACTTGAAGCAGGTAGTATTGTCTTCTCTGTATATAGCACGCCGTGAACACCTGACATGATACCACACCCAGTCACATTATCATGACACTGGGTAAACCAGTCGTGGGACTACCCTTATATTTGATTGAGCCTTAGCAAGGGAGCTATAACACTACCATTTTTAACGACATTGGTATGTCGCGGCCCGGGATCGAACCTGACGTCTCCTGACGCTTTACCGATTGCGTTATCAGGGCCGATCGGTAGGCTAAGTATTTGTGTCTTGTACTTGAGACCGACCGTTTCTGAAGTCAGTTATTATTACACATTTATTTGTATGTTTCAAAACATTGATAAAATGTATAAAAATATGCACAACTGTGCACAATGAGTACTACCTATTCGAGACGATGATAAAATGTTCCATTATACTATTGCAACCATGTTGATGTCACTATCCAAACGAGATGTCATTTTGAAATAGTGACCAACAAACTCATCTGTACCGCCAGATTCTATTTTGGATATTCGAAAAAAATTAAAAACCTGTCTTTGTTCCAAGACGCAATTGTTTCTTATTTTCTCTGATGGAGATAACAATGCAAGACCTGATGCTAAGTCAAATCTACAATAAGGATCTATTTATAAGTATATATTATATATACACCTACTTTAATGTTTCGGAATTGTCTAACGTATAGCATATTTCCTTTTAATATGACGGAACGCAATGTATTCTTTATTTGATTATTATAAAATGTGCGATTTACTAATGTTAAAATTTAGATGTTGAATGGTTAAAGATTGCAGTACTTGTCTGAACTGAGAATATCAGTTCTTTAGAAAGTAAAATAAAAATCATACAAAATATATAAAAAGCACCTTTACATTGTCTGACACTATAGGATAATAAATGATTATATTTTCGATACAACTTATAACCTATAAACGGCATAACAAAGTTTATCTAAATATATGTCAATAAACTAAACAGTGTTCCGGACGCGATACGGCTTGTATAACAACATTGTAGAAGTGTAAATACACTATGACACTTCTCAAGATACTATTAATATAATATGATATTGCTACTTTACAAAAAATACAACAACAACATAACAATATACTTATGTTTGCTAAAGAAAATCATACAAATTCTTCTACATTGTTATAAATTCAAATAGCAGGAAACATTGAAATGTATAAAGACAACTTTAAAGGGATAAATTGTTATTACTTTTCTCGCTTTTCTTGAGCTGTTTATCAATTCACCAAAAAAAAAGAACAAGAAAAAAAAAACATGACAACTTGAAATCAGACTTGCGCTACAAAACAAGTTTGGCATGTTTGCTGTCAGCGCTTTTAAACGACAATTACCCTTTGCCTTTTTTCTAGCGATTGCCCTACACAGCGTAATTTGTTATTTTCATGAAAAGAAGACGTATATCTCTACAAACACAACATTTATTATATGGGACTCGCCATTTCGGCGCTATACTTGAAATGTGATGCAACATTTTTAATACAAAATATGTAGATACAGATACTGAACAGGTAATATTGTCAGCTTGGATGTACAACAAAAGTCCCACAAAGAACACATTCTTGACCTACTATAAACTGAAAAAAACAACATGAAGGCTGATATGTATCTGTATTGATTCCAAAAGTTACAAAGAAAGTATTTCGTTTCTGTTCTATTTGTCAAATTTTATTTGTAGGCTAGGGTATATGTAAATAGATCTTTAACAATAATTCAATTGTGCATTTCCTGTAAAATTGAGAGCCTTTATTCGCCATTGGTACATCTATCCATCATATACGTTTCTACATAAACGCACTTATATAATCAAAATGCAATTTGTTAAATCTATTTATAATTTTGGTAATTTTACATAAAATGAATTTGAGGAAATGAACTTTAAATAGCAAATCAAGTTTTAGGTTTTATAGGAATTATCGCTTGTGCACATTGCATATTTTAAATTAAAATGACAACAACATGAAAAATCATTCTCTAGTCAATGTCACGTTATATTGACTCACACATGACCTAGCGCTCGACCAATCAAAACGCTTTAAATTCTAATTGTATGTGATGTAGGTAATTAAATAATCATGTAAAGGAAATTTAATTAAAACTCAGCCACGATCTTACCATAAAAATATACATTAAATTAAACAATAAGATGTTCTGTTTTATACTATTTTTGACTTGCTCATCTAGCTCAATTTTCAGGACATATAAGCATAAGCCTGAACATGATATATATGAACAGGTAGGTCTTGGTTCATCAATAACCAATAAAACAGAGATCACTTAAAGTTGAAACATTGTCCAAATCAAGTTAATGTAATATAATATGCCAAAGAAATGTTGTTTAGCTTAATTTGACATCTTTATCATTCTGGTTCTTAGAAATTACCAACTAATTACACGTTGCCAATTCATGTCAAGTTTTTAAAATATCGCACAATATTTATAATATAGCAAGCAACTGTGAAAAGGTCTATGAACACTACATCGCCAATTAAAATTTGAATAAGCACTAGGCACTACATAAATGTCAGTAAAACTGACCAAAAATTAGGATATATTATACACCAGCAGTGAAAAACAAACTTGCCGTGAAAGTGCCGACAGTGGTGTGTTTAATCTGGTAAAGGAAACTCCAACCTTACTTACTTTTGTATTTTTATTTTTGTGAACGGAAACAGCGTTGTATATAAAGGTTTGCGATCAAAATAAAGCAATTACCAAACAGCGCCTAAATTGAATTGAACACAAAGAATGCTATTTACAAACAATATAATATTACATACAATGGTGAACCCAATTACTATTTATCTCCTATGCTATAATGTATAAGATCCACTTTTTACATTAGCTCGTTTACAGTCACATAGCACAACTTGTTGCAAAAAGCAGCAGGTATTGGAACAATTGCGGTCGATAATTGAGTAGACATAATCAGTCTGATGTTTCACTCCTATTCATGTAGTGTTGAACACAATGCTGAAATACCATCTTAATTGACAATTGACAGTTTCGCATTTCATTTAACAGCATAAGAATAAAGATCGTTTTGAGTACAAAGGTTTATTTGTTTTGTTTTTTGCTTGAAATGTCGCTCGTAATATGATATCTTTACTATGGCCGCATGTATTATTGGCATTTTCCAAAGGTCGTGACTGGATTTAATTTTACACATGTTCTTATAGCAATCACGTCCAACAATAATGTAAACCATCGCGGATCGGAAATTGCTTAATTTAGTTTTCATGCATACCATTGTACAACTAGTTCATTGGAGGATAACGCAACCTTGATAATATTTATACCAGATCGATTTCGGAATATTTTTAAAGCGCATCCAATCTAATATATTAACGTTAGACACGTTCCTGCTTCGGATTTACGATTTCACAAAACACAAAAATGAGTTAAACATGCTGTTTATAATTATTGTCGTCAAAAGGACAATTAAGAGTATCAAATATAATGTAAGTTTTCTAATATCTGCAACAGGTGTTAAACTACATTACTCTTGCAACATTAATGATAATAAATTACTAATTCAACTCGTATATTATTATAAAATATAAAAGCTATTGGCAATAAAAATGTTTGGTCGGAAGAACATATTTATAAATTGGTGTCATAATGTTTAATATGAAGAACATTTAGGTAAATAAGACAATTCCTCCTCAAGCACATTTCATTTGATATTATAGAGTTTAATGCCAGTAATTAAAAGGAAAGCCGTTTTAGTGCATTTTTTATCTTTAACTATTTCTTCCCACAAGATAAAATTTAAATTAACGAATATGCTTTTATGTATGTCACCATACCATAGTGAAAACGTGACTTTTCTGGAAGGGTTTTAACGCATTGTAAATAACAGTAGACAAAGTAGACTCAATAAATTTAATCGTCTACTTATACGTGTTTGTCAATCATGTTATATACGTGGCTTATCTGATGACACACTAGTGTCATAGGGTGTTATAGTTTTATACAGACGTGACTGGGATTAATTTAACAATGCTCTATTCTGTATTCACGTCTGAATTAGATGCAAATCACCTGTCGGGAGTGAGCTTTCAAACGACTCTGCTATAATGCATGCCTTAATGAAGCTACCGCTTAATTGGCTGTATCGATGATCTGATACCGGCATACACGGAATCAATAACACAATAAAGATGTTTATTACATACAATTTGCTGTTGAAATTCTTGTTTATTTTATGTACGTTGAACATAGCAAGACAAAATGCCTTTGCAACATATCTGATGTTCTAGCAATATTTATTTTTGTTTTTTTTATTGTAAAAATGTTACACAGACCGTACTTTGTGAATAATGATAAACAACTGCCTCGTCAATTAGGTAGTGTATTCGAAATGCACGTTAAACTCAAACATATCGATTTATAAATTGAGATAAGATTACTGGGCCTCAACATTTTGTAATGTAATTGTAAATGTTTCTGTTACGGAAGCAGACCCTTACTCAAAGTACTTTTGAACGCGTATAATCCATTTACAATGCATTAATTTTTATATATTAAACCACAATGGAAATTATTGGTATTTTGTTATATCAAAAACTCTAACAATATCCATCAATTTGATGTATGTTGGTACCTGCGTGTTACAAAACATAAGCTTTTTTCTACATATATAAAATGTAGAGATTAAACAAGATAGTATTGGCTTTGATAAACGAAGTAGCTATGTCTACAAATACATTTACTTGTGCCAAATAAACCTTGTCTCTAATTCTCTTTTTAAAATGCGGTGGTACTTTATTACGTGATAGAATGATGTTAAAATCGTATTGAAATACCACTTTGTTAACATATCGACGACGAAAAATTGTTTATTGCAGTAAAGAGAACATTTTTAAAGCCCAGCAAACAACTGGATTATTTGGCTATTTGTCATATAATAATGAAATGCATATAAAATCAATGAAACCACGAGGAAACAAACTCTAATCTTTTCAGACAAGTGTTGTATAAAGTACTTATTTTTATTCATATTTATGTTAAAAAATCATTGCTCAACATCAAACATCAGAGATACACTTTTGTGTATTAGGTACCCAATAAATATGGTAGAAATAGATAAAAATGCAAATTATTTATAATATCTGTGACGGTAAATGTTTGGAGGTTTTATTGCGATTCATTTGCCAATTATTGTTCAACTATTCTTCAGCAGTCTATCACTATTCTCCACTGGAGAAAAGTAATCATTTTAGGTGTCTTAGTTTCTTGGCAAAAATGATGACAATTCACTATAAATGACGGGTATCGTCGCCATTATGCAAAATGTCGGACGCATAACAAAAGTGCATTTTCTTTGTCTTAAATGTATTATAATATTATTTCCCTTTTCTTCAAACGTTTTCAAGTACTCAAAGCTCTAAATAAAGTTCAGTTAGTAAAATAAATTCTATACATACTTATCTTCATGTTAGTTTAAATGTCTAAAACGTAGAATTAGCAAACTGATCATATCCAAAGAACGCCTTCATGATTTGAATGCTCTAGGTTCCATAAGTACAAACAAATTATACTATCGTGTAATGTAAAGGGACAAGAACATTAAGACGATATATTACACAAAGGCAGAAAATTCTCTTTGGAATTGCCAATGGGCAAAAAGACAGACTATGGGGCACTTACTGAGTCTTTTACTCAAATCAAACAGTCTAAAGAATACTTCCCAATATGAAAGAAAACACTCGAGGCGATGATGCATACAACTTTATTATGACGTTATATAACATAAAAGTGGCATCGTTTGAAGCAAATACTTCTGTGCCCTTTTAATTTCAATTTAGATTTGCGAAATCACACAGTACCTCAAGAACACAAGTTTTCTGCTTTCTTGGAATATTGTTTGAGAAAAAGAGACCTTGTCGATTTATTCTTGGATGTTTTGTGATATCTTTTTATACCATTTAGTAAAAAAAATGTTGCTACATCACCCTTAATTAAATTCAAAATCATGCGTCAAGTTAATCAGTATAAGGAACATGCTCATTGATTAAGAAACATCTCATATAAATTATTCTCAGTCGTAATTGGATTGCGCCATGTAGCTCGATTCCGTGATCCTATTTGCAGTAATATTCGAGATGCGTGATGCGTTTATAGGAACCTTCGCAGGGAAGAGATGGCAAACAGACTGTAACAAATAACTTATATTGATTAGGTGTAGAATTTAATCAAAGCACTGAAAACGCGGATAACTAGCGTAGTTTTCTGTGATACAATGCACTGTGATATATAGAATCCGTTCTGGGGCCATGTAAATGAAATTTAGTGATAAAAAATTCGGCTAAATCTGTCAAATCTAACTCATATTTCCAGCGGGTACATTCTATTAAAAGCGTTCGACCGTTTGTGCTCGTCATTTAAAATTTAAACAACCATACATGCAAATATTTGGGTTTCGGTTTACAATGTGTATAAAGACTTGCTAAAATACGCATTCGTTATTAAAAAGGGCATTCGTTTAACAAGTTCGTTTGCTTTCTTTGTAAGTTACAAGAAACATGTATTACATTTAGGTTACGTGCACATGTGCCTAGTTGCCAAAAATATATAAAGCATATGTATGCTTGCCAATACATATCCGTTGCACCGACATGGTGTAATGATGGTGTAATGAAGATTGTCGTAAAATATTTTATATAATTTTTTTCGCTCTGTATATTATATGCATTGTCGTTCACAAGTTTCGGTTTGGTAAATGTAATATTTTTGTCTTCCTCAAACACACCCACATAATCACCCGTTGGTTAATTAACCGTATCTGAACATTTCTCCGCCATAATAGGCTCACAGCAAAATGACAATATTTATGCCAGCGGATGATAGAATATGGTTATAAGGTATTGGTACATGAATAGGATTATGAGAGAGCAATACCTGCTATGCGTGTAAAGTATCAGGAAATTGCTGAATTATTAAAACACACAAAGGTTTTCGAATGTCCTTTATCGTGTTCATACTGCATCGGTTAAAAAAACTATTTTAAGATAAAAAAAGAAAAAAATAATTTATTTATATTATCAAGACGTATCTTTAGCTTAAACAAGATTTTAATATGTTCCAATAAACAACACACTATTATGCAAATTACGCAAACACTTGAATTATCTTTTTATTGTTTTAAATTAGTAAAATTTTCTCATTTCAACATCTACTTCTTTTGTCTCAAATATGAGTCCTTTGAGCATTGTAACATGTACCAAAACTTGAAAAGGCACACGACAAAGGTATTTACATGCAGACCGAATGTAATAGTAAGAATATGTGATGACCCAAAAAGCTTTGTGTACGACGGGTTATTTATATCAATAGAAAATCTACAAATGGAATTCGAGGGAAGATCTATTCATATATTGTCTGTTCAACATTGAGACGAACAAAGTGTTTACTCGTATCGTCGATTAAAAAAATAGTTCTTGTCTAATGAATCAGTTAAAATGACATGGATTGTCACAGAATGGGAAATGGAGGTTTGCTATACTTTGAAGCCATTTAGAAGTGATTGATGCATGTAGCAAAGAGGAAGTTACAGCCATTCACGTGTAAAGAACAGTTGTCGAAAGGTAATTCGAATGAAACAATTTAGAATTATTGAAAAGTCGAATCAGTTCAAAAAAGCCATCCGCTTGATACTTATACAATTATATTAAATGATTGCATTGCAGCCGTCATCAGCTAATCAGATTTCTAGTTCGCGTGACTTTTTTACTTTAGTTTATTGGTCTGGCGTTTGTACGGAATGACATTCCGATAGTGTTATGCCTAATTTGAAATTTATATAATTCCAGTCCTCAGTAAATCCCAATAGATTATACGATGGGAAATCAGTTTGCTTAGCTGTCATTGTGGTTCAGGGTAATTAACGTTATTCGGATCCCACGTGACTGCAATGAGACATTGATTCAGATGTGTCATTTGAAACTGTTCAGTATATGTATTTTTATAGCCTACATTACAGAATTTTGGTATGATTCGAGTCCATGCAACTATTTTACTTGGAGTCGTTGTTGGAATCTAAGCGGTAATTTTGGAGGATTCTTTTTATATTAGATTTATTTCTTGAAATTGTAACACTTATTTATGACATGTGATATTTATAATAATTGAAAGTTTTCTCTGAAGCAACAGAACCCGATAAGAATATATTTTTAGAAGTGTAAAAATAAATTTAAAAAAATAAAATAAATATAAAATAAATTGCCAGAACATATCAATTGGTTGTTTTGCTGTAAAATATAGTATTACGTTTACGTAACAAGGATTTGAGCTTTTGTACAGTTATTCAAGGTTGAATCAAAACGGTGACAGCGACAAAACACATTTATGACTCTGGATTTGTCTCGGAAACACAATCTATAATACCCAAAGGACTTATCTATACCAGAGAAACAAAGATAACCTTGCGGCAATGGGAATATTGCTTATTTATATTAGGTAGTCCAGCAACTATTGTCCTTACAGTTTTAATATATATGAATTAAACAAAAGTTTTTCTAAAGAAGCTGTTCACTAAAGGTATAAAATAGGCAATATATTCTTGACACAACGTTACAATACTGTGAAAAAAAATGAAAATAAGGTGAGGTTTATGCGAATGATATCAGCTAATGTGAGACATTTCTTACGTATGACATTTTGATTTTTCAATTTAAGATTTAAATGTACTATCATTCCCATTTAAATCAATAATTTGTAATACAGAATTATAATATTATCACAGAAATTAGACAAAGTCATATGAGAATTTCAACATATATCAATATTTAAAAAATTACAAGACGAAAGGTAATCACATGCAAGCCAAATGTAAAGGTACAATTCTGTGATGAGTAATATGACAAAAAAAGAGCAAACCAAACAGTTACCGCCTTGGAACGGTCAGTCGGCAAAAAGGACCTACTGGTGTGCTTTAACCGGTTCTACAGATCTACACTCTCGCACATCCTTTCTTCAATCAAATGTTCCATCTGATTTACCCTCCAGAATATATCTTTGACAATGCCAATAGTTTGCATATTTAAATTCTCCATTTCTAGACATTAAGATCGCTATTTCCAGTAACCGCGTCTGTACTTAAATCGATGAAAACAGAGACTATTTCAGCTTTCAACCTTAAAAATGGATAGTAGTTCACCTCATGCTACCTCCTATAGTATTTATTATTCCGAAAAAACAACTCAAGTTTGTACTAAAGAAGATTTCAATGCATGCTTGAAACAAGTTGATCACTTTAAAATTGTAACAACAATGATAGGTTTAAACAAGTTGACGTAGGCGTTTACAACATTCTTTCTATGTGCTTATCTTATTGCTTCAAATATTGTGGTAGTATGGAAACACTCATGTAGCAAAACAAAAACCATTATATACATATATAGTTAGGATATTATATATATATATATATATATATATATATATATATATATATATATATATATATATATATATATATATATATATATATATATATATATATATGTAATATGTCTTTACAAACTGTACATTTTGAACGCATGTTATTTCGTTTGTAAATATCATTTTTATATCAGTTTTAATTGCCTATGCACGTTGTTACTGTAAGTTGCTTCCCTTTAATGGGACATTTTGATTTATACTATCAGTGAGAAAAAAAACTACATTCAGAAAGTGCGAGGTTGGACCACTCTACAAACCAAAATTAAACAGTTAAATCATCGGTCTTTTTGCTGACTAACCTTACCATAGTTGTAGCTGTGTTCCTTCTGTTGTTGTTGTGGGTAATATTTCGTCTATGTGTTTTTGTCACTTTTCCAATGACTCTGTATGTTTTTTTTCTAGTGGTATATTTAAAACTTTAATACTTGTAGTGACTTTCAAGGGACCTTCTTTTTTTACCTTTTTTTCGGGTTATCTGCAAAATTTACCGTAAACGCCTAGATAACAGTTTCTGTAAGATTTCTTAAACGTTAATTTATTGAATTCTTATATAAAATATTGATACATTTAAAACACAATTTGGATTAAATGAAATATTGAATAATATCTGTTGTATTACCAACGGGCATATTAACAAAATTTTGGTTACAATTAATAAGTGCTTATGATATATAACAAAATTTAACCGCGCCTTACTGAATTAATACATGAAGTTATTTACTGTGGTAGTTATTTGGTTGCACTATAACAAATTGATTTTTTTCTGATTGTCATGTATTTAAGACAATCCCGGATTGTATAAATAATGCGTTCATGTGCAAAGTTTCTTTAGTTAATAAATACGGATTAATGCACAAACCCATTAACGACGCATGCGAACAGTGACATTTAATTAGTTCTATTGTCAAATTTCTCCAGTGAACAGCTATGTGTATTATGTTCTATGAAATATGAAAATAATAATAACATGTCGTGTATAGTTAATTTGATATTGCAACGATTCTCGCACTGTCCCAAATGATTAAATGTTGGCATTTATGTGGTTCCTATATTGCTTATTAATATTTTCTGTCCCAAAGGATATGATATGGCTATATAGTTACAATCATAGGGCATGCATGACGCATGAGTTTATGTTAATGGATAAGTACAAATATAAAGAACATGTAACAGCTATTACTTTTCTTTTGCCTACAACAAGACCAACTGGTTAAGCAAGACTGTTTTTAAATTGTAGTTCATTTGAGAATGCCTCAGCGGATACAAACGTAGTTATTTCAGAATAATGTGACAGTGTGTTAATGCATGTGTTCAAGGCATGAAATACACAGTGAATGCAGCATATTATGAACTAAACCTGAACACCGCTTCCGGATAATTTACAAAATCTTAGATAGGGCAATCATATAACAAACAAATTATTATTTAAACCCTGCAATGATATCTCTACATACTGTTTGTTAGGAGTTTACTAGGTACAGTTCTGATTGCCATTCCTATGTCAATAAACATTTATTGTAAAGGATGATCACAATCGTGTAACATGTGTCACCTAATAGAATTACTAGCATAATTGCTAATGGAGTAAGTAGCTCGTGTTGACCAAATATCCGTTTATATTTGGAGTATGTATTTTTAGATCCTATGTGACCCTGAACGTGTTCAATCAATATAAAGTCCAGTATAAGTTTCCTAAATAAATATTTATTGACATGCTGATATCCTGTGTATAAAAAAAACCTTTTTCTCAAAATCATAGAAAATAGCCTTTGTTATCTGTAATAAACAGATAACTTCCATTGTGGTATAAATATAAATTTGGTTGAGCGTATGACTTAGTAACTCAGTTTTTTATCAGCCTCAACAAAATTTCAATTCTTGATAAGTGAGTTTTACAATGTGGAAATTATTATATTATCATAACATAACATTAACATAATGTTATTGTTAGCAAGTAATTATCGAGATTAAAAAAGACACGTAAAAATCGTCAGGAAAGATACTATCTTGTTATGTAAAATGAAACAACATAGCTTTAACACTATTTGCAAAATGTATGCTACAAATACATATAATTACGCATTGACACGCATAATAATACTAAATAGCCAAGATATATTGCATCCTCTACAAGGCCCATAACAAGTACATTTTTTACAAAAACTCCCATTTCGTAGATGTTTTCTATATTCCTTGTCAAATAAACCATTAGAATACCTTAATATTGTTAGTTTTTGCATAAAACTTTAATTTACGTGCATATTCACAGGGAATGTTTATTTTGTTTGATATCCTTGAGATAGTTTTTATTTTCACAAAGATTTAACAGTAAATTCAGTCATTGAAATTTTATCCATGTTTTAGACATTTATCTAGATTTTAGTTGCCGGCGCCGACATTCCTACAATTTGCTTTACCGTTGTTCGTGTTATAGTTTTGTTATCAATGATCCAATGACGCATCTGGTTTTAATATTAAATTTCTAGATTCCTATGCCTGCAACGATGACATGTTATCATGGAAAATCATATATGGGATCTGGATAACGTTAATTACCCGGAAGCATAACGATGGCTTAGCACTATTAATCACGACAGATTTGCCAACATATAATCAGTTGGGGATTGCCGACAGCCGTAATGATAGCTATGTCAAAAATCAAATAAAGAATAACAACTTTCCATTGCTATGGAAATTCAATCAGACTTCATTGGAAACATATATCGATGTTTCTCGAAGCTAAAAATAAAGTATTGGTGATTATGATTGTATGTTGCTTTGCCTATGTACAGGACGATATTTGGTGCTGTGTAAAAGCCCCATAGATGACAATGCAACGATTTTAGCTTAAAACTTGTTTGTCAAATACAACATGCTTTGTTGTAAAATACTGTTTTCCTTGTTTGTTATATTGTAATATTAGGACTTCCAGCAGTTCAACAACTGAAAGATTAAATAAGATAGGACGTATTTTAACAATCAACCAAGGTTACACACTTTTTAAAAATAATTTTGGATTTAAATTGGTGGGGTTCAAATGGAATTTAAAAAGCAAGTTTAGAGGTTTTTAACTGCGCACTTACTGATTACTAAAACAATAATTAAAGATGTTCTGTATCTTTATTTATGTTACATTCAAATCCTGTCCTTGAAATGTGCGATTGATGATAAAACTTCGCGTTTACGAATAAAGCTATTTATTTCCTTTTTTATTTAAAAGAGGGGTTTATCTTGTTATGTAAAATGAAACAACACTATTTGCATAATGTATGCTACAAGTACATATAATAACGCATTGACACGCATAATAATACTAAATAGCCTAGATATATTGCATCCTCTACAAGGCCCATAACAAGTACATTTTTACAAAAACTCACATTTCGTAGATGTTATCTATATTCCTTGTCAAATAAAACAGTAGAATACCTCAATATTGTTAGTTTTCGCATAGAACTTTAATTTACGTGCATATTCACAGGGAATGTTTATTTTGTTTGATATCCTTGAGATAGTTTTTATTTTCACAAAGATTTAACAGTAAATTCAGTCATTGAAATTTTATCAATGTTTTAAACATGGGATTGACTTGATCGTTCCACGTTTCATTCGACACATGATAATGTAGTGTTGCTTTATTGACATTTATCTAGATTTTAGTTGCCGGCGCCGACATTCCTACAATTTGCTTTACCGTTGTTCGTGTTATAGTTTTGTTATCAATGATCCAATGACGCATCAGGTTTCAATATTAAATTTCTAGATTCCCATGCCTGCAACGATGACATGTTATCATGGAAAATCATATATGGGATCTGAATAACGTTAATTACCCGGAAGCATAACGATGGCTTAGCACTATTAATCACGACAGATTTGCCAACATATAATCAGTTGGGGATTGCCGACAGCCGTAATGATAGCTATGTCAATATCAAATAAAGCATAATAACTTTCCATTGCTATGGAAATTCAATCAGACTTCATTGGGAACATATATCGATGTTTCTCGAAGCTAGAAATAAAGTATTGGTGATTATGATTGTATGTTGTTTTGCCTATGTACAGGACGATATTTAGTGCTGTGTAAAAGCCCCATAGATGACAATGCAACGATTTTAGCTTAAAACTTGTTTGTCAAATACAACATGCTTTGTTGTAAAATACTGTTTTCCTTGTTTGTTATATTGTAATATTAGGAGTTCCAGCAGTTCAACAACTGAAAGATAAAATAAGATAGGACGTATTTTAACAATCAACCAAGGTTACACACTTTTTAAAAATAATTTTGGATTTAAATTGGTGGGGTTCAAATGGAATTTAAAAAGCAAGTTTAGAGGTTTTTAACCGCGCACTTACTGATTACACAAACAATAATTAAAGATGTTCTGTATCTTCATTTATTTTACATTCAAATCCTCTCCTTGAAATGTGCGATTGATGATAAAAACTTCGCGTTTACGAATAAAGCTATTTATTTCCTTTTTTATTTAAAAGAGGGGTTTACTTGTTGATAGGTGGTAATCATGGCATTTCCTCAATCTTTACATGGTAATGTCCACAGAAGTGACGTAGAGATATAGCATGTGATCGTATTAGAAGCTGTATTAGGTCTTTCAATCAACATCGCACTTAATGCATCATCTACAGCAGTTCGAGTCTGAGTCACATTTGTTTAGGAAAAAGTACAAGTCCTAAGTCTTGGTAGGCTAAGTTTGTTTGTTTCGTTGTTTATTGGGTTTATCGTCCCAACAGTATTTCACTTATCTAGAGACGGCTTTCCACTTGAAGCAGGTAGTGTGTCTTCACTGTATATAGCACGCCGTGAACACCTGACATGATACCACACCCATTCACATTATCATGACACTGGGTCAACCAGTCGTGGGACTACCCTTATATTTGCTTGAGCCTTAGCAAGGGAGCTATAACACTACCATTTCTAACGACTTTGGTATGTCGCGGCCCGGGATCGAACCCGGGTCTCCTGACGCTTTACCGATTGCGTTATCAGGGCCGATCGGTAGGCTAAGTATTTGTGTCTTGTACTTGAGACCGACCGTTTCTGAAGGCAGTTATTATTACACATTTATTTGTATGTTTCAAAACATTGATAAAATGTATAAAACTATGCACAACTGTGCACAATGAGTACTACTTATTCGTGACGATTATAAAATGTTCCATTATACCATTGCAACCATGTTGATGTCACTATCTAAACGAGATGTCATTTTGGAATAGTGACCAACAAACTCATCTGTACCGCCAGATTCTATTTTGGATATTCGAAAAAAAAATTAAAAACCTGTCTTTGTTCCATGACGCAATTGTTTCTTATTTTCTCTGATGGAGATAACAATGCAAGACCTGATGCTAAGTCAAATCTACGATAATGATCTATTTATAAGTATATATTATATATATACACCTACTTTAATGTTTCGGAATTGTCTAACGTATAGCATATTTCCTTTTAAATTACTTATGCACATTTATGTTAACTCCATTAATCTTCTATGTTAATTATCTATTTCATCCTTTCCATCAGTTAATATTTTCAATGTGTTGCATTAGGCATTACCGAAGCGAAATTTCTCAGATATACATTTAGACTTGTACCGGCAGACAAAGCTTCAAACAACATAATTTTTGTCTGACGACTATATGACAGTAATGTACTGAGTGCTGAGTTATCCACCACCGAGTTCTTACTCTAGCTCCAACCTTGACTTTCAGACAGTCATTGACAAACATAAACTGATATTGCATAATTTTAATATCAAAATAGAATCTAAGCAAGAAAAACTTCCTTCACTGTACTGGATTCCTAAGCTTCAGAAAACACCATACCAATCACGATTCATAGCTAATGCCAGATCTAGCACCACCACTCACATATCTAAACTTCTTACGTACTTGCAATACAGCCGTTCGCAATCATGTTGTTAAATATTGTGAAAAAAGTGTATAAAAATTCAGGAATTTACACTTTTTATTACATAAAAAATTCTTCAGAAGTCCTTAGACAAGTTTCGTGCTTTAAACTTTCATTGCTCTGCAGTTAATACTTGCGAGTTCTCTACGCTGTACATTTCTTTACCTCATGATTAAATTAAGACCAAATTGATTGCTTTTATTGAGAAAAAACATTTGCTCGAGAGCAACGTCTATATATTGCATGTCATGAAATTAATGCATTTTTTACCAACACTTTCTTAGAAAAGTTTACTATGAGGACTTGCTCGAATGTTTTTCAAGCTCAACGTTTCCTATTAGACAAGATTTACATAAAATGCGGTGAAACTTTATTTAGACAAGTATTTGGTATTCCTATGGGAACCAACTTTGCACCATTGATTGCAGATTTGTTTTTATACTGCTTTGAACCTGATTTCATGTTAACTTTATGCCCTTCTTACCAAAGCCACATTATAGAGACTTTCAATTAAACGTCACGCTATCTTGACGATATTCTTACTATAGATAATCCTTTCTTTTCTAAAATGATCCATCTGATTTACCCTCCAGAACTTACCCTTAATAAAGCAAATAACTGACATTTAAATGCAGCATTTCTAGAAATTGAGATCGCTATTTCCAATGACAACGTCTCTTCTAAAATCTATGACAAGAGTTATTATTGTGAATTATCCCTACCTTGACGGTGATTCACCACGTGCTACCTCTATTGGTATTTACATATCACAACTTACAAGGTTTGCACGAGTTTGTAAAAAGGTAGAAGATTTCAATGCTAGAAACCTGTTTATTTCTTCTAAACTGTTACAGCAAGGCTTTCGTTTTTATAGATTAAGAAAGGCGTTTTTCACAATTCTTTCACCGCAATGGTTTTATTGCTTCTAAGTATAATAGCAGTATGTAAACACTGATGCAGAAAGGTATAAGCCATCTTGCATTTTATGAAAATGTTTTATACAACTTAAAGAAAATCAAGGATCTCAATAACTTTTCTGACTATTTTACAAAATTTATCAGAAAATGTATTGCAGACGGTTACAACCCGGGAATCCTTCGTTGTACTGCATTGCTTGCAATTGACCCTTTTACAGTCAAGAACTTGCATTGCTTTTGAATTACACGATCACCGGACAGGTCGTTGAGACTATATCAAAACAGTGACTTAAAGCCAGTAATTGAACAGTTACTGTTGGAAGTCTTGTCTCATGACCTCTCCAGTCGTGCCCTATATAGGTGAGACAACTTGAGCAGTCTCCATACCCTTACGTGAGATTGCACAGTAGGTAAAACATCGAGATTTTTAGTACCTTTTCCATTTTATAATATGCCAACTGTGGATAAATCCTCGGCATTTTATTAGGGATGTCAAAGGATACTAAATGTGGTATACGGATATCCATCAACCGATCCGAACGGATATCCGGATATAAATCTTAGTTAATTCTGATGTTGCCGTCGGATGTATGCGGGGTTACTTACGTTTCCATTGACATAATTAAATCGTCATTTCAATGGAAACTAATTAAATCGACATTTCCATAGGCATAGGCACTTCATCATTTTTATAACTAATGAAATACGAACAATAAAAACATTTGGTAATTTTAATTCACAATTAAATGAATAAATCAGACATATATCTTATCAAAGAAAGCATGCGTACATGCGAAGTACATTTATTTGAAAACGTTATAAATTATTAAATACCCAATTTTACAGCAGCTAACAATCTTTACGAAAATGTAACAAAAAAACAAACGAAGCACATGATGAAACAAGCATTATATGTAATGTTTTTGTTATATTTAAGTAAGTCACATCAACTTGCAGTTGTCCAGTCATAGACCATAGACGGGTGCTTATTCTTCAAGTGGCTGCGGAGGTTGGATGTGCCGCCGCCATACGCTAGCTCTACGCTGAAGTAATTACAGTTTGCGTTGGATTTGTCTACGGACCTCACAAAATGTCGCCAAACATCAGACTGAAGACTTGGAACGCATAACTAATGATTATGAGTTTTTATGAACTGTTTCTTTTAAAAACTTATTAGCTCTTAACAATTCTACATTTTATTTTGTTGGTATGTTGTTTTCTAAATTTCGGTGTTTTCTTTCGTTTTTTTTTTACATTTTTTACATTCACTTTTGACACTTTTGGCACATGATGTTATGGCATAATATGCCATATTTAATTTGATCTTATTATATATCAGTGCTTGAGCTGTGACGCGTCACAGGATTACAACTAAGATACTAACTAAAACAATTCGATATGAAAGACTAATTGGAATGTGGTACGTTATAGTGGTATAGTACGATGGATCCAATCCTGAAGAGTAGCGTCATGGTATGGTCTGATCCAATGTGCTTATTTCTTTATGGTGTGATACGATTACGATAAAACTATGCTCGCGAGACAGTGATTTTGACAACTGCTTTAGTACCAGTGCTGTACCTCTTCCATTCTAAAAAGGGCATACTTCGAACATCTTTAAATTTTCTTGCAGTAGCGATAATCTATTCCTGCTTTTCCGAAATCGTAACCGGTACATATTTAAAATATTTTATATTAATATATTTAAAAACAAACAAAAAAAATCTGACTTTCTTTACATCTGATAAAATTACCAATATTTTCCTGGAAAGAGTTTACACAGGTTCGACAATAAATCACGAAGAGTAATAACTCAATGCGTCATCAATGTCAACTTTAGGATTTGGTAAAAGATTAACCGCACCATGCATCTGACGATAAGAAAATTTCATTAAGGTCTCATGAGAAAGTTGTAATAAAAACACCCAAGGAAGCACTCTAATCTATTAAATTAAACTTGATCTGTCACTTGCTAGTTTAAGAAAAAACATCCAGATTGAAAACAAGGATGATTTCCAACATTTACATAAAAACACCCTATGTTAGGCAATGCTGGTGAATTTAAGTCATGTCTACTTGCATTAAACTATATTAACAATCTTTTTTTAGAAGAGTAAGGGCTGATAGATTAAATTACAATTAAACAAGCAGCAGAGCCATGAAAACACAAATAGTGTCTTGCTAATCAAGCACTATAATATAAATCAGAGCTATACAGCAATATGAATTATTCATTAACAGAATGGCGTAGCATCAAAGCAACTTCAGTTACCTGAAATGCAGCAAGTAATATATTACAATTACATTTATAACAAGGTTCATTGTCGAATGAAGTCAAATATAATTGATCGTTTGATTATTACTACGCTAACAAAAACCTTGACATGCTACAACATATTACATTTACTTAACAGCGCGAATGGCAAAACTAATGTAAAATACAAGCAATAATTCTGTGTCCAGACTTGTCCGTAACAAGAAGATCTAAATAATTAGATATAGTGGTAAACAAAATAAAGTACACACCTACCATTAGTATTGACGTAAACAAGTTGATATGCAAAGAAGCAAACACATCTTTGATAATTTACATAGTTTAGATTACAACTAATAGGATTTTTAACATAGTCTCTTTTGAAATAATAAACACATTGAAATACGATGAAAGCTGACATGAAAGCTCTGAAAATGTTTCAATATTAAATTTGTTCATTTAGAATCTTGCTTTCATGTGTTAGCATAGTGGTAGGAACACAATACTATTTGCTTATACATGCATACTAGTTTTGCCTGTATGTGTAGGTGTGGTTGTGAACCTGCAGCCTGTTCACTAACTGTTTGATACTTAGACATTTTAATTTAAATAAAGTCATGTTGATCGCTTAATAGTCGAAAAATTCATACTAACAAATATTTCGTATATTTATTTATATTATTTAATTACCCTCCATGCTGTCAAACATTTATTTTTGTAATAGTACAATTTATGACATAGTTAAGGTACTTGTTCCTTTAAATCATATATTTATACGAGTTTATCAATAACTATATTAAGCATTCTATTTCTTTTGATAATGATGTCAAAAGTAACTATATGGCACTTGATTTTATAATGGTGCGTCCCAATTTTTTTTTCTTGTTACCCAATGTGTGTGTAACACGTCTCTGGTTTTAAATATATCTCACATACAAATAAATATAAATGTCTTAATGTTCTGAAGATACACATGAACAGGGAAAGGGGATGTACTTTACGAATCGAATGAATTATTGAATAATGAATAGTATGTTTAAATTTTGCTAATAAAGTGCTTATAAAGATTGCAGTGTATTAAAAACTGTAAATCAATTTTAAAGTAGCAAAATGTTTATATATTCTACTATTTGTAAAAGCTTTTTAAATAAATGGGATTACTCAAGGTTGATAATAAAATATATCCTTTATTTGAAAGATAACAAATGTATTTAAGACTGTCGATACATTTTAAAGAAGCAAATGTTTGTTTATTCTAATATTTTTAAAAACTTTTAAATATATGGTATTACTAAAGTTGATTATAAAATGCTATACAAAATACACTGTTTAAAGCTTTGTTCAATTTGGTATTTACTGTTCAGTTGAGTACAAAACATTATAGATTTAGTTCAACCAGCAAAACGGTAAGACAAATGCTAAAAACATCGATCAAATAGAACAAAACATTTCAATTTGTCTTTTAAACAACGACGAAACGAGGAATACAAATTAAGGATATTAACCCATGTATTTAAACCACAGCACCGTGATAACACGTCATGTGAATTTTCCTTTGCTGTGTAAAGGGGTTTGTTCAACTTGTGCTAATGGGTTGTTTTACTAGTTACACAATAAAGCGTACTAAATGAACTTCATTGATATTTTGCATAGTGTATCTTGCACATGACAAGAAGATGTTAAACAAAAATCTTGTTTAAAATACTCTTGTTTATATTAAATATATATTTTATTTAAATATCCTTCAGTGTTTCTTTCTATGGTAATAGTATGATTTTAATTTGCATTTGTAATTCATATTAATGATTGTTTCAACGATAGCTCAAGTTCTCTCGAATAATAATGTGTTTGTATTTCAGAATTATGCACTAATATTATGTTCCATTTACACATAAAAAGAGATATTTAATAGAATTATTTCGGTCTTGAACACATGTCTTAATTGAAAATTTACTGTGATTAAAGGCAACTGTATTAACACTTTTTGTATTATTTCAAACTGATAAATATTTAGTTGCTGTAAAACCATTCTTTATTTATTCTATGCAAATTTTAAACTACGTTTATATTGTTTTCAATAAAAATAGTAAAAACAAATTTATCTATTAGAAAGTTTTATATGACTTTACACACAGAAGAACCATATTTTAATAAATAAAAAAATGTTAAAACAACATTAATAATATTTTATTATTTGCTTATCTTTCATACATGACCACCTGTCTTAAAAGACGTAAAAATGCGATTTATTCCTGAACTCCTTATCCTTCAATAAACCCTAGTATTTTACTTAAGTTTTCATATGACGTAATTAAAATATAACTGCAAAATACACCTTGGGCATTTTTGCTTCAAATAACGTGGCAGCTTTTTATCATGCTGAAGCGTCAATACTTAGCTTTAAGCATATTTCATAGGTTGGGTTGTTTTATTTCAAATGCGTATGTTTTTAGATGTTTAAATACAGTTTTATTTGGGGAAAGCACCGGGAAGCGCGAGTTTTGACCTTTGTTTAACATTTTGACACATCTACAGCAAATTGCATGCATGTTTATAACTCGGTCCGGCGGTAGTACAATTTAAATATGTCAATTTTTTAAGGTCCATGTCATGTTATCGTATGACTAGAAGCGATATTTTTTTCATTTTGGCGATGTTCCAAGCGGCTGACAATGTCGTTGTATGTATTTTATTTTATTTATATTTATATCAGCGCATCAATAAAGCCATACCGTAAATCGTTTCATTCAGGCATGTTTAAAATAAGTCTAATGAAGCACGCCCAGTGGGTTTTAAACATAAGAACATGTGTACAATTCTGGAACCGTAACAGTTATCACACGATACAATTTACGTACGGTACGATTACGTTCGATGTACGATACCATGAGCGGTTTTTACACGATACCATACACGCTATGGTTCGATACACGATATGCATTACGGTAGAAAATTTACACGTTACGATGCGATACTGGTGTACGCTTCGATACAACATACTGTACGGTTTCCGTTTACGTCACGTTACACGAAATACCATGGCAAATGCGGCATGTTGTTAAAGTAAAGGTTTAATCAGCCTACTTATACTGTACCAACTCAGTTTAGTCCAAATCGTTCCAATCGGCCCATTTCCAGCGCATATAGGCGGTAATGTTTTCACACCTTTCAAATGAGACAATACAACTATTTCCGTCTAAATGGTAAAATGTGTAGGCAAATAATAAGTAAGTGAAGCCAATCTGATACCCTGCTTAAACATTGAACTAGTGTGTAAAAACGTACCATGTTAAGACAAATTAATTTTAAATATGTAATTTACTAACATTCGTACACCACTCTTCTAAACACGTATATTCCAATTTTCTACCCAAATTCCCCGCATCCGTATCTGTGTTTTTCTGAAGTGAAATTTCACAGCCAGATTATGTGTGCCGGGGTCTTCGTACATGTATGACACGTCTTCAGACCGGATGCAGGTGTTGTGCACTACAGCTAAATGACCACTGCCCGTCTAATTTGAATAGAAACGTTGTGTCATAAAAGTGGCAATCTGTGAGGGGGCTTATAATCGCTCACGTGATTTGTATGTACATGTACCGAATAACCTACATAAATGGACTAGCTACTAAAAAATAAATAACAAACATACCATTGTCTCATACTCAACTTTCAAACAATATTTAAATAAAAACTCGGTAAGGTATGGTAGCATATGGGTCAATCGGGAAAAAAAACTTGACAAACTAAAAAGATTTTTAAACCCGAGCTATTAAATAATAATTGTATAAAATTGGACAGACAACAGACAAATAAACACCTCCACTTAATCCGTTCCATGTAGGGATCAAATCCATTAGCATTAAAACAAATTTAGAAGACGTAATCGATAAGATTATTCCCTTAGTTAAACTCAAATCAAATCAAGCTGAGTAGTGAGACATCGCTACTCACATCCACATCTACACCGACGGTAGCTAGGATATAAACAATAATGCTATAGGAGCAGAAGTTATTATGATTGAAAATCAACAGAATAAATAAACAAAGTCAAAATAAAACTAGACACTAGACATTCTTTATTTAGATGCGAACAGTTAATTATACCCATAGAATGTGTTCAAATAGAACAAAATTGCCGATCAACAATAAATATTTATCTCGGCTCTATTAGTTATTTACAAGCATTTCAGACAATTTACGTAAAGAGTAGACAAGAACTGATCAAAGAAATATATAAATATATAAAATACTTAAATACAAATGTTAAGCAAATCTCTAATATGAATATTGCGATTGGAACTCACCATCATAATATTGCCTATGATTTAATATTTACTAGACTCAGACTCGGATCCAGCTACCAATGTGAAGAAAATAAAGCACCCCCACCCCATCGACAAGGCAGAACTAGTAATACGCGCTCTTAAATTCTTTTACACTTAATGCGTTAAATATTTAATTAATAATATAGGATAACACCTGTATAAACTGAATTAATACAATGTCCAATCGATATCATATCCAAATCAAACAATAACTTAAGTTTCCAAACCCACAAGACAAGTTATGGGGTGAAATATCTTTAAAATCTTAACATTCCTAGTAAACCCATTCTATAATTAACACCTCCGGTCCACACGTTAAGGATCAAACCAATCAACATAACGAACGGCTAAAAATCCTACTTCCTTTAAGATTAGTGGTGTCATAAAAGTGTCACCATTTAATTGAAATTAACACACGTGCACGTGATTGGCAGGCCTGGAAATTGTACGGAAATTAAGAGGGCATGATGTAAGATGTTTACTTGTTATTTATGATACTAGCACATTGTTTTGACAAACACATTCACACCTGAAACGTTTGATCACATCACGGGCAAAAGAATAGTGGCTTTATATTATTTTGTTTGCTACACTTGTGAACGTACTTTTATTGAATTTCCGTCGAGCGCTTTAGTTGCTTTTAAGTTTATTTAAATTCGCATAAATGTGTAAAAAAAATTACGCGTTTAAAATAATTGGCGAAGAGACTATATCAGTGTTGATTTGCCCAGCGATGACATAGGTAAGCTAGCTTTACAATTAACTGAAACCTGAAAACTAAAACTCAAACAGGACCTATTTTAAATATAAAAATATATAACACCCAGCTCTTTCCTTAGTGCGTGGATAATAAGATGTCCAAAGATGTTTCACAAAATGAATATGTTTTAATTAAAATCAGTACAATAAGAAATACTAATATTTAATTCGAGTTTTATTCTAATGCTTGACTGGTATGGTTTGCTACAAAATGTAAATGATTCTTCAGCGAAATACTTTTGCTATTATAGCATTAAGTGTATTTGAGAAATATACATATGAAATATAAAAATAACAGTAAACTTAATAAATGATACATGAATAGACAAATTTAGAAATTAATTCAATATATCGTTTGACATTCGGATGTTAATTAATAATGGATGTCTAGACCATATTTGTGAATATTGGACCTTTATGTCAACTTTACAAGCACTGTCGCGAATAAATAATAAACTTAAATTAATTATATCCTGCCCTGCCATGTCTGCTGTTTATTCAGTCATTCATTTATCCGTCCATCCACCAGTCCGTCCTTTCATCTATCTGTTTGTTTGTCTATCTGTCTAAGAATGTCGTAATGTATGGATTAAAAACAATATTTCCTACATGTTCGAAGTTTTCCTTTCCACCAACCTTATTGCGGTACCTACTTAGCACAGACAGAATGAGCAGTATCAGTTTTTTTAGGTAAAGTGAATATTTTACATGTAAATTGCACATCGTTTCATTTTTGCAACTTTAATCATATTCTATTTAAACAGTGTATCCGTACTTTATAACGTCTGGGCGCTTTGGCCCGACCGTCAACTTGACCATTGTTACGACCGTTGTCGCTATATTAAAAACTATTTATTAAAAGATTGCACGTTTACTAAATGACGAAATGGTGTGACAGAAAGAACAAGCCAGCAACAAACTGGTGCAATTAAAACTATGGCGTTATAAAACAATAACAAAAAATCAAACAAAATTCGAGAAAGCACAATAAATGTTAGCTTACAGATTTGTCCCTGTATGAGGTGTCCCTTTAATAGTCCAATTAATAATCCAACGTCGAATAATCCTGAAGAGTTTTCGGTAGAATGTCCTCGTATATACGCACAGTTGAAATAATTCAAAGGTACAACACACGAATGTAATTAATATAGTTCCAAATTCAGCACTTTGATAATTATATCACTGTAGAATATAATAAGTCCACGTAAGTTCCAACAAAGAAAGGTTTAATATTAGAAGCTGCAAGTATTCCTAAACTATCTGTCCAAACCCTATGTCCAAACTTTACATCCAAACTTACTTTAATTCGGCTAACACGCAATTATATTGACCCAAAATATTTCTAGAACGCAGAAACTTCTGGAACATTCACGAAACCCAGAACATTCACGAAACCCAGTTAAAAATAAAGAAAAAATTTTTCTAGCATGGTCCTTTTCTTTCTAGCAGTTACGCGAATGGTACGTCACTCATACAACAAGGGTAAACAATCCCTTAACCTGACTAACGTAACCTTAAACACTGGTGTACTACTGTACAAAACACCATTAACTAGTAACTGTCAAAAGCCGCCGTTTGTTTTAGAATTAAGCTTACTAACTCAAGAAGACTGCAATAACATTATAATCCAAATATAAAAAATCATGATATAGGTGGTATGTATTAACACCTGTATACAAGTGAAACATTTATATCCCATATTTATATTTGTCTACATTGTGTAATCTTTGTACTCAGCCTGTCTATGGTTGTTAAAATTGTAGTATATTTGGTAATTACCGAAGGCCGTTAAAATGAAGTTCATGTCGTGACATGCCACAGCTGTAAAATGGCTAAATCTTTTATTGTAAGAGTTTCAGTCGATTAGTCGAACAGGTGACAGAATGTTGTGTCTTTTAAATAACGACACTACCAGTTTTGGTAGTATGAGGTAATTACTTATATCTAAAAATGCATAATCGCTAAGATGTATCTGTTTCCTGTTGTATTCGTTATTGTTGAGTTGCCGCGACTTTTTGGCTTTTGTATGGTTTGGTAAATAGTTTAAATATTATTTTCCAAATTGGAATACTTTAACAAGACCAAGACGTTTCGTTAAATATTTTGTCAATATGTTTTTGCCAGTATATAAGTACATAAGCCGACGCTTGGCAGATCTACTAAAGCTTTATACGAGTAAAAGTTATGTCTACACATGGTGTAGCTATACAACAGTCTAATACAATCATTTTGTCGCCTGTTCCAACATAAAAGTGGTATATTATATCATTATACTGAAAATAGCATTCACTAACCCAGGTCTAGTCTGTAGATTCTTTTGCTAACTTCTAACAGAATATAATTTTTGTGGTCTTATCTGACTGAAGCCATGACTATAATTGTCGACCCATCATAAACTTAAAACCCCGCAATCTGTACAGAGACCACATCGAATGGCAGACAGAACTTCGTGCCGTTATAATTAAAAGAAAATACACTCAAACTTGATGAATATGTCTAATGACGTAAATCCGGTGTCTGGGTTTAGTATTTCAATTACTCCCTCGCACATGCACTGAACAAGCCTTAATGTTGAGAAAAATACTTAACTTTAATCGTATTCTCTCTTCCTTCACCTAGAGGGTTAGACCATATAGTTCCACGTAGTCCAAGTAGTTTTATTATGACAATATATTAATAATGTTAATGTAACTAAGTTTCAGCATAAAAATTAACGTAGACTTGGTAGTTATCTTACGACAAGATATTAAATATATTAATGTCACTAAGTTTAAACATAGAATTCACGTAGACTTTGTAGTTATCTTACGACAAAATATTAATAATATTACTGTCACTTAGTTTGAACATAAAATTTCACACATGATTTGATATTTTTCTAATGCTAAGAATATTTATAATATTAATGTAATAATAAGTACACATATTTTGGCGTTGGACATTATCAAATATTGTAAGAGAACATTACTGTTTGTATTGCAAAAAATTGTGCACATTGCCAGCGTCGGTTTTATAATTTCATGAACTTTTCTTAGCAACGAAATATGACAAAACAAGTGTCATTTAACTACATAAACAAATGTCACCAATTGTCGTACTTTTATGGAACTGAGATAACATTTAGTATAAACGAAATCAATAACAAACAAATACTTTTAATCAACAATACGCTTTTATGGTTACTTTTGTCTAGTAGCAGTGTTGCATTTTAAAAGAAAATGGTATGTTAACCAAGACAAGAATTGAGACGGTGACGGAAATGAGTAACTTCCTGACCTGTCTTGATTGGAATCTTCGTCAGACAGGACTATTGTAGGAGACACAAGCTACATTCAGTCTGAATCAATAACGTTCAATTAATACCTAAGTTTTAAAAAAAATGCCAGAAACAATGTAGATTTTGCATTTGAATAAATTGCCAATGCATGTACACTTCATGTAAGTAATTTCCACGATCTTTGCTCTTATACTTTTTATGTTAGTAATTTGCTCAACGAAAGAATAAAACTGTTCATGTTAGTCATCCTCTTCAAAAAAAATTCTCAACATATGATGTATTTCCAAATCTGGATCACATCTTAAAACCACCATGATGATAATATTGACAGGGGTCGATCTGTGTAACACATAACATGGCCCGTATTTCACACTTCCCGGTTCTGATAGGAAAGCTTTGTTTATGAAACAAAAACAGATTTATAAAATACAGTCCGAAAATACCACAAAATTAGAGCTTATTTAAGATCATATGATATTATTTTGTGCGAGGTTAGAGCTCTGTAAATCCGGTTTAAGCACCCCGGTTGGTCTTTTTGCCGACTGACCGTTTCAAGGCGGTAACTGTTGAGTTTGCTCTTTTTGTTAAATGACTCAACACATTTGTTCTTACTTTTACATTTGGCTTGCATGTGAATACCTTTGTCCTGTGCATTTCGGGGTCCGGTATATGTTGCAATGCTCATATGACTTTGTCATTTATTTCTATTCATTTAAAGAATTTGGTATGGGAAACTTTAACTTAGCAATGTTTCAATAGGGATCACTAGATTAAAATATTAAAACCTACAACTATCATATGATAATGGCTTGAGTGAGTATTCAACATTACATATACTTAGAAATATTCATAAATTAGAATAACAATTTTGTCCATTTGAGTAATGAGATATTGTTATAATGTCGTATAAAAGGAATCGTCGTTTTAAAAATGGTATTAAACTTCGTTTTAGCACACACACAGAAAAACAGACATAGAACTGGTTAGGTCAAAATACCTCGAGGAAAGTCATTATAAAACGTTTGATTAAAGTCATTTGCCAAGGTACGAACGTACTCAATTAAATGGTGAACAATACAGTGTTGCCTTATATTTAAGTTGCCCATTTATATGTCAATATCACTTTCCAACTCTTGATCAACAATTCAGTAGCTATATCTCAATCACTAACGCATTTAAATGCTTCTCGAAATTACGCTTCAAACAAAATTATTCCCACGTTAACCGTACCTATTGACATACTTAATAGCAAATGGCACTTAACTTTCTGCCAACATCCGTCTACTAATCATAGAAACTTTTGTTCATGGCCAAGATAAAAAAAAACGTAAGTTTTTGCGGGCTTTTGGTTACCATGGTGTTCAAATGTATGTGATTCCTAATGGTTCGCCATCTCAACCCCAAACCGCCAAAGTTCTATGTTTTTTAATAAACTGAAAATTAAAGAAAAAGCAGAGAATTGTTTTATTATCTAAAATATGTTAATTACTTGAACTCTGACTGACGATATACACTGAAGGCACATGATAACGTGTATAAGACAAGGATAATAAATTAATTTAACTTATAAGACTGGTCTACTTAAAGTGCATAAAATAACACCAAATTATAACATGGTCTATAATACTCTACATACATTAAAACAATGGCCGCCAAAAGGAAAGCGGCATTTATTGAATACAGTTTGTTCATTATTGTAATTTATTTAATATAAATCGACAGTACAGCAATAGCCAGCTTTTCTGTAAAAGCTTGTCAGGTCTAAATATTAAAAATGTCTGTTTACAAGGGTTAGCATGGCTATGTGCTGTCAACGAAATCCAATGGCACTTGCTTTACATCTATCGAAACAAAGGGTTTGTTAACTATATTACTCCGGCACTCTCCGGATGCGGATACACACACATAGAGCCATGTTAGCAATAATTAGTTTCTCTTGTGATAAATCAGATTTTTATGTATTTAAAATATAGTTAGTCCAGATTGTTTATCGTACCGGTGTTTG
The DNA here is from genome assembly GCA_007844125.1 of Sinonovacula constricta. Taxonomy (NCBI): domain Eukaryota; kingdom Metazoa; phylum Mollusca; class Bivalvia; order Cardiida; family Solecurtidae; genus Sinonovacula; species Sinonovacula constricta. The sequence goes on from CM017572.1 coordinate 4,302,980, forward strand.
CTAAAGCCAGTGTTGTTTTACCGGGCTGTATGTATCTATTGTCCGAGGTGATTGTAGGATGCATCGCTCAATCTGTTTTGAATATAATTCGCAAACGCTATATTAGTTTAATAAACAACACTAGAACGAATGTAATGTGTTATGCAAAACCAATAAATCTACTTTGCTTTATGCGTTATCTGGTTCTTTTCAAATGAGTGCGCCGTAGCAGACCGAATTGTGTGAATACATGGACTCGTATTATAACAGGAGTTAAACATATTTATATAAGAGTATTGCATAAGCACAGTACAAAACACATTGGTTAGATTAGACTTTTTAAATTTCTATGAATAATATTCGTCATAATAAAAAATCATCCATATATAATGATAATTACGTTTTGCTAGGCACTTTTGAGCTAACCTAATTCACATATCAATACACCTGAAATGTTCAAAGTGAATTGTAGTTGATATATTCTCTTTCATCATTAATGATATCGGATTGGTTCACTTGATTTAATATTGAAATAAGTTATCTTTTATTTGATCCTATATATTTGTTAACTTTAAATGATGCGTGTAATTTATCATATGTAGTTTTACGATAAATTAGTTAACATATACTCAAGTAGTTAATCTCCCCTCACAAAAATTGCTTCCCACCATAAACATTTGAACATTAGAATTCTAACAAATATAAACAATGATTTGTCTTGCCGATACTGTTGTCGATTTCTTAAAGTGTGATTATAAGACAAGTCTAATTAAAGTAAACGAAAATCAGTCCATGTTCGCCTTCAGAATTCCACCTTTTTTCCATTATTTACTTCCATTCGAATGAAATTTTAATTGATTATGAATTTGTATTATAACTTAAACCACTCAGATTCTTTTTAAGATTTTGATACAATATTATGATTAAAAGCAACAATATTTGAAAATATTTTAACATTATTTTTAAAATGAGTTTGGGATAATTCGGTCTTCGATAAATAATAAAACTCGTTTATTCACTCAATCCCACATTCGTTATACATACTTCCAACTTTGATAATATTTCATACTTTTACCCTTTCTGAAAAATGTACATATGAGAACTGGTACTTATCTTTTCCGATAACCACGAACGTCATGATGCTGTACAACATGTTGCTATGCAGAAATAGTTAGAGAGTTAATTACTTTGTAGAGTGAGAGCGATAGAACCCCCCATTACACTGTGAGCTGTGTCCAATAGACGGCGACTGAGAACTTGGTCCACACATGCCGTCCCTTGACACAGTTACTTGACTGGATTAATCAATATCAGATACGGATAATCTAGGGACTCTCGGACTGATGTAGCTTAACTTACAAATATTGTGACTGAAAAAAGTAGAATGATTGTTGTCAGTAAAACCAACACTTATAAAACTAAACTGTTCAGAAAATTAACAGCACACCTTTAAATTTTATATGATCGTGGCTTTTGGCGAATGTCTTACGATGTGTTACGTTTTGCATTGGGACTAAATCAGCACAATCAATTAATGAATTTTGGAGCTCATCATAAACACATGTGCAGCACGGGGCGGGAATTCGCAACGTTTAGGTGGGCCATAGTTGCTAGAGATAAATGCACACATTACTAGTACTATGGTGTATGTTGGTACAGATGCTCACCATAAAGGCCTAAAGGTGAAATGTAAGGGTAAACAAAAATGCGATTTGACTATTACCCATCTTAGATTGACTGAAGGTTAGCGAAAAAAATGTCTGACAATCAGTCCTGACAAAAATTGAGGATAGGCTCGTGGTATTCTTATTTATTTGATATGAAACATGTGTTTGTATTATACATTAAATTTGCTCGCTGATTTGTCAATTGTTATGATAACAAACTACTTCTTATTTCAGAACGAGCGTCTGTGTGACTGAGTAGTTCGCTCCGATAGGACATCGTGCCAATGGTGCCAAAATACTTACTGAACGTTAAGTACTCAGTTATAAGCGAAACAATCATACAAAGCAGAACTTATTTGTTTTTCTATAAAATAGTATGCTAAGTTTTCATACCTCTTAAATGTCTTTTGTCTAGCATTTCCAAAATAGTAGTGTCATGTGTACATCCTACATCCACATAATTATAAAGCTAGCGAACATAAAATAAATTTTCCTAAAATGAAGAGATGTTTTGGTTGTTTAGTCTGCATTGGAACATTCAGACATACCGCGGTAACCTATTTTATTGTTTTCTGTGAACATATGACTGATATTTCTTACACAGAGGAATTGCACTTATGTAACATGCGTCAGAATATTTGTTCTTGTATAAGGTTGTAGGGAATTTGTTTTTATAATAAGAGCTAAACAACATCCTAGAATGCCAATTAATATTTGAATCAAAGGCAAAAATCACATGAGAGATATTGTATATAATTGAAGCATCCTGTGCATGTATCAAAATGAATTGAAAAACTGATTTGTGCTGTCAAGTATTTCGCAGTATCTTATAATTGCTTATGAAGATAAATTCATGTCAGAGGCAGTAAAAGATAATGTTTTATCACAGTAATAAAACACATCATTGAGGCAGTTTAAAGCACTATGTCTGGCATCTTTTATTTTCCTTGTGTCAACTATTTTGGCATTTCTTTTATTTTCGATTACCATATGCGATTCTGTCACCATAAGGTGAGTAATCCGGCTCGTACAGAAATAATTTCGTCTCGCCAAAGGAAAGAGAATAATTCTCTTCTCCCGCCGGAAAAACGATGGCCAGTTTGTAACCCTATTGTTCCATAATTGTTCATTCTGATATATTTTAATTGTTTAAAACATATGTCTTAAAGTCATATTTTTAATGTTGCTTTCATCGAGAGTAAACCCAGTTTTTGCAATCTTTTAGTTTCTGCAGAATGCAAAACATGTTCATGTGCATGAGCAACTATTACCCTTAATAAATAATAATGTTATATACTAATGGTTACATTAAAATGTTAACAATTACGTATAGTTTGAACAAATACATTGACTTCAAAGAGTAGAGGAAGGTAATTGTGTATTCTTCTTACATATGTATATAAAAGTATTTCTATTTCAATATAATCATTGAGAAAATAGTCTTGTGCGGACAAGATTTAAAAAGTGTACGCACAAACAACTCAACCAACGTGTGTATGTGTTTACTCATGAAAACCGCTGCACATTTACGTGAATATACGAAAATAAGAACATTGTTAAAATGAAAAACAACATCTTTTACCTCGCCGTTATTAACCATATAAAGGTTTGAGAAACTAAAGATAATTACTACACTGTGTTCTCAGAAAAAAAGCTGAAAGGGAGTTTGAGGTAGGAGCTTGGGTAAATACTGATCTTTATTATTCCTGTAGTTTGTATATTTATAGCTACGTCAACGTCTCACAGCTTTCATTATATGTAGAAAAATCATAAGAGATCTGTTTATACAATGTTACACAGCAACAGTCAAAACGCCACTGTGAAAGTTAATAAATGCGTAGTGCCGACGGACAGTTTTCTCAATCACGTAACAATTTTAGTGTATTCCCGATAGATGTATTAAATTATGCATTATATTATTGTTTTTCTACAACAAGGCAGTCAATCAGTTACACCTTCTAAAATGAAAGCTAAATATATGAAAGGTTATCATTGTTAGGATGGTGATATTATAGAACAAATTCTAAGATCTAATTCAGAGAAAACAATTCCTTTTTATAATTTTCTATTTGACAATTTGGACAGGTTATAGAACACATTTCATAGAAGTAGTCAATTTATAACATTTTAATAATTAAAATTTGTAGTGTATTTGCTTATTCAACTAAGTTAAAACAAGTAAATTGAAACATTTTTGTAATGCACTATATTCATGTATATGTATTTCTTACTACACCCACGCATGCATGAGAAACATTGTGGTGTATATATATGAAAGGGAAGTGTCAGTTTATCTTACAAAACAAACATTGTCGACTGATTGAGGGAACTCTTGTAGTGTAAGTAGCCCCACACAAACTCTCTTTGGTGCCTTTTTAAAGGCATTGATAGGTTGATTTAAACAATATACAAGCAATGATTTGTTTGTCAAATTATTCTAATAATGATGCCATTATAAAGGTAGAGTGCTATCTGTCTTACACTTGGCCTTATATAATACATTAAATAGCTGTTTATCATCCAAGCAAATACACCATTTCGTAGCTATAATGTAATGCATAATCAATGACTTCCTCTTTTGGAAAAATAATCGGATTTAATAATTTAATTTTGTTAAAAACTTCCATTAGGACACTGGTAATGGTTTTAAGATACGCTAATATAATTTTACAATTACGAATAAAAATGAATATTTTACTTGATTGTAAAAAAACACAAGACACAACAATTTGCCATCCTTCTTTACAAATAAAGGAAAAACAAGAAATAATACGGATTATAAGTGTTAAGCATACAGTGGTTAAGCTGAAAAAGTTAAAATGTAACAAAAATCAATAAAAGATTGATATACTTTAATCATTTTTACAGTGACGCGGATAATCAACTTGTTGCTATCCGAAGTGTGTAAGCCAATATTTTAGCATTGAAATACACGTTTATAAAGATTAATATTTGGCCTGGTTACACTTAAGAATTCTATATTATAGCCATATTCAAGCGTGGCTTAAACAGTTAACATTATTTTCTCTATAAAAAGTCTCATCACCCAGAAAGGCAGCTTACATAACCACGACATATTATCCAATCGTCCTTCATTGGTAAGGTACTTCATTCTCCGTCTATGTTTGCTGTGAGCTATTCAAGTATTCAAACCAAATAAACAATAAAAAAATAACCAAACAAACCAAATTAACAATAAAAGCAGGTAATGAAACTGGCGAACGATATGAAGAAATGACAAACAGATTAATCAATGACTTTAATAGTGTTTTCATAATCAAAAATTATATGCTTCAAGGGACGGACATATGTTGTGTTAATTGATCTAAATATATACGGATATGTTTGAATAGTAGAATCTGAGATGTAAGGTAAAGGGGTTATGGATTGGGTTCTGGCACCTCTTTTCTTTCATTGAAGCATACCATATATCAAAAAGATCCTCTCACATTAAACGCATATTTGTATTTGAATTTTGGCTTTATTTTTATATTTTATTTTATACATATACTGCTATGAAGCGAAGCTTATAAGCAAAATGTGTCCGAACTTCAAGGACTCGTTTGGTCCATTGAGAGATATAAGTGATATGGAAAATGGAAAAGCAGGCATAATGTCAAAATGACGATTGTTGTGGGCCAATAACCCATTTTACAATGAGTCATTTAACAATAAGAGCAAACCCGATAGTTACCGCCCTGAAACGGTCATTCTGGCAATAGCGACCGACTGGGGTACTTAAATGTTTGCCTCTTGGAACATGTCAACATTTCCGTGTCAGTAGTGTACTTAAAATCCTTGGTAATGAACTTCTTAAGATTTCTCCGTAACTCCATACTAGGACATCATATGGGAAAGGTAAATTCCAAAAATCAATTCCTGCCCCTTCTACCCATTTGCCTCATTACCCACCCCCTCCTACCTCATTACACCCCCTTAATTTATTTGGTTTTACTTCTTTACGTCTACTTAACTATTTTAGTAAAACAAGGAGTAAAGTTACAGAGATAAATAGCTTTCCACAGTGTTTAATCAGATTGATTCATTTGGTTTTACGTTATATTCCTTAGTGGTAGGCAAGAACATAACTATTAATATAATTGTTTCTTCTTATTAATTTAAAACAACTTTTTATGTTATATTTATATTTATATTATAAGACGATAGATAAAACATGTTGTACACTATTGAACATTTCTAAACTAATCAGTGTTGTTCTTATGATGGACCAAATAGACAAATGTATGCACAGTTTCAACTGAGTTCGCCCTTCTGGTCTGAACTTTTTATTTATGTCTTTTTTATTTGTAAGAATATTGCTATGTCGAGCCGCTTTTAAACAAATAATGCGATTCGTAAATAAAAGCATGAATGTTTATTGACATATACTTTCCCATATATATAAATTATTGATTTTAAATGTTGACTTTTATAAAAGTGTGTTGCCACATTTCTTGATTTCATTTAGAACAACAACAAAAAATATTTTCTTTTAAATAGTTTTAACTTCACGCTGAAAAAATAACGAATACTATTCAATCTTACGACCAAAAGTTATTACAATAGTAATAAGACGCAAAGAACTGTTAGTCGGGATGCATAATTAACAACCCACGTTTAGTAATATGAATTGACTTTATATCATTCTTATTCTTCAATATAGCGAGATAAGTGTTTATAATGGATGTTTTTTGAGAGTGAGTTGTTTTCTTATATTAAGACATTCTATATTGTAGCATGCAGAATTGTTATGTTTTCAAATTACCATACCTTAATTACTTTACTCCGTTGTTATTTTGATAGTTTCTGTGCTATTTAAGTGTTATCTTTTTCGCAAATAATGTAAATTATTGTCTTTCTATTTGAGAGTGAATCAAAGCAAATTTCTCAATAAATACAACGTGTGCACCTGCGTTTATTTCATCACCAAACGCATTTTTTAAAAAAAAAAGCTTCAAAGCAATGGGTGTCATAAATGCCCCGAGGGAAATTACATAAACACAAACAGAAAAAGCACATCACATTTCTCTCAGATAAACCTGTCCAATACAGGACATAAAAAGTATGCGTTTTGAGATTTACGTATCGTCTTAAAATGAATATAAACAAAATATAATTGGGTTCATCTTATACTGAAATTGCAGTTTTAAACTAAATTAAAATTGCACGGGTGAAGTAAAACATAACAAAATAAAACTTAAAATGCATTTTAAAGCGTCGTCCACATTTTAAATGAATTTGTTACAGAAATAAATTAAAAGGTTAGTATTTTTTGTAAGGCGCAATTATGTCATTTTATTGGTAACTTGGTTACCATAATTAATCTACGTATTCAAGATATGATCTTACTTTTGATTTTGTGCTTTAACATAATAAAGGCTTTCAAATCATTAACAAAATAAATTCATTATTCTGAAAGCAGTGACAATCATTTAAGTAGATTGGAAACGCTTAAGGATCCTATTGACTTAAAGAATGTCGTTGCTCTAATTTGGGGGACCAAAGAGATCGATTTCCAACTGGTCTTGACATGAAATTTAATTAGTACATTACACTTATCAAGTGTGTATCTAAGGAAAAGCCTATCCAGATATATACATTGCGGGCTAATAAGCCATCGCAGCATATGCTCTAAATGCCGTTTCAAATAATTATAATTAAGACAAAATATTTCGCCTTATGTTCAAGAATACCAGAAAAGTGATTTTTTTGCTTAAATACAATAAAGGTAATTAAACATAACACTGTTGTTGTTGTTGTTTGTTTAAAAATATATGGCGTGGCGTAGGTGGGGCATTTTAATGTATCTTTTTTCGTTTAGTTTGTCTTTATTCCTGTTAAGGACATATGAGAAGATCCTAGGAGAATTGCATCACATACCAACCTTCGTAAAGTCAAAGGCATTCTCATACAAGCCAAGTGTAAAAGTAAGAAGGCAATTTAAACTGGTATATAGCCCATGTAAACATATGTTTGCAGCTGATTATTTCAGCGGCGTGTGCTGGGGGAGGGGGGGGGGGGGGGGGGAAGGCCGCCTGTGGTCAAGCGGTCAGAATCGCCAACTTTGAACTGCTAGGGAAGTCCAGTTTATCGGTGGTACGGCTGTGTTTCTAAACAGATACTAATGTCGGGCCTCACTCTGCGAATAATATGGTCGTCGCTAAAATGACCATACTTACGTCAGTGTGATGTTACAAAAACAACAAAATATGTTTATTTTATTGTGTTGTATAAAAGTTAGCCTGATAAAATATAACTCACAGTATAGGGTATGTCAACACAATAGCTAGCTAAGCAGGTCTCAATGTGAAACGAGGTCCACAATATTAAAAAAGTTCTCCTTTGAGGAACAGTAACACATTATGTAACCAATCCTCATGGACTAATTCGTCTAATAAATTAATCAGAAAGGACGACGAAAATGTTATCCAGTGTAAGTGCCATGTCACGAAGATAATTGAATTTAGTCTATCAAGATTTAGTGTAACCTCGGACGACAACGGAAAATAAATAGAATACAACATGTCTGATAGGGTATTAACTCGAGCCATTTGGTCATGGAGAAAGTAATACGACTACATTATGATAAATCTTTCTGAATTTCATTTATTAAATTACTATGTAATTACAAATGAAACAAATATTACGCTAAAACAAACCTGATGAAAAGCATGATTAGGATGTAAGATTTCATACAGAAGTTCAAATGTAGCACAAAGTCTTAATAACTTAGACTTCTTGTTTTTGGGTGAGTTGCTTGAGCCGACAATAATGAAAATTTCATCATAATTACGGACAAAAAAGACAACAAAAAATTTACACTCATGTCCAAAGTGTCAATTTTAATGCAATGTCTGAACTCATTATAAACTTACTCTTGTAGTAACACGAGAACATTGAACCGGTTTGTGTGTGTCTCACTTTGTAGAGATATTTTTATTTACACTGTTGTTTTTTTGCCAGAAAAGATTTCAGGAAGTGTGGGTATGGAGCTCTCCACAAACTAGGATTAAGCACTACAGGCGGTCCTTTTGCCGGCCGACCGCTCCAAGGCGATAATTCCTGACTTTTCTTTTCGTGTGTTATGTCTCGTCTCTTTGTTTTGTCACTGTAACATTTATCCTACTTGACTATGTCTAGAGGTAGTTCGGATTTAAATATCTGTGGTAATACATCAAAGACCTCTTCTTTTTCTATTATTTTCGGATGTAAAAAGTTCATGGAACCGTGACATAATTGTATCATCTATAAAATGTCAACAAGGGTTGGAAGGGATAGCAATAAGTAATTAGTTTTTAAACAAACTTTTAATAAAACGGTTTTAAAATAGTAAGTTTCTTGTATTTAACTATTATGTTTGTAGATATATTTACGGTTTTGGAGTCCCACATATTTCCGGAACGGATATTCTTCTTCTGAAAAGAATATTTATCTGTTTAAAATTGTAACCTTGTCAGTCAAAATAAACATATATTAACTTTTCGTTGTTAAGCTAGTTCAAGTCTGGACTTAAGGTTATATCAATCTATTTAAGATTTATACAATAAGCAATAATGCGTGCATGTTAACATGATTATCAGCAGTTGAGTACCAATAAATGGTACAGAACACTAACAAAAAGCTGTGTCTAAAGAAGCACGCCTTATGATGTTCGCGCAAAAGTACATTGTTATTCTTTGTTTCCTCTATATAAAGGTAAAATAATGTAATATGAAATAATACAGTTACTTTGTGTGACGTTTAAAGTATTTTTCCCAACTCATAACTATTTTAACAACGCGCACATATTTAGCATGCAAAAGCACATAGAACGGCTGAAGATTTTTTTTTGTGAAAAATATAAAATTATTAAAGTAAAAAAATATGTTGGTATTTCGAGATTTTTATTTCAAAAGCTTATTTAAGTAAGAAAACACTAACCACGGTTGCATACATTGATGGATATTATTGAAAAATGCAATCTGGAATATCTTTGAAAGTTTCAGCAAACAATTTTGTTTTTAATGAAACAGAGAAAGAAAACAGAATAAGAAAATTCAATCCAGTCTCGTTTCTATTAATTAGTGATCGATATACACGCGACGACAATAATAAATCCTGTGTTAAGCGAAAGGCGCAATCTAGTGATTGACAGGTCAATTCTAACGACGTTTTAAGATGCGATATTATGTGATTCGTTTATGAACAGAAGATATGAGACGTAACGTCTGTCCATAAACGTTAAAAAACGTTTTTGTCTAAAAGTGTGACTAGTGTGTTAGATTTTTTTCAAATTTGTTCCTGATTGAGAGAAAGCACTTGTTACTGAATCAGGAGTAACAGATTGTTTATTTTGTACGGTTACTTAAAATATTCATAACTTAATAACTATTGATACTTTCAAATGCAGAAAATGGCTTTGATATAAAATATATAACTTTGCGTACCTGTTTCTTGTCACAAGTCCTTCTTCTTTTTAATTGTTTAGTGGCATAACATGCGTTTGTTTTGTTTAAAAAATAAATGCCTTTCTCATATATGTTAAAAATATTTATTCATATATATGTTTGGTACATTTTGCGATCATTGTGTCTGATTTGAATCAAACCTTTACGAAATGTCAAGACTTTGTTTGATATGGATAAAGTAACTTGAGCACAGCAAAATCTTGTAATATCCTACATTTCCACTGGTAGTTTAGTTTGTATTTGTTTTATTAATTTTAAAAAGGCTGTTACAGTTTTTGTCTCGCATACTATCGTTGCCCAGTCTGTTACAATGTCAATTAATGCCATGTCCTAAAGAAATAAAGCATAAGAATCTTTCCATAATTATGAAAAAATAATAAAGTAAAAGCAAATACGATCTAATGTTTCCAGTTTTAACACATTCTGTATAACTAAGACTGACGCCTACTTTAAACTTATTTTTCTTTAATGTAAGAACAAAAACTTGCCTAAATGCCTCAATATGATCCGACTACACATACATTTCTTCAATTAAATTGTTCATACTTTTACTATATTTTTAAATTAAACTGATATTACTAACAAACCCTTCAACACGTATTCCGCCGAGGTTGCCAATTATCAAGTATAAAATCTAAACATTGATAAGTTGGATCCCAAAAGCAATCCAAACTGTACAAAATCATTAAAAAACTTTTGCAGCGAAATGAACATTAAGGAATTACCGTGAAGCAAATCTTATTATCTGCGATCACTGAAAGAGCCTTTTTAAAGTGACATTGCTTCCCATTATCAGTTTTGCACACCACTCCTAAATTTAAAATGGACAAAAAGCCAATTTATAACTTTATTCTTGTATGCACAATTTCTGGGAAACATGGATAGCAATTTTGGGTCTCTGAAAAAAAATTACCGAGATATTCATTCAAATTAAAGCATAATTAGGTCGGTGCCGCAGTGTGTGTTTGATTATCATGTGCTGATTGCATTTAATTAATGTTTGCCAGTATCCTGAAAATATGTTGTTTACCCTTTTCACAATTTTAGCAAACAACTTGCAACACTATGAAAACATTGACTGCATTCAAATGTAGGTCAACTTCAAACAATAACAGGCCCGTCGTTCATTATTCTGCATCTTCTAAATTCTAAAGTTCCATTGCTTCTCTAGCAAATCATGAGGCCGCAGTACTGCACATATACTAAGGCTGGAAAAGATCAAACCTATTTGTATTCTCTATAATCTTACATACTGATGTCAGTAACATATCGGTATGGGCAATATGTTCAATGTAAGAGGTGAATACGCAGGAAGATAATCCGCTCTCCTGCATTTTGTATTCCTTGCACATAATCTGTTTCTATGAGATTATTTGTGGCATATGTTCCATCTCTCTAGTCTTGCCTGTCGTGTCCAATATAAGAACGGACTGTAAGCGATCTTGAGCACTGTAGGCCGGCCCTGAATGTGAAGACTTGCATCGTTGGTCGAACTTTTACAAGACAGTGCTATCAAAGTTCAAACTCTTCGTCCTGCGCTTTATCTTTTATAATAATAGGTGCATGACTGTTCGACCTATTATACAAATGGAAGAACAAACAAGGTTAACCTTGGCATTAAATCAAAGATTCTATTTAGAATTCATGTGTGGTGACATGTACATCCCCGACAATCTTTTGTTTCAACAGGTCTTTTGAAATGCATATCTGAAATACGGCAATAGTAAGTGTCCGTACATTTGCTTTAAAACATAACAAATACTTTAAATAACGTTCAATAGCTTTTATGTTGACTTTAGAGAAACGTGGTCCATGTTTAAAGAATAAGGTACATAAACACGTAAACATTCCATATATTATTTATTACATTTTGAAGCGCCCATTGTTCTGTATTACATGTCAGAGGAAAAGAATAAAATTAATGTTGATTGTTGTCCAACGAATGGCTGGCTTGGAACTGCTGATTCCTTTGCCTTATGTCTTTATTTCAGGAACTGCACAGTAAAGCAGTCACTACTGAAGTGTGTATCGGCCTTAAAGCAATTACCTGCTAAGCGTATATTGTATTGTAAGGCGATGCTCGGAATAATCGGAAACGGTATTATTTAAACCAGTGGACGGAATAAAGAACACAACAATCAAATAAGGTTCGCACAAGAAGTGTTTATAATTCTTTATATTAATTATTATTCCTAACTTGCAATATCCTTTTATATTTATAACAATAGTAAGTACAGCTAGAGCTTAAGATGTTGACACGGATTTTATTAGAAGTAAAAGTATATAAAAGATCACTTAACTTTGTGCACCCGACGGAGATATTGAACAAAATGGCTTAAATTCTGTTCATGTCCAATTTTCCTGTACCTTCCTTCCTGATCTGATCCTGATACAAGCGTCAACTGATCCGCGTCTGCTCTGGTTTAGTTTATTTATACTTCCGCACACGACTACTTTTACAAACATTTCATAGCACGCATCGAAATACGTCGCAACCACCAGCTTTGAGCGTTATATTTTAAGTAGCAAATCATTAAACTTTTGCATAAATCCAAACAAATGATACTGTCAAATAAGTAGATCTAAACCGTGTAACACAACATTGCATTTTAGGTAACAGTAGTGTTGTTTAGATGTCAGATATACTTATGAATTCAATTAAACAACAGGATGAGTCATTTTGAAATGAGTTACACAGGGAAAAACAAGCATCTTCACATTGTGAGAAGTTAAGGTAAAATAAACAATTATTAAATATTACGAACGTCAACTAAACAGCATTTCCCTCTGAGTATTAAATCTCTCTTTATTACACATCACTGTAAATGAGATAAAACAGTGTTAAGAACATGTAGTCTTACTTAACTGAATTCATTAAAAATCATTTTTGACTGAAGTTTTAATATCAGAAAGTAAGGGGGTTCCGCCAATTGACAATGACAAATCATAGGATGTTAGATCTATTACAAAAAGGCACAAGGAGAAAGTGCATGTCAGACAGCATTATATTAATAAGTTGTCTATACTGTCTTAAAACATTTATAACAGGTGTCCTACCTCCCATTACAGTATAACTGCGAAAATGCGAATTCTGATGGAACCTATATTCGGAAATTTCATTCACAAAAGTATACGACTAATTGGCTTTTTTTTTCAGAAAATGACTTTTAAACGTGCCGAGTTTGACAACATTAAGAAAGAACGTGAACCAATTTAATGTGATCTTAATTTTAAAAAGTGTTCTATATAATAATACATTCTCTGTAGTCTGTTAATCAATGTGAAATTGATCATATGAATCATATGAAACATTAAATTCCTTTACATCTAAATAAAGACCACAAATTATACAGCCAGTATGTCGTTGCTGTCATCTTCTGCAAAATAAATTACAAGGCAGATTGCATAAGATGTAGTACGAATATGTTCCTTATACTGCTCATCTTTACAATTTGCTTATCGCGAAAACGAATTCGTCCTTTACGTGTTTTATTTCTAGACCAGAGATGCAGATATGAGTGTTAACCAATATACTAATAAATAAATATACCTTTTTCAATATTCCCACTGCGGAAAATGTATCGCATATTCCAAGAAAAAATGTGTCTGATGAATTAATCAGGAAGCACGTTTCGAAGGGAAATATCCAATGTTAATGTCTGTCACCAAAGGTAATTCAATTTGGTACTCTCACATGTCAAAGAGCCGCAGATACATGTCTTTTAAATGGATAAAATTGGAAATATATAGATTTTTCTGGCATCTATTTGTCTCGATAGGAAGAAAGAGTACTCGACATGTTTAGATAACTTCTAAAAAGAAATGTCTGGTCATATGTAGCTAGTAATTTATTGTACTTAAAGCATATGTAAGGTGAAGCAAAACATGCTCAAAAGGGGTATAAAAGTCATAGAATACATAACTTACCGGCTGCATTAACTTACCTGTTCCACAGTCTGAACAAATATATGTATGAAACATATTCTTCTTGTTGACACATGCCCTTATTCTTAGTTTGTATTGATTTCCCTCTCTGCAACTTACGTCAATAAGTTGCAGTGCATGGTAAAATGTATCAGCCTGGAAGCTCTTCTATATCTAACTGCATTTAGGGAATAGTAATTGACGGGACACAGTTAACTTGATGATTCGAGATCAGGAACAAATTGACAAACAGTTTGCTTTAGATCGATGTTTTTAAACTCCATTAATTGAAAAAAAGAAGTGAACATGGCCGTGACTATGACATTTAAAGATTAACTCTCATTAATCGGCCTTATTTTTTGTTTGTCTGTGTTTGTACTTATGGTGTTAATCAGGCTGTCCTGGTAATTCAGGCTTCGAGATGCTAGCAATTGACCGCTTTAAATATACTTTAAGATACTTTATATCTGGTATCAGTTACATATTGAGATACTAGGGGTCTTTTTAAAATCTGATTCGGTGTAACAGTATATAGCTTTACATTAACAACTTGAAGCGAAATCGAATGATTCCATTATATTTAGCAAAACGCAAACGTTGATGTCAAAGCAAATGCGGAAGAGTAAACAATTTTATAAACATGTCTACTATTCCGAATTAATGCGCTTCTTGACATTGCATTAGCATGAATAAGTAGCACTTTTTATGTCGTTAACGAGTTTACACACGAGCTATTCTTAGTGAAAGTGTAAGCACAATCGGACACTTACCACACAGTTGTTATATCGGCTTAGATTTCCAAATAAATATGAATGTCGATTTGTACTACTCGTTCTGTTCACTGTTTAAAATGTTTTAAAGTCTAATCGATGCCTGACCTGCATGTATTCATACGAAAGTAATATGGCATCAGCGATGTTTAGACAAACAGTTATATTCCATTGCCGATTTGTCTTACGGAAGACCACGTCAAAACGTCTAGACTATATCAATTTTCTGGAGACATTTTCACCAAAAAAAATGTATCTTAAATACACGGAAGTATAATCATGCGAATTGTTTCATACTTTCATACTGAATCTAGTAAATATTTATTTCATTACCTTCCGGCTATGTTGGCTATTGTGGTTTTCTTCTTTTCTTCAACAGGCAAGTCCATCGAAATAAGCTGGCAGACGTTGCTGGGGTTTTTTCTGAAGGCAAATCCACCAACTGTATTTTAAAGGCTTTGCATCTTTTCATCATTATTTTTATCTCGAGATAAACTTGCTTTGCTTGTTCCTAGCTTTAATTTCTTTGATCTCTAGAGGAAAGTGCATTGAAATGGGTTTATATGCTTTGCAATTGTGCAATTTGTATGTAAAAGATATGAAACATGCAACAACAAAAAACACACTGACCGGTCAATCGACAAAAGAATTAATTGAGGGCTTACAATCGGTATACAGGTCTCTAATTTCACAATTTCTGTAGGTTTTCCCAAAGACAAACTGAGAAATTAATTCATATTGTTATGTACAGTAGTACACCAGCGTTTAAGGGTACGCTAGTCAGGTTACGGGGTTGTTTATCGTAGTAGTCATGACGTATTTCGCATGACGTAGCATTCGAGTAAATGCTAGAAAGAAACGGATCATGCTAGAAAATTCATTTATTTATTTTTAGCTGGGTTTTGTTACGTGTATTTCCTTTGATGGACATTGAACTTTGGTTCTTCAATTCCATCTTCACATGAACAGGATGCTACAACCATTTATTCGTCTCTGGTCATTGTGGTGTTCATGATTCAAAAAGTTAATTTCATTTGTGGTCAACCATTTTTGTGTTGTTTTTCAAATCGAAATAATACCATATTTCTTTTCTGAACACTATGTGGACATTATTTTTCGATGACGTCACTACTTTCGTCATAACGTATAGAAAATGTCAGCGCATGAACATTTTGTTTTCAAATAGATCGTTTTTCTTTATAGTTGCTTGCATTTGAGAAACTCGTCAGGAAGTGCGAGGTTAGAGCTCTGTTAAACCGGTTTAAGCACATCAGTCGGTCCATATTGCCGACTGACCGTTCCAAGGCGGTAACTGTCGGGTTTGCTCTTTTCCTTAAATGACTCATCACAAATGTGTTCTTACTTTTCGCTTGGCTTGCATGTGAAATACCTTCTTCGTTCTGTGCCTTTTCGGAGTTTGGTATATGTTGCAATACTCATAGGACTTTGTCATATATTCTTATTCATTATCACAACAATGTTACTTGTGCAGTGTGGCGGTCGTAACAAATCTCTCCGTGCATGTAATCTATGTTGTCATTTAATTCATCCTATAAGGATTGTTACGTGTATTTCCTTTGATGGACATTGAACTTTGGTTCTTCAATTCCATCTTCACATGAACAGGATGCTACAACCATTTATTCGTCTCTGGTCATGTTTGTTCATGATTTAAAAAGTTAATTTCATTTGTGGTCAACCATTTTTGTGTTGTTTTTCAAATCGAAATAATACCATATTTCTTTTCTGAACACTATGTGGACATTATTTTTCGATGACGTCACTACTTTCGTCATAACGTATAGAAAATTTCAGCGCATGAACATTTTGTTTTCAAATAGATCGTTTTTCTTTATAGTTGCTTGCATTTGAGAAACTCGTCAGGGAGTGCGAGGTTAGAGCTCTGTTTAACCGGTTTAAGCACATCAGTCGGTCCATATTGCCGACTGACCGTTCCAAGGCGGTAACTGTCGGGTTTGCTCTTTTCCTTAAATGACTCATCACAAATTTGTTCTTACTTTTCGCTTGGCTTGCATGTGAAATACCTTTGTTCTGTGCCTTTTCGGAGTTTGGTATATGTTACAATACTCATAGGACTTTGTCATATATTCTTATTCATCACACAACAATGTTACTTGTGCAGTGTGGCGGTCGTAACAAGTCTCTCCGTGCATGTAATCTATGTTGTCATTTAATTCATCCTATTAGGATTGTTACGTGTATTTCCTTTGATGGACATTGAACTTTGGTTCTTCAATTCCATCTTCACATGAACAGGATGCTACAACCATTTATTCGTCTCTGGTCATGTTTGTTCATGATTCAAAAAGTTAATTTCATTTGTGGTCAACCATTTTTGTGTTGTTTTTCAAATCGAAATAATACCATATTTCTTTTCTGAACACTATGTGGACATTATTTTTCGATGACGTCACTACTTTCGTCATAACGTATAGAAAATGTCAGCGCATGAACATTTTGTTTTCAAATAGATCGTTTTTCTTTATAGTTGCTTGCATTTGAGAAACTCGTCAGGAAGTGCGAGGTTAGAGCTCTGTTAAACCGGTTTAAGCACCCCAGTCGGTCCATATTGCCGACTGACCGTTCCAAGGCGGTAACTGTCGGGTTTGCTCTTTTCCTTAAATGACTCATCACAAATTTGTTCTTACTTTTCGCTTGGCTTGCATGTGAAATACCTTTGTTCTGTGCCTTTTCGGAGTTTGGCATATGTTGCAATACTCATAGGACTTTGTCATATATTCTTATTCATTATCACAACAATGTTACTTGTGCAGTGTGGCGGTCGTAACAAATCTCAAATTGCAATGTCATATTTTAGGAAAACCTTTCAGGGAGTAGGTTAGAGCTCTGTTAAACCGGTTTAAGCACCCCAGTCGGTCCATATTGCCGACTGACCGTTCCAAGGCGGTAACTGTTGGGTTTGCTCTTTTCCTTAAATGACTCATCACAAATTTGTTCTTACTTTTCGCTTGGCTTGCATGTGAAATACATTTTTTCTTTGCCTTTTCGGAGTTTGGTATTTGTTGCAATACTCATAGGACTTTGTCATATATTCTTATTGTGAATGTTTGGTCTATATAAGGGCTTGTCAGCAGATTTAAGCTGAAGTTTGGGATTGGGATTGGGATTAGCCGGCATTTTTGCCGATACTGCGCAGCGACATTTCTACCATTACAGCACAGGGGCACTTATGAGGTGCCCAGGGACTGAACCCGGCCGGTCCATTATACTGACACCTTTGTCAGGCGTAATGCTGTCCCCGTAGCCCCGAGCGTTAGGAGGGAAGTCACTACTACCAACTTTGAAGTCTTTGGTATGACCCGGCCGGGGTTCGAACCCACGACCTCCCGTTCTGCAAGCCGACGCTCTACCATCTGAGCTATTGCGGCCGGTCTAAAGTTTGGACATATGGTTTGGAAATACTTGCAGCTTCTTTGTTAAACCTTTTCTGTGTTGGAACTTACGTGGACTTACTATATTCTACAGTGATATAAATACTGAAGTGTTGGATTTGGAATTATATAAATTACATTCGTGTATTGATCTATCTTTGGATTATTTGAACTATGCGTCTCTAAGTGGATATTTTAACTCGGTGTTGGATTATTAATTGGACTATTTAAGGGACACCTCCTAAAGGAACAAACTGTAAATTAACATTTATTTTTCATTCTCAAATTTTGTCAGATGTATTTGTTATTATTTTGTTACGCAATAGATTTAATTGTTCAAGAAATTGAGACATTATTGTACTTGTTTGCTGCTGGCTTGTTCTGTCTGTTACACCATTTCGTCGTTAAGTAAACGCGCCATTTTATTAATAAATCTTAAATAGCGACACCGGTCGTAACATATCAATTTGAAACTAAGCAGTGCAAGGCAAACAATGACGTATAATAAGAACAATGCAACGACGTAATGAAAGTTTGCTTTATTTAATAATATCGCCGTTTTAGCAAGAATACATGTATCAGTATTACTGTTGTAAAAACAGCTACCCGATTGACCTAGAATTTATCTTGCTTTTGCTGTATGTGTAAAACGTCAGAGAAAAGTACAATGTAGTAGATTATTGATGTTAAAAGGAGCAGAAGTACTACAGTCCACATGACTAGCGCTCTTTGATCGGTCAGACGATTCAAGTAATAGTTCAGTCAAATGTTTTGTTCTAGCAAGTTTAAACGTTAAAGGATTGCAAAATATCTGACTTGAGCCGTCTCAATGCCCTTCACCTGAGATTGCACAGTAGGTATAACATCGGAATTTGTTGTTCCTTTATTATCAAATATGCACATTGCGGATAAATCCTAGGCTTTAAATATACTATTTGAATCTCATTACCTATTTACTCCTCACAAAACTTCATTTTGGTGTTGTGGTTGTTTTTGCTTTGGGGTGTTTTCTATAAGTCGACTGGTTCTTTCGTGCTTAATTTTTCAATTTCACTTTCGAAACATCTGACATAGGACGTCTTTTTATGCATTTCTGTATGACGTCTTTAAAGAGTTCTTATTATACGGCATCGCTTGGGTCATTATAGTTTTTCTCTCACTTAGAACTTTGAGGTTGCAAAGACCTTTATCTAATATACCTAATAACTTTAAATTGACAGTTAATAATATTTCTAGTTATTTTGTCTGTATATAAGTTAATTGTATCAGTTTTAACTCCCGATGCAAGTGATAAGTGTTAGTTGTCCCTTTGTTGGGATATTTTATTTACACTGCTTGTTTGACAAAAAAAAACTTTAGAAAGTGCGAGGTTGGAGCGCTCCGCAAACCAGGTTTTAGCACCCTAGTCGGTCCTGACTGTTACAAGGCGGAAATTGTTGTAACAGTTGTTTTTTTTTTTCTTTTTGTGTGTTATGTCTCGTCTCCGTATTTTTTGTCACATTAACATTTACCATGTTTGCTTTTTTCTAGAGGTAGTTTGGATTTGAGCATCACAAACCAGGTTTAAGCACCCCTGTCTGTCATTTTGCCAATTGATTGTTCCAAGGCGGTAACTGTTGTTTGTTGTGGTTTTTACTTTTTGTGTGTTATGTCTCATCTCTGTGTTTTTGTCAAATTTATATTTACCAGGTTTGCCTTTGTCTAGTCGTAGTTTGGATTTAAATATCTGTGGTCATTTGATACGACCTTTACTTATTGACCTATTGCCTTGTCGATTGTTTCTACTTAACTTATCATGCAACAGCAACGGTAGCTTAAATCTTGTCACTTTTGTCAATAAAAGTACATATTTAATTTCCTCAATCTTTTTACTTTTTAATATAAGCTGAAAATGTATTGTTTTTCATTTTAAAAAGGACCTACCAATTAACTTTGGAAGACAGTTATGTTTAATAAATCGAGATTTAAGTTCTGTTTCTTCGTTTGAAATTGTGCGACATCATGTTTAATGACAGTTCTTTCCAAAGCTCTTAAACATCGAAATACAAATTGTGGAAAAGTTTAACAAATGCAACAATTTTGAAGTTAAAACTGAGATTATTTGTATCATATTGTCATCTTAGTTTCGTGAAATTGGTGAATCCTGTCGATTATGGTCCCATTTCATACTTTATACCATCCTAACTATAATATCCGTACAAATATCATTTAGAGCTTTTTGGTTCATCATCGTTGCCTATCAATATACCTGTTTGGCAATGCGTCGATCTATAGGGTGTTGATAAATGTCTAGAATGTCAAAAAGCAAACCCTCATGACATCGTGAATGGTGTCTAAGAGAGAGTGTCTTAATGCAACAGAATTAATAAAGTCACAGATTAATAAATAAGTTATCTCCAGTTTGCATCGTAATCGTCTTACTAAAGTTTAACTGTAGTATTCAGTGACATTTCCTTTACATGTAAGGGCAACTTACTTTAGTCTTTGCTACCTTTCATCTAACAAAATACATTTGAAATTCAGTTTTACCATGTGTAGTAAAGATCATTGACTAATGTGATCTCCAAATTATGTGACCGTGAACAAATATTTTCAACACGGACTTTAAATATGTAATCTTGTATAGGGGATGCCCCAGGCGTTGTGGTAGAGTCGCCGACTTGTAACTCCTCTGACCACTTTGCATCTCACTGCGTGGGTTCGAGTCCCGTTTAGGGCGAAGGACTTAATGTGGACAGGTCTGGGTAGAATCACCTGCGGTACACCAAAATAGCTGGCCGTTGCTGCAATAATCACAATTGATCGCTTTGATGTATTTCAAAAACAAAATCTTCTGTACATCTGCTTTTGATTTTTATGGACAAACACGACCACAACCGTTTACAAATACACCTACCCTGACACGCACACACACAGACACGCCCACAAAAAAACACGCCCACACGCACACGCATACACACGCATACACCTGCACACACACGCACACACGCGCATACTCACACCCGCACACACACGCACCTATAGCTCACACGCATGCTGTTTCTCTTTTTAAAAATAAGTGCTAAATATTTCTTTCAACATTTTGAAACCGAAAGTGTATATTAAGTTATGCCTAAAACGATTTATATATTTATTGTTAAATATTTAAGTGATATATATTTAGTATATGTTTCGTTCTTTTTAGCGCATGTAAATTTATCAAGTACCAATGACTTTACAATGGCATAACTATGCACATTAGACCAAACCATTTTAAATTCTATTTTAATGTTTTAATTCCATTTACATACCAAGAAGGAAAGTCTCGTACATATTCAACACAATACTGTGTCCACAAAATTAGTTGTCTTCTTTAGACGCATAAATGGTATTTATATCCAGACAGAGTCTACTTTTCTTAAAAAGTTCTGATTTAGTGTTCGTCTTCCACTCTGTAAACGTGAATTGAAATATATGGCTCAAGCATTAAGGCAACTTGAGTCGCAGCTAATATTAACTTTCAGAAAAAAATATAGCTAGAAAAGGAAGCGTTCCTTTCTGTGCGTTCCCTGACAATGAACTTTTTGCATGCTAAATAATATTTTATAATAGTATGCTTGATAGTTAACAGGATTATCACATAAGAAGAAATATAACTAGTTGTATCAGCCCGACTAAATAATGTACATATACGCTTGTATACGATTGGAAACTGTAAAATTAGTAAAAATGCGACTAGTGTATTTGTGTAACTGCAAGATAATTTCCTGCGTAAATTTTGATTTTTTTGTGCTTTATAATGAATAGCCATTCAGCCATTGGTATAATGCCCTTAAAGTTCAGACCATGTATTTTCATTGAACGTCAATATATTCGCTAACAAAAGTATAGTCACGCTAAGAGAAACTACTACTACCACCACCACAACCACCACTACTACTACTACTACAACTACTACTTCAACTATTACTACTGCTGCTGCTGCTACTACTACTTCAACTACTACTATTACTACTACTTCTAGATATTCATCATTCATTGGAAAAATGAAAGGGGATTTCCTAACGCTGGTCTCAAAGAAAAGACCTTTTGCAAGTGTCAGGTCGGACTTTTACAATACTTAGTTTAAGCACTACAAGCCATCCTTCAAACCAAGCTTCAGTCCTGTGTATTTTTCAGGCTTCAGGTTGTTGTTGCATTTTTATGTATATTGCATATTTAAGTCTAATGCTCGTTCATAATTTTATCAGACGCTGGGGAAAATATTTTGTATTTATGTTCTTACACGCAGTTAATTCCAGACAATAAAACTCCTACAATCCTAGCGCCTCTATGCTGCTTTATGAATGTGTCTTGCCTAAGGAAAATTCCCTGTTACCCATAACAATTATCGGAAATTCCCAATGGTATATTAAATAAAGCATTATATTATTGTTCATTAATGAAACAGTCAATCAGGCAGTAACAATTTCTGGAATTACAGTATTTATATCATTTTAATCGGTTATTACACTGCACCACTATTAAGACAAAATGCAATATTATTTATACGAAGTAAATCTGTTTAGAGGTAAGCTATTGTTTCATATTTAACATCATTTAATTTTGACGATTGATATTTTCTCACTTCATAATGTACTGTAAAGAAAATAATATCAAATATTTTATAACATCAAGACGATAAAATTTTAATGGACGATTTGATAAGAAAACCTACAACTGAATTATTCTTAACAAGTTACAATATCAGATGGAATAAATGAGCATAAAGTTCGGAATTGCGTTAATATTAAGCCTACTATGAAATTTACCAGTACCAATACGTTTTAGTACATGATACTGTTTTCTCTGTATCTATGTGTATGTGTGTTGCCAAAGAAGGTTTAGTTATGTGTGTATATTATATATGTTTAGTATGTTAGTAACAGTTCTATATTGCGCTGTTTGCAAATTTGTGGATTGTTGTGTAATGTAACGGTTAAGTATTTTGCATCTAACCGCGTTTACATGAATTTCTGTGAAAAAAATGGTCAACATTTAAATATTGTTATTTTATAGGACCTAGCCACTTATCCTCAATTCAGTTAAAATGATAAAATAATTAATTCAAAAAGGGACAAATGGCTCCATGTCACCATGGCCGTTGTTTGTGAAAACAAAGTCTAAAACATTTTTAACGACGGTATTTATCTATTTCATAGGTCTATTGAGACCAATTTCTGAGGAGCTACTTAACACAATATTTTATTTGTAAATTTGTATTGTAAAGTGCATTTTAATTTCTTCGTAGGTCGGCTACAAGTTTGTTATAAGTTGAGTATGTGCGTTATTCTATTGTTGTAGTTGCTTTCTTAATTATTTCAAATTCAGACATTTACATTTTTCTGAAATAACGAATAAGACGCAAATGATTTTAAACGAGTAAATTTAACGAGTAAGTTTAACATCTTTAAAATAATGTACACTAGGCAAAACCATGCGCCATGTACTTGTTTCCTTAACGATGAAATAACAAGTTTCATTGCATTGAACAGAGGTTGATGAAAGCCATAGAATACCATAAATAGTACCATATGAACTAGCATCAGTCAAAGGTATAAACATGTATGTTAAATTAAAAAAAAGTGAAATAAGTCACTAACATTAGACATTACGAAGAGAGAGAAAACTCAACATTTAAATGGAAAATTAGCCGTTAGAGAGTAGTGATTAAACTGGTTCTAAAATTGCACTTCCTGAGATTTTGTTAAGTAAAAACGATTTAAATCAAAGTAACTGTGAGATTATCTACTATAAGCACTGAAGTTAAGCCACCTACAAAACTGCAACTGCAGATGCACGAATGTGCAGTAAAGCATCACACTGCTCTTTTTTTAGACATCGTATAATCATCATACATACATACAATGAAACAATATAAAATGCCAGTTTCCATTGATGAGTGTTTTGAAGATAACAGTACCAATGATATTTCTGTTCTTTTGTGATATTATACAAGTTACGCCTATAAAGTCATGAACATAAGGAATTTGAACTGAATTTCTTAAACTGGAAATTTGTTCTTCGATTGTTACTTTTAAATTCTTTTAACAGATTCGACTTAAAGAAGTTTTGATTTGGTTGACGAAGGAAAATATACTAGCACAAAGGGTGCTCAGCTAAATGAAACGAAGAGAAGTACATTAAAATAAATCAAAAATACTCTCAGTGTGTGTGTGTGTGTGTGTTGTGTGTGTGCATGTGCGTGCGTGCGTATGTGTGTGTCAAGTTTAATGAATATCCTTGAACAGTGGAACTTTGCTAACAATTATTTACATACATACACACAAACACACACAAACAAACACACACACACACACACACAAACACACAAGTAAATGGAATCCATTTACAAACTAGGGGAAGAGGAAAATACCAAATCCTAACACACAATAGTAAACAATTGTGGTTTTCAAATCCATTTATCTATCATAGCTTCTTGGAAGCAAATTCGTAATCAGACAGTATAAAAACGACACAGTTTTAAAATTGGCGAATGGAATAAATAAATAACAAACTAATTTATCCACTGCCTTGATAGTGTTGCCTTATTCCCATTAAATATTCCTATTTTCGCTGTAGCATATCAAAGCATGACATTTATCGTCAATTTACGCTAATTTAGACTACCTTATAGGGAATATCTTATAGCATGCTTTCAAATAGTTTTTCATAAAGAAAGCGCTGACATGCAGATTAACAAAATTTATACATGTAAGCAATTCAAAAAAGATTAAGTGTCCGTTATATACAAATAGGCAATTAATTATATACAGACATACGTCTCAGAAAGATGCTTCACAAATTAAAAAACATAGAAATATGAAAAATGAAAAGATTGTAGAAAAACAAAGGAATTTCGTTAAAACATCAAAAGCAATGAAGGTAGCAGTAAGTCTTCGAATCTTTGTCTAACAAAATTAAAGTATCTTGTCCCTGACAAAAATTTAAAGATAATTAATAAGCAAAAATTCTAACAGGAAACAACCATATACATACAAATAGTCAAGAAGTAGCAAATACTTTCAGTTCATTACTCATAAACGTGGAATTAAGCGGTGGTTTTTAAGCCAGTGACTCAATCAAATTTCTAATAAGAATATATAACAAAGTCCTATGAGAATTAAAACATATACCAGACCCTGGAAAAGTCACAGGACGAAGGTATTGACATGCAATCCAAATGTAAAAGTAAAAACAAATCTGTGATGAGTCAATTAACAAAAATAGTTAATGAGAACCCTATCCTTAAAGACATAAAAGGTTGTAAATTCACCAAGGCTATTACTAAGACTAGTCAGACTTAGTTGTATAGCTCTTTTTCACAACTCTGGTCAATAACTGAATAAAATATATAAAGTATATAAGTATACAAAATTAAATGAAAGTAAAATACTTACTTACTAGGTTGATTGTATTGGGATGAAAGTCAGATGTCAAGCTGTAGGAAAATACTAATAGTATGGCTTAAAATATTATGATTGATGTTGCCCCTATAGACTTTGAAAATAAAGTATATTACTTGGCGTTGACATTGACTTTAAATTGTCACTTAAAAATCATATCAAAAAGAACTCACGCAGCTCAATATCCTTAAGAAAATTACTGGAAATTTTTGCATCATCATGAAAAAAGATCTTTTATGAAATAATACTGTCAAACATTAACGTCTTCTCTTTAGCTTTGTATTTTTTTCAGTAAAAAAAACCAAAGTGCTTTAAAAATCTATCACAAACTATTGATGAAGAACTCAAAGCAAAAATTCATCTTTCCAAAATCGCTGACAGAGAGCAATGGCTTTTGAAACCTACATTTTATTACAAAAAAAATGCATTTTCTTGATTACAAGATATGATAGGAAAACGAATCAAAGTACACTTTAGTAATTCTAAAATTTCTTTACATAGCCGGTGAAACAATACTTGATTACTTTGCTTCAAATCAGTAATTATAGAAAAAGAAGTATAATAATATG
The DNA here is from genome assembly GCA_007844125.1 of Sinonovacula constricta. NCBI lineage: Eukaryota > Metazoa > Mollusca > Bivalvia > Cardiida > Solecurtidae > Sinonovacula > Sinonovacula constricta. The sequence continues at coordinate 4,329,173 of CM017572.1, forward strand.
TATAATTAATGATGATTGTATCTAGAATAAATACTTTGTTAAATATGATTAATGTTAAAGACTACTCATCATTTCCAACATTCTATATGAGCTTTTTGGGACGAAAAGAGGCATAAATCTACATTCATATTTTAGTGCTCCTTTTGCATTTACTGTTTTATCTAAGAATATATGACAAAGTCCTATGAGTATTGCAACATATACCAAACTCCGAAAAGGCACAGAACAAAGGTATTTCACATGCATACCAAGCGAAAAGTAAGAACAAATTTGTGATGAGTCATTTAAGGAAAAGAGCAAACCTATGTGAATATTTGGCTGTTTACGGTGTTAAGAATCACACTTCGTATATTTATAACAACGATAAAAGAAATAAATTTTGAAATAAAACAACATGCTTAGTTTGTTTGGCCCTTTTCAAACCTTTAGGCACGTGCTCATTCAAAGTGATTATTGCTCTTGAAATGATTAATCAATCATATCTCCTATATATAAAGCTCTGGTCAATGCGTGTTTCATATGGCCAGCATCGAGTTATTGCCATCTATTCTCTTTTGCACTGCCAAGCCAAACCAATAATCTCAGTGTATTTATTACAATTGGAAAATGGGTCTTGCTTACTAATAATTCCCTGTGTCCCACATCAATTATATTTCAGCATTCGGAAATTATCATTTCTTTTGGTAGGTGAAAGCAGGTAGTTATTCATAGAACTCAATATGAAAGATTTATCATGAATTAGATATCAAACGATTCCGATTAAAACGTCTGAAGAAGAACTTTTATATATTTTATTTGATATTTTAAAAAATGTGTTTTATTTATATATACTAAAGTTTGATTTTGATAATAACAATGTAACTTAATAACTGTTTGTGTAATCAGGAACTAGACACACAATACTACTGGTTACCTTTGGACTATGATCAAGTATTTCAGGAAATGCGGTATCGGAGGGCCAAAATGCAAATTTATTATTAAAGTTGACAAGATGAAGGTGTTCACGTGCCAGTTAAATGTAAAATTGGAAAACCACTGAAGTAAGACACTGCATAAATGATATCAATCACAGCTCTTATCGCCTTGGAACGGTCAATAAGCGAAAAGGCCAATTGAGATGTTCAAACCGGTACTTACAACTCTAACTCACACCTTCTGATGGGGTTCTCAAAGGAAACAGGTCAGTTTGCAACAAAATAGTAAACTCGTGAAATATCCATAGACCCCAGCAATGTCCCAATTAAAAGATTATAATGTAGTCTGTATATAGTCATACAGTATACAATAATAATAATTATGTTCAGTTTCGCTTTGCTTTGTTTAAAGATATCGATATAAGTGATATATTTGTATATCTAGTAAATGCATGTATATATATTCTGTGAGTAATTATCTTAAGTTAAAATGTTGCTTTATTTTTCGCTATTTATCTAAAAACACGCTATCAATACATTATTGAAGATATTAATCTTTTAATAACAGAGTTTTCGGATAACATCAAGCTTGAATAAACGTTCCATTTTTGTCTGTGATGAAAAAGCACGTTATTTTTGCATATTGTTTCTAGTTTTCCTCTGCTCGTAGCAAGACGATTTGCTACACAAACCGTGTGTTAGCAAATAAAACCAAATGGTTAGTTGATTTTTCCACTAGGCATAGCAAAAAAGCGAGACAAATTCTTAACATATTTTATTGATAAAGATCGCAAGAGTTACATTTCTTAATCAATTCACAAAACAAGTCAGTTCACCTGAACGACGCTGACGTGAGTCACACCGAAAGTATTTTCTACCTTGCGCATATACTTGTATATTTTGAACTGATGGGCGCCTTTTGCATTTTATTATAGAGGATATTTAAAATCTGTCATGATATTAAACGAAATGACACTTACTCAAGAGACTACCTCAGATTATACTGGTTCATCTTTAGTCAAATAGGAAAAAGGGAAGTTAGTGTTCTTCAATCATCTGTGGAAAAAATGACCGCATAACAGTAGAAATGAGTGATGTTTGAAGAGCTGATTGGCATGGAAGGGACGTTCACCCGCTGCTTTAGCCTGAAAGGCCATATGACCTTGTGAAACATTTTAATCCGTGTGTATGAGACACGTGTTATTTCGCTTACAAGTATGAACTGGTAAAGAAGCCAAAATGGTTGGACGCTCCATACTGAATTGATAGTAACATATTAAATACTTGTTAAATGCTTACAAAATGCATTGGCATTGATGTCAATATTCAACAATACTAGAAATGCAATTTTCAATTGTCATCATATGTTCACACAATTTTCACTCTATATCTTTTCATTTTGAAATGTACTGAAAACCTAAAGTTTACACATAAACATGACGGAATACACAACATCATGAATCTATCTCTTGCAGCTACTTTGTATAAATATGAAAATACAGCAATTATATACAGATTAAATAAACAAAATTTTAAAAAAATGTCTATATTGTGCAATTGTTCTAAAAAGTATCTACAGTATCATCAAGAAAAAAAAGATGCAATCGCGATAATGGATATAAAATTAACGTAACGAAGAAAATAAGAATTTATAATTTAATTAATATGTAAAGAAGTTGTCATGTGAAAACATATTAAACAAAATATAAATACCAGACAAGTGAGACGTCAATAAAGCCCAAACAGTCTTAACTTTAAACGATAATATAACTTTAACAATTACTAGATTCTCACTGCTTTAGATTTCATATTAAGGTGTATTAAGGCATTTAAGAAATTTTCCGGTCAATAACACTTCATTAAGATAATAAAATAGGAAGGGGATACAACTTTTGAAAATAATAAAAATAATAATAATAAATAATAATAATAATAATAATAATAATAATAATAATAATAATAATAATAGTGTTAATGTTCTTAAATACTGCACTTTTCGTTGGTAGCATATATCTAAAAGATTTTTTAAAATTTCTTATCTGTAATGTATCCGAACAAAATAAGATATTGTAAGAACAAATTGCATATTGCCAACACACAAGATATATTGAGCAGATTTACACTTGCCTTTAAAGTAAGACTGCGTTTGTTGATCGAGGAATTTGTCACGATTTCACGATGTCCAGACATGTCTGGTCAATGATAAGCAACGTCTGCCCCGAGACAAAGTTGGTGCCATCATTGCTAACGCTCAGTTCCAACTCGTAACCTAATTAATATGATATTATTGACCTCTTGCTGTTTTGTTTCAGATGGCAGCACCGAGCAGTAAACATTCAACCGATCGAACAAACTCGTCCATATAAACGTTGTTGCTGATGACATCCACCAAGGAAAAGAACCATCTTACAACTATCTTAGTTCACTGTTAAATGTTGGCCAAAAACAATAAAACTACTCAAAAATATTGTAATGTAAATTGGTGTATATAACTAGTTTTATTTGATGTATGATTTTGTTACTGTTTCTTAAAACGTATTGACGATATAAAAACTTGAATTAATCTTGCACTTGAAAAATCGCACGTAGTTGCTAAATTTGGTGTTTAAAGATGTTCCTCTTACAGGACCAGTGACATCGACAATCGCCTTCTTCTGCCGTATCACAGACACCGAGATATTGTCGAAATTATTTGGATCACTATGGGACCGTAGAAGAAATTATCACTCAAACATTTACCTACTACAATAGTGCATGATAATTGTTTCAAATGTGTGATACAGGTCCACAAGTTTCAGTTGATGCGATGAATAACACACAGTGGTGGTGTCATTGGCGAATGCACAATCACAAACTGTATTTCATTCCAGGCTCTCTTTTAATGCATTTTTCGAGGTGGGGTGTTATTGGCGAATGCGCATTGAATAGGTAAATAAGAATAGGTCCTATCAAAATTTTCACAGATATTTAAATTTTATCTTCCAGTAGACAAAGGCAAACAAGGTAAGTGCAAATGTGACAAAAACACAGAGACGAGACATAACACACATAAAGAAAAGCCATCAGTTACCTCCTTGGAACGGTCAATCGGCAAAAGGGCCAACTGGGGTGCTTAAATCTGGTTTGTGGAGCGCTCCAACCTCGCACTTCATGAAGGTTTTTCTAGCAAACAAACGGTGTAAATAACAGCATCCCGTCAAAGTGAAACAACTAACAGTAAGCACCTGCATCGGGAGTTAAAACAGATACAATGAACTTATATACATACATAATAACTAGTTATAAAATAAACTATAAACATATGTACAGTATGTACAGTAGATAAAAGCCTCGGCAACGTTGACATAAAGGTACACTGTCAGTATTTATCTTGAGACTTATGTTTGGTAATAGATGGCGTCTTGGCACTAAAAGTCATTTCTTGCAAAACGCTTTCCCAACAACTTCTACAACTCGAAGCCTTTTAGTTGCCAGTGCAAATAAAAGAGTTGATACTTTTTTTTCCATTTTTGTAAGTGGTCCCAAGAGTATAGCCATAAAAGTCCATTTGTCTCACTAACACTGTAAAACACTCTTTTTGCTAGAAATCTAATTTCTGTGTGTTTCGGAGCGATAAAACAATATCAAAAAAAGGTTGAAAAAGTCGCCTAAGACAGAGTTTAATTGCATCATAATCCATGGTATTTGAGTAGCAAAATGCTTATTTCACAACCACGTGGACTCATTTTAACTTAGAGCAAACCTGCCAAATGACAATTTTTTCCATCTGACCCCTGGCACAAATACAGGTTTATATTTGTATGGAGTATTGTATCACAAATTCTCTGTCTTAATGTCTAGAATTATGATTGCTTTAACTATTGCAGTAATAGTTCTTGCAGTTGTTGTTGTAGTAGCAGCATTTAGTTGTAGTTGTTGTTGTTGTCGTCATCGTAGTAGTAGTGTAGTTGTAGTAGTAGCAGTAAAAGTAGGAGGAGGGAAGTAAGAGTAGTAGGGGTAGTATTTGTATTATAAGTATCATAAGTATATATCCATAATATGAACTTATTTAAGTTAGCTGCTTTAATACATGCCCGGCTTTTGACTAAGTCATAAGGCCAATTTAACTATCAACCTTTGTGTTATGCATTTATAGTGTTGGATCTCATTTTGCCAACGGCACATACATTTAATAAATGCTTGCAAGTATGCAATCAAGTATAGCGGTTACATAACTGTATTGTACAATGACGCTGTAATTGGTACGGCATGGTGGCTGATACCTATGTCAAGAGCTCTTAAGGCAAATGTTTCTTTTAGAAACAATTATTTTTATTGACATGGGCTGCCGTAAAACGCCTTACAATAACGTTAAAAGTTTACTTATTTATTTTGTAGTGTTCAGTGCTAAGATATTTAAAAAAAAATATATGTTGAGTTAGAAAAGTTGCCAAAAATATAAATGCTAAAACTGTTATTAAAGCAAGAATATAGAACAACGAATTTTAAACAATTAATAAAAGAAAAATATAGACACTGTATAAGCAATTGTAATGTCCATGCAAAGCACATTATGAGCTACGTACCGTGAAAGATCAAATTTAAATGTACAAGACCGAAGACATAATCATACAACACTAAATTCAATTATACCTTAAACAACTGTTCGTTTAATTAAATCACATACAGCAAACTACCTCCGAAGCATACGCGGACTTTATTGTACCCCGTTGTTCTATAGTGCATCATTTGATGAAAAACATATCCCTTCCGGCTCGAACTGCCACCTTACACGTACACCTGGTACTAGTTGCCGAAGCAGTGTTCGTTCTGACTTGTACGTTGAAACCGATGTATGTTATACAATAATTGCTTATAAATGATAACTTTTCTATCGATCGATATGTTGGGAAGGAGGGTGATATTGAAAACATTTGCATTTTCCATAACTTATTCACCGAAAAAATAGTGGACACGTTTAAAGACACAAAGCTTTTTAGAATCGTCTGCCATAACAGGCATACGTTAACAGTCTTAACAGGCATACGTTTAAGCAAGGTAAAAAACACATACTTTCTTTTGTTATTCTGTGGTGATCTAAGAAGCTGACCAGTATGTTTATCATATCATTATATTATAAACTGCAGTGTTGTATAGATTGCTGCATATTGTTTATCTGCCTATTAGTTGTTCCTTTTCATATTTGATATACTTATAAATTAGGATTTACCTATCTCAACCAGAAACACCCAAGGTGTCTCATGCAAAAGTCCATCAGCTAGCATTACTGCAAGAGCACAAATAGCATCTTCGTTCACTGTTACTCTTTTCCAGAAAAGTTACATAGCGATTAAGGAAGAAATGTTGAGGGGTCCAAAGTGCTCAAGGAGCTATGCAAAGTAGAGAACATGAAGAAGTTGCCTACAACCCCTTATCATCCCTATGAACATGGATCATGTGAGTGATTCAAAAGGAAGCTGTTGTAAGTTCCCTTTGTGAACACCAAAAATCAGTTTATAAAGCACATAACTTAAGTTGTTCAGGCCTACAACTCTGCCAAATTTGAGTCAACAGGTTATTCCCTTTGTTTCGTGATGTTTTAGTTGGCATCCTCGTTTCATGTTGATGCGTATCTCGGGAAATTACCTGACTGTAAAGCATCTGCAAGAGCCTCAGTTCTAATGTCAGTAAGTTTAGGGCGTCGTAAATTACGTTAACTCCGCATTATTGCGCGGGACATTCATGGACGCTTTTGCGACATGACGTCACTTCTTGTTGTGTATATTTTAACGTTGACTTGCAATAAAGCCTCATTCCTAACTCAACGTGTTAACTTGCGATTTTAGCCAAGAAAAGGGAAATTCTTTTTAAGTAGGTTGCCGAAGCTTATATCTACTGTACAAATTGTCCATATGTTTATAGTTTAATTTATTGCTTGTTATTTTGTCTATATATTAGTTCATTTTATATGTTTCAACTCCCTATGCAGGCTGATAAATGAAGTAGTTACAAATACTTTGTAGTGTCTGTCCACAACCAAGATACGCCGGTTTATGATGGTGAAAAAGGAAGAAGGCAAGTCTGGGATTTGAACCCTGCGTAGAAATATGCTACTGCCAATCGTTTTGGCCTCGTCTGTAACAACCGGAAACAGTTAACCCACCTCCCAATCGACAGTCGTTTGAATTAGTATGAGGCTATACAGGTGCATATCATACAAGCATGATTGTACAAGGGTCCATGCAATGTATGTGCCTTTTTGAAAGTTCTGACAAAACGACTATTATTCAGATCACCAGTTGTTCAATAGTCACATACATGCCTAATATTTTGAAAAATACCGAAATATCATCTGCCAACAAATATGTCCCCAGTTTAAGCACTTTTGCTCAACCTGTCCCATCTGCTGTCTTCAATGACGTCAATATATCTCAAAATTCATTGGTTTGAAAATCTTCTAGGATCAGAAAACTCCTGATAAATTTGGAAAGTGGATTTATTCCCGAAGTGTGGAATAGTTGGTATATATGTTTATTCTTTCAGTATTTAACTTTAAAAAAAACTCCTGTGCATTTTTTATGGAGTTGCAGTTATTTTAAGAACGAGAAATTTTATATTTTAACAGAAGCGAGACCAATTAATTATATATTATAGCCAAATTTATCAAATTCGTGTAATATTGATATACACTTGGGCGTACGCAGGGCTTCATTTATCCATTTATAGTAGCATCGCATTCCTGAACAGAATCTCTGCTGTGCCATCTACAACATATGGATCTAAGGCTTTGTTTATGTTATCTTCAGATAGTTTCTCTTATATATAGATAAATAAAAAGTCATTATTAATACTTTTTTATTTGAGGTAATCCTGACAAACACTGCTTTTTTAAATTTAATTTCAGTAGACAGTGGGAGAAATGTGCCAGGTACGTTGTTATAGTCTGTTTTGTAAGTGTCCATTTTCTTATTGTTGGTTAGCTGCCTTTTTATAGTCTTTAATGTCTGTAAGGTCCGTGAATATCGTCCTTGTTTTTGTTGTTGTTGTTTCGGGTCTTGTATCTTGTATGCGTGATGCATGCGACTTGTCAAACAAGTTTTCACAATTTCTCGTGTGAGTGAGTTTTGAACGGGGATTGGAAGTTTTATTTTAGCCGCATATATTTGTGGATGTGTTGTTTTTTTTTATATTATGAATTATAAAAAATGTATTGAAGTATGCCAAAGTATACTTGAGCAAATAGGTCATGTAAGTATACACTTTATGTGCGTATATTATTTAAACAAGTTTTATTATGACAGAATAACGTTTATCACCACTTCTTTGTTGCGGTTAAATTGCTTTCTTCTTCCAACACGACCCGTGACACTCATTTGAATAAAAAATCACCATGTGTTCAAAGCTCTAATGAACAATACGTTTTTAATTGGAAGAAATTAATGATACAATATTAAAATGTTATTTATGAGCGGGAATGTGAACTTTCGAAAGTTAGTATCAATAAATTGGCAATAACTCAAGTGTTTAAATTGCCAATATATCGCGAGAAGAAAAGGTATTAAAACAAATTCTGGTAAAAAAATGTATACATCATTAACTCACATTCCATTTATTTGACAAATCCAAAAGACAAAGAAAAGAAAATGATATATTAAATGTTCATTTTAGAAACTGTGTCTCTTTACAATCATTATTATTTCTTCAATTAATTCCAATTATTAAGCTAGATTAGTTTGGCAAATGATCTTTGTATGACAATAATTAATCTAAGTACATTTGTACGGATATTTAACCTGAAACACCATTCAAAAGACCGTTTAACGGTTGGCAAATAGGTTCAGATCATGTTACCATAGGCCATTCATGATAGGTTGCAGGTAACTTTAAAAGTCGCCTTTTGATCATGCTGCATTTGCGTTGAGTCATTGCATCAATATATATTGCTAGTATATATATATATATATATATATATATATATATATATATATATATATATATATATATATATATATATATATATATATATATATATATATATATCGGCGCCGTATGGCCTGTTAAGTGTAGGTATATATATATATATATATATATATATATATATATATATATATATATATATATATATATATATATATATATATATAATATCTTTATTTCCTCCAACCAATATGAAGATTACAAATAATAAATAAATACAATAGAAATGCATAATAACACAACGGAGAAAGCAGTAAAATGAACAGTATTGTATGTACATTCATGAAAACTTATATATTTCTTTCAAGTGAAATAAATGTCACTTTAACATTAATCTTTTGCTGAGAGTAATAATTTGGTCTAGATATCAACCGACCTGTCTCTAAAAGTAACATCATAATTTCTCAAAATATAAATAAAATGTTGCTGTTGTTGTTTTGTTAAATACCTAATAACATGATAAAAGAAAAAAAAACAAGTCCGCAACTATTTTGATATTTATGTCAATTGCATTCGCATAACAATAATATCTGAGATTCATTATTTAACTGGCATATATGTTTATATCAATCAACTTTCTTAAACTAGCCTTAGACTGTAAAACGTTATTCCGAATATTTAAGTTATCTGGGAAGCAAATAGCTCGATAGTTGGTATGCGTTTGTACCTGCTTTATGTCGATAGATGGTATGCGTTTGTACCTGCTTTATGTCGATAGATGGTATGCGTTTGTACCTGCTTTATGTCGATAGATGGTATGCGTTTGTACCTGCTTTATGTCGATAGATGGTATGCGTTTGTACCTGCTTTATGTCGATAGATGGTATGCGTTTGTACCTGCTTTATGTCGATAGATGGTATGCGTTTGTACCTGCTTTATGTCGATAGATGGTATGCGTTTGTACCTGCTTTATGTCGATAGATGGTATGCGTTTGTACCTGCTTTATGTCGATAGATGGTATGCGTTTTTACCTGCTTTATGTGAGAGACCTGTCCTGATGAATAAATAGAGAATACAATTTATGCTTTATGTCAATTGGATTTTATTTTTATTAACATATCAAATGACATGTATATTCCATGAGAAGCTTTAATTATGTCATACAGGTTCCATGCGTTTACCAAAACAATGACTTAAATATTAGTAATTAATAGTGTGTATGAGATCAATTTACGTTGATCCAACCCGAATAATGGAATTTTCTCTGAGAACAGACCAACCTTCTGGCGCTTGTGTTGCCCTTAGGGTTGATTATCGACAGCGTCACGACGTAGTTTTGTTTTTGTTAAAGAACCATGTATAATTTTGACTTGCAAATTATGGTTTTTATATGTCATGATATGATATAAATGTATACATCATTTATAAACAATGGTTTGCTCGAGTGTGGTCAAATCATTTATATACATACTCCGTGGGGATCGTGTTGTTCTATGTGATATATACCTAGGCGAAGAAACTAATCCTGCCGTGCGCCGGTGTTTCTACCCAGACAAGCTTGACATCGCCACTATAACCAAAACTGTGTCGGTGCAACCTAGGCAATATCGTTTTAGACTTTGTCGTAATGGTCCTGTTTTGGTTCACTGCTAAACATAAATAAATAAGTATGATACACGTTTGTTCTCAAAAGTGTGCCATTCAAGAGATGTAATGGTTTCAAGTTATATGTACAAACCTTATTTCAGCTTTATCATTTAAAACATACAGACTTACCTCAGTGACAATAATGGATAACATTAAGGTTGAAAGTATAAATAATTGTCATTAAAAGTAAATACAGAACCTATCGTTACCTAAATGTACAATGTACAAGTATAATTAACACAATCATACTAGCTCGAAAGACAAATAATCAAAGGAAATATCGATAAATAATATTTTCCCTTCATCTATATACACAAGTAGTGTTCTTAAAATGGTTCCACCACGGTATTAGTGCTAGAATCAATTGCGAAAAGCAGAAATATTTCTACTTAATGAATTAACCCTGTATGATTTGATAGAGAAAAACGTGTTTCAGTTAAGAAAGGACCAGTTGAAGAATGTTTATGTATATCTACTTTCTAAGTTTAAAAGAATATTAAAAGTTTTGACATTCGCCAATAACATACACTTTGTAAGCACTTAGCACAGACCACCATATTCTCTTGAGAAGAATAGAACGTTTACAACAGATTAAAGCCGTTATTGATCTTAATAGAATCAATTCTGTCCTTTAATTACAATAAACTCGCGCATTCCTTTCTTTTGTAGTAATAGTTTAATATAAAATATACTTTAGTGGTATTAAGACATAAATATTATTGAACAAATACTGGGATGTATACTAAAACGTCAATTAAAATTTGATATTGTCAATCAGTATATTTTTATACAACTTTTAAAACAAGACAGGTTACAATTGACATTGACAATATCGACTGTTTTGTGAAAATTCTTCCACATGATGATATTTCCACTAACGCTGAATCTTCCAAACATAGAGTTACATATTCTGATGAATCTGGTTTTCTGTTTATCATTGTTGATAAGGTGTTTAGATATTTTCCACTGTTCTTTATATAAAATAGATCTGGCTTATAGAATATATAGTCAGCAAGTTTTAGAATTACTTGTTGACAAAAAATAATTTCGTGATTATAAATGTTTGTAAATGTGTGGTTAATCTATTTAAAACAAAGATTGGAAACCTCTTATATACACGGGAATTGTTCTCTGTTTTGGCGTGAGCAAATGATGGCATGCCGAGCTTCAGGAATATACCGGTAGTTTTTATCTCCATGGTTTAGTGGGAGGGAAGTTCTATTCCCCTGAAAAAATGTTTTTCATAGAACATGTGAATAGGTAAATAAGAAAAGGTCCTATCAAAATTTTCACAGATATTTAAATTTTATCTACCTGCAGACCAAGGCAGACAAGGTAAATGTAAATGTGACAAAAAACACAGAGACGAGACATAACACACAAAAAGAAAAACCATCAGTTACCGCCTTGGAACGGTCAGTCGGCAAAATGGCCAACTGGGGTGCTTAAACCTGGTTTGTGGAGCGCTCCAACCTCGCACTTCCTGACGGTTTTTCTATCAAACAAACAGTGTAAATAAAAGTATCCCGTCAAAGTGACACAACTAACAATAAGCACCTGCATCGGGAGTTAAAACAGATATAATGAACAAATGTACAGTATTTACAGTAGATAAAAGCCTCGGCAACCAAAAAATTCCAAATGAGAGAGTAGTTTAAAATAAAATAAAGCAGTACAAGCGCTGATATATTATAAGAACCATATAACGACGTCATAAATGCCATGACGTCATATGCCAAAAGTGTCAAAAGTGAAATGTAAACAATATGGAAGAAACAATAGAATTTTAGAAAATCAACAAAATAAAACGTAGTATTGTTTAGAGTTAATCGTTTAAAAAACATATTATAAACGCCGAGGATTTATCCGCAGTTGACATATTATATATGATAAAGATTAAAAAAAATCCCGATGTTATACCTACTGTGCAATCTCACGTAAAGGGTATGGAGACTGCTCAAGTTGTCCCACCTATATAGGGCACGACTGGAGAGATGAAGAGACAAGAAATCCAACAGTGACTGTCCAATTATGGCTTTAAGTCACTGTTTTCATATAGTCTCAACGACCTGTCCGGTCATCGTGTAATTTAAAAGCAATGCAAGTTCTTGACTGTAAAAGGGTCAATTGCAAGCAATGCAGTACATCGAAGTATTCCCGGGTTGTAACCGTCTGCAATACATTTTCTGATAAGTTTTGTAAAGTGGTCAGAAAAGTTATTGAGACCCTTGATCTTCTTTAACTTGTATAAAACATTTCCATAAAATGCAGGATGGCTTATGCCTTTCTGCATAAGTGTTTTCATACTGCTATTATACTTAGAAGCAATAAAATCATTGCGGTGAAAGAATTTTGAAAACGCCTTTCTTAATTTATGAAAACGAAAGCCTTGCTGTAACAGTTTAGAAGAAATAAACAGGTTTCTAGCATTGAAATCTTCTACTTTAGTACAAACTCGTGCAAACCTTGTAAGTTGTGATATGTAAATACCATAGGAGGTAGCACGAGGTGAATCACCATCAAGGTATGGATAATTCACAATACTAAAGTTGAAATCATCTCTCTTGTCATAGATTTTAGTAGAGACGTTGTCATTAGAAATATTGATCTCAATGTCTAGAAATGCTGCATTTAAATGTCAGTTATTTGCTTTATTAAGGGTAAGTTCTGGAGGGTAAATCAGATGGATCATTTGAGAAAAGAAAGGATTATCTATAGTTAGAATATCGTCAAGATAGCGTGACGTTAAATTGAAAGCCTCTATAATGTGGCTTTTAAGCGACACTGCAAACGTTCTCGGAATACTAGGTGTACTTGTAACTCTTGATGTCATAATAAAATAATGCTAGTTATTTGCAAAGTCCAAAATCCAATTTGTTAAACTCAAAAAAACATAGCGGGCCTAAAATTGTAGTTCTTTCTTGTGCGTTTCTTCAATATCAATTTGATGCTATCCACTTTTCATATCAATGTTTGAGAAAAATGTTGCTCCAGCTAGGAAAGAAAAAAATTCAGGCCTAGGAAGGGCATACGAATCTTTGATTGTTTCTGTTGTTTTATGCTCTATAATCTACACACATTCTGAGTTTTCTGCATTTTCAAGATTTCTAGCGAAATAATACAAAAGGAGACGCCCAAGCAAATTTTGGTTTTCCAATGTCAGTGCAAGTTAACAATACCTCAATATGTTGCATGACTTCATTAATCATTGATGGGGGTATCCGTCTATGTTTCTGTATAAAAGGAATGTTATCAGTGAGCTAATGTTTTGTTTGACCTGATTAAGATGACAAATATCAGTGTACGAAATAAAGAAAATGGTTTTAAGAGTTTTTCAAGCCAAATTCCTCATTTTCCGACAAACGAATTAAACAGTTGGCTTCTTTTACATCTACTATACGACAATCTCAAAATAGAGGTTAGAGAAATGACAATCTGTCAAACTGTGATTTTGAAAGAACAAAAACACAATTTAATTAAATAAAAAAGATAATTGACAAGATAAATGAAAACAATACAAAGATTGAACAGACTTCCAATCAGATGCAGTTAAATCCATGTTATTGGCAGCAACGAGCACACCAACTAGATCAAATTGTAGGAAAATAAGAGGCTGTAGAAAAGAGAGTGGTGGTCATCGCCCATCTACACCAAAAGCATATCGGTCTGAGAGACTTGACGATTTTCAGTGTGCTTCTGCTCAGGTTTTGCTCAGGTTTTGGTCACCTTCAACTTCAAGGGAGTGTCCTAATAAAAACAAGCAGGATTGCCTTAAGATGTCAGTATTGTTTGCAATGGAGTAAGTACACAAGCTTCTTGTGACACAGGATGCTGCGTCTCAACATGCTCAAAAACTATCTATAATAACAATTTGACATTTCTTCCTTTGCAACCAATATCAGCATTTCATATTACTAAAGGTGCTGTTCTGATAAGGACCAATAAGGTAGTTAATCTTTTACAAGATTGCAATGATCAGAGCCTTTTGCCGGAATCAAAAGATGCACCATATCTTTTACAAAACTAAATTTCTTGTCTTGTCCTAGAAAAATGCTTAGAATGCAATGAACTTTCTTTGGCTTTGGTAAAAGGTGCAGAAAGCTGTAAATGTTCAATTAGTACATGTCAGTCTGTTCATATCGATTGTTTAACAGATAAGGAACGCATGTATACTCCTACACCTGTTATCATACGAGGGTGTAAATCCTCACTGTCAGTTGCTGTGAGTATAACATCCGCAGTTTATCACTGTAATAGCAAAAGGAAAATGTTGTCTGTAAACTTACAAACTTGTCAGACAAGTCTGTCAATACATTTAAATACTCCTAAAGCTGTCATTGCTGAATTGCAGTTAGTGACTGTAGACGCTAATGGTTGATATTGCAAGTGAAGATAAATATGAAATAGCAATAAACAAAGGTAAGTAAAGAATTGCTTGAGAGTTGCAAATTTTATAATTTTATGGGGTGTATGTAGCTAAGTGATAAGGAGATAATGTGTAAGCAGTCCTGTTAGCTTAGTCCGTAGAGCAGTGGCCCGTATAGCAATGGGTCCCGAGTTCGAGTCCCGGACTAGCTGAACATTTTTTTCCCTATGTTACAAAAATGAGACGTCGCCGGCCCAAATCCTAAATATTACAAAAATCACTTCAGAGTTTCACAGGCACAAAATCTTAATAGAACAAAAAAATCACTTAATCATTTTACAGGCTCAAGGCTTAATTAAAACAAACATCACTTCAGCATTTGAATGACACAAAGCCTAACTATTAGGGCGAACATTTAGCACATGACAACAGATTTATACCAACTACTAAAACAGCCCTCAAATTTCTCTGTTTACACGTGGTCTTATACTCCTATTACTGCACAGGCACAAAACCTGACTATTTCTAGTAACAATCTAGGGGCAAATGCCTAAGGTTTGGCCTTGATTTTGGAAGTGCGTCTTTATACTGGTCCGCGTAAATCCGTACACGCTTATTTCACCAGTGTTGACGGTAAGTTATGAATCTGAAGCCCACATGACCTGCGAAGGACACTTATAAGACTGTAATTGCACTAATGGGTCCCGTAAGGGTGCAACATTGTTTCCCTTAAAGGAATAGCGGTCATGCCCTGTGACGTGTCGGATCCTGATGTCAAACGGTCATTCCTTGTTATGCATGGCGCGTGTTACGTTTTTTGGTCAGTTTTAGTTTTACCCCGTAAGCGATAACATGTGTGCAAACAGCTTTCGATATTTTTCCTAGTATATCAAATGTACAACGCATTGGAAATT
Source organism: Sinonovacula constricta (assembly GCA_007844125.1). NCBI lineage: Eukaryota > Metazoa > Mollusca > Bivalvia > Cardiida > Solecurtidae > Sinonovacula > Sinonovacula constricta. Next base: position 4,344,912 of record CM017572.1, read on the forward strand.
GGAAAGCAGATTTTTATTTTTACGTTTTATCTACTGTACATACTGTACATATGTTTATAGTTTACTTTATTACCAGTTATTATGTATGTATATAAGTTCATTGTATCTGTTTTAACTCCCGATGTGCTTACTGTTAGTTGTTTCACTTTGACGACATGTTGTTATTTACACTGTTTGTTTGCTAGAAAAACCTTCAGGAAGTGCGAGGTTGGAGCGTTCCACAAACCAGGTTTAAGCACCCCAGTCGGCCCTTTTGCCGATTGACCGTTCCAAGGCGGTAACTGATAGTTTTTCTTTATGTGTGTTATGTCTCGTCTCTGTGTTTTTGTCACATTTACATTTACCTTGTTTGCCTTTGTCTACTGGTTGACAAAATTTAAATATCTGTTGAAATTTTGATAGGACCTTTTCTTATTTACCTATTCTGCTGCAAATAAATACTAAACTATACATTATTGCATTGGGACGACAGTTACATCAGTGCCATTCATATCCGATAAAAATCATTTAAGTTAACTTTCAAAACTCTCTGTATATCATTTGAACTTATGTAATGTCTCAAATAAATGCTCATACATGCTGTTGGACTCGATCAAAATAAAGTTCGTTTGAAATTAGCTTCTACCTATTACACCCCTGACACCCCTGCGATCTCAATGAACAGGTCCCGTGTGCGCCCTTCGAACCCGTGCGGAAGCTTTTAGGCTGAGATGCTAAGATGATGCAAAAGATGTATGTTATTACATAACCTGGTTCAGAGCCGCAAAGGGCCGGGAGGTCTGGTGCGGTTAATCGCAACTATCTCGGCATTGTTCCTTATGCGTATACAGTGGGAAAATTGTTCAAATAAAGTTCTTTTATTGTTTTTACCCTTTCCTCTTGTCACTAAGTGAAATTCGTAGGCTGCATTGATCATTCAATAATCTGCATTTAATGTATATCTGAATTACACAATATTATGAACTTCAATTTTAAACATAAAACGATATTGATGTAACAATTTGAAGCATGAATGGCCATAAATGAAGCATCTAGTCTTTTAATTTGCATATTTGTTCTGTTCTAACACTACTTTTTCTGAGGCATGATTAACTGACCGCCAATAGTCAAGGTCGTGCAGGTTCAATCTTATGTGTTTCCGAAACCCAGCTTTCTCATAACTTACTGACCAAAAACCGTATATGTTTTCATAAGCTTATTTAATCCTATTACTTTATCGTGCTGTTAACTAAACGTCGGTTCTTCATTTTCTGTATGTTTGTCACTGATCTGTCTCTTTATGTTCTGATTAATTAAGGATAATCATGGAAAATTGACACAAAATATATTTTAGCTGACTTGTCTCTGTGAGATGTAGGTCGGGCGCGTAACCAGTGGGTCATAATCCACGTCGAAATCAGAGACAAATAATCATTTTAGAATAAAGATTATGCTGAGATTTTTCGTACCTATTTATGATTAAAGATAATGCATTTTGCGATAATAAAAAAGCTTGTAAATAAAACATCACACTTATTCTTTTAGAAGAGAATGAAAAGTCAAAAGTTTTTGTATTGAGACCATACCATAAAATAAACAAATAAGAGATTAATTTGAACATAACATAATTAGGCCTGTAGATAATCATTGAAGTGCGATATAGAAACCAACTCGAAACGAAATGCGACAAATATGTAATTGTGAAATAAGGTAACTTATGGTGGTTAAACAAACGTTAAACGCAACTTCGCCATTCAACTTATCTCGTTATTTTATTTGAGCAGACGACACGAGGCTGAAAGACAAACTGGTCTAAATCAAAATTTATTACTCATAATACACTAAACATCAATGCAATATCGATGTGGTCTATATATATAGCCTAAAATCACAGACAAAACTGGATTACAAACCATTGGAACCTGTACTATTTTGAATAATTAGCAATAGTCTAAGTGAACTGACAATTAAGATTTTGAAAATGTTTATACTTCTCTACAGGAGGTGGTGCTTAATAATTTATTTGCTAATAAATACGCCCAAGTGGCATCATGAAATCACCCTATTGGTTTTCATTTTTCCTTTAATACCTTCTTAAATTATTGAGCGTTAAACTTAATGTAATGCTATTAATAGTAATAACTTGTACGGTGTAGCCTTAAATAGTTTGTACGATATAACCTAAGTTTACATCTATTTATTTATGATCGATTGGGAAACAAGTTTTCCAAGTTGTACATTAATCTCTCTTGACTCTCTGAGTAGAAGTCGGGTTCTTCATACAGTAGATATTCTTGCTCAAAGACTAACATTACGTGGTCAGTTTCCGGGATCGAACTCTGGACACTCCGAACTTAAATGTTAATGGTCTGAGTTTCTTATTATATGACAGCTAAAACATGAATTCGTTTAGAATAAAATATGTAACAAAATACGTATTTACCAGTACAGCAGTTTTCTTCCACTCCATCACTTCTTCTTTCAGGTCCCCTGAAGCCACATATAGACCGATCTGGGCAAAGCTTAGCTACTTGTTTGGCCAAATCTCTCTGCCTGGGACTGACGCTTACCACAATCATAACCGCCCATAAGCAGATCGTTGACTGGAGGAGACGAGCCTTCATTACGTTCTCCATCATTGAATGAAGCACTTTAACTGAAGCTGAAAACTGTTCTCTGTCACATATATAGTAAGACTACCCTTCATGATGTGTAACATGATATGATTATGTTAGAGACTCTCCATTTAAATATTTGATTGGCAGCCAGTTTAATATAGCTTGACGTATTGATATCATTTTGAAACAACATGTTTGAAAAAGTTATAAATATATAAATTTAAATTTACGCATTACTGTTGCATACATTTGAAAGAGTCATACATTAATACAGAATCAATTCTAGATTATGCATTAGTGCTTTTATTGGTAAAGTTTTTTAATGCTTAAGGTAAGTTTTATAAGGGCAAAAATACCATACCGCGAGACGCCAATGGCTTGGAAATATCTGTATATCTGTCTGGTGTGGTCTGTTTACACCAAAAGGAACTTATTATTATTATTATTATTATTATTATTATTATTATTATTATTATTATTATTATTATTATTGTTGTTGTTGTTGTTATTATTATTACTTTTTAGTTTTAGTAAATATCAATCAATGTAAAGATAATACTCATTACGATACAATCGACAATTTTCGTGAACCATTCTTTAACTGATGCTATTTCCAAAATATAACAAACCTGCACACAGATGGATTGTTAGAAGGGAACGAGGGATTACAAAACAAGTTGATTTTATTGTTTTATTTGATTGCGTACAAATGACGAAGGTTATTGCAATGATATTACTTGTTAATTAATCTTGGGAACAATTCGCTTAAAACCCTGAAAAATATTACGCAATTTCACTTTTTTATAACATGACTTAATAATTATTTATTTTCATTTCTTTCTATGATTACGCGCAACCGACTATGTATTGTTTACAGGAAGGTTAAGTGTCCGTTGTGTATTAATTGGTTGAATCATTACGGATTATTTCTACTTATAGTATTTAAGGAGCAAATATTTTTTCTTAAGAGAATCGAAACACAGAAAACTCATTATGAGATTGAAATCCATAAATGACCATATGGGTTTTATTATTTCATTGGTTTGTACTTTTTTTTATTTCAATAACTCTTTCTCAAAGCAACGTACCAAATACGAAAGCCACCATAATTCACTAGACAAAGGATTTTGATATTTTGTTAACAAATGACACTCGTTCCCCTATAAGAAAACACACAAAAATCATCGAGAGATAATAATTCCTTTTTTGAAATATAGCAAAGAACGAATGTATCTCATCAAGTAATCGTAAAAGGTACGACTTATACATATAGTCCGCAAGACTAATCTAATCTAAACAAAATCAACTGCCCAAATGTTGTCTTGAAGGGAGTGTATCTATTGAATCGTTTATAACTTTAAGAAATAAAACCCACAATATATATGAATGAGATTTAAATCGATATAATTCTGATCGTAAAATTTCTTGTGGAAATATGTATTTTTGTAGTTTAAAGGTGAATGTGTCATTTAAAACATTGCTACGCTGAGATTGCTTACAGAACCTTTAAGTGATCAGGAATGCTTTTTTTGCGATAAGGTCACTTTGTAAGACAACGCTTTTCACTTTTATAATGCATAACGTTTGCTTGGCATTTAAATCCGTACTCTATGATTATCTTGTTGTTGATTAAAAGCATTTTCTTGAGATTGTATAAGCTCATTATTTTATATACATTGATACGCTATATATTCTTAAAATAATATATGACAAAATTTAATAAGCATTGCAACATAAACCAATATTTCAATAAGGCACAGGACCAAAAAGTATTCACAAGCAAGCCAAATGTAAAGGTAAGAACAAATCTGTGATGAGTCATTTGACAAAAAGAGCAAACCTAACAGTTATCGCACTGGAACGGTCAGTCGGGAAAAGGGTTCGAATGGTACAATTTGCATAATTAATATCCCCCCTTTATTGAGATTGATGGTGTATTTTTATACCTATGCCGCAGGCTTATTTTTTAGAAAAAAAATGTTGCCTAATCTTGCTTCACTAGGATTGTTAAATGGGTCAGTCAATGATCGTTTCTGCAGAAAACTGCCTTTGGCTGCAGAGAAATCGGAACTTGAGGATTGCTGAGGAATGGCGGTGCTGTTAGTCCATGTGCATTAAGTGTGACTAACTGTGTTTATTTTAAAGAACCAGTACGTCCCTGAGTATAATAAAGAAATTAAGTGCCTAACGACCCTTCCAGGTATGTTTCCAGAGCAGGGTGTTATCTTGAAGTGGTCTATTAAGAAGGTCATTCAGTTTGCTTAAGTAATTGATCAGTTCTTACGAATATATTAATTGCATTAAGTGAATGCTTCGTGTGTCCTTATGTGTTTGAGATGGAACATCCTGGTATCTTAATGTGTTCGTTGCGCCTTGTTTCAAGACATTGCGAAGACGCTGATTGAATATGTCGATCCTTTGGTAATGCGTATCATAAATATCAGATCTCCCTCAAATGACGATATATTAAACATGTATTTCTTTTATGTTTATTTGTATACTAATTGACCTATGTTATTAAAAAGAAACAATAAATAAATCCTAGTTATGAATTGTGCAACTTTACTCTTTAGAAGTTTGGCTATTATCTGAGATGGAGCCAAATTTGACCGTTTTTGGCTCTAATCATTGGTTTGCAGGAAAAGCAACTAAGTATTTAATGTCTGCTTGTTTTGTTGTTGTTGTTGTTCCTGTTTTGTTTGTTTGTTTTGTTTTGTTTTGTTGTTGTTGTTCTTGTTGTTGTTGTTGTTTTTGTGTGTCTTTTCTTGTTATTGTTTTTTTTTTTTTCATTTGCGGTCACTTTTTTCGTATTTATTCTCGGAAACATATTCATATAGCTAACAATTTGCCAATTTCATGCACATCCTTGCACACCGCAAGCTACAGAGTCTCGGATTTCGGAATTCAAACAAGATTATAATGATACCAAAACATAACAGTCTTATCTGCGTTTAAACGTTAACTGAGTTTTAAAACTGAATCACTGAAATTAAATGGTAATTAAGAAGTTATAACGAAATTATATTTTCTATTTAACCTTCCAAAACCTTTTCATATTTTCTGAGTGTGTGTTTGAAATTGCCAAACCAAAAGTTATTTAAGACCAGAATATATCATCTTTATTTTAACTACAAGCGATATAGTTTTGGTAAGCAAATATGATGCATACACGATAATGTTAATTTGATAACTTAATATTTCTTTTGCAGGAACAGGTAAAAATATATATATTATAAAACGATATTTCAATAATTATTCTCTGACATATGTCTACGATATATATCTTGAGAGGAAATTTAACGAGAGAGTTGCAGACCAATTACTTGAAGACATGGAATAGTTAGCATATGTGGAAATATAAATATAATTTTGTATCATTTTAAAAAACGAAATACTTCATATCAAATAGAAATAAATTCTTTGACATGGATCATTTTTCGTCTTTGAACAGAAAAATAACAATTCAAGCCGTCCTCATTAATTAAATTGTGATATTATGTAATATAAAATAATAAAATAGTATAGAATATAATATTATTCAAATACTTTCATAAAATGTAAAAATGGCACGTATTGTTAAGTTGAATGTTCATTTTTGAAAGTTGCCTGACGATGTACAATGTCAAAAATTACACTAACGATTAGGGTGAATGCGCGGTGAAGTAAGATATCAAATCTTAAAAATGCGAAAATGACATTATAATCACTGAGTGGTAAATGATGTTTTATAACAGTCTGGATTATTATGCTCGTGAAAGGCAAGTTCCAAAATGACATTTTACACAATTTAATTCTATAAAAACGTATTTTAATTTTTTCTAGCACATACGAAATATGGAGTATAATCAAAGGTATGATGAAATATTTAAGATACATGCTGGCTGATTAACTGGAAGAGGCACAATACACAGAAGCTAGTAAAAGAAAAAAAACATAATAGTTAATACAACGATGTATGAAAAACAACGGAGTCCGTACAGCTTTAGGAATTATTAATTGCAAACTTAAACCTTAAAGTTGCATTGACGGTCAGAAGAACGCCATTGTAAACAAATTGTGTGCCTCATTTCTGTACATTTGTTTATTATCTATAATCATCCATCATTCACATATTCTTTCATTCTAAATATACGCGCCTTCAACTAAAACAATGTACATTGTCTTTTTTATCTACTGTAGTTAGTTCATTGCAATGGTGTTCTTTGTTTATAGGGAAATTGCTGATCCCCTTTGAGAAGAATGTGTTTGTACTTTCATTGTTTTGCCCCTTATCAACATTAGAAAGTGCCGGTTTGGAGCTGCTTTAACCGACACCTTACTCGTTTTCATGTTCTAATAACTGTCTTTAGTGGTACTTGATTAAAGAATGTTTACCAATATTGCACTGATATACATTTGTCGAGTAAATATGTCAACTTGTTTATTTATTACATTTTTAATTATTCTAAGAAAATTTGTATAAATGTTTTGTAGAAACCAGACAAGGCAAGAACATTTGACGGTATTAAGTTTTTGTTTCTGTTTTATTAAATTAAGTCAAGTTATAAACCATTTATTAGGTGAATTCATGATGACAATTATGTCGAACTAAAGATGCCAAGTTATACGTTTGAGCCTTCCGTTCATCTCTAATCTGATCGCTTAACAAAGTCATGAGTGGTAGAGTTGAATACCGCTATGAAGCTGTACTCATAGTTTGGCAGTGGGCTCCCGTGGACCAGTCGTATACGCTGTAGACGTGTATATCGTCAGCTATTTACATATTTGCTTCAAGGGTCGCCTAGCAGGTCAAAGTATGTCATGTGTGATGTTTGTTCAGCTGACCCCTTGTGCGTCTGGTACCCTACCAAACAGATGTGTTTAAATTACTGCAATCAGGTACATATTGGAAACGCAGTTAAAGAATCCATTATTTAAATAATATTAACTGTTTTCCTATCGAACATTTGTTGCTAAAATTAAAGTCAAACATTCAGCAACATAAAACAAAATAAATTCTGTCCAATAGATCTATTAAATAGGCCGAACACAATATGTAAGCCTTTAACAAGAACAGTCCCCAGTTCAGTAGACATTTGTTTTTAAAGTCATCATAAACCTAAATATCTTTAGTATAATTGATCCGGAAATATACACATTCTCGAATAACATATCAGTATGTTTTTGATTGCAGTTACAAAGGATATAATTTCAAGAAATTAATAAGCGATCACATTTGAACATATTTCACCCAGGAAAAAAAAATATAATCTCAATTCTCTAAAACATTCGGTGTCAATGAATTGCCTATTACTCTAATGAAATAAATTGGCAATACATCACGAAAACAAAAGAGGCTAACGGAAATTCTAGACAAATAAAAATGTATATCATAAATTCCACTGACGAATTCAGACAAATGAAAAAAGAGAGACGTAAGTTGCGAGAAAAAGTTCATTTCATTATCAGGATGAAAATTTTGTCTTCATGTACGCCTTTTTAATATTACCAATGTTTGCTAGGTAATTTAGGTTTAGCCATAGTTTTGTATGGATACTCGAAAGAAAATGATTATGTTATAATACAATCTGAAGGAAAACAAATTTTACGTACTTTGATGGATCAATGAGTCATGGAATTAAGTCAAAAACTTCTAGAATTTAACGTACATAGAAATGCAATATAACCTTTATATGCCTAGATATATCTTTAGTCCGAAAGTCTACTCGAAGGTCAGTCTTGTATTTAAATGACAATATCGGTTTCGTAAAATAATATTTGGAAAAACAAAAGCATATATTATTCCTATTAATGAATAGTCCGTACACACTAATTTCTATGTGATTCTTTAAAAATCGACTTCGATCATGACAATTCTGAAAAAAAAATATGTCCTTTGTGATGTTCAAATAAAGATTGATTTAATTGAATGAGATATTTGTCAAATGTTATTGTGTATCTAATTTTTCATTGCTAATGGATAACTCATTTTGGCTTTACATGACAGTGTATTGAAAACGATAAAGCATCTCTGCTGATTGCACGTGCTTAGGTTTCAAATTATGAAAAATTGTATATTTGTAAAGATTGGTGTGGACAAAACGTTTTACTTTGTCTTAAGATTGCATTTTTCGTTGTAAATTACCAGTTCTGCCGCATAAAATCTATTAAATATTTCGTGAAATTTTCGATCTTTATTATTCTTTTAGTTTATATTTATAGAGAACATCCACGAGATCTTCCCAAAAAAAAGAGAGAGATCCATAGCAGTAGAATAAGTGCCGCCCACGTAGAAACTTGTATTATGTCCCATATATTTCATCCAATATGGCCGATAGACTTCCCCAAACAGCGTTAAAAGTATGGCTCTATTGCATTGTATTTAAAATATGTCAATTTGTTTGTAATTTTTGTAGTTTTGGAAAAGGGTTTTCTAAATAATAAGTCAAATGTATTACAAAAAAGTATGACCCTGGTTGCCAAAATACAAACGGGAAATTTAAGACAGTACATATCCACCCAAGTACATCGTTTCAATAGCAATGTTTCATTATTTTGATGGTTTCCACAACCCACCTTCATTGCTTTGATGATTACAACTCTTTCAATATCTGACATTAAATATGTTTATATGCCCTTGCATAATTAAAGAAATTTCTGTCATTTGTATCGTGTACTAATGTATGCGTCACTAAATCATCTACCTAGAATGTTAAGTATGTCCTCAATTTAATGCTGATTTTGTTGATGTCTCGGTTGAATGACCTGCAACGCTAAACAACCAATACATTGAAACTAAGAGAAACAGAATTAGTTACCACCATCATAGTTTAAAATCTAGTTCACATTACTCTGACTTACAACTTCGTGACATATTTTGTCATTTTACATCTAATGAACGTTGTATACTGATTACAAGGTATATGTATCTACATGCTAGAGATATATTACTATGCTGATTTAACTAATAAGTGAATGTAGGATCTGTATTAAGTTAACATCAATACATAAAGGTTTTCATTGTAAACTACCCTCGTCAAAATGTGCCAAAAGTTTTTGAACTTCTATTAAACTCATGGGGTATATTCCAGTCGATTACGGTAATCTTTTTTGTTTGGTTTTGTTGGTGACGCGTTTAATGCAGTGATTAGTCCATTACAAGTACAAGACTTTATGATTTATTCTAACGCGCTGCAGTTGCACATTGGGTGTTTGTGTGACAAAGGTGGCTGTTGGCCACAGTGCACGAAGGTTAAATACCTAAAATTTTCCCGACTGGCTGAATATGCCCGTTTGACAGCGTGTGAATATATATATATATATGGCAAATAGTTCCGAGTTCCTACTTTAGTGTTTGCAGTCAAAATGTTACCGGGCTGAAGTAAATTTTTATTATGATTTTAACATACAGTTTGGTAGCGTTCAGCTGTAGAGATAATTGCTGTGTGATTCTAGTGAGAATGTCTTTCCAGGGTTTGTTATTTTAAGCATTGCATGGATAAATGGTGTTGTATTTGATGTAGTAGTATTTCGGTTTCTTCCAATACGTTCAAGTACATACCAGTATGTTAATTGGTATGTTTGTTTAAGCATATGTTCCGCATTTTATGGTGCAACTACAGATATTTTATTAGCTATGGTAATTATATATTCCTTGGGTACTTTAAAGTTATTGTAGAGTACATTAGAAGTGTTGAGATAAGAAATAACTACAAGCAGACTATTGCTATATATGGTATGCACTTTTTGTCATTGTTTATTCATACATTAATTAAATTGAGTCATGAATTGATCATTGTCAGTAGATGTCGATGTTGAAATGTTTCAGGGATATTTATCCAATGCTGGTTCTGGATGTTCGAATTTGATTTGCGAACGCTGTTTATGTTTTAGTGCAACCGCATTTTTCTTTTCACATCCTCATCTTTCTTGCACAGTTACATTTGACTCTTTCAGAGGTCGTCTATAGCAATGGTCTGCAATAACAACACGCTAAATCAGGTATAGTACCTTATACTAATGAATGCGAAAGAGAACTTGGTAAATATATTTACAACTCTAGCACAACTTGGGTTTTGTTATAATTCATTAGACAATACAATAAAGTACGTAGAATACATATGTACCATTTGGAAACAGAAATCTATTAGAAAAGATTTTCCTCACTGTCACTGGTTGTCTCAAAAGAAGAAAATAATATCGAAGGGTTGTAAGAATTTCCAAAGGGCGGATCCAGAAAAGTTTGGTGACGGGGCGGGGTGTTGTGTTTATGAATCAAGATCCATTCAGCTTTATCGAAGTAAATACTAGATATAGATACACAGTGAGGGACCCTAACTTCAGACAAAATTTACTTTAAATGCTTAGTATTCATTAAGCTTACATGTATGTGTTTTCACTCTACTCTTTTACCTGGTTGGTGGATAGGGATGCATCCCCATCCCTGGAACCTTTACTGAAATTATCACATTCATCAAACTTTAGACAAAGTCTACACAAAGGCACTCAGAAAAAGAAATAAAAAAGATATAAATCACTGTGATGAGAAACTACATTTAAACAGTCAGAAGATCCGTTGGAGTCGCATTAGGAACTTTTCGTTGCAAAATAATGTCGTTGACTGACTAATATCCCAAATGGTCATATTTGGGCAGGTGTAGTGTCAGCCTACACGCACTAGCTAAACAGTTAAATGTAATTATGTATGAGCTAGTACAAAAGATGATTGAACTAGAGCTCAGTCTAGAAACTGAGCGAAAAGTGAGCGCTACTAGTAATGTGACCTCTAAGGTGGGGCTACATAACAGCGAATGTATGATCACATACGATATCATTACACAGAATTGTATGTTACACGCTATACACACACAATAACGTCAGCAAAATTAAGATTCAATAGGAAAAATCACAATACTGACTTCTGACGCTATTCAACAATGGCAGACCACAATACTGACTTTGATATTGTTAAACAAGTACATTGCACAATATAGACTTCTGACACTACTCAGCAATTTCAGTACATAATACTGACTTCTGACATTGTTTAACATGTCAGTGCACAATACTGACATCTGACATTGTTAGACAAGTACAGTGCACAATACTGACATCTGAAATTCTTAGACAAGTACAGTGCACAATACTGACATCTGACATTGTTAGACATGTACAGTGCACAATACTGACTTATGACATTGTTTAACATGTACAGTACATTAATACTGACTTCTGACATTGTTAGACATGTACAGTACATAATACTGACTTCTGACATTGTTTGACATGTACAGTACATAATACTGACTTCTGACATTGTTAGACATGTGCAGTACATAATCCTGACTTCCGACATTGTTAGACATGTACAGTGAAAATACTGATGTCTGACATTGTTCAACAAGTACAGTGCACAATGCTGACTTCTGACATTGTTCAACAAGTACAGTGCACAATACTGACATCTGACACTGTTTAATAAGTAGAGTGCACAATACTGATATCTGACACTGTTTAACAAGTACAGTGCACAATGCTGACTTCTGACATTGTTCAACAAGTACAGTGCACAATACTGACATCTGACACTGTTTAATAAGTACAGTACACAATACTCATATCTGACACTGTTTAACAGGTACAGTGCACAATACTGACATCTGACACTGTTTAACAGGTACAGTGCACAATACTGACATCTGGCACTGTTTAACAAGTACAGTGCACAATACTGACTTCTGACACTGTTTAACAGGTACAGTGCACAATACTGACTTCTGACACTGTTTAACAAGTACAGTGCACAATACTGACATCTGACACTGTTTAACAAGTACAGTGCACAATACTGACATCTGACAATGTTTAACAGGTACAGTGCACAATACTGACTTCTGACACTGTTTAACAAGTACAGTACACAATACTGACATCTGACACTGTTTAACAAATACAGTGCACAATACTGATATCTGGCACTGTTTAAAAAGTACAGTGCACAATACTGACATCTGACACTGTTTAACAAGTACAGTGCACAATACTGATATCTGGCACTGTTTAACAGGTACAGTGCACAATACTGATATCTGACAATGTTTAACAAGTACAGTGCACAATACTGACATCTGGCACTGTTTAACAGGTACAGTGCACAATACTGATATCTGACACTGTTTAACAAGTACAGTGCACAATACTGACATCTGGCACTGTTTAACAGGTACAGTGCACAATACTGATATCTGACACTGTTTAACAAGTACAATGCACAATACTGATATCTGGCACTGTTTAACAGGTACAGTGCACAATACTGATATCTGACACTGTTTAACAAGTACAGTGCACAATACTGACATCTGGCACTGTTTAACAAGTACAGTGCACAATACTGACATCTGACACTGTTTAACAAGTACAGTGCACAATACTGACATCTGACACTTTTAACAAGTGCAGTGCACAATACTGACTTCTGACACTGTTTAACAAGTACAGTACACAATACTGACATCTGACACTGTTTAATAAGTACAGTACACAATACTGACATCTGACACTGTTTAATAAGTACAGTACACAATACTGACATCTGACACTGTTTAATAAGTACAGTACACAATACTGACATCTGACACTGTTTAATAAGTACAGTGCACAATACTGACATCTGACAATGTTTAATAAGTACAGTACACAATACTGACATCTGATACTGTTTAATAAGTATAGTGCACAATACTGACATCTGACAATGTTTAACATGTACAGTACACAATACTGACATCTGACAGTGTTTAATAAGTACAGTACACAATACTGACATCTGACACTGTTTAACATGTACAGTGCACAATACTGACATCTGACAATGTTTAACATGTACAGTGCACAATACTGACATCTGACAATGTTTAACAAGTACAGTGCACAATACTGACATCTGACACTGTTTAACAAGTACAATACACAATACTGACATCTGACACTGTTTAACAAGTACAATACACAATACTGACATCTGACAATGCTTAACAGGTACAGTGCACAATACTGATATCTGGCACTGTTTAACAAGTACAGTGCACAATACTGACATCTGGCACTGTTTAACAAGTACAGTGCACAATACTGACATCTGACACTTTTAACAAGTACAGTGCACAATATTGACTTCTGACACTGTTTAACAAGTACAGTGCACAATACTGATATCTGGCACTGTTTAACAAGTACAGTGCACAATACTGACATCTGGCAATGTTTAACATGTACAGTGCACAATACTGACATCTGACACTGTTTAATAAGTACAGTACACAATACTGACATCTGACAATGTTTAACAGGTACAGTGCACAATACTGACTTCTGACACTGTTTAACAAGTACAGTACACAATACTGACATCTGACAATGTTTAACATGTACAGTGCACAATACTGACTTCTGACACTGTTTAATAAGTACAGTACACAATACTGACATCTGACAATGTTTAACAGGTACAGTGCACAATACTGAATTCTGACACTGTTTAACAAGTACAGTGCACAATACTGACATCTGACACTGTTTAATAAGTACACTGCACAATACTGACATCTGACACTGTTTAATAAGTACAGTGCACAATACTGACATCTGACACTGTTTAATAAGTACAGTGCACAATACTGACTTCTGACACTGTTTAATAAGTACAGTACACAATACAGACATCTGATAATGTTTAACAGGTACAGTGCACAATACTGATATCTGACCCTGTTTAATAAGTACAGTACACAATACTGACATCTGACGATGTTTAACAGGTACAGTGCACAATACTGATATCTGACACTGTTTAATAAGTACAGTACACAATACTGACTTCTGACAATGTTTAATAAGTACAGTGCACAATACTGACATCTGACACTGTTTAACAATTACAGTGCACAATACTGACTTCTGACACTGTTTAATAAGTACAGTACACAATACAGACATCTGATAATGTTTAACAGGTACAGTGCACAATACTGACATCTGACCCTGTTTAATAAGTACAGTACACAATACTGACATCTGACGATGTTTAACAGGTACAGTGCACAATACTGATATCTGACACTGTTTAATAAGTACAGTACACAATACTGACTTCTGACAATGTTTAATAAGTACAGTGCACAATACTGACATCTGACACTGTTTAACAATTACAGTGCACAATACTGACTTCTGACACTGTTTAATAAGTACAGTGCACAATACTGACATCTGACACTGTTTAACAAGTACAGTGCACAATACTGACATCTGACACTGTTTAATAAGTACAGTACACAATACTGACATCTGACAATGTTTAACAGGTACAGTGCGCAATACTGATATCTGACACTGTTTAATAAGTACAGTACACAATACTGACTTCTGACACTGTTTAATAAGTACAGTGCACAATACTGACATCTGACAATGTTTAACATGTACAGTGCACCATACTGATATCTGGGACTGTTTAGTAAGTACAGTACACAATACTGACATCTGACAATGTTTAACATGTACAGTGCACAATACTGACATCTGACACTGTTTAATAAGTACAGTACACAATACTGACATCTGACAATGTTTAACATGTACAGTGCACAATACTGACATCTGACACTGTTTAATAAGTAAGTACAGTGCACAATACTGACATCTGACACTGTTTAACAAGTACAGTACACAATACTGACATCTGACAATGTTTAACAAGTACAGTGCACAATACTGACATCTGACAATGTTTAACATGTACAGTGCACAATACTGACATCTGACACTGTTTAATAAGTACAGTACACAATACTGACATCTGACAATGTTTAACATGTACAGTGCACAATACTGACATCTGACACTGTTTAACAAGTACAGTGCACAATACTGACATCTGACACTGTTTAACAAGTACAGTGCACAATACTGACATCTGACACTGTTTAATAAGTACAGTACACAATACTGACATCTGACACTGTTTAATAAGTACAGTGCACAATACTGACATCTGACAATGTTTAATAAGTACAGTACACAATACTGACATCTGACACTGTTTAATAAGTACAGTACACAATACTGACATCTGACAATGTTTAATAAGTACAGTGCACAATACTGACATCTGACAATGTTTAATAAGTACAGTGCACAATACTGACATCTGACACT
Source organism: Sinonovacula constricta (assembly GCA_007844125.1). NCBI lineage: Eukaryota > Metazoa > Mollusca > Bivalvia > Cardiida > Solecurtidae > Sinonovacula > Sinonovacula constricta. The sequence continues at coordinate 4,360,706 of CM017572.1, forward strand.
GTTTAATAAGAACAGTGCACAATACTGACATCTGACACTGTTTAATAAGTACAGTACACAATACTGACATCTGACAATGTTTAATAAGTACAGTACACAATACTGACATCTGACAATGTTTAACAAGTACAGTGCACAATACTGACATCTGACACTGTTTAATAAGTACAGTACACAATACTGACATCTGACACTGTTTAATAAGTATAGTGCACAATACTGACTTCTGACAATGTTTAACATGTACTGTACACAATACTGACATCTGACACTGTTTAATAAGTACAGTACACAATACTGACATCTGACACTGTTTAACATGTACAGTGCACAATACTGACATCTGACAATGTTTAACATGTACAGTGTACAATACTGACATCTGACAATGTTTAACAAGTACAGTGCACAATACTGACATCTGACACTGTTTAACAAGTACAGTGCACAATACTGACATCTGACAATGTTTAATAAGTACAGTGCACAATACTGACATCTGACAATGTTTAACATGTACAGCGCACAATACTGACATCTGACAATGTTTAACATGTACAGTGTACAATACTGACATCTGACAATGTTTAACAAGTACAATGCACAATACTGACATCTGACACTGTTTAACAAGTACAGTACACAATACTGACATCTGACAATGCTTAACAGGTACAGTGCACAATACTGATATCTGGCACTGTTTAACAAGTACAGTGCACAATACTGACATCTGGCACTGTTTAACAAGTACAGTGCACAATACTGACATCTGACACTTTTAACAAGTACAGTGCACAATACTGACTTCTGACACTGTTTAACAAGTACAGTGCACAATACTGATATCTGGCACTGTTTAACATGTACAGTGCACAATACTGACATCTGACACTGTTTAACAAGTACAGTACACAATACTGACATCTGACAATGATTAACAGGTACAGTGCACAATACTGTCTTCTGACACTGTTTAACAAGTACAGTACACAATACTGACATCTGACAATGTTTAACAGGTACAGTGCACAATACTGATATCTGGCACTGTTTAACAAGTACAGTGCACAATACTGACTTCTGACACTGTTTAACAAGTACAGTGCACAATACTGACATCTGACACTTTTAACAAGTACAGTGCACAATACTGATATCTGGCACTGTTTAACAAGTACAGTGCACAATACTGACATCTGGCACTGTTTAACATGTACAGTGCACAATACTGACATCTGACACTGTTTAACAAGTACAGTACACAATACTGACATCTGACAATGATTAACAGGTACAGTGCACAATACTGTCTTCTGACACTGTTAAACAAGTACAGTACACAATACTGACATCTGACAATGTTTAACAAGTACAGTGCACAATACTGACATCTGACACTTTTAACAAGTACAGTGCACAATACTGATATCTGGCACTGTTTAACAAGTACAGTGCACAATACTGACATCTGGCACTGTTTAACATGTACAGTGCACAATACTGACATCTGACACTGTTTAACAAGTACAGTACACAATACTGACATCTGACAATGATTAACAGGTACAGTGCACAATACTGTCTTCTGACACTGTTTAACAAGTACAGTACACAATACTGACATCTGACAATGTTTAACATGTACAGTGCACAATACTGACATCTGACACTGTTTAACAAGTACAGTGCACAAGACTGACATCTGACACTGTTTAACAAGTACAGTGCACAATACTGACATCTGACACTGTTTAATAAGTACAGTACACAATACTGACATCTGACACTGTTTAATAAGTACAGTGCACAATACTGACATCTGACAATGTTTAATAAGTACAGTACACAATACTGACATCTGACACTGTTTAATAAGTACAGTACACAATACTGACATCTGACAATGTTTAATAAGTACAGTGCACAATACTGACATCTGACAATGTTTAATAAGTACAGTGCACAATACTGACATCTGACACTGTTTAATAAGAACAGTGCACAATACTGACATCTGACACTGTTTAATAAGTACAGTACACAATACTGACATCTGACAATGTTTAATATGTACAGTACACAATACTGACATCTGAAACTGTTTAATAAGTACAGTACACAATACTGACATCTGACAATGTTTAACAAGTACAGTGCACAATACTGACATCTGACACTGTTTAATAAGTACAGTACACAATACTGACATCTGACACTGTTTAATAAGTATAGTGCACAATACTGACTTCTGACAATGTTTAACATGTACTGTACACAATACTGACATCTGACACTGTTTAATAAGTACAGTACACAATACTGACATCTGACACTGTTTAACATGTACAGTGCACAATACTGACATCTGACAATGTTTAACATGTACAGTGTACAATACTGACATCTGACAATGTTTAACAAGTACAGTGCACAATACTGACATCTGACACTGTTTAACAAGTACAGTGCACAATACTGACATCTGACAATGTTTAATAAGTACAGTGCACAATACTGACATCTGACAATGTTTAACATGTACAGCGCACAATACTGACATCTGACAATGTTTAACATGTACAGTGTACAATACTGACATCTGACAATGTTTAACAAGTACAATGCACAATACTGACATCTGACACTGTTTAACAAGTACAGTACACAATACTGACATCTGACAATGCTTAACAGGTACAGTGCACAATACTGATATCTGGCACTGTTTAACAAGTACAGTGCACAATACTGACATCTGGCACTGTTTAACAAGTACAGTGCACAATACTGACATCTGACACTTTTAACAAGTACAGTGCACAATACTGACTTCTGACACTGTTTAACAAGTACAGTGCACAATACTGATATCTGGCACTGTTTAACATGTACAGTGCACAATACTGACATCTGACACTGTTTAACAAGTACAGTACACAATACTGACATCTGACAATGATTAACAGGTACAGTGCACAATACTGTCTTCTGACACTGTTTAACAAGTACAGTACACACTACTGACATCTGACAATGTTTAACAGGTACAGTGCACAATACTGATATCTGGCACTGTTTAACAAGTACAGTGCACAATACTGACTTCTGACACTGTTTAACAAGTACAGTGCACAATACTGACATCTGACACTTTTAACAAGTACAGTACACAATACTGACATCTGACAATGATTAACAGGTACAGTGCACAATACTGTCTTCTGACACTGTTTAACAAGTACAGTACACAATACTGACATCTGACAATGTTTAACAGGTACAGTGCACAATACTGATATCTGGCACTGTTTAACAAGTACAGTGCACAATACTGACTTCTGACACTGTTTAACAAGTACAGTGCACAATACTGACTTCTGACACTGTTTAACAAGTACAGTGCACAATACTGACATCTGACACTTTTAACAAGTACAGTGCACAATACTGATATCTGGCACTGTTTAACAAGTACAGTGCACAATACTGACATCTGGCACTGTTTAACATGTACAGTGCACAATACTGACATCTGACACTGTTTAACAAGTACAGTACACAATACTGACATCTGACAATGATTAACAGGTACAGTGCACAATACTGTCTTCTGACACTGTTTAACAAGTACAGTGCACAATACTGACATCTGACAATGTTTAACATGTACAGTGCACAATACTGACATCTGACACTGTTTAACAAGTACAGTGCACAATACTGACATCTGACACTGTTTAACAAGTACAGTGCACAATACTGACATCTGACACTGTTTAATAAGTACAGTACACAATACTGACATCTGACACTGTTTAATAAGTACAGTGCACAATACTGACATCTGACAATGTTTAATAAGTACAGTACACAATACTGACATCTGACACTGTTTAATAAGTACAGTACACAATACTGACATCTGACAATGTTTAATAAGTACAGTGCACAATACTGACATCTGACAATGTTTAATAAGTACAGTGCACAATACTGACATCTGACACTGTTTAATAAGAACAGTGCACAATACTGACATCTGACACTGTTTAATAAGTACAGTACACAATACTGACATCTGACAATGTTTAATATGTACAGTACACAATACTGACATCTGAAACTGTTTAATAAGTACAGTACACAATACTGACATCTGACAATGTTTAACAAGTACAGTGCACAATACTGACATCTGACACTGTTTAATAAGTACAGTACACAATACTGACATCTGACACTGTTTAATAAGTATAGTGCACAATACTGACTTCTGACAATGTTTAACATGTACTGTACACAATACTGACATCTGACACTGTTTAATAAGTACAGTACACAATACTGACATCTGACACTGTTTAACATGTACAGTGCACAATACTGACATCTGACAATGTTTAACATGTACAGTGTACAATACTGACATCTGGCACTGTTTAACATGTACAGTGCACAATACTGACATCTGACACTGTTTAACAAGTACAGTACACAATACTGACATCTGACAATGATTAACAGGTACAGTGCACAATACTGTCTTTTGACACTGTTAAACAAGTACAGTACACAATACTGACATCTGACAATGTTTAACAAGTACAGTGCACAATACTGACATCTGACACTTTTAACAAGTACAGTGCACAATACTGATATCTGGCACTGTTTAACAAGTACAGTGCACAATACTGACATCTGGCACTGTTTAACATGTACAGTGCACAATACTGACATCTGACACTGTTTAACAAGTACAGTACACAATACTGACATCTGACAATGATTAACAGGTACAGTGCACAATACTGTCTTCTGACACTGTTTAACAAGTACAGTACACAATACTGACATCTGACAATGTTTAACATGTACAGTGCACAATACTGACATCTGACACTGTTTAACAAGTACAGTGCACAATACTGACATCTGACACTGTTTAACAAGTACAGTGCACAATACTGACATCTGACACTGTTTAATAAGTACAGTACACAATACTGACATCTGACACTGTTTAATAAGTACAGTGCACAATACTGACATCTGACAATGTTTAATAAGTACAGTACACAATACTGACATCTGACACTGTTTAATAAGTACAGTACACAATACTGACATCTGACAATGTTTAATAAGTACAGTGCACAATACTGACATCTGACAATGTTTAATAAGTACAGTGCACAATACTGACATCTGACACTGTTTAATAAGAACAGTGCACAATACTGACATCTGACACTGTTTAATAAGTACAGTACACAATACTGACATCTGACAATGTTTAATAAGTACAGTACACAATACTGACATCTGACAATGTTTAACAAGTACAGTGCACAATACTGACATCTGACACTGTTTAATAAGTACAGTACACAATACTGACATCTGACACTGTTTAATAAGTATAGTGCACAATACTGACTTCTGACAATGTTTAACATGTACTGTACACAATACTGACATCTGACACTGTTTAATAAGTACAGTACACAATACTGACATCTGACACTGTTTAACATGTACAGTGCACAATACTGACATCTGACAATGTTTAACATGTACAGTGTACAATACTGACATCTGACAATGTTTAACAAGTACAGTGCACAATACTGACATCTGACACTGTTTAACAAGTACAGTGCACAATACTGACATCTGACAATGTTTAATAAGTACAGTGCACAATACTGACATCTGACAATGTTTAACATGTACAGCGCACAATACTGACATCTGACAATGTTTAACATGTACAGTGTACAATACTGACATCTGACAATGTTTAACAAGTACAATGCACAATACTGACATCTGACACTGTTTAACAAGTACAGTACACAATACTGACATCTGACAATGCTTAACAGGTACAGTGCACAATACTGATATCTGGCACTGTTTAACAAGTACAGTGCACAATACTGACATCTGGCACTGTTTAACAAGTACAGTGCACAATACTGACATCTGACACTTTTAACAAGTACAGTGCACAATACTGACTTCTGACACTGTTTAACAAGTACAGTGCACAATACTGATATCTGGCACTGTTTAACATGTACAGTGCACAATACTGACATCTGACAATGTTTAATAAGTACAGTGCACAATACTGACATCTGACAATGTTTAATAAGTACAGTGCACAATACTGACATCTGACACTGTTTAATAAGAACAGTGCACAATACTGACATCTGACACTGTTTAATAAGTACAGTACACAATACTGACATCTGACAATGTTTAATAAGTACAGTACACAATACTGACATCTGACAATGTTTAACAAGTACAGTGCACAATACTGACATCTGACACTGTTTAATAAGTACAGTACACAATACTGACATCTGACACTGTTTAATAAGTATAGTGCACAATACTGACTTCTGACAATGTTTAACATGTACTGTACACAATACTGACATCTGACACTGTTTAATAAGTACAGTACACAATACTGACATCTGACACTGTTTAACATGTACAGTGCACAATACTGACATCTGACAATGTTTAACATGTACAGTGTACAATACTGACATCTGACAATGTTTAACAAGTACAGTGCACAATACTGACATCTGACACTGTTTAACAAGTACAGTGCACAATACTGACATCTGACAATGTTTAATAAGTACAGTGCACAATACTGACATCTGACAATGTTTAACATGTACAGCGCACAATACTGACATCTGACAATGTTTAACATGTACAGTGTACAATACTGACATCTGACAATGCTTAACAGGTACAGTGCACAATACTGATATCTGGCACTGTTTAACAAGTACAGTGCACAATACTGACATCTGGCACTGTTTAACAAGTACAGTGCACAATACTGACATCTGACACTTTTAACAAGTACAGTGCACAATACTGACTTCTGACACTGTTTAACAAGTACAGTGCACAATACTGATATCTGGCACTGTTTAACATGTACAGTGCACAATACTGACATCTGACACTGTTTAACAAGTACAGTACACAATACTGACATCTGACAATGATTAACAGGTACAGTGCACAATACTGTCTTCTGACACTGTTTAACAAGTACAGTACACAATACTGACATCTGACAATGTTTAACAGGTACAGTGCACAATACTGATATCTGGCACTGTTTAACAAGTACAGTGCACAATACTGACTTCTGACACTGTTTAACAAGTACAGTGCACAATACTGACATCTGACACTTTTAACAAGTACAGTACACAATACTGACATCTGACAATGATTAACAGGTACAGTGCACAATACTGTCTTCTGACACTGTTTAACAAGTACAGTACACAATACTGACATCTGACAATGTTTAACAGGTACAGTGCACAATACTGATATCTGGCACTGTTTAACAAGTACAGTGCACAATACTGACTTCTGACACTGTTTAACAAGTACAGTGCACAATACTGACTTCTGACACTGTTTAACAAGTACAGTGCACAATACTGACATCTGACACTTTTAACAAGTACAGTGCACAATACTGATATCTGGCACTGTTTAACAAGTACAGTGCACAATACTGACATCTGGCACTGTTTAACATGTACAGTGCACAATACTGACATCTGACACTGTTTAACAAGTACAGTACACAATACTGACATCTGACAATGATTAACAGGTACAGTGCACAATACTGTCTTCTGACACTGTTTAACAAGTACAGTGCACAATACTGACATCTGACAATGTTTAACATGTACAGTGCACAATACTGACATCTGACACTGTTTAACAAGTACAGTGCACAATACTGACATCTGACACTGTTTAACAAGTACAGTGCACAATACTGACATCTGACACTGTTTAATAAGTACAGTACACAATACTGACATCTGACACTGTTTAATAAGTACAGTGCACAATACTGACATCTGACAATGTTTAATAAGTACAGTACACAATACTGACATATGACACTGTTTAATAAGTACAGTACACAATACTGACATCTGACAATGTTTAATAAGTACAGTGCACAATACTGACATCTGACAATGTTTAATAAGTACAGTGCACAATACTGACATCTGACACTGTTTAATAAGAACAGTGCACAATACTGACATCTGACACTGTTTAATAAGTACAGTACACAATACTGACATCTGACAATGTTTAATATGTACAGTACACAATACTGACATCTGAAACTGTTTAATAAGTACAGTACACAATACTGACATCTGACAATGTTTAACAAGTACAGTGCACAATACTGACATCTGACACTGTTTAATAAGTACAGTACACAATACTGACATCTGACACTGTTTAATAAGTATAGTGCACAATACTGACTTCTGACAATGTTTAACATGTACTGTACACAATACTGACATCTGACACTGTTTAATAAGTACAGTACACAATACTGACATCTGACACTGTTTAACATGTACAGTGCACAATACTGACATCTGACAATGTTTAACATGTACAGTGTACAATACTGACATCTGACAATGTTTAACAAGTACAGTGCACAATACTGACATCTGACACTGTTTAACAAGTACAGTGCACAATACTGACATCTGACAATGTTTAATAAGTACAGTGCACAATACTGACATCTGACAATGTTTAACATGTACAGCGCACAATACTGACATCTGACAATGTTTAACATGTACAGTGTACAATACTGACATCTGACAATGTTTAACAAGTACAATGCACAATACTGACATCTGACACTGTTTAACAAGTACAGTACACAATACTGACATCTGACAATGCTTAACAGGTACAGTGCACAATACTGATATCTGGCACTGTTTAACAAGTACAGTGCACAATACTGACATCTGGCACTGTTTAACAAGTACAGTGCACAATACTGACATCTGACACTTTTAACAAGTACAGTGCACAATACTGACTTCTGACACTGTTTAACAAGTACAGTGCACAATACTGATATCTGGCACTGTTTAACATGTACAGTGCACAATACTGACATCTGACACTGTTTAACAAGTACAGTACACAATACTGACATCTGACAATGATTAACAGGTACAGTGCACAATACTGTCTTCTGACACTGTTTAACAAGTACAGTACACAATACTGACATCTGACAATGTTTAACAGGTACAGTGCACAATACTGATATCTGGCACTGTTTAACAAGTACAGTGCACAATACTGACTTCTGACACTGTTTAACAAGTACAGTGCACAATACTGACATCTGACACTTTTAACAAGTACAGTACACAATACTGACATCTGACAATGATTAACAGGTACAGTGCACAATACTGTCTTCTGACACTGTTTAACAAGTACAGAACACAATACTGACATCTGACAATGTTTAACAGGTACAGTGCACAATACTGATATCTGGCACTGTTTAACAAGTACAGTGCACAATACTGACTTCTGACACTGTTTAACAAGTACAGTGCACAATACTGACTTCTGACACTGTTTAACAAGTACAGTACACAATACTGACATCTGGCACTGTTTAACAAGCACAGTGCACAATACTGACTTCTGGTACTGTTTAACAAGCACAGTGCACAATACTGACTTCTGGTACTGTTTAACAAGTACAGCGCACAATACTGACATTTGGCACTGTTTAATAAGTACAGTGCACAATACTGACTTCTGACAATGTTTTTTAACAAGTACAGTGCACAATACTGGCTTCTGGCACTGTTTAACAAGTACAGCGCACAATACTGACATTTGGCACTCTTTAACAAGTACAGTGAACAATACAGACTCCTAGCACTGTTTATAAGTACAGTACACAGACACAGTTATGATCATATTGGCAACGTCCAGCTAGTTATTTACTGAGGAAGACCCTAGGCTGGTTACAACCACTGGTGCACCGCAGGTAAGCTGGAAAATCTCCACACATCGAAATTCTCCGCCTAACAGGGACTCAACATATACAGTGAGGGACTGAAGCAGATGAACAGGATGCTACAACCATTTAATCTTGTTTGGTTCTGGTTTTTTTTCTCGATTCATAAAGTTAATTTCATTTATAATCAAACATTTGTGTGTAGTTTTTTTTCTAATCGAAATAATACCCCTTTCTTTTCTAAACACTGTGGACATTATTTTTCAATAGTCTAGTCTGGTCATGTTTTTTATTGAATCAGAAAGTTAATTATACTTATAATCAAATATTTTCTGTAGTTTTTCTAATCGAAATAATACCCCATTCTTTTCCAAAAACTGTGGATTTCCAAACACTGTGGACATTATTTTTCAATGACGTCACTACTTTCGTCAAAACTTATCAAAGAAAACATCAGCACTTGGACAATTCGGATTTAAATTTAAATCGGTTTTCTTCTCATTGCTTGCATTTAAGAAACCCATGAGGAAGTGCAAGGTTAGAGCTCTGTAAAACCGGTTTAAGCATCCCAGTTCACCCATATTGCCGACTGACCGTTCCAGGACGGTAACTGTTGGGTTTGCTCTTCTCGTTAAATCATCACAAATTTGTTCTTACTTTTCACTTGGCTTGCATGTGAAATACCTTTGTCAGAATTTGGTTTCTGTTGCAAAGCTCAAAGGACTTTGTCATATATTCTTATTTACAAGTCAGCAATTGTAACCGCTCCACCACGGCGCCCCACTTTAAGTGAAAAGTGACGCACCCCTCTGGTCATTTACAAACAGGCAATGTCTATCTGAGCTATGATGCACATTTAGCCATTTTAAACTGTGAAAACGAAAAATGTGACCACTTTTAAGATCACGTTATATCATCGTCAGGATAATTCCGCTGTGACATTGATAACTGTTTTATCAGACATTCGTATCGTGCTTATTTGGCAGGAAGGATTACATGGTCTATCAGATTGAGGTAGCGTTCAAAATCGCTTTCAATTTGACTGAAGTGTGGGGGTATGTACAACTATCTGCACACCACGGGGGTAAGATATTGTCACATGTAATTTGATGTAGACAAACTTTCGGATACAACCTTTAGAACAACAGTTGATACCTTGTTTCCTTTTGTCATCATCGACTTTGCTTTAAGAGAAAAGCAGTTATAAAAGAATACAAGAATAATTAAAAAATAAATGAGGAGTCTTTATTTTCAAAATTGTGGGTCAATAAACACTTAGATTAATTTTGATTACACAACTTCAGGAAAAAATATGTGTCGTCATTTCTCTTTGTCCATTCATGCTTTTGGACAACATTGTATATACTGGGTAGAAACATAGCAAAATCAATGTCTTTCTCCAACTCAGCTGGGTAACCCTGTGTATGATGTCTTTGGAAGATGTATTGTTGCTATAAAAGAGTAGGAGGTAATCTTCTTAAAAGAAACTTCTTGCAGTATTGTCAAGGAAGATTCCATTTAACTTTCTATTTATCAATGTATGTAGCCAGTGAAGCCCGTTTACTGAAGGTGGCCTGTAATGCTTGTTATATGGACCACCTCCTGGAAGTAAAGAAGAACAAAAAGTTGAACATAACTGTTAAAAATGTTGGAATGTTAGCCTGGTGTGATAGCACAATCAATCTATACAATAGTCACGTCGTGGCCAGGAGTAAAATCCTACCAGAAAGCTAATTCTTCTTTTCTTATATATATACTTTTTCTGTATCTATATATACCTATTGATCTACTTCTGTTAATCAGTATATAAATGAAAAATGTTAAGATAATGTTTATTTTTAACTGCATGTTACATGTTCACTACAGTTAACTGTAACAAGTTGTTTATGTCATACCATTAATGGGATATGTAAAAATGAAACAGAAAAGGACTGTGATTTGTATAATCTGTAAAACTAAATAGTTTGCATTAATGTTATTTATCATTATACTTGAATTTAATTGCAGTCAGTTTGGAGAAATAAGATTCTAGACTTTAATTTTATTGAGATAGTTATTAAAAGGATTTTATTTAATTTTTATTTTTTTATCAGATACACCAACCTGCTTACGATAACTCTCACTGTGCAGCTCCCTGTAAAGTATGGAATCTTACTGCATTTCCCGGAATCGTTTCAGACCACTAGAAAAAGTAAAAGATTTCTGACAATATATGTTGGTAACATTGTAAATATATTGTCTATTCCTTCAGTAGTGCATACTTGCATGTCATTTTATCATTGTAAAACTGCAGCCGCGGGTATTTGATGAGTATTTGATGAGCCAATCCTTACAAAAATCCCATTAAACAAGAGTTTTGTTGCTTCACTTTTGAAAACGTTGGTGTTTGTGTTTTACTACAATCATTACTAATGGTACTTTCGCAACCCGTTTTCGTGCTCGGACTTGAAAAAAAAAGATGCGAAGCGCAGTTGCTTAGCCAATTATGTTTCCTGGTCTAGACAACACGTTCCTCTTTGTGTACGTGACACATGAAGATGCCGAGCCATGGTCTTACATACGCTTTTATTTAATGTTTACAGAAGAATTCCAAGCGTCTTTATAGTGTACCAAGCATGTGCTGGTTGTTTACGCATGTTCAATGTTTGAATTTCACTTTCTGTGGTCAATAAGTTCGTGACCTTTATTCATTCAAGTCAAGCAACCGTACAAAGTTTAAATAAGCTTTTTTTTCTTTTAGTTTCTCAGAAAAAACTATTTATATGAGGGACAGGAACTCTCTGCATTGAAGCAATAAAGCCTTTTACTTAATTAGATTCTGTCACTAGGCCAGTGGCTACTATACATCCGTAGGAAGTTTCATTCATTTAATCAATTGTTTCTTTTATTGACTAAAAAGAAATACATTTTGCACCTTTAACTTATGATTCAGAAACCTGCACGTCATGTAAACTTGTAAATATTTAATGCATCTTTCAAAGGTTTACAGCTAAATGTAGGTCTATATTTTTTCGTAGAGACTGTGAGCTGACTGATGTTCGGTCGGGCATAACAGTGCGTAAAAAATTAATCAATGTTTTTTTTATTCTGCACCATTAACTTATAACTCGGAGAAATTGGCCACATGTAATCATGTCTGGTTGAAAAATCATGAATCTTTCAAAAATTAATCGTTTAATATAGGACTATTTTTTTGCGAAGGTAATGTGAGCTGAGTCGTGTTCGGTCGGACATGCGACCTGGATTTTGTAGCTATGACGGTTAGTTCGGTTAGCGCACTGAACACACAAAAAATATGGTTAGAGGAGTTTATAAGCATCCTCACTCGGTACTCCTCGGGTAATTACGTCCTCTACGTAATCACCTCGGAAATAATGCTGTCGCCGCCATATTGACGAACTACATCCAAAATGGCAATCGTACCTACTCGGCGATCTCCGGCAAGCTTTGGATATAGACATCACCGAAGCGTGATCCGATGGCATGCAGGGTAATAACTGGTATATTACACTTTTACCGAATCCTGTTGGTAATATACATATACATTGTAGTATCAACTAAGTTAAAAATATTCTTCAACGAAGCAATCTGCTCTTCTTTCAAGGAGTGTTGAATCTCCATCATATCTAAAGCGTACTGCATGCACTTTGAAAAGTCAGCCATCTTTGTTTACATAATCCAATGAGAAGTTATTCGCCGGGGCAAATCACCAACTGGTGTATTCCTACAACTACATACGAGGCTATTTATCCGAAGCTTGTCGGAGATCGCCGAGTAGGTACGATTGAAGCATCCTGGCACACAGATCTTCGTCACCCAGACGCTCGCAAGGAAAACGGTTGCGTATAGGTGGAGATAAGGTGGGGGGACGGCATTGTGCTGGAGACCTGACCTGAGGTTACTTGCCATTTCGCCCAATAAACTTCTTAATTGGATTGACACTTGTCATTTTAAGTGTGATAGACCAGCAGTTAAAATTAATCTAATCAGCTAAGAATTTTATTATTTTATATAAATCTCACTGCTGTGAACAATGCGGCATAAGCCGATCGAAAAGGAATGTAGCCAACGAAGCACCGATTTTATGCGATTTTAAAATCGCCAAGGGATCTGGTGCGACTTAATTTGGCGCCAGGCAACTTCAATATTTTGTTGAAATCCCATTTAAAAGATGTTTCTGTAAATAATTTATGTCGTAAAGGCATTGTTCATCATTACTCTCTTTATTCGGCTGTTAAACTACAACACAAAATTCCAAAAATTATCCCGTGTGGACTTGAATACAGCACATTCAGAATCGTTAACTAGTTATGTTTGGCTATGCATATGTAAAACAACACATTGTGTTCCAAACCCTACCACCTAAATAGGCATACCATGTATGAAACGTAGGAATTTGCATTTTGAGTGCATTTCCAATCTTGAAAACGATATAATGATAAACGCAAAAATATCAGTGCGCTTAACAAAATGCATTTAAATTTCGATATTTCGTAAATGAAATCATATCCCATTTTTATGAACGACGCTATTCGACACTGGTGAACAATGCGAATATTGATGTGTATGGTATAAAACAAATATTGTTACAGTATGCAAGCACGTTTTACTTTTGAGGCTGCTTAGCAAGGAGAGTACAAAATAATTACTTTAAAAACTGTTCAACATGTAGATTACATGATATTGGAATGTTACACATCAGCAAGAAAAAATCATGGAAATGGCTTCTGGCGCAAGTAGACAAGAACGTTACATTTAAGGGGCTGACTTCTGATTTGTAAACCTGAATGGTACGATACTTCTGTAACTGCTAGACAATGAGATTACATAATAAGAATAAATGACAAAGTCTTATGAGCATTGCAAATTATACCAAAAATTGAAAACTAGGATAAAGGCATTCACATATAATCCAAATGTAGAAGTAAGAACAAATCTGTCATACGTAATTGAACAAAAAGAGCAAAAGTCAACCGTTAACGCTTTGTCACTTTAAAACTGACTTTTGTAAATATAACACAAATGAATACACAATCCGGTCTTCTGACATTAACAATGTAAATACATTAAACGGACAATTCTGACACTGTTAGAAAATAGGAGTACATAATACTGACACTGCTGACCCTGTAACAACAGTAAAGTACAGAATACTGGTAATTCGGACACAGATCAACAAGTGCATGAAACTGATATTTCTGACACTGTTTAACAAAAAGAGTACATAATACTGACACGTCTGACATTGTTTAATGATTTGAGTACACAGTACTGACACGTCTGACATTGTTTAACAAGTAGAGTACATAATACTGACACGTCTGACATTGTTTAATGATTTGAGTACACAGTACTGATTTTTCTGACACTGTTTAACAAAAAGAGTACACAATACTGACACGTCTGACATTGTTTAATGATTTGAGTACACAGTACTGACATTTCTGATACTGTTTAACAATGAGAGTAAACAATAATGACACTTTGTACACTGTTTAACAAGTAGGGTACATAATACTGACACGTCTGATACAGTTTAACAATGAGAGTAAACAATAATGACACTTTGTACACTGTTTAACAAGTAGGGTACATAATACTGACACGTCTGATACAGTTTAACAATGAGAGTAAACAATAATGACACTTTGTACACTGTTTAACAAGTAGGGTACATAATACTGACACGTCTGATACAGTTTAACAAGGATAGTAAACAATAATGACACTTTGTACACTGTTTAACAAGTAGGGTACATAATACTGACATTTACTGATACTGTTTAACAATGAGAGTAAACAATAATGACACTTTGTACACTGTTTAACAAGTAGGGTACATAATACTGACACTTCTGATACAGTTTAACAAGTAGAATACACAGTACTGACACTTCTGACATTGTTTACCAAGAGTGCAAAATATTAACACTACTGACATTAAAAATTGGTACAATGCCGGCACTGATTACACCCGCATTTAACTTTTTTGATTTCTGTTCCACTACATTACTGCTTACAGCAATGCCGTTCGTCTCCAGAAATGCACGAGCATATGACTTCTTTCCGGACAATTTTGTGAGGTCATTTCCACCATCCCCTAAACAATACGTTAAACAATTGGACATCTTTGTTTACCTGAATGTTGTGGACGCATGCGATGGAATTCAAGTTCTTTTTATTTGTTACAGAGTATTTATTAATCGTGTTAATTGTGGCGAATTGATAGTCCTGACGCCACAAAAGAAAACACCAAGAGAGTAGAAAGAAACTTCCCAAGGCAAACCGATAATCAACTCATTGGTCAATGTGTCAATATCTTATCAAATAACCATGTAGCGATGTATTTTCTCATAATTTCGTTCACTTTAGTCACAAGAAGGTTTTTAGAATATGAGCTCTTATGTTTCCACAATTAGAAGTAAGTTTGTATCCCTTGGGAAGACACTGGATAGTACTTTGGAAAGCAAAGCAAGGTAAACTTATTTTATAAAAACCTACAACTGGAATGTCTGAATGTTTTGCGTCATATTTCATTTTTTACTTCTAAGAGACTAACATTGCAATGAAACAAGATTGATCTGTTTCAATGCAAAAAAATCGGATACAAAGTAAATCGCTGAACCTTGGCGACCTGATAACCCAAGGCAACATTTCAATACATCACAGCGTATTTCTATTGGGCCGATCTCTATGACAACCGGACATGATAGATCCATCGATAGAGCGTCGTTTTCCGGTATGGGAGACCTAGGATTTGGTCCAAGTCTACGGCATACCTAAGGCGATAAAATGGTAACCTTACTAAAGCTTACGCGAATATAAGGGCATTACCTAAATAACTGGATTACTGTCGATGGTATGATACACCCCACCAAAACAAAATATCACTGTTTCTTAGAAGCCAATTATATTGTGTCGGTCTCAATTGACGATGATGTCAATTTTATCAGACAGGAACGTTATGTTCTGACCTGGATGACATTTCTCTAGTTAAGCATTGGCGATTTATGGCTCTTAAATTCCGGTTTAGGGATAATTGTCCAATTCATGATCAATGCAATGTCTGAAAATTGCACCCAGGTGCCAAGATATGCTGAGTAAGGATCATTATTGACACTTGTCATGTGATTTACTGCCGTTTTATACAGACAGTTTCTAACGAACATTCTCTGCAAGGCCATTGCTTTGTTCGATCACATATCATTCGACTGACACGGTAAAATACCACAAATATACTGTTGGACAGAACACGTAACTACGTGTGTTTAACTTGTCCTACAATGTGAGGATGTTGCATGAAATAGTATTTATCACATTAACAACTTACACGATATTTCAGAAAGCAAAGCAAAGGTCTTTTATCATAACGCTATTTGTGTGTCAATGCATTGGATACATTTTAAAGCAGCTGACAAGATTGACATATTACTTAATTAGTTGTGTCATCTAGCTTGCCCGTTTTTTATTAAAGTTAATTATGTTCGGAATAATAAGACAATTGTTATTTTTTAATTAGATTTAAATCCTATTTTAAATAAATCAAGTACAGATGTAATGTATTTTTATTGTAGTTTTCTTTGTAAGTAATTGTTTATTTTTACTTACTTTCCAACCTATACTAGTGTTTTTATTAATCTAAATTATTCGAACAGTTTAGTAAATGAAATAGTTTCAGTTACAAGTTACTCCTTGACTGACTAAATGTGGTCGAATAACCACAGCAATTATGTTGTTTTATATAAGGTCATATCTTTATTGTTAAACGAATCTTATACATTTTACCGACCGACCATTCCAAGCCGGTAACTGCTGGATTTTTCTTTTTGTGCAATGTCTTGTCTTACTTACTTACTTAGAACTGGTTTATTTAAGGATCAGCACATTCATATGGATTGTATTGTGACCCCGTCACGTTGCCCAAACTTGACTTAAAAGGAGGTTATGCCAAGGTTTCTTAAGTGGGCCTTTTAACCAAGTACATAATATCGGGAATCTATTTAATATGAGATTGTTGAAAGGTTCCCTTTTAATATGTATAGACCGTACAACATATGTTTTATTTGCGTGTGAATTTCAGATCCTTAACCATGTTTTATAGATATGCTTTTTAATATTTCGGATTTTAAAAATAATAGACTTACTGCGCGTCATCTTTAATCATGCCTCAGGGGGTCGACCGCCCACTAAACCATTCCTTCTGTGTACATATTGTACATATTAGGAGGAAAGTCCCCGGTTAATAGAGTAAAACGTTCGTTCTATTAGTAGGGTAATTCAGTGATAAAGGGGAAGTTGGTGATACTTGACTACTACTTTTCTACCTATGTTTTTGTTCTACTTTCGTCTTTGCCTCATTATTGGGGTAGAGATATATGTATATATGGACAAATATTTATACACAAGAGATATGGGCAATTATTATGGGTGAGGAGGATTGGGTACTTCCGGACATTGGACGTTTTACTCTAGAACATGTGTTAGTTTAATAAGCAGTGACACAAATTAAGAAAGATCAAAAAGGGAATTTTGACGTTGTTTGTTGTTGTTTTATATTGTTGTTTTGTGTCACTTTTACATTTACTCTGTATGCCTTTGTCTAGAAGTTGTTTCAATGTAGATATCTGTGTTAATTCTTATAGGACATGTTCTTTTTTCCTATTGGTAAGAATTTGTATCATTTTGAAATTTAACTTTCGTCATAACACATTTAAGTAATTGTGCCTTTTAATAATCAGTGTATTTTTATAAGTTTGAAACTGTGGTGTTCAAAACAAAATTACACATCAATGCAATCCATAACATGAAAGTTAAAGAGTAAACTTATACCGGCATGACGCGGTAAATGACAGCCGATTGTGATTAATAGAGCCAAAGTCCTATTATGTGAGGATCTGACATAAAACTGTTATTGTGTACCGGAAGAATGGTAGGAAGCGAGCCTTAACTGAAGACATCATCAACAATCAAATACCGCATCACGACTCTCAGTTGCATGTATTCCTACGCCATGTAGAATAGTTTAATGTTCTGAAGTTCTTGACGGAAGTTACATAGAGAACGTCCATTTTAAATTATTGACCGTAAAACTGTCAGGAACTGTAAAACTAATAAATGCAGCTGCAAAGCACGGGATATAGAAAGATTTATAAAAAATGATGCTGACATTCCAAAGCGGTGACTGTTGGTTTTTGTTTGTGCAGGTAATATCTTATTTCGATGTTATGTCATCTTTACATTTTGTGTGTCATTGTCTAGTGGTAGTTCAAATTTTAAAAAATCATGCTAATTCTCATATGATTTTTTTCTGTTCCTATAAATGATTCCAGGAAACGTATTCAATGATTCTATCACGATAAAAGCCGATTAATTTAGAATATACATTAGATTAATGTTTTGGAATCACAATCTATTTTCAGCGACAAAGTCGCAATTTCACGGTCTTTATGCATTTTTCAGACAGTGATTTGTGGTTCGTTTGTTTAAGAATTGGAAACGGACAGCTAGAGTCATTAAATTTTTGAATCACATGTTCCCTAGCTTAATGTTAGATTAGTTAAAAAAACATTGCCTCTTGATATTCAATATAATAAGATAAATTTTCTGTATTAATATTTAAAATACTTCATTTTTTTGCTACCCAACGTTACTTTTTTATCTTTAGCTGTTCGTGAAAATAAAATTCCATATTATGGTATGTTTATTAAATTATATTTTCAAGAAACGAAGTATATGTGCCACTAAGTTCCCTTAAGTCAGATAAAACACTGGATACTTTCCTTAAGTGTAAAGTGTTTAAATTGATTGCCAGCAATAAATGTCTGGATGTTAAGAGTAATGGTTCGCTTTAATGGATCTTTTAAGAGAACAACTGAACATTTCAAAGCCACAAAATTGATCTCGTCTCAGTTGAACTGGATTGAGCTGTATCCGGATTAATCTTCATATTAAGCAATGTACGTGTTTGTTTTTAGATATGGGCTATCGTCCAACCAATAGTATCTCAGTAGCATGGAGACGGTGAAATTTGACATTTATAGCCTTGCTTTTACTATTTAAAGCATACCGTGAAAACCTGGCATGATTCCCCACCCAGTTAAATTATCCTGAGTGAGCACCTGGCATAATACCGAACCAACTAGTTATGGAATATACCATTATATTTGTTTGAGCATAATCAAGGGAGATGACACTTTACCCATTGCGCAACCAGGTCCGGTCTAAGTAAAATTTTACTAGTTGAAGTCACACATAACCCATAACAGTCGTTTGTTACAACTCGGAAATCGTGTTGTTTAATTCACATATTTACTATCAGATATGGCTGACAGAATTTCTGTTTTTGAGATAACGTTAATAGAAGTGAAGTGTTTTTAAAGAAACATAATGAAACAAACATTTATGGAAGAAGATAATTCGGAAACAGCATTGTTGAGATAATGCCTGCACTTTTCAGCTTATATACACAGCGTGTATGATGGTTAAGGGTAATTATGAGAAATAGCAAAATCTGTTGTATATATACAACAATACGAAATTAACTCCCCAAAGAATATACTTTCCTACTATATCTAGAGACTGAATACGCTTTATATAGCATTGAACCAGAGGAGGCTGCGCGTTTTGCACACGGCACGCAACCTCGGACTATATTATCGATCGCTGGACGTTAAAGCGGCCATTTTTAAATTAGCGGTCAGAGTGGTAACATCGACGAGTAAATGGTTAGATTGCGACGAATTGTGGGGGTTTTGTGTTAAACAGGACGTGTGTTGTATTCCAATGAGAGACTGTCCAAGTATCACCGTTTTTGCACGGATTGCACACATTAGTCCATAACAAACCAATGGTACGACGCCGTATTCTGATTGCTGACGATCGGTATGATTCCAGACTTCCCAAGCAGTCGCCTGTATTTTTTCCTTTATCATGTTGTTCTGTCCACTTGAAAAGACACTTTCTCGAGTCTCTAGTAGACACATTCAAAATATGGGTGTCCATTTTTACTCAGATCACATTAACCTACAACAACAACATAAAACATGTAATCATGATAACAAAAATGCATATGCTGTCTGACATTATGTAGTTTAGCAGGTAAATATAAGTAATATAGAAAGTTTTAACCTCTTTATTGAAAAATTTATTGTATCATTAAAAACTACAAAAATGATGACAGAATCAAACAATCAAAACGATGCACATTATATTTAAAATTAAGTGCATTGCCTTTCAATAAAGGAACTTATAGTTAATTTCAACCAAGTTAATTAGCACATAACACAAAGAATTTGGACGACTTTAGGCGCCTTTTTTAGATTTTCTGATAGTAAAAACCTTGAAAATTGTTGTGTTATTTTTTACGACATAGTCTTGCGTAACTAATGTACAATTTGATAAAGAGAGTCTCTGTTATTTTGTGAAACTGTAATGTAAACAATATAGCATTTCGTTTCTGTGTTTAATTATCGAAAAATTGGCCAAACAGCGACTCAATGCCAATACGTGGTGGTTGTTTACATGTTTCGATAGGGCATTTACATATTTACTCACCTGTGACGAAAAGTAGGAGGTCCCATTTCGCTTATCAAATCGGCGATAAAACCGTTTATGGCCCCATTCATAAATGGCGTCTGTAGGCGGGATTTCCAATCACGTGATTTGCACACGACACTAAACATGGGTAACCTCCTCTGGCATTGAACAATAACTTCCTACAAACATTATGAATACCATAAATTTCAACCAAAAAGGAAGATATTTTAAACTTTCAAAGTATGTTCATATGACATTATATTTCAACATTTTGCATTGATGTTAAATCTAATTTAAAGTTGTTTTCAATATAAAATAAATGCAACATCCACATTTTACTGAATATATCTTCTTTTCTCCAAAAAAGTAGACACTTCGATGCAAATATGGTCTATACTCTTTTGTCTAATATATCACAGTAAATTAAAAGAGAACTTGCTAGCACAATGTTATTATAGAAGATGATATCTTACTGAAACAGATTCGCTGTAAACATAAGTATATTACAAGTTGCATTTTGAAGGTACAGTCAACTCTCGTTATCTCAAATTTCAAGGGACCGTAGAAAATAGTTTGAGATATCCGAAGTTTGAGTTATCCGAATTTAAGGATAGTTTGTGTAAATCTTAAAAATCTTACCTGCCACACGATGACTGGTAATGACTGAAATTCCTTGTTATATCTGCCACTGTAAACTTAGTCTCTGCATGTTTGTGTGGTTTTGCATGTTTAAAGTGGTCTGTTGCCATAACCAATCTTATTTTTTTATTCAATAATCAGTACATGTATTGTGTGTAGGTAGTGGAAGAATGATAAAATCACTAACGCGACCTCTCATTTTATTTACAAGTTGAGAAGGGCGTGTCAACAAGTTCTAAAAAACTGTTACAACAACAAGTACAAAATAAAACACTTTATTCAGCGTTAATTGATTAACGAAATTGCTGTTCATTAAATCAGCTATTTAAATAATAATCGATTAACCTCTTCTCTAAATTACGTGACATCCTGATGGCCGATAATTGGCGATAAAACTCGCGCCCAAATCTTCGCGAGTTTCACGGTAGGTGTGAAAATCACTATTTTTGCCGTTTTGCATCTTATAGCAATTTGAAGTTTGAGATAGACTAACTGATTTCAACAGTTTTATACGTGTGGGGACAAAGAATTTAGTTTGATATATCCGATAATTTGACACATCAGAATTTGAGTTAAGCGGAGTCGAACTATATAGAAACTATAAGGAAAAAAACGGGACCGTAGAAAATAATTTGACATAACCGGAAATTGAGATAACCGATTTTGAGATAACGAGAGTTGACTGTATATAAACCTACCACACGATCCTGTATGAATGTATATTGCGATTGTATATATTTATGTGCATTATGATTCTTTATTTAAAGAAATTTTAAATTGCTTTGAAAGTGAAGGTTTGAGGTCTGTTTTCCTCTAGAGGAAGACATACTTTCATTCTTTCTCTTGGATCATTACATATTATTCAAACACTGTTTCAAAAGTCATTCAAAGTATAACATTATACAATAATTTAAATGGTGAGATAATCGTTCTATTGTACGATAGTTTAAAAGCATACTTAACAAAAGTATGGAATGAAGAAACAAGGCAGCATGGGGAATTTGGAACAAGGTTGCATGGATATGATCCTAGCATGTAACGACTGTGGACTAAATAGACAGGTGCTACTTGGCTGTAATACATAAATGTTGATTATTTGACTAAATCCGAATATCATATGCATTGTTGTAACTGTTTGCCAATAATGTGCCGCACTATTTATTTTACTTGCGCAGTAGATATTGAAAAAGGTAGGTACATAAATGCCAATGTTTGAGTCTGCAGAAATAATAGTATTTCAATGTTTTTCTTTGACATGCTAACTAACTTGCAGAAGATCGAAATTTTGAAATAATTATCAAATAAGTTAGACCGGACCTGGTAGCGCTAACGGTAAAGGATCAGGCACCGGGTACGGGAGGCGCATACCAAAGTCGTAAAAGTGGTAGTGTTAAAGCTCCCTTGCTAACGCTCAAGAAAATATGAGGGTAGCTCCAGGACTGGTTGGCCCGGTATCAGGATAATGTGACTGGGTGTGGTATCATGCCAGGTGTTCACGGCATGCTATACACAGTGGAGGCAGCACTATATCTACTTCAAGTGGACACCGTCTTCAGATAAATATTCATTAATTAAACCTTTAAATAAACTAAACATTACGACATTAGAGAAGATGTTAAATCTACACCAAAGTCACACCAAATCTGAAAGAGGCTAACAACATTCTACATCTTACAACTCAATTACAATGCAATACAACGGAGAGATATCAACACCTTAGCATCTTAGCGGTAAAAAGAAGAAAACATTTAAGATTCAATAAAATATTACCATTACAACACTCTCTTGGAAACGAATTTGTTAGTGTTGGTCCAGTGAATCCGCAGATAGAAACCCCGGATAAAGTTCGGTTACCTTTTGGGCCATACATTTCTGTTTCTCACTAACGCCATTTGAATTTTAATTCTTCGTTAAGTCGCAAGAATCAGAACAAACTAATTTATTTCACTCCTGAAATTCATCTTTATACAACCATCGACTTCAAAGATTTAACGTTTAATAATGAACATATCCTTTTAACTCTCAGTAAATGAGAAGATATCCGTATAATTAATAATGGATAAACTTTTGTTCATAAAAATCAAAAGTAGTGGAAGCCTATTGTTTGCTCGGAAAGAATTTCGGACTTGTTTTGTACTCATACGAATGTCTCATTTCTTAAAGTCAATTCACGTGAAACTTGAATCTATAATCAGATTCTCTAATATATTTTTATTGTATGAAATTTCAGAGTTTACGGTCATTGACCCAAGATTTTGCCTAGTCTAGTGTAGTTCAAATTTAAATATTTGTGTTAATTTTCATTGGATTTTTTATTTATTTGTCTTTTAGTTAAATCATCAGTGTGCGGCGATGTTTGGGCGTTAAGATGTTTTCTGAAGTTTCAACAAGCAAGGGCCCGTCATTAAGTTAAGCAGGCCAATAGACGATTAGACGTGTAATGTTCCATTTGATACGAAGGGTACACTCGCCCACTAAGGGTTTCGGGTGCATTTCTTCTCGGAGAATATTGTGTTTGCAGATAGTACTTGATAGCTTTTGTGGAGGTTCCGGTATCAAGATAAAATTAGATTTAAAATAAAATTGTATGTTACAGACACTTAAATATTAGATAAAATTGGATTTAAAGTAAAATGGTATGTTACGGACACTTAAATATTAAATAAACAATTGTATGTAATCATGACACGCTTATTTATTTCCACAATAATTATTTTTTGGTTATGTCAAATTTGTGCAAAAGCTTTTTCACGCTATATATATTTACAAGAACTTAACACTTGTTTTATACCGATGTAATTTGTATCACCTTTTCTCCGTATTATCAAACTAAAATGATTCGGATATAACGAAGATAACTTAGCTAAAGACATCGCAACAGACGAATGGTTCAAGTGGAATAAGTCGATTCGGTATCAAGCATTAAGAAAACCAAGGAGAAATTAGTCTGGATCCTGCGTTGTGGCTTCTGGGTAACAGGATATATTTAGATCTAAAGTGGAATGTTAAGCTATATACATTTTAAAGAAATTTATATTACATTTAATATTAAAACAAGAAAAGTATTTATTTTTATTTCAAACAAAGGACATACTCAAATACAAGCGCCAATTTTCCTATGAACATTTAAAACATGTAATTTTTTTATAAATAAATTTGTTTTTATATGGACGTAGTTTATAACCGCGTCTTACAAGCAAGTGTCATGATATGGAGAAAACGAAAATTGTCAAGCCATTCTGAGAAATCCCAACGACATATGATTCAGGTTGAATAAGTCATATTGATATAAAGACAACTAAGGATAATTTTGTCACGAATTTCTTTAAGACTTTTGTCAGTAAGACCAGTCACTAAACAGATGTAAGTTCATATGACGCAGCGATTAGTACGTCATCCTAACAAAAATATACACGTTTTGTCTGTCGATTTAATGCTGTAACCACTATACACTGTATATATATATATATATATATATATATATATATATATATATATATATATATATATATATATATATATATATATATATATATATATATATATATATATATATATATATGTGTGTGTGTAAATATATTTATATATAATTTTACACGAAAAGTTTTAAACGACGAAGAAAGCTTTGCAATTCTGTTCATATCCCTCCTCCAGACACAACCAAGGTGTAATCGTGTTGAGGGCGACATTATCTCAGAAGTTCTGATCTGAAATAAAAGAGTACAAACTTCGTCCTACACCAGGAGCTACAGAAAAGTAAGGTACTAAACCGATTGTGCAATTTTACCTATTGTTTTATGTTGCAAATATGGGCACTAGATGATCGCAAAAAAAATATTCACCTTACACCTTTCTACCTAGGGATAGATTTTTAATGCAAATTTAATCTATTTATGTTTTCATTCTTTGGGGACAATTTGTACGCAGCTGTGTATCATGCTTATAATATTATCAGACAATAAAAGGTCCTAATCAAAAATAATTAAAAACGGCTTTATTGACATATAATTATGCCAGATGCCTATGAAACGAGTTTTCGATACAAATTAATTGACCACGAATTAAACGCAATAAAGAAAAATATATCAAAGCAAGAAATATAAGATGATACCCAGTTCAAGAATAAAACAGCAACTTAATTTGACTAATTTAAAACACTTATTAACAAAACATTTAGGGGAAAAAAAAGATTGGTTTATGTCAACAAATTAATAATGTGCATGATTTGTTTGTAAAACTATGTACTTGTTGAAAATAATACTAGGGATTACTTTTTAATCTGATAATGTCATATAGTGATTCCGTGATTGTAATGATATTCTCTGTAGTTTGTATATATATAAGTCGAATATGCCTTACGGATAGAAGTGTTTCCTTGCTTTTAATTGTAATGGGAGTAAAGGGGGAATAATTATAGAAGAGTTGCAAATATTGCAAATGTAACACATATTTAAGCGTCGCTTAGCGTTGCTGGCTAAATTAAAAAGACATGATAATACACATTACACATATTATTTCAAATTAATATTGCTTTATATATGAACTATATAATATAATATAATATGATTTAATAAAATTGCAGAAAAATGATACCGGTGCTGTAGTCCCTATACTTTAATTTACTTTTATAAAACCACAAATAATTGATTTACCAAAAATAAAGGATGAAAAGAAAAAGTATACTTAATTTATTTAAGTGGCTCCTTAATTATTGGTCCACATTTTTATCTCGAAATAATCGAAGGTTTTTAAAATGAATTTTATAGCAGGTATTAATTTAAATTTAAATATGTTGAGGGTGAAAATCAAAGAATGATTTTCTATAAAAAAATTTCGCCTTGCCGTTTAATAAAATCGTAATCCAAGAAAACGTGACTTTGACTTTGATTGCTTTGTTTCAAAACGATATCTTTTCCCTTCCTTGTATTTGTGAAGCGCCTCAGGAAGTGTAACTCCGGTTAAAGCCCCACATTTGGTTGGTTCTGTTGACTGACCCTTCCATAGCGGTAACTTTTGGGTTAGATGTTTTATAAAATGTCTCGGCATGTGAATACATTTGTCCCGTGCCATTCAAATGTTTTAACTAAGATGCAATGCTCATAGGACCTTGTTATATTTTCATATTTATGGCAATCAGTAACCTTATGCAAGAATACTCGTTCTTGATAGTTGTACTGTGTATAAAACCTATGCCTGTAAAGAGTGCATGTTCTAATTGCTGCTTACACATTTTAAGTATATTGAAACTCAAATGCATAATATAAAACAAACACTTTAAATTAGCATCAGAAGTGGTCAATTTGCCTTTCTTTCTCGTAACTTTTGAACGTTTCATATAAAAGATTTATTTGAATATAATACGGTTTCCTATCTATAGCCTACGTTACTTTTATCAGTTTCATATTTAGTTCAGATGCATCAGTTTTCTTATGATACAAACGAGAGAATTACTGTCCAAACATTCATGTATCTTCAAATATTCCTAATATGTTAATAAAAATTGAAATTGCCTATAGATAACTGTTTCTGCATAGCAGCATTCTTTAGAGTGTTTCATCTCATTCCAAAGAATATTTCCACATTTTAATTTAAAAATAGTACGTTGTTCCAGTCAGACTTTCAATCCAGTGTCTTCTGTGATAGTTATCGGTACATTGTTCCAGTGAGTCTTTCAATCCAGAGTATTCTGTGATAGTTATCAGTTCATTGTTCCAGTAGGTCTTTTAATCCAGTGTGTTCTGTGATAGTTATCCGTACATTGTTCCATTGAGCCTTTCAATCCAGTGTCTTCTGTGATAGTTATCGGTACATGGTTCCAGTGGGTCTTTTATATTCATGATCACAACAATGTTACTTGTGAAGTCTGGCGGTCGTAAAAAATCTCCCCGTGCATGGAATCTCTCTTGTCATTTATTCATCCTATAAGGTTTGTTACGTGTATTTCCTTTGATGGAAATTGAACTTTGGTTCCTCAATTTTATCTTCAGATGAATAGGATGCTACAACCATTTACTCTTCTCTGGTCATGTTCTTTCTTGGTTCTAAAAGTAAATTTCACTAATAATTAACCATTTTTTGTTTGGTTTATCTTATCGAAATGATACCCCTTTTTTCTGAACACAGTGGACATTATTTTTCGATGACGTCACTACTTTCGTCATAACTTATTCAAGAAAGCATCAGCGCTTAGATGTTTGTGTATTCAAATAGATCGGTTGTCATTGCTTGCATTTGAGAAACCCATCAGGAAGTGCGAGGTTAGAGCTCCGTAAAACCGACTTAAGTACCCCAGTCGGACCATATTGCTGACTGAACGTTCCAAGGTGGTAACTGTCGGGTTTGCTCTTTTGCTTGCATTTGAAAAACACATCAGGAATTGCTAGGTTAGAGCTCTGTAAAACCGATTTAAGCACCCCAGTCGACCCATATTGCCGACAGACCGTTCCAAGGCGGTAACTGTCGGGTTTGCTTTTTTAGTTAAATGACTCATAAAAAATGTTCTTACTTTTCGCTTGGCTTGCACGTGACATACCTTTGTTCTGTGCCTTTTCGGTGTGTAGTATATGTTGCAATGCTTATAGGACTTTGTCATATATTCTTATTGAATACTTTCCATGTCCTTTACATGATATAGCACAGTAGGTCTAACCTCAGGTTATTGTGGTATCTAATGTTTCATATTTCTTGCGTGTTGAAAACTTGAAAATTTTATCTTAAACAAAATCAACTGCATTATTATCGCATGCCGCCTTTCTTTTTATACGTCATTATTTGTTCACTTGTTTAAAACTATCTTATTTTTATATAATCGTGGGGGGTTATTAACTGTATATCAAGTATATATTTTGATAGGTCATGGCAATTATTGTTATCTTGTATATTCTGTTATCGGTGTTTTGTTTCTTGTTTCTTTCTGATGGCATTTTATTTGCACTGTCATATTTTAAGAAAACCCTTCAGGAAGTACGAGGTTAGAGAGCTCCGCTTTCTTGTTTGTTTGTTTGTTTGTTTTTAATTGTTTATTGTTTTATGTCAGTGTTTGTCCCTTTATTAAAAAAATATCTGTATGCCTTTTTTCAGTAACGATTTAAACATTAATATATTTTCATTCTCAATTGACCTTTTCGTATTTGTTCATTTACCTCCAGGCAAGAACGGTGTATAATTTATTGTACACGTTTTATTCTTCTCAAGCAAGTTTAATTGTTTAGAAGTTATCACTAAGGGCTATTTAATAGCAAAATTAAAATATATCGACCAATGCTAGAATTATTATTGGATAAGAATTGCTTAGTTGTCGTGACGTTATAACAAAGTATATTCTTCATTGACAGTACGGATTAAAACGTATTTTCTATGGTTTCAGAGAAATAAACTTATTTAAAGATATGAATCATTCTTTTACTTAAAATATAATACTTTTGCAAACAGGACAAAATACTCTCAAATCTTCAAAATCACGTTAGATCTTATTTCTGACAGTTGCGGAATACCATTATTTCTGACAGTTGCGGAGTACCATTATTTCTGACAGTTGCGGAATACCATTATTTCTGATAGTTGCGGAATACCATTATTTCTGACAGTTGTGGAATACCATTATTTCTGATAGTTGCGGAATACCATTATTTCTGATAAATTCGAAATTTTCAAACCAATGAAATTAAGATAACAAACAACTATGTAAAGCGTAAAGGTTGGGGTAAAAGATCTTCTTTCTTAATCAGGTCAGTTTTAATGTGTGTGGGTTTTTTTCAAAGCTACACATGCCAATGTTTACTAATTGAAACAGAGTGAAACATATATATTAAAATTAATAATTCAAAATAACCGTGGTGGTTATTAGAACGACGTATCGAAAACGCGGTCATATGTGTGTTGCAGAGATAAAAATTGAGCTAAAGAGAAATACTGTGTTAACCAAGATTTTCCTAGGTAGACTTTGATACGTATTATATCATAAGCATTAATCAAATAAGTAAAACATCTAAGCGCTTTCTTACTGTTGTGTGTTTTTCCTTGTTAACATGTGACTTTACCCATATATCTACAAAGCATCTTAACACATGGTCAAGAGCGATACACTGATTTTGTACGACACAATAGCGTGTAGTGTTTATCAACAAGATGCAAACGATAATAAACAAGACCAAAGCTGTTCACGTCAGGTATAGTCACATGGCTTTCCATGCACACAGCGCGAGAGTCACAAAGTTAATAACAAGGGGAGCCGTGTTATTATTAGAATGCATAAGCTATAATATATGGTAGTATTAAGAATACAAGAATCGTACACAGTGGAGCTATGAAGTACCAGTACTTACACATCAACAGTAGACGTTGACAATCTGATAAGGGATGTCTCTGCACCACTCCCAATTCCAAGCACCGTAAATAATAAAAGTATCTACCATTGTCAAGCACATTCAGTCTCCGGCGACTGATGACATTGTTGTTAATTATTGCTTACTCTAAAATAGTCTAGTTAACTACTAATAGTACCGAATCTAAACAGAGGAATTCTTAAACTTGCCGAATTTAAAATAAGTTAAATTATAAATCTAGTTGAGCACACTATGTTAGCATTCAGTGATTGTGCATTTTTGATTTTCGAATGATGTGTTTTGATGAAGCCCCTTACTTAAAACATAACAATATTTCAAGTAATTATATAGGGTAACATTTACCATTGTTAATTAATAACCGGTTTCTCTGCAAATAATTGTTTTAAATAATAACTCAATTCAACTTTTTTTTATTTTGTAAACATAGGCCACCGGCCCAAAGTACAATTTTAGTGTAACATATAAAACAATAAGTTGTGTCTATCTATCAACAATACATGTATTTAACAAGCAAAAAATCATTCATTGTCTTTTTAGTTTCAATATTTCGTGTACAAAAGGCAATACTTTTAATTATATCATCGTTATTAAATTTTACTAAGAAACAGAAATTTTGAAAATTACATTTTCAGCTATATCACTGAAAAATATATCTCTGTCTTTCCTGGATATGTTTATGACAAACAAAAGATACATGAAATTCGTCTTCTATATACCAGGTGTTAGTTGTTAGAGAACAAAATCTACAGATACTATCTGTCGTGAGGATCCTTAAATGTCGCCTAGTTTCAATTAATAATTTGTGACTTGAACATCTAAGTCTGGCTAAAGATTTCTTTACGTGAAAAGGCATATCAATGATTAGATATTTTCTGGATTCAACAAGGATTTAAAATGTTTATAAGTATCACAACGTGGTTAATTTTAAATTCTGTCATGCCAATTTTGCAGATTACAACCCAGTAGTCTTTACTTAAAATTATGTATACATATATGAACATAGCCAATGTTTTGACTAATCCAAACTTGGCCAAATCCATACTGAAAATGTAAATGTTTAACGGCTGGCGCCCAGTTTTTTCTTCCAATCTCAGCATGCCCCTTTAACATCAGATAACAGTTTTTCGGATACCTTTGATTTGGCATACAAATATGTTTGCACCAATACTTTATGACTTTTACATGATGATCAATGCATAAATGCGTTCTCCTACACTCTCCTAATGCAACATTATCACAAACATAAGTATTTACACCAAGAAAATCTTTACAATACTGGACTTGTACCGGCTCAGGAATATCTGAGATATCAGTTCCATATTTTTTTCTGCGCCATAGGTTAAAATCAAAAGTAAAATTAAAAGGCTATTGTGTCTAGATCACTGTAAATATGATGTAAAATGGCGGCGTTAATATGATTACTGTGTTTTCGCTTCAAAAAAGAAACTTTGAAAGTTCTCGTCCGAATCGGAAATCAAACCCATGCAAAAGGGGTTGAATTAACATACAGACAGACAGATAAACAGACAGACAGAATTATAGAATTATTCGACGGCAACTCTTAAAGCTAGGCTACTGGCGTCATATGCGATGAGGATACAATATCAAGTGAAGGTAAACATTTGTAACAGTAAGAAAAACACAGTGCTTTTTTCAAAGTTAACCTGTTTCACCTGACTATAAATGCATATAGAATAGTTGTTAAAAAGGAGAATAAGTATGTATATTGCAGAGTGAACGTCTTCCTGATTAAATGTTTTCAAGTTTATTTCTCAGTTAAGTTGCTTATGTCTCGAAATATTTACTTATTTACTACACGTAGCTGTTGAAGAGTATTTGAGTGCACTCTGGGATTAAGATTGTGTAATTTATTCTACACATGTTTCATTCTGAACTTCATAATCTTATGTATACATATAGATAATTTATTCAGTAAAACATTATTTTTGTTGACGATTCTTTTAATATTTTTATCATATTTAAAAGTTTCCAATAGAAACCTGATACAAACAGTTCTCAAAAATCATTGTATATATTGCATTGCATAACAAAGTGGAATTCATTTTAG
Organism: Sinonovacula constricta; assembly: GCA_007844125.1. Classification (NCBI taxonomy): domain Eukaryota; kingdom Metazoa; phylum Mollusca; class Bivalvia; order Cardiida; family Solecurtidae; genus Sinonovacula; species Sinonovacula constricta. The sequence goes on from CM017572.1 coordinate 4,393,188, forward strand.
ACCATTTCAAAACATACCTTTTCTATCGTTCATTGGTATACTATTACTTGGCTAAGCCAATCTTCCTCATTCGACAGCTGAACTATCCCATGATAATCTTAGAAGTGAAAGTGCTATGCTGAACATGTTATCTACTTTCATATCTAAGAAAAATTTAAATTTAAAATAATAAGAATAATCTAAAACATATGGCGCGTGTTAAACATTATTATTCGCCATTCCATATTTGTATATAACAATTCCCTGGTTCTTCATTTAACCAAATTTAAAACATATTCTCGTTTTCTATACCTTGATATACACATAAATAACAACATTTCTTTTTCTTTGTTTGCCTAAGAGCTTAAATTTGCGTTGAACTGTAAGGCAGTTAGAATGGCTTGATAAACAACATTGACGTATTCAATATCATGAATAAATTACAGTGAGATCGATAAACTTATTTAAGTATATTTTCATTTTAAAGAATGCTTGACCTAATAGCGTTTTTTGCGAAACTACGTATAAACCACCTACTGTGAAAACAAGACCTAAGCGACAAAATGTTATATAAAATAGGTATAAAATATACGATCTCTCACTCTTTTCCGTTGTATTAACAACATGTATTTCTTGGATTTTGAGTATGTTTTATTAGTAATCTTTGTTTTATCTGTGTTAACAAAGACATTTCAGCGACCACAGTAATTCTTTAATATGCCCATTTGTAATCACTTTCGGAATATGACAATAAGACAATGTCGTCTGCATAACTACATTTGAAATACAGTCAACTCTCGTTATCTCAAATTTCAAGGGACCGTAGAAAATAGTTTGAGATATCCGAAGTTTGAGTTATCCGAATTTAAGGATAGTTTGTGTAAATCTTAAAAATCTTACCTGCCACACGATGACTGGTAATGACTGAAATTCCTTGTTATATCTGCCACTGTAAACTTAGTCTCTGCATGTTTGTGTGGTTTTGCATGTTTAAAGTGGTCTGTTGCCATAACCAATCTTATTTTTTTATTCAATAATCAGTACATGTATTGTGTGTAGGTAGTGGAAGAATGATAAAATCACTAACGCGACCTCTCATTTTATTTACAAGTTGAGAAGGGCGTGTCAACAAGTTCTAAAAAACTGTTACAACAACAAGTACAAAATAAAACACTTTATTCAGCGTTAATTGATTAACGAAATTGCTGTTCATTAAATCAGCTATTTAAATAATAATCGATTAACCTCTTCTCTAAATTACGTGACATCCTGATGGCCGATAATTGGCGATAAAACTCGCGCCCAAATCTTCGCGAGTTTCACGGTAGGTGTGAAAATCACTATTTTTGCCGTTTTGCATCTTATAGCAATTTGAAGTTTGAGATAGACTAACTGATTTCAACAGTTTTATACGTGTGGGGACAAAGAATTTAGTTTGATATATCCGATAATTTGACACATCAGAATTTGAGTTAAGCGGAGTCGAACTATATAGAAACTATAAGGAAAAAAACGGGACCGTAGAAAATAATTTGACATAACCGGAAATTTGAGATAACCGATTTTGAGATAACGAGAGTTGACTGTATGTCCACAGTTATTCCTTTGAATCCATGGGTTGAGACCGCTTCTATGTCATTGATATAAAGAGAAAATTTTTGGATAAGATTTTTCCTTCTGCGACCTCGATCTCACATTTGTATGCTTTACTTAATTGATCGCTGTGCTTAACGCTTGACTTAACTTGTAAATACATGGACTTGATTGTATTCCGCCCCTCCCCCCATACGTAAGGCGTTTGTAATATAAATTGCCTCAATCTACAATATCGTACGCTTTGCTAAAATCCACCCATGTCACGTATAATTATTTTTGTTTAAATAGTGATAAATTATACTATCAAGAAAAATATATTATCCTAAGTTCCAACTTTCTTACGGAAGCCGACTTGGGCCTCTGTATACTTTTATAATCCTCCGCACATTTTGTGGGTCTGTTGTTAACAATTAGATACCGCGTTATTTTTCTACTTTGTTATATTGCCCTTTTTATGAAGTGGTATCAAGTGTTTCTCCGCCCAGATATCTGGGTAATAGCCTGTACAAAATAATTTGTTAAGTCAATTATATATCTATTATATGATATTTTCTATATTTTTACATTAATTGCAAGGTCTGGACCACTGGTAATTAGCATTAGCTTTATTAAAACGAACATTACAATTTAAAATATAGTAGGTTTTTTCGACTATTATATAAAAATCCGAATTTATATAATTATATTTTATTGAAATACAATTATTAAATCTTTTTCAGCATCCATTTAAATTAGTACTTAGAAATACATATATTATTCTGCTGCTTTTATCTAGGTTAAAAATGTAAACTGAAACTGTATTGTATTTAGCGATCTATAAATCATTCTCATTTTTTCATTGAGATTTATTCTATAAACAGCTAATCAACAAGTTATATTCGCAAATCATTTCGTCCACCCATATAAATTATAATGACAAAAATACTCCTTCCGGATATATTCCTGCTTTATACATTAGCTTTAAATAATATTAATGTTGTTGTTTTATTCCTCGAATAATATAGATTAAATTACCATTTCGTGGGAATAAAGTTTCTTTCAATGTTGATTTAGTGTTTTCACGATATAATTAAAATGCTCAACATATATTGAAATGTTTTATGTTCTAATTCTTAACTTAGTAAAGTTTTGTGTTTGTGTGTTTTGCAATAAACTACTTTTTATAAGAGAAGTACATAATTAAATTCAGCCTTCCCTACAATTCTTAGCACCATGTGGGTTTTTTATGCTGCTAATGAGTTTCATTCTTTTTTAAAAGAAAATAATTAAAAACATTGGTAATAAGTCCTAACTTTTGGAAAAATTGCGAAACAATAAACACTAAATCTATTTGTTATTTGTTAATATATTTTCCGAGTTCTTAATCAATATATTTAAATTTATAACGTGGCGCATGACATATGTAGCTGGGAAAACAGCTTTCAGTCTCAGTGCAATTGCTACTTCAATGCAGAAAACATAATGAACGGACGGCTCCTTCAGGGAACGATCTGCCTATGGACAATAATAATTGTGCTGGGCGTCAGTCCAAAGCAAAGAGAGATGGCTGAAAAAGTAGCAAGCATTTGTCCAGGTCGATCTATATGTGGTTTCGAGGGACATTCGACAAACGATGCTAAAGATGAGGAAAGCTGCTGTTCTGGTAAATACTAGTTTTGTAACTTGACTCTTAAAAACTTGTGTTCTTTTTAAAAAGGCATAATGGGCACTATGGACAATAGACTTTGGTTTTACATGGCATATATTTATGAACTTGAACAGGATGATACAATCATCTACACTTCTCAGTTGGTACTTTTTACCTTGTTTCAAATATTTTAATTTCTTCGATTCTGTAAAAATAATTTCCTATACATCCAAATACCATGTAAACATTTTAATTGCATTGCAGCTGTTATATTTGATGATGTTATTGTTTGGATACTACTATTTTGACTGTTTTGTTTAAAAAAGAATCTGTTTTCCTTCTCTTTGTAATTGAGAAACGCCTTACGAAGTCAAAATCCGGTTTATGCACTACATTAGGTTCTTTTGCCGTCTGCCCGTTCCATGGCATTAACTGTTGCGTTTGCTGTTTTATAAAAATGATTCGTCAAATTTTGTTGTAATCTTGACATTTTTTCTGGCATGTTAACATCATCTGACATATTTCCAGTTCCATTCCAAAAGTTTAATTATACTGCAATGCTCATAACACTTTGTTATATTTTATGGCGATCACTATCAGCATGCAATATACTCGTTCTTTTCTTTATTGTTGTACTGTGTTTTAAAACTATGTTTTTAAACATGACAGTTTTAATTGCCTCTTACACATTTTAAGTATAATGACAATAAAATACAAAGTAATATAATAAACACATATCAATAGCCTCAGAAGTTGTGGATTGGCATTCCTTTCAGGTAACATTTAAACGTTTCATGTAAAAGAATTATTTAAGTAATATACGGTTTTGAGCATCAATTGGTCATTCATTACTTATTATATTCTACGTTACTTTTATCAGTTTTAAATTTAGTTCAGATGCATCAGTTTTTTCAAACGAAGTTTTTTCGATTATATTAATATAATCATTTTAACACATTTTATCTATCAAGCACTTATTTTTATCTATTTGATACTTTTATATATGATCTAATTTCAAGTGTATTTGCTGTCGAACCATTCATCTATCATAATCTTTAAACATGTAAATAAAAATTTAAATAGCGTAAAGATAATCGTTTCTACATGACAGCACTCTGTAAAGTGATTAAAACGTTACAAAAACGTCTCATTACACTCATTACTAACATTAATACTTTAAAATAGTACATTGTTCCAATTGTTCCATTGTTCTGTGTCTTTCAATCCAGGGTCTTCTATGATATTTATCAGTACATTGTTTCAGTGGGTTTTTCAATACAGGGTCTTCTATGAAAGTCATCGGTACATTGTTCCAGTTGGTCTTTCAATCCAGGGTCTTTTATGACAATTATCCGTATGTTGTTCCAGTGGGTCTTTCAATCTAGGGTCTTCTGTGATAGTTATCGGTACATTGTTCCAGTGGGTCTTTCAATCCAGGGTCTTCTGTGACAGTTATTAGAGTATTGTTCCAGTGAGTCTTTCAATCCAATGTCTTCAGTGATAGTAATCGGTACATTGTCCTAGTTGGTCTTTCAATCCAGGGTCTTCTGTGACAGTTATTAGAGTATTGTTCCAGTGGTCTTTTAAGCCAATGTCTTCAGTGATAGTAATCGGTACATTGTTCCAGTGGGTCTTTCAATCCAATGTCTTCTGTGATATTTATCGGTACATTGTTCCAGTGGGTCTTTCGATTCAATGTCTTCTGTGATAGTTATCGGTACATTGTTCCAGTGGGTCTTTCAATTGAGTGTATTCTGTGATAGTTATTAGTACATTGTTCTAGTGATTATTTCAACCCAGTGTATTCTGTGATAATTATTAGTACATTGTTTTAGTGAGATGTTCAATCCAATGTATTCTTGGATGGTTATAATTTTAAGATTGATATATTTTCTCCTGCGATATTAAATTGATGTTAGGTTTTGTCATAGTTACATTTTCCATATTATCAAACTTATAAATTTAAATAATTTGAATACGTTGAATGTCGAGTTTAAGTTGAATTTTTGCTTAATCACCCTGATATATTTTCTTCTACATTTTTGTATTCATGTATTTTGCGATACGGGTTCCATGCCATTTTTTAAGGTTATAATATAATTTATGCCAAACATGACAACTCTTTTTTATTTTCTTGATATTTTGTTTTCATGCAATGAGACTTAAATCCTCTTGTGGTCATGTCACAAACATAAAATACCAGATCAGGACAACTCTTCATTGTTTTAAAATTGGAACAAGAAAGATATTGTGCGTTTTCTTGTTTAATTCTGAGATGAAGATGTACTTGAATGCTTACAATCACTTATATGTGTACTTGCATTTTATCTTAACCTACACTTATATATGTACTTGCACGTATATGTGCACTTGCACTTACATGCTTACATTCACTGATATGTGTACTTGCACTTATATCTAAACTTACATTTATCTATGTACTTGCAAGTATTAGTTTTCTTGCACTTATATCTTAACTTGCACTTATGTCATACCTTGCACTCATACGTGAACTTGCATTCATACGTGTCTTGCACTTTTATATTAACTTGCACCTGTATATGTACTTTGTATATATGTTTACTTGCACTTGTATGCTTACATTTACTGATATGTGTACTCGCATTTATATCTTAAAGTGCAGTTATATCTTAACTTGCAAGTTTATGTGTACATGCTTGTATATGTGTACTTACATTTATATTTTTCTTACACTTTTATATTAACTTGCACCTATATATGCACTTGTACTTATATGTGTACTTGCACTTGTATAAATACTTGCACTTATATATCTTGCTTATATATAAACGTGCACTTATATGTGTTTTTGCACTTATAATGTATTTGAACTATTTTATTTACTTGCACTTAGATATGTACTTCCACGTATATATGTACTTTCACTTATGTGCCTGGCTTATATGTGAACTTGTATGTATATGCGTACTTGCATTTATACGTATACTTGCCCTTATACATGATCTTGCACACATATAACTTATTTTAAGAAATATAAAGTACATCCTGAGGTTTTGGAAAATATAATTATCAACAGTTCTTTTCCAAGTTTTGTCGAGTGCCAGACTGTTTAAAATCTTTTTCTTGAGGCTTGTCCAATTATTCTGTATAATATTTGGGGCTTCTTCTGTAATCATGGGGCGTTTCCTATTTACACGGGAAACAAAAACCTACTTTATCTTTATCCAGAGAGACAGACAGACCAACAAGACCAAAAAACAGTGTTATTTCTTATCAGATTCATTTTACTGTTCTTTCATTAATTTTGGCTATTCACATCAGAACATACTGTACAGTTCATAAAACAAAGGGGCTCCTCATTTTCACAACATCTACTCTTATAAATTCCATTGTTTATTTGCAGACTGCTCTTGCGAGATTACATGTATAAACCATGGTAACTGTTGTTTCCCTCCTGGGTTCAACACACCTTACTCATGTACGCCTAATCAAGTGTGGTTTCTAGAGACTGAATTCAGCTATACAAGAAGGTATTTAATGGTCGACAAGCCACTACAAGATAAATGTGCAAGAGGCGCATGTGCGAATTATAAAGGTAACCTTTCCTGCTTGGAACAACAAGTTGCCAAATGGGGCTCCTTGTACCCAGTAAGCTCAAGAAAGACTGGGAGAATTTACAAAAATTTCCGGTATGCCAAATGCCATAAGGAAACGAACTACATTACTTGGCGTGCAATACAACTTTGTTTTAATGCCGAGATCCCGTTGTCAGTTGAGACGAACCAATGTCAAATCTACTTTGAATATCCAGGAAACGAGTCTGATGTTGCGCACTTTCGATGTGCTGCAAAAATGTCAAACATATGTCTAAACAACTTTGATATACCACCAATTTACAGTCATTTAAATCTCAGCAGAGAGGAAATTCAGGAGATGTGTGAATACGGACCTGCTGCTTTACACTTTTCAACAACTGTCGCGAAAAACATATTTTGCCAAATATGTCAGCAAAGGTTTGCAAAAGTGTTTAAATGCAACCAACTAGATAGGAACTTTAATCAGGACATGAGTTTTGCAATGGTTCTAAATCCTACCTATGTGAAGGAAACTAAAAGTGATGAAAAATTTCAAACTAGAGTTGCTTGTCCACCAGGAGAACAAAATACCGTAAGTAAAGACATATTACCTAACATTATCATCAAAATATAAATAATGTTAATGTACAGTCTACTCTTTATAAAACGATTCTTCTTTAAGAGCTACTACTTATACGGAAGCATTAAACAAATGTTACACTAAAATATATTTACTATTAAACTCATCGTATTATGCTTTCATTTATTACCATAGAAACAGTTTAAATCCACCTGACATTCTGTTGATGTCCAACTATTAAATTATAATTGGACTCAAATGCATGTCAGAACGGAATTTAATTATAATTAGACATTTTGTTTGTTTTCCGTCCTGGAAGGTGCAAAAGAAGTACGGAGTCAATCAGATTGACTTAACTTTGGGTCACAACATGGGTATGTCACAACACACACCAAGTTGCTGATAAAATTAAAAAAGCTGTGAGGCCACAGAGTTTCAATCTACAAAAAGAATACAATCATTTCTGATATACTTCTTATACCAAGTACATATTTTCTTCAGTAAAGAACAAGCTATAAATACGGTAACATCATACCCGAAACAATGAACCTTGAATGGACAATGATAAAAACATTATGTACCAGTATTCCGCCGATGAAAACGTCGCGCGCACTTTCCCACAGCTCCTGTGATTGGGGCATAAACCGTTTGAATTTGTAGTTCCCAAACAAAACTGGGAATGTTACATATAATCAACGGATGTCAACTATTATGTTACTGATATCACTAACACGAACGCGTACCTGAAACGAACATTTGTGTACCGGAAATGATAAGGTAAATACCAACTTCAACAAAACCCGTCAATTTACCGCTTATGTTGAAATGTTAAGTATTTATAAGTCAGATGGGCAAGCAAAGGGCGTGATAATTCATGGCAGACAAAATACATTGAAATGACATGCGCTTGATAAGTCACATAGAGCAAATGGGATGCAAGCGAAAAATGCTTAACGTACAAGTGGTAATATGGAATGACACATGACACATGCAAGTAATTGCGCACATAAAACTATGACTGAATGCTTGAGAAGACCTACGAAAGTTTTCTTTAATTAGTTTTTTTAAGAAATAGACAGTTATTCTCCGGGATATGTGAATGTCATTATTTTTTAATCACCGTGTCCTCCACTTTTTATTGATGTTATTTGTCCGCTCACTCCAGTTGATATACACTCTGACTTTGCATTCGGTCTAATAGACATCAATAGTAACCTAACGAACAGTCCAAACTCCCGATACAACACTCTGCCACGTGGCAACTAACATAATTAACTTTTGCCGGAGGAATCAATTTAAAGTTTTTTGTTTTAATAAAAACTTTCTACTCAAATCAACTGACAACTGACGTCATTATTCAAGGAACGAAGTTATTGGAACAACATATTGAACGGATCCGAGCGAATTCTATATGGTAGTTGCCCGCTATCCGGGGTAGGGTTGCAGGTTTAAGCTTTCGTACGATGTGTTTTTGTGTCTTATTTTGCTGTTGTTTTAGAGTTGTTGTTGTTTTGCTGGTTGTTTCTTGGTCATGTTTTATCATTTTTATTACTGGTTTTGTCTAATATCTATTTTTATCAGAGCAGTGTAGATTGTCGGAGGTTGGAATGCCCACGCGGGGAGATATGGTCAACGGAGAAAGATATATGTGTAGATACGGGTACCAGCTGGTATGCGAACAATGTGGCACTGTGGATACGGATTCAACTTGGCAGAATTATAATTGAAGATTTAGACACTGTGTTGAAACTTGTGAAAGATGCGTTCTTAAGTTCACCTTGGGCAAAAAGTTGGAAACTTTTTCAAGTTTGCACGGTGTATGTTGATGACTTCACATGCAATGACGACATGTGCGAAATCAGTTTAAATGAGACTAGACAACAGTTGATTGATTACCATGACATGTTCATGATTCAAGTGACACGTAATGTAGATAATGTTTCGCCGAAAGACTTCAAATCATCAATTCAGTCGAATTTAGCAAGCACGCTCATATTTAAAACCAACAGCGGTATTGTTAAAGGAATTATGTCGTTTTCGGATTACGAGATAACGGAGATAAAAACTACCGGTATGTTCCTGAAGTTCGGCATGCCATCATTGGCTCTTGCCAAAACAGAGAATAAATACCTTGTATATAAGAGGTTTCCTATCTTTGTTGTAAATAGATTGTTCACATCAACGGTACGGTGTGATATCACCAAACTTTTCTTCTGTCAACAAGTAATATTCAGCGTTGATGACTATGTACGGTATACATATGGAGTGATTTATATCAAGAACACTCAGAAATATGTACATACCCTATCATCTATCATAAACAAAAATCCTGCATATGTAAGTGCATGTTTAGAAGATTCGGGGTTAGTGGAAATGTCATCGTCTGTAATCACTTTAGAAGAATGGTCATCATTCTCCTTGAGGTTATCCGTCGTTATCTGTTTGATTTCAAAAGTTGCATTTTAAACTATTCTGTCTGAAAAGACCAATCTTCCATTTTATTTTTGCTGAGACCATACTCATTTCTTTAACACATAAGTCTCCGAATATTTCTCGGAATTCACAAGGTTAATTTGCTTGTGCATGGTTTGCAATGGAAGAAATGTCATTTTCACCAATGCATTTGAGATAAACTCACAATGGGAACGTGTAACGATGTTTGTCAACTTTGTTTTCTATTGTAAACGGAAACTATGTTAACTTTAACCACTTCAAGCCAAAGCCACACAAAATGTGCATTCGGTTCAACGTCTTGGCGACATTATGACTATGGATAATGTTTTTTCTTTCTTTTTTTCGCTCAAATAATACATCTGATTTACCCTACAGAAGTTTTATAAAAAGAGCTGACCCTGTAACAGATAGAAACTTTATTCTTTTTATATTAAGCAATAAACAAAGGACTTCGCGAAAAAAGGTGAATCCAAAATCTAAACAGTCAATGTTGGAATTCTGTCTTTTCCTCTCTCCTGTCATGTCCTTTATAGGTGAATCAACTTGAACAGTCTTCATGTCCTTTACATAATATTGCATACTTCGTCTTACCTTGGGATAATGAAGTATTGTTAAACGAGTCATTCTTTGATAAATTCTCTGACTTTATATGACGACATTTGGGTTGTCTTACCAATAATCGTCTTACAATTACTTTGTTTAGCTAGTTTGAGTCAGTTTCTTATTTTTTGTAAGTGTTTTTATGTTAAAAACTTGTGCATTTTATCTTAAACAAAATGAGTCATGCATCTCATGCCGCCATTCTTTTTATACTTCATTTTTTATTCACTTTCCTACAACTTATTTTCTAAAACTGTTTAAGTGCCAGGATTTTATCTCCTGTACATCAAGTACATATTTTGATCGTTGATGACAGTCATTGTTATTTTGTATAATCTTTTATCAGTGTTAAACAACCGATGCAGGTGTTAACTGTTACTTGTTTCTATTTGATGTCATTTTTAATTGCAATGTCATATTTAGGAAAACCTTACAGGGAGTAGGTTAGAGCTCTGTAAAACCGGTTAATCATCCCAGTCGGTCCAAAATGCCGACTGACCGTTCCAAGGCGGTAACTGTCGGGTTTGCTCTTTCCGTTAAATGACTCATCACAAATTTGTTCTTACTTTTCGCTTGGCTTGCATGTGAAATACCTTTGTTCTGTGCCTTTTCGGTGTTTGCTAAATGTTGCAATACTCATAGGACTTATATTCTTATTGAACAGTCTTCTACAGGTACATACAATTTAAATATCTGTGAAAACTTTGATAGGACCTTTTCTTATTTACCTATTCATGTCCTTTACATGATATAGCACAGTAGGTCTAACCTCAGGTTATTGTGCTATCTAATATTTCATATTTCTTGCGTGTTGAAAACTTGTGAATTTTATCTTAAACAAAATGAACTTCATCATTATCGCATGCCGCATTTCTTTTTATACGTCATTGTTTATTCACTTATTTAAAACTATCTTATTTTCATATACTCGTAGGATTTTATCAACTGTAGATCAAGTACATATTTTGATAGTTCATGGGAATTATTGTTATCTTGTATATTCTGTTATCAGTGTTTTGTTTCTTGTTTCTATTTGATGGCATTTTATTTGTTTGTTTGTTTTCTCTATTTGTCTATTGTTTTATCTCAGTGTTTTGTCACTTTAATAAATAAATGTATGCTTTTTGTCCAGTAACGTTTTAAATTTGAATATATTTTCATTATCTATTGACCTTTTCGTATTTGTTCATTTACCTCCAAGCAAGAACGGTGTATAATTTATTGTACACGTTTTATTCTTCTTAAGCAAGTGTAATTGTTTAGAAGTTATCACTAAGGGCTATTTAACTGCAAAGCAAGATATATCGACCAATGCTAGAAATATAACCAAGTATATTTTTCATTGACAGTACGGATTAAAACGTAGTTTCTATGGTTTCAGATAATTAAACTTATTTAAAGATATGAATCATTCTTTTACTTAAAATATGATACTTTTACAAAAAGGACAAAATACTCTCAAATCTTCAAAATCACGTAAGATCTTATTTCTGATAGTTGCGGAATACCATTATTTCTGATAGTTGCGGAATACCATTATTTCTGATAGTTGTGGAATACCATTATTTCTGATAGTTGCGGAATACCATTATTTCTGATAGTTGCGAAAAGTTTAAACCAATGAAATTAAAATAACAAACAACTATGTGAAGCGTAACGGTTGGGGTAATATGTACTCTTTATCAATCAATGCCTTATAGATAAATAACTAGAGAAATTATTCATTTTAGACTCTCCAAAAAGAAAAGTTTTCGCTTTCAACAAGTAGAACTAGACATTTGGATGCATAGATAATATACAATCTACTTAATAGGTCAGTTTTAATGTGTATGTTGTTTCTTTGTTTCTTTTTCAAACTTACACATGCAAATGTTTACTAATTGAAACAGAATGAAGTATATTAACAATTTAAAATAACTCAAATAAACAGCTTTCAACGAAACTAGAATACCAATTTTAGCCTTTGAATTACCGAAAGACCTTTTTCCATGGGGGCGATTCGTGTTGGTTATTAGAACGACGTATCGAAAGCGCGGTCATATGTGTGTTGCACAGATAAAAAGTTGCGCTAAAGATAAATACTGTGTTAACTAAGATTGTTCTAGGTAGACTATGATCCGTATTATATAATAGGCATTAATCAAATAAGTAAAACATCTAAGCGCTTTCTTACTGTTGTGTGTTTTTGTACGACACAATAGCGTGTAGTGTTTATCAACAAGATGCAAACGATAATAAACAAGATCAAAGCTGTTCACGTCGGGTATAGTCACATGGTTTTCCATGCACACAGCGCGAGAGTCAAAAAGTTAATAAAAAAGGGAGCCGTGTTATTATTAGAATGCATAAGCTATAATATATGGTAGTATTAAGAATACAAGAATGCTACACAGTGGAGCTTTGAAGTACCAGTACTTACACATAAACAGTAGACGTTGACAATCTGATAAGGGATGTCTCTGCAACACTCCCAATTCCAAGCACTGTAAATAATAAAAGTATCTACCACTGTCAAGCACATTTAGTCTCCGGCGACTGATGACATTGTTGTTAATTATTGCTTACTCTTAAATAGTCTAGTTTACCACTAATAGTACCGAATCTAAACAGAGGAATTCTTAACCTTGCCGAATCTAAAATAAATTAAATTATAAATCTAGTTGAGCACACTATGTTAGCATTCAGTGATTGTGCATTTTGCATTATCGAATGATGTGTTTTGATGTTAAGCCCCTTACTTAAAATATAGAATAAAAGAAAAAGAACATAACAATATTTCAAGTAATTATTAAGGTTAATATTTAAAACTGTTAATTAATAATCGCTTTTTTATGCGAATAATTGTTTTAAATAATAACTCAATTCAACTTTTTTTATTTTGTAAACATAGGCCACCGGCCCAAAGTACAATTTTAGTGTAACATATAAAACAATAAGTTGTGTCCATCTATCAACAATACATGTATGTAACAACCAAAAATCATTCATTGTCTTTTTAGTTTCAATATTTCGTGTACAAAAGGCAATACTTTTAATTATATCATCGTTATTAAATTTTACTAAGTAACAGAAATTTTGAAAATTACATTTTCAGCTATATCACTGAAAAAATATATCTTTGTCTTTCCTGGATAAATTTATGACAAACAAAAGATACATGAAATTCGTCTTCTATATACCAGGTGTTAGTTATTAGAGAACAAAATCTACAGATACGATCTGTCGTGAGGATCCTTAAATGTCGCCCAGTTTCAATAATTAATTTTTGACTTGAACATCTAAATCTGGCTAAAGATTTCTTTACGTAAAAAGGCATATCAATGATTAGATATTTTCTGGATTCAACAAGGATTTAAAATATTTATAAGTATCACAACGTGGTTAATTTTAAATTATGTCATGCCAATTTTGCAGATTACAACCTAGTAGTCTTTGCTTAAAATTATGTATACATATATGAACATTGCCTAATTCAATCTTGACCAAATCCATACTGAAAAAGTAAATGTTTAACGGCTGGCGCCCAGTTTTTTCTTCCAATCTCAGCATGCCCCTTTAACATCAGATAACAGTTTTTCGGATACCTTTGATTTGGCATACAAATATGTTTGCACCAATACTTTATGATTTTTGTATGATGATCAATGCATAAAGGCGTTCTCCTACACTCTCCTAATGCAACATTATCACAAACATAAGTATTTACATCAAGAAAATCTTTACAATACTGGACTTGTACCTGCTCAAGAATATCTGAGATATCAGTTCCATATTTTTTCTGCGCCATAGGTTAAAATTAAAAGTAAAAATAAAAGGCTATTGTGTCTAGATCACTGTTAATATGATGTAAAATGGCGGTCTTGATATGATTACTGTGTTTTCGCTTCAAAAAAGAAACTTTGAAAGTTCTCGTCCGAATCTGAAATCAAACCCATGCGAAGAGGGGTTGAATTAACAGACAGACAGACCGATAAACAGACAGACAGAATTATAGAATTATTCGACGGCAACTCTTAAAGCTAGGCCATGGGCGTCATATGCAATGTGGATACAATATCAAGTGAAGGTAAGCATTTGTAACAGTAAGAAAAACACAGTGCTTTTTTAGAGTTAACCTGTTTCACCAGGCTATTAATGCATATAGAATAGTTGTTAAAAAGGTGAATAAGTATGTATATTGCAGAGTGAACGTCTTCCTGATTAAATGTTTTCAAGTTTATTTCTCAGTTAAGTTGTTTATGTCTCGAAATATTTACTTATTTACTACACGTAGTTGTTGAAGAGTATTTGAGTGCAAACTGGGATTAAGATTGTGTAATTTATTCTACACATGTTTCATTCTGAACTTCATAATCTTATGTATACATATAGATAATTTATTCAGTAAAACATTATTTTTGTTGACGATTCTTTTAATATTGTTACCATATTCAAAAGTTTCCAATAGAAACCTGATACAAACAGTTCTCAAAAATCATTGTATATATGGCATTGCATAACAAAGTGGAATTCATTTTAGACCATTTCAAAACATACCTTTTCTATCGTTCATTGGTATAATATTACTTGGCTAAGCCAATCTTCCTCATTCGACAGCTGAACTATCCCATGATAATCTTAGAAGTGAAAGTGCTATGCTGAACATGTTATCTACTTTCATATCTAAGAAAGATTTAAATTCAAAATAATGAGAATAATCTAAAACATATGGCGCGTGTTAAACATTATTATTCGCCATTCCATATTTGTATATAACACTTCCCTGGTTCTTCATTTAACCAAATTTAAAACATATTCTCGTTTTCTATACCTTGATATACACATACATAACAGCATTTCTTTTTTTTTTTTTTTTTTTTTTGTTTGCCTAAGAGATTAAATTTGCGTTGTACTGTAAGACAGTTAGAATGGCTTCATAAACAACATTGACGTATTCAATGTCATGAAGGAATTACAGTCGATAAACTTATTTAAGTATATTTTCATTTTAAAGAATGCTTGTCCTAATAGCGTGAACTACTGTGAAAACAAGGCCTAAGCGACAAAATGTTATATAAAATAGGTATAAAATATACGATCTCTCACTCTTTTCCGTTGTATTAACAACATGTATTTCTTGGATTTTGTCACCCATGTCACGTATAATTATTTTTATTTAAATAGTGATAAATTATACTATCAAGAAAAATATATTATCCTAAGTTCCAACTGTCTTACGGAAGCCGACTTGGGACTCTGTATACTTTTATAATCCTCCGAACTTTTTGTGGGTCTGTTGTTAACAATTCGATACCGCGTTATTTTTCTACTTTGTTAATGTTGCCCTTTTTATGAAGTGGTATCAAGTGTTTCTCCGCACAGATATCTGGGTAATAGTCTGTACAAAATAATTTGTTAAGTCAATTATATAACTATTGTATGATATTTTCTATATTTTTAATATTTATTGCAAGGTCTGGACCACTGGTAATTAGCATAAGCTTTATTAAAACGAACATTACAATTTAAAATATAGTGTGTTTTTTTCGACTATTATATAAAAATCTGAGTGTATATAGTTATATTTTATTGAAATACAATTATTAAATCTTTTTCAACATCCATTTAAATTAGTACTTAGAAATACATATATTATTCTGCTGCTTTTATCTAGGTTAAAAATGTAAAAGTTTGTATTTAGCGATCTATAAATCATTCAAATTTTTTCATTGAGATTTTTTCTATAAACAGCTAATCAACAAGTAATATTCGCAAATCATTTCGTCCACCCATATAAATTATAATGACAAAAATACTCCTTTCGGATATATTGCTGCTTTATACATGGGCTTTAAATAATATTAATGTTGTTGTTTTATTCCTCGAATAATATAGATTAATTTACCATTTCGTGGGAATAAAGTTTCTTTCAATGTTGATTTAGTGATTTCACGATATAACTAAAATGCTCAACATATATTGAAATGTTTTATGTTCTAATTCTTAACTTAGTAAAGTTTTGTGTGTGTGTGTGTTTTGCAATAAACTACTTTTTATAAGAGAAGTACATAATTAAATTCAGCCTTCCCTACAATTCTTAGCACCATGTGTTTTTTTATGCTGCTAATGAGTTTCATTCTTTTTTAAAAGAAAATAATTAAAAACATTGGTAATAAGTCCTAACTTTTGGACAAATTGCGAAACAATAAACACTAAATCTATTTGTTATTTGTTAATATATTTTCCGAGTTCCTAATCAATATATTTAAATTTATAACGTGGCGCATGACATATGTAGCTTGAAAACAGCTTTCAGTCTCAGTGCAATTGCTACTTCAATGTAGAAAACATAATGAACGGACGGCTCCTTCAGGGAACGATCTGCCTATGGACAATAATAATTGTGCTGGGCGTCAGTCCAAAGCAAAGAGAGATGGCTGAAAAAGTAGCTAGCATTTGTCCAGGTCGATCTATATGTGGTTTCGAGGGACATTCGACAAACGATGCTGGAGATGAGGAAAGTTGCTGTTCTGGTAAATACTAGTTTTGTAACTTGACTCTTAAAAACTTTTTAAAAAGGCATAATGGGCACTATGGACAATAGACTTTGGTTTTACATGGCATATATTCTAGAACTTAAACAGGATGATACAATCATCCACACTTCTCAGTTGGTACTTTTTACCTTGTTTCAAATATTTTAATTTCTTCGATTCTGTAAAAATAATTTCCTATACATCCAAATACAATGTAAACATTTTAATTGCATTGCAGCTGTTATATTTAATGATGTCATTGTTTGGATACTACTATTTTGACTGTTTTGTTTCATAAAGATCTGTTTTTCCTTCTCTTTGTAATTGAGAAACACCTTACGAAGTCAAAATCCGGTTTATGCACTACATTAGGTTCTTTTGCCGTCTGCCCTTTCCATGGCAGTAACTATTGAGTTTGCTGTTTTATAAAAGTGTCTCGTCAAATTTTGTTGTAACCTTGACATTTTTTCTGGCATGTTAACATCATCTGACATATTTCCAGTTCCATTTCAAAAGTTTAATTATACTGCAATGCTCATAACACTTTGTTATATTTTATGGCGATCACTATCAGCATGCAATATACTCGTGCTTTTCTTTATTGTTGTACTGTGTTTTAAAACTATGTTTTTAAACACGACAGTTTTAATTGCCTCTTACACCGTTTAAGTATAATGACAATAAAATACAAATTAATATAAAAACACATATCAATAGACTCAGAAGTTGTGGATTGGCATTCCTTTTAGGTAACATTTAAACGTTTCATGTAAAAGAAATATTTAAGTAATATACGGTTTTCAGCATCAATTGGTCATTCATTACTTATTATATTCTACGTTACTTTTATCAGTTTTAAATTTAGTTCAGATGCATCAGTTTTTTTTAAACGAAGTATTTTAGATTATATTTATATAATCATTTTACCACATTTTATCTATCAAGCACTTATTTTTTTCTATTTGATACTTTTATATATGATCTAATTTCACGTGTATTTGCTGTCGAACCATTCATCTATCATAATCTTTAAACATGTAAATAACAATTTAAATAGCGTAAAGATAATCATTTCTACATGACAGCACTCTGTAAAGTGATTAAAACGTTACAAAAACGTCTCATTACACTCATTACTTACATTAATACTTTAAAATAGTACATTGTTCCAGTGTGTCTTTCAATCCAGGGTCTTCTATGATATTTATCAGTACATTGTTTCAGTGGGTTTTTCAATACAGTGTCTTTTGTGAAAGTCATCGGTACATTGTTCCAGTGGGTCTTTCAATCCAGGGTCTTCTATGACAATTATCCGTATGTTGTTCCAGTGGGTCTTTCAATCTAGGGTCTTCTGTGATAGTTATCGGTACATTGTTCCAGTGGGTCTTTCGATCCAGAGTCGTCTGTGATAGTTATTCGTACATTGTCCTAGTTGGTCTTTCAATCCAGGGTCTTCTGTGACAGTTATTAGAGTATTGTTCCAGTGAGTCTTTCAATCCAATGTCTTCAGTGATAGTTATCGGTACATTGTTCCAGTTGGTCTTTCAATCCAGGGTCTTCTGTGACAGTTATTAGAGTATTGTTCCAGTGGTTTTTAAGCCAGTGTCTTCTGTGATAGTTCTCGGTACATTGTTCTAGTGGGTCTTTAAATACAGTGTCTTCTGTGATATCTTTCGGTACATTGTTCCAGTGAGTCTTTAAAACCAATGTCTTCAGTGATAGTAATCGGTACATTGTTCCAGTGGGTCTTTCAATCCAATGTCTTCTGTGATATTTATCGGTACATTGTTCCATCGGGTCTTTCGATTCAATGTCTTCTGTGATAGTTATCGGTACATTGTTCCAGTGGGTCTTTCAATTTAGTGTATTCTGTGATAGTTATTAGTACATTGTTCCAGTGATTCTTTCAATCCAGTGTATTCTGTGATAGTTATTAGAACATTGTTCCAGTGATTATTTCAATCCAGTGTATTCTTTGATAATTATTAGTACATTGTTTTAGTGAGATGTTCAATCCAATGTATTCTTGGATGGTTATAATTTTAAGATTGATATATTTTCTCCTGCGATATTAAATTGATGTTAGGTTTTGTCATAGTTACATTTTCCATATTATCAAACATATAAGTTTAAATAATTTGAATACGTTGAATGTCGAGTTTAAGTTGAATTTTTGCTTAATCACCCTGATATATTTTCTTCTACATTTTTGTATTCATGTATTTTGCGATACGGGTTCCATGCCATTTTTTCAGGTTATAATATAATTTATGCCAAACATGACAACACTTTTTTATTTTCTTGATATTTTGTTTTCATGCGATGAGACTTAAATCCTCTTGTGGTCATGTCACAAACACAAAAGACCAGGTCAGGATAACTCTTCATTGTTTTAAAATTGGAACAAGAAAGATATTGTGCGCTTTCTTGTTTAATTCTGAGATGAAGATGTACTTGAATGCTTACAATCACTAATATGTGTACTTGCATTTTATCTTAACCTACACTTATATATGTACTTGCACGTATATGTGCACTTGCACTTACATGCTTACATTCACTGATATGTGTACTTGCACTTATATCTAAACTTACATTTATCTATGTATTTGCAAGTATTAGTTTTCTTGCACTTATATCTTAACTTGCACTTATGTCATACCTTGCACTTATACGTGAACTTGAATTCATACGTGTCTTGCACTTTTATATTAACTTGCACCTATATATGTACTTGTACTTATATGTGTACTTGCACTTGTATAGATAGTTGCACTTATATATCTTGCTTATATATAAACGTGCTCTTATATGTGTTTTTGCACTTATAGTGTATTTGAATTTATTTATTTACTTGATATGTACTTCCACGTATATATGTACTTGCACTTCTGTGCCTGGCTTATATGTGAACTTCCAAGGCGGTAACTGATGGTTTTTCTTTTTATGTGTTATGTCTCGTCTCTGTGTTGTTGTTGTTTTTTTGTCACATTTACATTTACCTTGTCTGCCTTGGTCTGCAGGTAGATAAAATTTAAATATCTGTGAAAATTTTGATAGGACCTTTTCTTATTTACCTATTGTATGTATATGCGTACTTGTATTTATACGTATCCTTGCCCTTATACATGATCTTGCACACATATAACTTATTTTAAGAAATATAAAGTAAATCCTGAGGTTTGGAAAATATAATTATCAACAGTTCTTTTCCAAGTTTTATCGAGTGCCAGACTGTTTAAAATCTTTTTCTTGAGGCTTGTCCAATTATTCTGTATAATATTTGGGGCTTCTTCTGTAATCATGGGGCGTTTCCTATTTACTCGAGAAACAAAAACCTACTTTATCTTTATCCAGAGAGACAGACAGACCAACAAGACCAAAAAACAGTGTAATTACTTATTCATTTTACTGTTCTTTCATTAATTTTGGCTATTCACATCAGAACATACTGTACAGTTCATAAAACAAAGGGGCTCCTCATTTTCACAACATTTACTATTATAAATTCTTTTGTTTATTTGCAGACTGCTCTTGCGAGATTACATGTATAAACCATGGTAACTGTTGTTTCCCTCCTGGGTTCAACACACCTTACTCATGTACGCCCAATCAAGTGTGGTTTCTAGAGACTGAATTCAGCTATACAAGAAGGTATTTAATGGTCGACAAGCCACTACAAGATAAATGTGCAAGAGGCGCATGTGCGAATTATAAAGGAAACCTTTCCTGCTTGGACCAACAAGTTGCCAAATGGGGCTCCTTGTACCCAGTAAGCTCAAGAAAGACTGGTAGAATTTACAAAAATTTCCGGTACGCCAAATGCCATAAGGAAACGAACTACATTACTTGGCGTGCAATACAACTTTGTTTTAATGCCGAGATCCCGTTGTCAGTTGAGACGAACCAATGTCAAATCTACTTTGAATATCCAGGAAACGAGTCTGATGTTGCGCACTTTCGATGTGCTGCAAAAATGTCAAACATATGTCTAAACAACTTTGATATACCACCAATTTACAGTCATTTAAATCTCAGCAGAAAGGAAATTCAGGAGATGTGTGAATACGGACCTGCTGCTTTACACTTTTCAACAACTGTCGCGAAAAACATATTTTGCCAAATATGTCAGCAAAGGTTTGCAAAGGTGTTTAAATGCAACCAACTAGATAGGAACTTTAATCAGGACATGAGTTTTGCAATGGTTCTAAATCCTACCTATGTGAAGGAAACTAAAAGTGATGAAAAATTTCAAACTAGATTTGCTTGTCCACCAGGAGAACGAAATACCGTAAGTAAAGACATATTACTTAACATTATCATCAAAATATAAATAATGTTAATGTACAGTTTACTCTTTATTAAACGATTCTTCTTTAAGAGCTACTACTTATACGGAAGCATTATACTAATGTTACACTAAAATATATTTACTATTAAACTCCTCGTATTATGCTTTCGTTTATTACCATAGAAACAGTTTAAATCCACCTGATATTCTGTTGATGTCCAACTATTAAATTATAATTGGACTCAAATGCATGTCAGAACGGAATTTAATTATAATTAGACATTTTGTTTGTTTTCCGTACTGGAAGGTGCAAAAGAAGTACGGATTCAATCAGATTGACTTAACTTTGGGTCACAACATGGGTATGTCACAACACCAAGTTGCTGATAAAATTAAAAAGCTGTGAGGCCACAGAGTCTCAATCTAAAAAAAAGAATACAATTATTTCTGATATACTTCTTATATCAAGTACATATTTTCTTCAGTAAAGAACAAGCTATAAATACGGTAACATCATACCCGAAACAATGAACCTTGAATGGACAATGATAAAAACATTAAGTACCAGTATTCCGCCGGTGAAAACGTCGCGCGCACTTTCCCACAGCTCCTGTGATTGGGGCATACACCGTTTGAATTTGCAGTTCCCAAACATAACTGGGAATGTTACATATAATCAACGGATGCCAACGATTATGTTACTGATATCACTAACACGAACGCGTACCTGAAACGAACATTTGTGTACCGGAAATGATAAGGTAAAAACCAACTTCAACAAAACCCGTCAATTTACCGCTTATGTTGAAATGTTAAGTATTTATAAGTCAGATGGGCAAGCAAAGTGCATGATAATTCATGGCAGACAAAATGCATTGAAATGACATGCGCTTGATAAGTCACATAAAGCAAATGGGATGCAAGCGAAAAATGATTAACGTACAAGTGGTAATATGGAATGACACATGACACATGCAAGTAATTGCGCACATAAAACTATGACTGTATGCTTGAGAAGACCTACGAAAGTTTTCTTTAATTAGTTTTTTAAGAAATAGACAGTTATTCTCCGGGATATGTGAATGTCATTATTTTTTAATCACCGTGTCGTCCACTTTATATTGACGTTATTTGTCCGCTCACTCCAGTTGATATACACTCTGACTTTGCATTCGGTCTAATAGACATCAATAGTAACCTAACGAACCGTCCGAATTCCCGATACAACACTCTGCCACGTGGCAACTAACATATATAACTTTTGCCGGAGGAATCAATTTAAAGTTTTTATTTTAATCAAAACTTTCTACTCAAATCAACTGACATCTGACGTCATCATTCAAGGAACGAAGTTATTGGAACAACATGTTGAACGGATCCGAGCAAATTCTATATGGTAGTTGCCCGCTTTCCGGGGTAGGGTTGCAGGTTTAAGCTTTCGTACGATGTGTTTTTGTGTCTTATTTTGCTGTTGTTTTAGAGTTGTTGTTGTTGTTTTGCTGGTTGTTTCTTGGTCATGTTTTATCATTTTCATTACTGGTTTTGTCTAATATCTATTTTTATCAGAGCATTGTAGATTGTCGGAGGTTGGAATGCCCACGCGGGGAGATATGGTCAACGGAGAAAGATATATGTGTAGATACGGGTACTAGCTGGTATGCGACCAATGTGGCACTGTGGATACGGATTCAACTTGGCAGAATTATTTTTGAAGATTTAGACACCGTGTTGAAACTTGTGAAAGATGCGTTCTTAAGTTCCCCTTGGGCAAAAAGTTGGAAACTTTTTCAAGTTTGCACGGTGTATGTTGATGACTTCACATGCAATGACGACATGTGCGAAATCAGTTTAAATGAGACTAGACAACAGTTGATTGATTACCATGACATGTTCATGATTCAAGTGACACGTAATGTAGATAATGTTTCGCCGAAAGACTTCAAATCATCCATTCGGTCGAATTTAGCAAGTACGCTCATATTTAAAACCAACAGCGGTATTGTTAAAGGAATTATGTCGTTTTCGGATTACGAGATAACGGAGATAAAAACTACCGGTATGTTCCTGAAGTTCGGCATGCCATCATTGGCTCTTGCAAAAACAGAGAATAATTACTTTGTATATAAGAGGTTTCCTATCTTTGTTGTAAATAGATTGTTCACATCAACGGTACGGTGTGATATCACCAAACTTTTCTTCTGTCAACAAGTAATATTTAGCGTTGATGACTATATACGGTATACATATGGAGTGATTTATATCAAGAACACTCAGAAATATGTACATACCCTATCATCTATCATAAACAAAAATCCTGCATATGTAAGTGCATGTTTAGAAGATTCGGGGTTAGTGGAAATGTCATCGTCTGTGAGCATTTTCGTAGAAACGTCATCATTTTCCTTGGGGTTATCCGTCGTTATCTGTTTGATTTCAAAAGTTGCATTTTAAACTATTCTGTCTGAAAAGACCAATCTTCCATTTTATTTTTGCTGAGAACATACTCATTTCTTTAACACATAAGTTTCCGAATATTTCTCGGAATTCACAAGTTTAAATTGCTTGTACGTTGTTTGCAATGGAAGAAATGTCATTTTCACCAATGCATTTGAGATAAACTCACAATGGGAATGTGTAACGATGTTTGTCAACTTTGTTTTCTACTGTAAACGGAAACTTTGTTAACTTTACCCACTTCAAGCCAAAGCCACACAAAATGTGCATTCAGTTCAACGTCTTGGCGACATTATGACTATGGATAATGTTTTTTTCTTTCTTTTTTCGCTCAAATAATACATCTGATTTACCCTCCAGAAGTTTTATAAAAAGAGCTGACCCTGTAACAGATAGAAACTTTATTTTTTTATATTAAGCAAAGGACTTCGCGAAAAAAGGTGAATCCAAAATCTAAACAGTCAATGTTGGAATTCTGTCTTTTCCTCTCTCCTGTCATGTCCTTTATAGGTGAATCAACTTGAACAGTCTTCATGCCCTTTACATAATATTGCATACTTCGTCTTACCTCGGGATAATGAAGTATTGTTAAACAAGTCATTTGATAAATTCTCTGACTTTATATGACGACATTTGGGGTTCCTTACCAATAATCGTTTTCCAGTCGTGCCCTATATAGGTGGGACAACTTGAGCAGTCTCCATACCCTTTACGTGAGATTGCACAGTAGGTCGGGATTTTTTTAATCTTTGTCATATATAATATGTCAACTGCGGATAAATCCTCGGCGTTTATGATATGTTTTTTAAACGTATTAACTACAATACTACGTTTTATTTTGTTGTTTTTCTAAAATTCTATTATTTCTTCGTATTTTTTACATTTCACTTTTGACACTTTTGGCATATGACGTCATGGCATTTATGACGTCATCATATTGTTCTTATAACATATCAGCGCTTGTACTGCTTCATTTTATTTGAAAATACTTTCTCATTTGGAATTTTTTGGTTGCCGAGGCTTTTATCTACTGTACATACTGTACATATGTTGTTTTATTACTAGTTATCATGTATGTACATAAATTCATTATATCTGTTTTAACTCCCGATGAAGGTGCCTACTGTTAGTTGTTTCACTTTGACGGGATATTTTTATTTACACTGTTTGTTTGATAGAAAAACCTTCAGGAAGTGCGAGGTGCGAGGTTGGAGGGCTCCACAAACCAGGTTTAAGCACCCCAGTTGGCCCTTTTGCCGACTGACCGTTCCAAGGCGGTAACTGATAGTTTTTCTTTTTGTGTGTTATGTCTCGTCTCTGTGTTTTTTGTCACATTTACATTTACCTTGTCTGCCTTGGTCTGCAGGTAGATAAATTTAAATATCTGTGAACATTTTGATAGGACCTTTTCTTATTTACCTATTTACAATTACTTTGTTTAGATAGTTTGAGCCAGTTTCTGATTTTTTGTAAGTGTTTTTATGTTAAAAACTTGTGCATTTAATCTTAAACAAAACGAGTCACTGCATCTCATGCCGCCATTCTTTTTATACTTCATTTTTTATTCAATTTCCTACAACTTATTTTCTAAAACTGTTTAAGTGCCAGGATTTTATCTCCTGTACATCAAGTACATATTTTGATCGTTGATGACAGTCATTGTTATCTTGTATAATCTTTTATCAGTGTTAAACAACCGATGCAGGTGTGAACTGTTACTTGTTTCTATTTGATGTCATTTTTAATTGCAATGTCATATTTTAGGAAAACCTTTCAGGGAGTAGGTTAGAGCTCTGTAAAACTGGTTAATCATCCCAGTCGGTCCAATTTGCCGACTGACCGTTCCAAGGCGGTAACTGTCGGGTTTGCTCTTTCCGTTAAATGACTCATCACAAATTTTGTTCTTACTTTTCGCTTGGCTTGCATGTGAAATACCTTTGTTCTGTGCCTTTTTCGGTGTTTGCTAAATGTTGCAATACTCATAGGACTTATATTCTTATTGAACAGTCTTCTACAGGTACATACAATTTAAATATCTGTGAAAATTTTGACAGGACTTTTTCTTATTTACCAATTCATGTCCTTTACATGATATAGCACAGTAGGTCTAACCTCAGGTTATTGTGCTATCTAATATTTCATATTTCTTGCGTGTTGAAAACTTGTGAATTTTATCTTAAACAAAATGAACTTCATCATTATCGCATGCCGCATTTCTTTTTATACGTCATTGTTTATTCACTTATTTAAAACTATCTTATTTTCATATACTCGTAGGATTTTATCAACTGTAGATCAAGTACATATTTTGATAGTTCATGGGAATTATTGTTATCTTGTATATTCTGTTATCAGTGTTTTGTTTCTTGTTTCTATTTGATGGCATTTTATTTGTTTGTTTGTTTTCTCTATTTGTCTATTGTTTTATCTCAGTGTTTTGTCACTTTATTAAATAAATATATGCTTTTTGTCCAGTAACGTTTTAAATTTGAATATATTTTCATTATCTATTGACCTTTTCGTATTTGTTCATTTACCTCCAAGCAAGAACGGTGTATAATTTATTGTAAACGTTTTATTCTTCTTAAGCAAGTGTAATTGTTTAGAAGTTATCACTAAGGGCTATTTAACAGCAAAGCAAGATATATCGACCAATGCTAGAAATATAACAAAGTATATTTTTCATTGACAGTACGGATTAAAACGTATTTTCTATGGTTTCAGATAATTAAACTTATTTAAAGATATGAATCATTCTTTTACTTAAAATATGATTCTATTGCAGACAGGACAAAATACTCTCAAATCTTCAAAATCACGTAAGATCTTATTTCTGATAGTTGCGGGATACCATTATTTCTGATAGTTGTGGAATACCATTATTTCTGACAGTTGCGGAATACCATTATTTCTGATAGTTGCGGAATACCATTATTTCTGATAGTTGCGGAATACCATTATTTCTGATAGTTGCGGAATACCATTATTTCTGATAGTTGCGAAAAGTTTAAACCAATGAAATTAAAATAACAAACAACTATGTGAAGCGTAACGGTTGGGGTAATATGTACTCTTTATCAATCAATGCCTTATAGATAAATAACTAGAGAAATTATTCATTTTAGACTCTCCAAAGAGAAAAGCTTTCGCTTTCAACAAGTAGAACTAGAAATTTGGATGCATAGATAATATACAATCTACTTAATAGGTCAGTTTTAATGTGTATGTTGTTCCTTTTTTAAACCTACACATGCCAATGTTTACTAATTGAAACAGAATGAAGTATATTAACAATTTAAATTAACTCAAATAAACAGCTTTCAACGAAACTAGAATACCAATTTTAGCCTTTGAATTACCGAAAGACCTTTTTCCATGGGGGCGATTCGTGTTGGTTATTAGAACGACGTATCGAAAGCGCGGTCATATGTGTGTTGCACAGATAAAAAGTTGCGCTAAAGATAAATACTGTGTTAACTAAGATTGTTCTAGGTAGACTATGATCCGTATTATATAATAGGCATTAATCAAATAAGTAAAACATCTAAGCGCTTTCTTACTGTTGTGTGTTTTTGTACGACAGTGTAGTGTTTATCAACAAGAGGCAAACGATAATAAACAAGATCAAAGCTGTTCACGTCGGGTATAGTCACATGGCTTTTCATGCACACAGCGCGAGAGTCAAAAAGTTAGTTAAAAAGGGAGCCGTGTTTTTATTAGAATGCATAAGCTATTATATATGGTAGTATTAAGAATACAAGAATAATACACAGTGGAGCTTTGAAGTACCAGTACTTACACATAAACAGTAGACGTTGACAATCTGATAAGGGATGTCTCTGCAACACTCCCAATTCCAAGCACTGTAAATAATAAAAGTATCTACCATTGTCAAGCACATTCAGTCTCCGGCGACTGATGACATTGTTGTTAATTATTGCTTACTCTTAAATAGTCTAGTTTACCACTTATAGTACCGAATCTAAACAGATGAATTCTTAACCTTGCCGAATTTAAAATAGTTTAAATTATAAATCTAGTTGAGCACACTATTTAAGCATTTAGTGATTGTGCTTTTTGCATTATCGAATGATGTGTTTTGATGAAGCCCCTTACTTAAAGACATAGAATAAATAAAAGAACATAAAATATTTCTAGTAATTATTCAGGTAAATATTTAATATTGTTAATTAATAACCGCTTTTCTCTGCAAATAATTGTTTAAAATAATAACTCACTTCAACTCTTTTATTTTGTAAATACAGGCCGCCGGCCCATTTTTATTCATTTTATTTGGGTTTTACGGCACACCGACACTTAATAGGTCATACGGCGCCAAATGCTAAGTTAAATGTGAATAGAGCGTAATCAGCTTAAAACCAAACTACATATGTACAATATAGAAAAATATAAAAACAGGTAAAAAAATTAAATCATAATTTAAAAAGGGTCAACACATAATACGGTTTAAAAAAGTATGACGATTGGTAAATAAACAGTCTAAAAGTTTATAACTTATTAAGAATACCTATCTCGTTCAAGAAGCAAACAAGTTTAGAATCCGACACTGTCCTAAATAGTTCGTACATGTTATGGAAATTAAAATACTTCGACCGTATGTGGTCTGTGTCGATACACTGTAATAAAATATGGTTGACTGTCAGTGGTTCCTGGCAATGAATACATACAGGTTGAACTTCTCTTTTTAAAAGATATGAATGAGTTAACCTAGTATGTCCAATGCGACAGCGGGTAAGAGCTACGTCTTCTCGTCGACTTTCTCTGCAAGCAGAGACATTGGCACCCGCTAAAGGTTTAATTACGTGTAATTTGTTACAAACAATACTATCCCAACTTGCCTGCCACTTGGTTAAAGTATTTCTGTTAATAAGTGGTTTAAAATCAGTGTGTGGGATGCAAAGATCTGTCTCAGTAAGTGCTGAGGAAGATTTTGCACCCCTGTCAGCGTCTTCGTTTCCTTGGATGCCTACATGACTATGATTCCAACAAAAGGAGATTTCATTAGTAATTTCATTAAGATTTCATTAAGAACCCCAGTTGGCCCTTTTGCCGATTGACCGTTCCAAGGCGGTAACTGATGGTTTTTCTTTATGTGTGTTATGTCTCGTCTCTGTGGGTTTTCTTTCACATTTGCATTTACTTTGTTTGCCTTTGTCTACTGGTAGATAAAATTTAAATATCTGTGAGAGTTTTTTCATAGGGCCTTTTCTTATTTACCTATTCATTAGGTTATATAAACTTTGAAGTTTGACAAGAACAGTGCGAACATGTGGATTTGAATAATTCAGTGAATTTATGCTCTGCAATACAGATAATGAGTCTGAAAATATAATATTTTTCACCGGAATGTTCTGAAATGAAATCAAGGCTTAGATTTAAAGCCCGGATTTCAGCGGTGAAGATAGACGAGTTGTTAGGAAGTCTTTGTGTAATGCAATGGCTATTACTTACGGAAGCACAGCCAACGTGAGTGTCCGTCTTTGAACCATCAGTATATATATATGAAGGTGATCAGAATACTTTTCTCGGAGTTCGATAAATTCAGAAAGTAAAATCAAAGGATCTGTGTTCGACTTTTTTTACAGAGTTCTAAATTCACATCAGGGGAACGGAGTTGCCATGGTGGATGTTCAATTGTGGGGTTTTCAGAAATGTTTTCGAGTTTTATACCTGATGTTTTTATGCTATCTGTAAGTCTTAAACCAAGAGGTCTGATGGCTTTAGGTAATCGATCATAAAGCTCTTCATGTTTAGGGTTGAAAACACAATTAAACGTTGGGTTATCGGGGTTAGACACGAGTTTAGTTATATACTGCAAAGAATGTTTCTCGCGACGCAAGAATAATGATGATTCATTGGCTTCAACGTAAAGGCTCTGCACTGGTGAGGTCCTGAACGCTCCTAAAGCTGGACGAAGTCCCTGGTTGTGAACGCGCCCAGCATCTGAAGAAAGGACCTCCTGGCAAAACCATAGACTATGCTTCCGTAATCTAATTTAGACCGAATTAGGGAACGGTACAGAAGTAACAATGTTTTCCTATCGGCTCCACAGTCTGTATGGGATAATATTTAAGCAAGTTAAGAGCCTTGAGACATTTCGTTTTGATGTAATTGATATGTAGAAGAAAGTTCAGTTTCCTGTCAAAAATGACTCCAAGAAACTTAGTGTCCTGGACGACGGGAATGTGAACATTATTTAAAAATTATTCGGGGTCAACATGAAGACCACGTTTCTGACACCCCTTCATGAACGGTTTTTACAATATTATTTAACAGATAGAATACTACCCTGGGGACACCCTGTTCCAGTTTATGAACAGATGACAGGGTGGACCCAATCTTGACCTGAAAATTTCTGTCAGAAAGGAAGCTGTCAATGAATATTGGTACACGACCCCTGAGACCAAGGTCACCTAAATCCTTTAAAATCCCATGTTTCCAAGCCGTGTCATAAGCCTTTTTCAAGATCTAAAAACACAGCTACAACTGTGCTACGTTGGTGTCTGAAACCACTTTGATATTCTGAAATTAATTTGTTGGACCCAAGATACCAGACAAGTCTATCATTGATCATTCGTTCTAAGTTTTTACAAATACAGCTCGTCAAAGCAAGAGGTTGTTTTAAGGTGGTTTACTGTTGAATATGATGGTGTACCGCTAATCTTTTTAATAGCGGACCAAACGTTTTTGATGGAATTCTTGCCATTTATTTTTGAAACATACTTTTGCCAAGATGATTTTTTTTTGGCATGTTTAATAATTCGGCGACTTTAAGCCTGTTCTTTTTTAAGGTTATTCAGATTTGTATATAGGTCGAAAATAAAATTGCTTTAATGTCACCCTACGTTTACGAATAGATTTTTTACACTCTTCATTAAACCAAGGCTTATTATGTTTTGATTTAGTCGAGGTCTTAGGTATACACCTTTCTGCAATATTGTGCAAAGTGCAAAGTGTTTAAAAATTCGACGATTTTGTCATCTACATTTTCTACTAAAGTTGGGACAAGTTCTGCTGAACAAAGTGCTGAGAACAGGTCCCAGTTTGCTCTGTCCATCCTCCAACGAGGATCATCGTCGCCTATTGGCAAAGTATAATTTGTAAGGATTATAGGAAAGTGATCACTTCCACAAAGGTCACCGTGTACATCCCAAGTGTAATCTAAATATGCATAGGGGTGACACGATGTTAGGTTAGGATGTTATGTTATGAATAATGCCCAGTTGCGGGGTGCAAGTATGTTGGCTTTTTATTATTGGCCAGACATATGTCACTATGGGCAAAAATAAAGTTTCTACCGTCTTGCCTATATTATTTAAGTCACAACATCCCCATAGCGGGTTATGACCATTGAAGTCTCCAACGATTAAATATGGAGTTGGCAACTGGTTAATAAGATTATCTTAATCATCATTAGATACATTTGAATTCGGCGGGAGATAAACAGAGCAAATAGTTACAACCTTATGTAGGGTTACACGGATAGAAACAGCTTGTATGTTTGTGTCAAGTTGTGTCACACTTGAGAGTGTGGCAATTTGGAGTTGACAATTATTGTCGATCCTCCAGATGCCCTCTCGCAAGCTGTATGTATATGATTATAACAGGTATAGCCCTTAAAATCAAATTTATCAGAGTCTTTAAGAAAGGTTTCTTGAAGACAAAGCACAGCAGGATTTAGCGTAGATAACAAAATAAGTATTTCATTGTAATTGGCCTTAAGACCCCGACAGTTCCACTGAATGGTTCGATTATTCATTTGATTATTCAACTTAATTCTTGTAGATTATGTTTTAGGTGCTTTTACATGTGACCTTGGTGGTTTTTTAGTGTCCGATATAGACTCCATTAGACACTCGAATTTATTTTG
Source organism: Sinonovacula constricta (assembly GCA_007844125.1). Taxonomy (NCBI): domain Eukaryota; kingdom Metazoa; phylum Mollusca; class Bivalvia; order Cardiida; family Solecurtidae; genus Sinonovacula; species Sinonovacula constricta. The sequence goes on from CM017572.1 coordinate 4,424,732, forward strand.
ATGGGTGTTTATCACCCGAGTGTTTGGAGCAGTGGGAGGACTCTGTCCTCTCCTCTGCCAAGAAGGACCAGGAGTTTCCTTAGAGAAGACTTGGTCCTTTGCTGCAGGCTTGTTTTGTACCTTTGCGTTATTCCTCACAGTATGACTTGTAGAGGAAGTGTTTTTGGTTAAAGGAGAAGTTTCAGAAGATTCCGATAACTTGTATTTGGAGGAAATGATGACTTTGTCACCAGTCGGGACCTCATACTGGGTGAAATTGTCCTTGTGCACTGAGATGCTTTTGTTTGGTTGCTGAGGCATATGTTGCACCACCAGCAGGAGTTGCCTTGCCTTTTGCCAATTTTCTGGCCTCTGGAAAGGAGATATTTTTGGTGTACTTTATTTTAAGTACTTCCTTTTCTAGTTTCCAGGCAGGGCAATCCCTGGATTTGGTCTCATGTGGTCTAGAACATTAAACACATTTAAGCGGGTTAGGACATACGTCTTTCCTGTGCTGGGCGAACTGTTCACCGCAACGTGGGCAACGGTCTTCCTCCTTGCACTGGGACTCGTGGTGGCCAAACTTCTGACAATGAAAACACCTTAGCGGATTGGAAATGTACACCTGCACTTTTACGTTGAGGTAACCGACTTAAATAGAAGTAGGGAGTGATGGGTTGGCGAAAGTTAAAACAAAAGTATTTGTTGGAACTCGCCGGCCGTCCCTCAGGAATGAAATCCTGCGGACGCCACACATCTCCTGTGGCAGAGTTCCCTGAGGATATCCTCCTCAGAGACACCAGCAAGGTCAGGGCATCAAATTACGCATTTTGACGAGTTCAGAGAAGAGTGAGGGTACAGTTTTACTTTTAACGAACAGAAGTCAGTAAGTTTAAGAAGTCTGTCGGAGTAAGTTTTACGATCCGTTTCAATTAATAAGCAGTCATTTTTTAGTTTTTTTACTGAAACAACACTGCCAATAAGGCCTTTGAAGGATTTTCTATCACAAAAGGGGATACTTTGGTTATCGGCTTTTTCTCTGTCGATTTGGCAACAATAAAGTAAGGAAAGCACGTGCTTGTAGGTGTTTCGGTATCGGAAACTTCGGACGATAAAGTAGGGATCGGGTCCTTGCATTTACGTTTGCGTTCCATGAAAGACTTTTATAATTATTCGGTATCCTGGCTTACCAGTCACCACGGAGCCCAACAAGGGGGCTTCTTATGGGAGTGGATCTCCGACCTCCCAACGCCAGTGATACCAGGATACGATACTTCGACATAAAATATACTATAAAGCATACAAAATGCCAGATTGATCCGTTAAGGGGGTGTCGACCGACCGCTGGGTTATAGTTAATACGGGAAAATATGAGAAAAGGAGTTTGCGGAACACGGTATATTTGAAGACAGAAAAAGGAGAAAAGGAGTGGAAAGTCGGAGGCAAGAAAGTGGGACGAAAGGGAGTTAAAGCTAACCCAGCACCGGCCGAGGGGTTAGCCGATTGAGGATACATGGGTCGCCACCCACGGCAAACAGGTGGGCTACCTTTGGAGGGTACTTACCCCGCTACAGGCAGCGGCAACCGGATAATTCTAAGGCCCCTACCGGCAGGGCCGTTTTTATGAAGTGGTTTCAAGTATATCTGGGTAATAGCCTGTACTAAATAATTCGTTGAGCAAAGTATATAACTATTATATGATATATTCTATATTTCAAACATTTATTGCAAGGTCTGGATCACTGGTAATTAGCATTAGCTTCATTAAAACGAACTATACAATTTAAAATATAGTGGGGAGTGGGGGGTCGCCTATTATATAAAATCTGAGTTTATATAATTATATTTAATTGAAATACAATTATTAAATCTTTTTCAACATCTACTTATATTAGTTCTTAGAAATACATATAATCTGCTTCTTTTATCTAGCTTAAAAATGTTAAAGTTTGTATTTAGTGTTCTATAAATCAATCACACTTTCATTTGGACTTATTCTATAAACAGCTTATCAACAAGTAATATTCGCAAATCATTTCGTCCACGATTACAACTTGTAATGACAACAAAATACTCTTTTTTTCGGATATATTGCTGCTTTATACATTAGCTTTAAGTTATATTTATGTTGTTGTTTCCTTCCTCGAATAATATAGAATGATTTAGCATTTTGTGGGAATACAGTTTCTTTCAATGTTGATTTAGTGATTTCAGGATATAATTTAAATGCTCAACATATATTAAAATGTTTTGTGTTCTAAGTTTTTAACTTAATAAAAGTTTGTTTTTGCAATAAACTACTTATTATAAGAGCAGTATATTTTTAAATTCAGCCTTTCCTACAATTCTTAGCACCATGTGGCTTTTAATGCTGCTAATGAGTTTTATTCTTTTCCAAAAGAAAATAATTAAAACATTTGTAATAAGTCCTAACGTTTGGACAAATTTCGAAACAATAAACACTAAATCTATTTGTTATTTGTTAATATATTTTTCGAGTTCCTAATCAATATATTTAAATTTATAACGTGGCGCATGACATATGTAGCTGGGAAACAGCTTTCAGTCTCAGTGCAATTGCTACTTCAATGCAGAAAACACAATGAAAGGACGGCTCCTTCACGGAACGATCTGCCTGTGGACAATAATAATTGTGCTGGGCATCAGTCCAAAGCAAAGAGAGATGGCTGAAAAAGTAGCTAGCATTTGTCCAGGTCGATCTATATGTGGTTTCGAGGGACATTCGACAAACGATGCTGGGGATGAGGAAAGCTGCTGTTCTGGTAAATACTAGTTTTGAAACTTGACTCTTTAAAACTTTAAAACTATGGACAATAGAATTTGGTTTTACATGGCATATATATATATATATATATATATATATATATATATATATATATATATATATATATATATATATACCGGTCGCAATAGCTCAGGTGGTAGAGCGTCGGCTTGCGGATCGGCAGGTCGTGGGTTCGAACCCCGGCCGGGTCAAACCAAAGACTTAAAAGTTGGTAGTAGTGGCCTGACTCGTCAGTGTCAGTATAATGGACCGGCCGGGTTCAGTCCCTGGGCACCTCATAAGTGCCCCTGTGCTATAATGATAGAAATGTCGCTGCGCAGTATCGGCAAAATGCCGCATAATCCCAATCCCATATATATATTATATATATATATATGTATATATATATGAACTTGAACAGGATGATACAATCATCCACACTTGTCAGTTGGTAGTTATTACCTTGCTTCATCCCTATACATCCAAATACAATGTAAACATTGTTGTTTTTAATTGCATTACAGCTGTTATATTTAATGATGTCATTGCTTGGATACTACTACTTTGACTGTTTTGTTTCATAAAGATCTGTTTTCCCACTCTTTGTTTTAGAGAAACGCCTTACAAAGTCAAAATCCGGTTTATGCACTACATTTGGTTCTTTTGCCGTCTGTCTTCCATGGCAGTAACTGCTGAGTTTGCTGTTTTATAAAAATGTCTCGTCAAATTTTGTTGTAACTTTGACATTTTTTCTGGCATGTCAATATCATCTGACATATTTCCAGTGCCATTCCAAAAGTTTAATTATACTGCAATGCTTGTAACACTTTATTATATTTTATGGCGATCACTTACTGCATGCAATATACTCGTTCTTTATTGTTGTACTGTGTTTTAAAACAGTTTTAATTGCCTCTGACACCTTTTAAGTATAATGACAATAAAATGCATAGTAATATAATGAACACATTTCTATAGCCTCAGAAGTTGTGAATTTACATTCCTTTCGGGTAACATTTAAACGTTTCATGTAAAAGATTTATTTAAATAATATACGATTTTGAGCATCAATGGGCATTCATTCCTTATTACATTCTACGTTACTTTTATCAGTTTTAAATTTAGTTCAGATGCATCAGATTTTTTCAAACGAAGTTTTTTTTAGATTATATTAATATAAGCATTTTACCAAATTTTATCTATCAAGCACTTATTTTTATCTATTTGATACTTTTTATATATGATCTAATTTCAAGTGTATTTGCTGTAGAACCATTCATCTATCATAATCTTCAAACATGTAAATAAAAATTGAAATAGCGTAAAGATAATTGTTTCTACATGACAGCACTCTGTACAGTGATTATAACGTTTCAAAAACGTCACATTACTCTCATTACTTACATTAATAATTTAAAATTGTACATTGTTCCAGTGGGTCTTTCAATCCAGGGTCTTCTATGATATTTATATCGATCCACAGTCGTCTGTGATAGTTATCGGTACATTGTTCCAGTGATTCTTTCAATCCAGTGTATTCTGTGATAGTTATCAGTACATTGTTTCAGTGAGACATTCAATCCAGTGTATTTTTGGATGGTTATAATTCTAAGATTGATATATTTTCTCCTGCGATATTAAATTGATGTTAGGTTTTGTAATAGTTACATTTTCCATATTATCAAACATATAAGTTTAAATAATATGATTTGTTGAATGTCAGTTTAAGTTGAATTTTTGCTTAATCACCCTGATATATTTTCTTCTACATCTGTGTATTCATGTATTTTGCGATACGGGTTCCATGCCATCTTTTAAGGTTATAATATAATTTATGCCAAACATGACAACTTTTTTCATTTTCTTGATATTTTGTTTTCATGCGATGAGACTGAAATCCTCTTGTGGTCATGTCACAAACACAAAAGACCAGATCAAGACAACTCTTCATTGTTTTATAATTTGAATAAGAAAGATTTTGTGTGTTTTCTTTTTTAATTCTGAGATGAATTGCACTTGAATGCTTACAATCACTAATATGTGTACTTGCATTTTATCTTAACCTACACTTGTATATGTACTTGCACGTATATGTGCACTTGCACTTACATGCTTACATTCACTGATATGTGCAATTACACTTATATCGTAACTTACACTTATATATGTACTTGCAAGTATTAGTTTTCTTGCACTTATATCTTAACTTGCACTAAAGTCATACCTTACACTTATACGTGAACTAGCCTTTATACGTGTCTTGCACTTTTATATTAACTTGCATCTATATATGTACTTTGATTATATGTTTACTTGCACTTGTATGCTTACATTTACTGATATGTGTACTCGCATTTATATCTTAAAGTGCGGTTATATCTTAACTTGCATATATATGTGTACTTGCTTGTATATGTGTACTTGCATTTATACTTTTCTTACAAGTTTATATTAACGTGCACCTATATATGTACTTGTACTTATATGTGTACTTGCACTTGTATAAATACTTGTATATCTTGCTTTTATTTACCCTTGCACTTATATGTGATTTGCACTTATAGTGTATTTGAACTTATTTGTTTACTTGCACTTAGATATGTACTTCCACGTATATATGTACTTGCACTTATGTGTCTGGCTTATATGTGAACTTGTATGTATATGCGTACTTGCATTTATACGTATACTTGCCCTTATATATGATCTTGCACTCATATAACCTATTTTAAGAAATATAAAATATATCCTGAGATTTTGGAAAATCTAATTATCAACAGTTCTTTTCCAAGTTTTATCGAGTGCCTCGAGTGTTCTTTCATTAATTTTGGCTATTCACATCAGAACATACTGTACAGTTCATAAAACAAAGGGGCTCCTCATTTTCACAACTTTTACTCTGATAAATTCTATTGTTTATTTGCAGACTGCTCTTGCGAGAATACATGTATAAACCATGGTAACTGTTGTTTCCCTCTTGGGTTCAACACACCTTACTCATGTACGCCTAATCAAGTGTGGTTTCTAGAGACTGAATTCAGCTATACAAGAAGGTATTTAATGGTCGACAAGCCACTACAAGATAAATGCGCAAGAGGCGCATGTGCGAATTATAAAGGTAACCTTTCCTGCTTGGAACAACAAGTTGCCAAATGGGGCTCCTTGTACCCAGTAAGCTCAAGAAAGACTGGGAGAATTTACAAAAATTTCCGGTACGCCAAATGCCATAAGGAAACGAACTACATTACTTGGCGTGCAATACAACTTTGTTTTAAAGCCGATATTCCGTTGTCAGTTGAGTCGAACCAATGTCAAATCTACTTTGAATATCCAGGAAACGAGTCCGATGTTGCGCAATTTCGATGTGCTGCAAAAATGTCAAACATATGTCTGGACAACTTTGATATACCACCAATTTACAGTCATTTAAATCTCAGCAGAGAGGAAATCCAGGAGATGTGTGAATACGGACCTGCTGCTTTACACTTTTCAACAACTGTCGCGAAAAACATATTTTGCCAAATATGTCAGCAAAGGTTTGCAAAAGTGTTTAAATGCAACCATCTAGATAGGAACTTTAATCAGGACATGAGTTTTGCAATGGTTCTAAATCCTACCTATGTGAAGGAAACTAAAAGTGATAAAAAATTTCAAACTAGAGTTGCTTGTCCACCAAGAGAACGAAATACAGTAAGTAAAGACATATTACTTAACATTGTCATCAAAATATAAATAATGTTAATGTACAGTTTACTCTTTATTAAACGATTCTTCTTTAAGAGCTACTACTTATACGGAAGCATTATACCAATGTTACACTAAATTATATATACTATTAAACTCCTCGTATTACGCTTTCGTTTATTACCATAGAAAGAGTTTATACTTTACTGACATTCTGTTGATGTCCACCTATTAAATTTTTATTGAACTCAAGTTCTTGTCAGAACGGAATTTAATTATAAGACATTTTGTTTGTTTTCCGTACTAGAAGGTGCAAAAGAAGTACAGATTCAATCAGAGTGACTTAATTTTGGGTCACAACATGGGTATGTAACAACACCAAGTTGCTGATAAAATTAAAGAGTTGTGTGGCCACAGAGTTTCAATCTAACAAAACGAATACAATCATGTCTGATATATTTCTTATACCAAGTACATATTTTCTTCAGTAAAGTACAAGGTATAAGTACGGTTATATCATACCCGAAACAATGAACCTTGAATGAACAATGATAAAAACATTAAGTACCAGTATTCCGCCGATGAAAACGTCGCGCGCACTTTCCCACAGCTCATGTAATTGGGGCATATACCGTTTGAATATGCAGTTCCCAAACAAAACTGGGAATGTTACGTATAATCAACGGATGCAAACGATTATACTACTGATATCACTAACATGAACGCGTACCTGAAACGAGTATTTGTGTACCGGAAATGATAAGGTAAATACCAACTTCAACAAAACCCGTCAATTAACCGCTTATGTTGAAATGTTAAGTATTTATAAGTCAGATGGGCAAGCAAAGTGCATGATAATTAATGGCAGACAAAATAAATTGAAATGACATGCGCTTGATAAGTCACATAGCGCAAATGGGATGCAAGCGAAAAATAATTAACGTACAAGCGGTTATATGGAATGACACATGACACATGCAAGTAATTGCGCACATAAAACTATGACTGTATGCTTGAGAAGACCTAAGAAAGTTTGCTTTCATGATTTTTTTTTAAAATATACAGTTATTCTCCGATATATGTGAATGTCATTATTTGTTAATCCCCGTGTCGTCCACTTAATATTGACGTTATTTGTCCGCTCACTCCAGTTGATATACACTCTGACTTTATATTCGGTCTAATAGACATCAATAGTAACCTAACGAACCGTCCGAATTCCCGATATATAACTTTTGCCGGAGGAATCAATTTAAAGTTTTTGTTTTAATCAAAACTTTCTACTCTATCCAAGCGAATTCTTTATGGTTACTGCCCGCTATCCGGGGTAGGGTTGCAGGTTTTAGCTTTCGTACGATGTGTTTTTGTGTCTTATTTTGCTGTTGTTTTAGAGTTGTTGTTGTTGTTGTTTTGCTGTTGTTTCTTGGTTATGTTTTATCATTTTTATTACTAGTTTTGTCAAATATCTATTTTTATCAGAGCAGTGTAGATTGTCGGAGGTTGGAATGCCCACGCGGAGAGATATGGTCAACGGAGAAAAATATATGTGTAGATACGGGTACCAGCTGGTATGCGGCCAATTTGGCACTCTGGATACGGATTCAACTTGGCAGAATTATTTTTGAAGATTTAGACACCGTGTTGAAACTTGTGAAAGATGCGTTCTTAAGTTCCCCTTGGGCAAAAAGTTGGAAACTTTTTCAAGTTTGCACGGTGTATGTTGATGACTTCACATGCAATGACGACATGTGCGAAATCAGTGTAAATGAGACTAGACAACAGTTGATTGATTTCCATGACATGTTCATAGTTCAAGTGACACGTAATGTAGACAATGTTTCGCCGAAAGACTTCAAATCATCCATTCAGTCGAATTTAGCAAGTACGCTTATATTTAAAACCAACAGCGGTATTGTTAAAGGAATTCAGTCGTTTTCGGATTACGCGATAACGGAGATAAAAACTACCGGTATATTCCTGAAACTCGGCATGCCATCATTGGCTCTTGCCAAAACAGAGAACAATTCCCTTGTATATAAGAGGTTTCCTGTCTTTGTCGTAAATAGATTGTTCACGTCAACGATACAGTGTTATATCACCAAACTTTTCTTCTGTCAACAAGTAATATTCAGCGTTGATGACTATATACGGTATACATCTGGAGTGATTTATATCAAGAACACTCAGAAATATGTACATACCCTATCATCTATCATAAATAAAAATCCTGCATATGTAAGTGCATGTTTAGATGATTCGGGGTTAGTGGAAATGTCATCGTCTGTAATCACTTTAGAAGAAAGGTCATCATTTTCCTTGGGGTTATCCGTCGTTATCTGTTTGATTTTAAAAGTTGCATTTTAAACTATTCTGCCTGATAAGACCAATCTTCCATTTTATTTTTGCTGAGACCATACTCATTTCTTTAACACATAACTCTCACGGAAATCCCAAGGTTACATTGCTTGTGCGTTGCTTGCAATAGGAGAAATATCATTTTCACCAATGCATTTGAGATTAACTCACAATGGTAATGTGTAATGATGTTTGTCAACTCTTTGTTTTCTACTGTGAACGTAAAATTTGTTAGCTTTACCCACTTCTAGCCAAAGTCACACAATAGGTGCATTCAGTTCAACGTCTTGGCGACATTCAGACTATGGACAATGTCTTTTTCCTCTCTTCTGTCATGTCCTTTATAGGTGAGTCAACTTGAACAGTCTTCATGCCCTGTACATAAAATTGCATACTTCGCCTTACCTCGGGATAATGAGGTATTGTTAAACGTGTCATTATTTTATAAATCCTCTGACTTTATATGACGACATTTGGGTTTCATTACCAACAATCGTTTTACAATTACTTTGTTTAGCTAGTTTGAGTCAGTTTCTTATTTTTTATAAGTTTTGCATAACTTGTGCATTTTATCTTAAATGAGTCACTGCATAATTATCTCATGCCGCCATTCTTTTATTACTTTATTTTTATTCACTTTCCTACTTATTTTCTAAAACTGTTTAGATGCCAGGATTTTATCTTTTGTAGATTAAGTACATATTTTGATCGTTCATGGCAATCATAGTTATCTTGTAAAATCTTTTATCAGTGTTAAACATCCGACGCAGGTGTTTACTGTTACTTGTTTCTATTTGATGGCATTTTTAATGGCAATGTCAAATTTTAGGAAAACCTTTCAGGAAGTATGAGGTAACAGAGCTCCGCTTGTTTGTTTGTTTGTTTGTTTTTCTCTAATTGTGTATTATTTTATCTTAGTATTTTGTCACTTTGTTAAATAGATCTGTGTATGCCCTTGTCCAGTAGCGGTTTAAACTTCAATGTATTAGTTATTCTCAATGATCTTTTCGTATTTATTTATTTATCTTCCATCAAGCACGGTGTACAATTTATTGTACTCGTGTTATTCTTCTCAAGCAAGTTTAATTTTTTTGATGTTATCACTAAGGGCTACTTAATAGCAAAACAAGTTATATCGACCAATATTATTAGATTTAAACTGATATGGTATAATAGTTTAATGTGTTAGATTTCTATCAGAATAAAATGATATGTTTTGATGGTGCTTCTTACCTACATAGACATAGAATAAAAGAAAAAGAATATTTCAACATATGAACCTGTAATTATTCAATTCAATTTTAATATTGTTGATTAATAACCACTTTTCTGTGAAAGAATTTTAAAATAAATAAAAGACCATTATGTTAAATAGGTAAATAAGTAAAGGTCCTGTCAAAATTTCCACAGATAATTAAATTTTATCTACCAGTAGACAAAGGCAAACAAGGTAAATGTAAATGTGATAAAAACACAGAGGCGAGACATAACACGCATAAGGAAAAAACATCAGTTACCGCCTTGGAACGGTCAATCGGCAAAAGGGCCGACTGGGTCGCTTAAACCTGGTTTGTGAAGCGCTCTAAACTCGCACTTCCTGAAAGTTTTTCTAGCAAACAAACAGTTCAAAAAACAATATCCCGTCAAAGTGAAACAACTAACAGTAAGCACCTGCCTCGGGTGTTCAAACAGATACAATGAACTTATATACATACATAGGAACTAGTAATAAAAATAAACTATAAACTTATGTACAGTTGATAAAAAGCTTCAGCAACGTAAAGAAATAATTCCAAACGAGAGATTAATTTGAAATAAAACAGCCCAAGCGCTGATATATTATAAGATATTATAAGAACAAATAAAACAGCCCAAGCGCTAATAAAAAATAAGATCAATTTAAATATGGTATATAATGTCATGACATCATGTGCCAAATGTGAAAAGTAAAAAATACGAAAGAAAACATCGAAATTTAGAAAACACTGTATTTATGGTCTTAATGATAGGGTTGATATGATAATTTTTGTTCGCGTTTCAACAAGGAAACTTTGAAACTTCTTGCCCTAATCGGAAATCAAGTCAACGTGAAGAAGGATGGACAGACAGCTAGAAACACAGACAAAAATTATAAGACGGCAACTCTTAGAGCTCGTCATATGCAGTGTGGGTAAAATATCAACTGAAGGTCAGTTAATGTGACCGTGTATTTTATGGACTTAATCAATTTTCACCTGGCTAAATGAATAAGAATATAAGACAAAGTCATATACTTGTTAAAAGGCATAAAGTCGTAATGTTATATTATAACTCTTATTGATTAAATGTTTTCAAGTTTATCTCTCAGTTAAGTACTCAACAATATTCCAGCGATCACAATAATTCTTTATTCTGTGCAGTCCTTTTTGTAAATTACTTTCGGAATCTGTCAATACTACAATGTCGTCTGCATATAACAGTAACTACATTTGAAAAGTGTCTTCATTTATACCTTTAAAACCATAGCTTGAGATAGTTTCTTCTATGTCATTGATAGGAAGAGAAAATTAAAATGTGTTGAGTGACATTTGTATGATTTACTTGATTGACCGTTGTGCGTACTTCCTGACCTAGCTTGCTTATACATGGATTTGATTGATACACCATTTTTACTCTCGCTTTATACTTAAGGAGTTTTTGTACCAAAACTTGTCTCTATCTACAAAATAGTTGGCTTTTTAATTACAACCAAACTATTGCAGACCTCATTCTGAATGATCCTCCTCGAGATTCTTGTAACTGTTCAACTCCACCTTTCTGTTACTCCACCTTCTTGTCACATCATTACTGGGGACACACATAAAACAGTTCTTTCAGAATATCCACGATAAATTTGTATTTGTACCTGCGGACAAACTTCAAACATAATGTTCGTCTAACAGCTTTACTACAAAAATTTACTGAGTGCTGAGTTATCCACCACAAATCTGTTTGCCGATCGCTGGTGTAAGAGAGAAAACACGGATACAGCAGCACTTAATACTTGAAAGAAAGTCATTTTTAAAAATCGCATTAAATTCTACGCTCCTATCCTTCTAGTTTACCTAAAATAACGTTTTATCACTTTTAAACACATAAAACAGTTCTTTCAGACTGCCTTTATCTACGTGTAGATAAAATTTAAATATCTGTTAGAGTTTTGATAGGACCTTTTCTTATTTACCTATTCAAACATTACATAATTTTGTCTAACGGCTATACTACAAAATGTACTGAGTGCTGAGTTATCCACCACAAGTTTTTACACTAGCACCAACGTTGACTTTCAGACAGTCATTGACAAACATAAACAGATATTGTATAAATTAAATATCAAGATCGAGTCAAAGCAAGAAAACTACCTTCACTGTACTGGATTCCTAAGCTTCACAAAACAACATACAAGTCGCGTTTCACAGCTAGTGCCAGCTCCAGCCCCACCACTCACATTGTTGCCTTAGAGCCATTCATAATCACGTTGTTAAATATCGTAAAACGTTTAAGAAAATTCAAGAATTAACATTTTGGTCTATTAAAAATTCTTCAGAAGTCTTAGACAAGCTTCGTACTTTAAACTTTTATTGCTCTGAAGTTAATACGGTTTCTCTACGCTGTACCCTTCTTTACCTCATGATTTAATTAAGACCGAATTGATTGCTCTTATTGAGAAAACATTTGCTCGAAAGCAACGACTATACACTGCATGTCATTTCTCAGAAATGGTTACTTTGTTGACTTGTTCAAATGTTTGTGAAGCTCTATGTTTCTAATTAGACAATATTTACACTGAATGCGGTGACTTTATTTAGACAGGTAATTGGAATTCCTATGGGAACCAACTGTGCACCATTTATTGCAGATTTGTTTTTATACTGCTTTGAACGTGATTTCATGTAATCACCTTCTACAATACAATACAAAAATTTATTACATTAAAACATAACCTGTTTTATTGCAAGGCAATGTATATACCTGTAATTGTGACAAATGATAAGAGACCTGGGTTTGTCTGAAGAGCAACACATACGTATTCAGTTTTTCAAATTATTAGCAAGATATATACATTTAGTAACTTTTCTGACAATATTCTTTGAACTTGTTTTATTTATAAAGGGAATTTCTGTTTAGTTGGCCATGTATAATAATATCTTTTCAAAAATAAAGAACGAAGATTAGATAATCTTAAACAAATTAGTAAAAAGTGGTAGTCTGTTTCAATTAGATTCATATTACAATTTCTATATAATCTCTCATTTCTACCTATATCACTATGACGGCCCTTTTCTATGGCAAGCAGATGCGACGAAACACTAAACTTTGTTAAGACAACTCTATATTTAGTTTCGGTGATGTCATCTAAAAATGTTTTATAGATAAATATCGTTTTGAATAGACTGTATGTGTGTAATCGATTTGAGTTATTTATCGAGGATATAGGATATATAATATTCGCTGCTTTATATAATCATAATTCATTGGAATGATCAATTTGTAATGAAGTACGACCTTGTTCACCATACAGGGCATATAAATTTGTTCAAAACACTTTCCTGCAAAATTTCTAATCAAAGATGACATCATCAGTATTTACTTTAAGATTGTCTTTGATTAAGGTCTGTACTAAGTTTTCCCAAACTTCTGGTTCCCCATGGGCTTCACTATATCGAGGTCCACTGTTTTTCTCTGCTTTTCCATAGAAGATAAGATTGTCTCTCAAGCTTCTTCTTATCTCATTTTCCACTAGTTCACTTTTTAGAGATTCTTGTTGAAATGTTTTATACAATTAATACAAGTTAAAGAAAATCAGGGTCTCAAAAATATTCTGGGCTCTTTATATCGTTTATATGAAAACAGTGACTTAAAGACCTAATTGGACAGTCATGGTTGGATTTCTTGTCTCTTCATCTCTCCATTCGTGTCCTATATAGGTGAGACAACATGAGCAGTTCCCGTGCCCTTTACAGTAGGTATAACATCGGGTTTTTTGCACATTTACTATAAAATTGCGAATAAATCTTCGGCTTTTTATTACATACTATTTGAATCCCATTACCATAAAAGCCTCAAAATACTACATTTTGTTTTGTTCATTTGTTGTTTTTTCTAACAATTCGATGTGTTGTTATTGTTGTTTTAAATTTCACTTTTTAAACTTTTGGCATATGCATCATGGCACTGAATGACATCATTAAATTGTTCTTTTTATACGTCATCGCTTGGGCTGTTTTATTTCAAACTACACACACATTTGGAACTTTTAGGTTTCCGAGACCTTTATCTACTGTACATATTGTACATATATTGATAGTTTATTTTATTACTTGTTATTTTGTCTATATATTAGTTCATTTTATCAGTTTTAACTCCCGATGGATGTGCATACTGTCTGTCTCACGGGATATTTTTATCTACACTGTTTGTTGGAAAGAAAAACCTCAAGGAAGTGCTAGGTTGGAGCGTTCAGCAAACCAAGTGTAAGTATCCCAGTCGGTCCTTTTGCTAAATTACCGCTCCAAGGCGGTAACTGATGTTGTTTTTTTCTTTTTGTGTGTTATGTCTCGTCTCTGTGTTTTTGTCCCGTTTGCATTTACCCCTTGGTCTAGAGGTAGTTTAGATTTAAATATCTGTGGTTATTTTGATGGGAACTTTCCTGATTTACCTATTGCTACAATTCACCAATGTCACGTATAATATTTGTTTTTATTCATATTATGATTAATTATACTATCAAAAATATATTATCATCAGTTCCAACTTTCCTACGGAAGCCGACTTGGGCCTCTATATACATTTATAATCCTCCGCACATTTTATTAGTCTGTTGTTTGTCTGTTGTCTGTTTCTTGTGTATAATTTACAAATGTACGTAATAATATGATACGGCGTTATTTTTCTACTTTATTAATGTTGCCCTTTTTATGAAGTGGTATCATGTGTTTCTCCGCCTAGATATCTGGTTAATGGCCTGTGCTAAATAATGTGTAGCGAACAATATAAATTATGTATAATAGGCTATGTTCTATAATTTAAACAAGTATTACAAGGTCCACAATACTTGCCCGACCATATTGTAATTCTTGGCATGCTCTTTTAATTTCTCTGTGACTTATATCAATATTAAAACATTGTAAGTCATCGTTCAAATACCTATCATTAACATAAAATATCTTCATCATGCTGAAAAAATCAAGAGTTATGTTTGTTGACTGCTTTAAAATATGAGGCGAACATCGATGCGTCTATTTTATTAACGACATGGCCATATGTTAGCGTTTTGGTAGTCTCCAGTAATCTTTTGCGTAGTAGAGCCTTTGCTTGTCTAGTTTCTATGTTTGAATTTTGTTTAATTGTTTAATTTGGTTCCTCAACTGGCTCAAAGATACTTTATCAACGGCCCTTGCATCAGTCATACACTTTCTATTTTCATCATTTGTATTTTATCAATAAGTGTTAAGTTTACAATAAAGGTCTTTCTGCTGCTGTTTACATGCTCGATCGTACCAAGTTGTTTTACAATTAGTTGAGATTGCGTTTTGATTTTTTTTGAAAATCTCATTTAAACAAAGGTAAAACCCATTAATATTATTATCAACTCCTTTGTGATCGTGTACTCCATACAGGTCTGTAATTAGTCTATCTATCTGACCTTTAATAGTATCATTACTTAACATTGTTAAATACATAGTTTCTTTACTACTGTCTCATCGAGGATAATCAGCATTATTTTGATAGGACCTTTTCTTATTTACTTATTGGATATAACAAATATATCGAATTATTACTGTAAAATATATTGTCTTATTAAATCGATACTTTACATTCATAGAACGAAGCTTTTATTAGATCATATAATTTAACAATTATGAGTTAACACAATCAAATCATTGTTTACTTAACCAGCTGTTAAACTCTAGTGTAATTTTAGGAAGTACACCATATAACAAAAATGACACTAAGGTTTAAGATGACCCAATAATAATGCGTGGATTATTCGGGACTTTGGAGGTTAACTTTACTTTTATTGGTTACTGAATAAGTCTGCTCTGGAGAGTTTAATTTTTCACAAATTTAAATATTTTGCTTATTGTAAAACTCTGACAGCGTTCGCACATTAAATTGAACGTTTTGAATTGACCAAATTTACATGCTTGCTATCGTTGACCGAGAAAAGTAACCCGGTCCTTCAATATAAATACGATAATGGCGGAGTGATACTATTGTTGTATAAATTTTCATAGAAAAATCGTCGTTTTAGAATTAAATGCTATGCTGAAATCAAAACAACAACAACAACAACAGCGGCTTCTGCGTAAAGGCTAGTAATGTCAGTTATCACAGAAATAAAATATTTTTAAATATTTAAAACACATACACACACACACACACACACATATACAAAACGTTATGACAAAATAACATGTTATCTGCAACTCTGATATAAATACTCTGAATATTGACTCTCGAGAATGGCTCGAATACACTTAACGAATATTTGAATATCGTTTTAGTATTCGATTTACATTCATAGTTAAAGCATATTCATTTTCTAGAAACTCTTTCCTCTTTTCCTACTTTAGCATGGAAATCCCCATTAGCTATTATATTTTCTGGCATGTCTTACAAATATTAAATCCTCTTTACTTACATCAAAAATAGAAATCTCAACTAAATTCTCTTCACTGCTCCCTGTTGGAATATTATAACAAAAACAAATAAAAACATCATCATGCATACCAAACAATATTCATCTCAACCTTATCCACAGTATACAATTATTTACAGATTTAATGTATATAAGCATTTGGTAAATCTGCACTTCTTTTTTCATATTCATTGTAATAAGAAGAGCATACGATTATATTGTACCTGGAGAGCGCACTCATTGGGGATGCTTATAATTAATCTACAAGAGAGCATTGATGCAAATCATCAAAGGGAAACATCGAAGTCCTGTTCAGCAATGGAACATTATTTGTCTAACAAAAACTGACCACAAAACAGCAAAACCATGTTGTTGTTAACATATTTACAATGCCATCAAATGTTCATGTGTTAAAATTATATACAGTAGCGAGTTGTCTTTGTGTGGATGGGAAAGGGCCCGAATACAAACATCAGAATAGAGTTTAACATTTGACTTCTAAATACTACATTGTCGTAATAAATGCAATTTAATTAAACAAAACATATAATAGTCTCTGTCTAATAGGCGTATGTACGCAATGATCAGTCTAAAGCTAAGACAAGGCTGAAGAACCTGTTTTTGTTTTTCAATTTTCAGACCAAATCATGGCTATGCACTGGACAATATTTTGTGAAAGGTTTAACGTCTATGGATTTACTTAAGATAAAGTGCCTATTTGTATAAAAAGGGGTATTTTACAGAAATTCTAATCGAAGAATGTCAGCTGGAGGCATATTGGCGGTGAGTTTACCGTCAGCCTTGTTTTTAAAAATATCTTTTTTATTCTTCTCTCCAACTTTATGCGGACGACAGTCTAAGGGAAGGATTATCCGTCACCATTAACACGATTTATGATTACCCTGGTACAGATTCATAGATAAAGAATGGCCGCACTGTCATACATGGCAGTGCATAACATCTTACATTTAATCAATTATTACTGAACTAATATGTATGGTGTTTGGTGTTATTGGCATCTTATAGTGGGGTGTGCTTTGTAAATCGCCTGAGGTCTTATTTAACTATGACAAAGCAGGTTCAATGCATTGTCCCAATGATTTTATTCCGTATATGGCATTAGTCATGTTTCCCGACTATAGATGTAGTCTGTTATAAAACCTGAAATAGACGTGCTTTATGCGTTAAAACCTACACTGATTAGTGAACCTGGCCTGGTAGAGCAGTCGGTTGGGAAGCCTCGGGATCGATCCAGGGCCGCGACGAAACTAAAGTCGTTAAAAATAGTAGTGGCGTATCGCCCTTGTTAACGCTCAAGTAAGTACGGTATAGGGTGGTTTCACGGCTGGTCGGCCCGGTGTGAGGGTGTGTTATCATACCAGGCTTTTACGACATGTTATTCACAGTAAAGGCAGCACTCTATCTGCTTTAAGATGACGCTGTCTACAGATAACTGAAACACGGTTTGTGGGACGACCAACCAAACAAACAAGCTTATTATTCGTTAGCCGTTTTAATTTCACTTCTGAAAATACATCGACTTGGCAGATGTTTACATAATTAAATGTTGTCTGTTGCCTGAAAAAAAAATCGCATTCACCCACTCACGACCAACCATTAAACGATTCAGGATGCCCAATGTGTTGGGCTCATGGGATTACTTCCAACAAAGCTTGGTATCCAGCAGACAAATCAATTTAGAGATAAACATTGCCGAATGCGTTTGCGACATGCATATTTCAAAGAAACACATATTATATGTGGGCCTAAGCAAATAATGGAGTTGTTTGGCGTCACTTTTAATCCTTTCAAATCCCTGGCCGATTTATCAGAGTCATAGTAGCTTACAATTCCAGACTTTGTGATTCGACTGTTGAAGATGTGCTGGCTTCAGTTTCACTGTTGCTGGCTCGTTTTATTTATCTAACATATTAGAAAAGAACAGTACAAAGAATTATCAACGAGATAAACTATTTACTATTACAACTTAACAGTGCATGAATATAATATTCTCTTATACCAAAGATAAGGAATATATCAGTATTTATTTACTAACGATTACTTCCTAGTCTCATTAGATGCATTCGCAACCTGTTTTGACAAAACCGCAGACCAAAGCAAAGACTACGTCTTCTGTTGGTGAACTAGGATTAGAAAACCCATTCGAGACAGGACCTGGAAATGTTTGGAAAATCATTACTATGTACACACTTCTTGTTTATACATTTCCTTTTGTCACAAGCTCGGATTGTTTAAATGCGGTATCAGCTTGCATGTATATCAAATACACGATTTGGGAGATCTGGGCGTAAAGTCTTCATAAACCCGTAATTTAATGTAAGTAAAGACGATATGAACACTTCCTTAATTGTTAGCCAGTACAAATCCTGACATATATTGCTCTAAATTGTATGTTAATTCCTTCCCATCTATTTATACACACGATGGTGATTCTGCTAAAAATAAATATCGACGTCAGAGCGTAAAACACAGTGATAATACAATGTGATGCTAAAAATAAGTAGTCAAGTGGTTATCTTCGCTTAAAAATAGCTAACTGTGCAACGTGGCACAGATAGGAAATACATCTCTGTAATGAGGAGAGGGTGTTATGCTACATGTTTCACATAGATGTACGGCATCAAAAAACAACATTTTGCGGGAGTTTTTCATGTAACGATACTATATTTGCTTGTTTGAGAAAACGGACTTTGGTCTAGACTGTCAGATACCAACCTTTTTAAGACCACGGGTCACAAAAAATAACTTCGGATTAAACGTCGGTTAGCAATTTGGAAACTATACATGAAATGCAGAGTGTTTTGTACGTTGTTAAACAAAATGATGCCAGTCAATAGTCCCTCTAGTCTTAATATATTCGCACAAGTTTACATTTACAGTGGTGTTGTTTCCATTCGCGTACTTCTCTGCCTTATGTAAAAGTTACACGAAATAATTATGTAGCTATTGCTTAATTATTCAAATAATCTTGTCCACGCCCATATACAATAACTTTAATTTAAGCACCAAGAATATAGTATACATTAATCTAAACAGTAAAACATTTCAATTTTTATATCAAGAATCTAGATATTCGAGACCACAACATGTTACGGAGGTATGGGTAAGGGTAACGAACGATTACTCTGCGTAGGATAATGTCATTCGCATCATTTACGAACCGTACTCTATTTCTGAAAGTCAAGTAGCCGAAGTGCCCCAAATGTGAGAATGCATTTTCTGATTACTTCAAAATATATCAAAATACATCAACTCACAATTACTCCTTTACCACAATAAATGCGATAGAACCCCGTTTCTGAAAGAGTCGCAACCAACAGTTTGTGCACTGCTATTGGTGGATTTTGGCCAGAAACCCTTTCGATCAGAACCTAGGTATCCGCATGCAGACTATCAGAAAATCAGTTTACCGTCTCTAACACTCATTACATTTCTTTCCGTCACAGGCTGTGACTGTGGGACCAGGTGTCACAAAATGACGTAAGGTCAAAGGTAGTATCCGAAAGTTTGCTAATATAAGATACATGTAACAACATCTTACCCCTGGTCTAGGGAATTGTGCATTAATTACTGCATGAACGTATACTTTAGTCTAAACAAATGTTGCCTATAACATAACCTCAATTATTTGACAGTGGCAATTATGAAATATATAGCTTTCAATGTTCATTATTTCCAAATCTATAAATAAGCACATGGGGTCATCCAGGCAAAAACAATGATTCCAATCTGTCGGTAACCACCTTTAAATGTCGGTATAGGAATTTAAGAATAAATGATTCCATCCGGTTTGTGAAATATAATTTCTGTTGCAAATATACTATTAAATAATGTTCAGTTAAGTGATAGTCGGTAGTATATTAAGTTTGTCAGTATAAGTACATGATTGTAATATAAGTATAATTGTTCGCAGTAAAATAATGCAGAAAATAATAGAACATAGTTATTGCTTATTAATTTAAATATTCTGAAGTCTCCAGGCCAAACCAAAATATATTTAAACATCAAGTGTAGAACATACATTAAATTAAAAAAGAACACGCCTTAATGTATTGATGGAAAAGTTAATTGAATTTGTTGATTTTAAGGAAATGAGTTTTTAACAAACGAGTCATCAAAGTATTACACATTTTGTCAACACAGCAACATCTGTGAACAACACCTACCTACAAATGCCGTATAAAGTCTCAAAAAATTGTGGAACAACTTTGAATAGATCGAAGTCACGAACATCCGCCTTAGCGCGAAAAAACTTTACAACACGCAACAAAAAATGAATTTATATGACCTATTTCTTTCTTCACAATATGTCTCCCAAAGTAATAGTCTTTAATACAAAAGTAAAACCAATCTGTCCAAATCTACACCAAACAAACCACTTATTGTTGCAATATTCAGCGAGCTGTTATTGCGCGATTCGCCCTGCAAAAGCTTTTTGTTGGGTTGTAATAAAATACCAAAACTGCGATTGCTGACGCCATAGGCATTTTCAAAACCAATCATAAATAACGGATCGCCTTTTTCGGCGACCCAATGAGGTAGCAGTTAATTTCAAACTCAGCTTATCTTGGTCCGTTAGCATGTATGAGCAGTTATTTTAAACATAACATCAGTTAAAATGCAAAATCATATAGAAAGAACAGATTTTTTAATAAGTGACTCTGAAATATCTTTTACCAATATTTTAGAAGAAGTGTTTATTTTAAGCTCAAAACTTGCCTGCATTCCAATATCCAAAGCGATGTACATTTAATGTGATAAGGAATCATTTTCATCATTCCTTGCACACCTGTAATCGCGTACAGGGTCAAACTTAGCCCGCCCAAAAAGCGCTTCTTAGCGCTTTGATTATATGATGCCGTTAATGCCTGAGCTTCAATACAATCACATCTACAACCCATCATTAAACGTTTTTCTTTTTAATGAGAAAGTTAAATATCCCGCACAGCAAGTTAACTGCCATTACTATTAATTCATATCTCGATTTTGCTTGTTTATGCAGCATGCACATAGATTTGCCGTCATATTTATATTGTCAAACAGGTATCACCAACATAGCAATTATGTACAAATAAAGACTTACATGAGGTCAGTATATTGGTAAAACCTTGGTGTTGTGAAACTAAACGAGGACGCAGTCTTATTTTTTATATAATACAACTAACCGATTTACATCGAAGCAACACTAGTAATAAGAGGTAAATAAGAAAGGGTTCTATCACAATTTTCAGAGATATTTAAATTTTATTCCACCTCTAGACAAGTGTAAATACAGGGTAAATATAAATGTGACAAAAACACAGAGACGAGACATAACATACAGAAAGAAAAAAAAAACGTCAGTTTACCGCCGAAAATGGATCTGTATGGGGTGATGTTTCTGAATAATGTTCAGTGTTGCGACCATAGGGTCATGACCACGACAAACGAACCAGCTATTCATGGAATAAACTGAAGATTGGTGAGTTAGCGATGATGTTAAAACAAATCTTTGACTACTCACAGAACGATAGTTCTTTTCTCTTCTTCTCCTTATTACCATATAGAAATAGGTATAGCGAAATCATATCATGTGACATACTTGTATCATTCCACAAACGTATGTAGCCGTTCTAAAATGCACATTCTTCATACCTTTGAAGAGGAATAAAATGATCATATTATCATTTGAAATGTCACAATGACATTGTATCGGCCATTGAAAGGCGAATGTAAGTGCCTTTTTATGCATCTGACAACATGTGTATAATGTAAGTGCCTTTTTTATGCATCTAACAACATGTGTATAAACACGCATTTCGTGAAGTTACATCCCACGTTCATGGCTGCTGTCGTCTTAAGCGGTGAAGCTTCCTGGTTCCAACATTTTTATACAGGATCCCTGATGCATATTTAAGGATGTTATGGATTACAGTTATAACTGGAGGAATAGAAGTAAGTGGTCGAATATTGTGTCGAATAAGATAAGTTTTTCTCTGATAAAAGATGTTTGTAAGTCTTTTAACATTGGCCAAGTATTATTTTGGGTAATTTTATGTCATGCTTCTGTTGCTGTTATGTGGGACGTGTGCTGGTTTGATGATTGTGTTTTGAACTTGTTTTGTAGCAAACACTAACATGAATAAAGCGTTGAAAAGCACTGTTCGAGTAACATTAACTCTCAACGCAATGAAAACAAAGGTTGCACATCTTGTGATATTAAAGTAGACAAATGGTGCAAGTAATAAATAAGTCGACTACAAATTTTACATAAATGATCATGACCAGAAAATTGGCGCTGGTGTTGTGTTGACCAGCTTCTCTACTGGAAATAAAGTATGTCATGTTTAAATATAATTATTGTTCTAATATTTAAGGCTCTGTAACCATACATTTTCCTTTAAAATAGAGTGATTTATTGATACCGAAACTTTGCCTAAAGCCAATACGTACGACCTAAAAAGGCCATAATTTCTGGTGAGACATGCTCCTGGCTTCCCACATCATATCATGCCTAGCTACGACACTGTTACTGGTTAATATTTATCTTCTTGTTATTTTCAGTTTTCGTAGACTGATCTCTTTCATATCCTCTTTTCTGTTGCTTTCCAGTTTTTAGCGATGAGCCCCCAAAGCACCGTCGTGATAATTATGTTCTGCTCCCACTTCTCAGGATGTCGATCATCAGATATTCATAATGTTGTTAAAGCAAATGAGATACGATATAAAGACTCGCAACAGCAAGAATCGTCAGCAACAACAACAAAATTAACAATAACTGTTGAAACAAATAAATATGAACTTTCGGAATGCCAATGAAAACCAGATCGAGCAAAAATGGGTGACTAGTGAAAAAAATTAGAAAGTTTGTCAAGCTTTTCAAGAGTTCTGTACAGAAATGAAAACTTCCTTCCCGGTGGAATCCCAAATGTCTGCATTCTTAGCAAACCAAGCTGAACAGCATCCTTTCGGGTCCTGTAGCCCGTCTGCTTTCACAAGACGTCTGAGATCTACTACAATGACCTGCATAATGTTGGAACAGTGCGTACCAAGACCCGTTGCGCCGACTCATCATTTGTTCCAGGCAATAATTCTAAACTCTAACCATAGACATATAATAATGTGTAAGCCGACTCCGCAAGATGCGCGAATATCTTCCAATTTCGCAGCGCCACCACTGGGATATTATAATAAGGCTGACAAATTAAACAGAGATTTGAAGAAAAACGGCCACGGAAAATGAATCAACTTGAAAATGGATTGAAGGTAAATATCTTCTTTGTATGTGTATTCATTGTCCGCTTTTAATTTTTCCATGAATCGGTAGTTAACAAATCGTAACTACGTGTAAACAAAGAACACGAATTCTGAATGAATCATAGACAACGTCCCATTTAGGCCCATTTTTGCTGCCCTTTTTCCATAAATACTTCCATAGTTAATACTGTGTAACTGGGGGTATTTATTATGGCTTGTATTTGCCAAAACTGCCACGGACAAAGACATAATATTTAATTAAAATAAATAAGTCGTTGCTTGGAGACACAGGAGGAAGACTGCGCAAAGAATGATGGTGGAAAATTTTAAGTGTTTAAGGAATATCAAATTGGAAAGAAAATATAACCATGATCAACTATTAATATTTGAACACAAGTATGATTAGATTATACTGTTTCCGATCGAGTACTAGTATGCACTTAATTGTATTTTATATACTGATTTTAGGAATAAGACAACAGTGATGAATCTCCCTGACCCAGAGACGTCTCTGCCCTGTGCTTGTTGCTCTGAGACGTTCAACTAGTACAAGGGAACTTAAACACGTCCTGGAGCCAGAAAAATTACTATTGAGTTGTTAGATGTCAACATTTTTTATTATATCAGAACATTTTGAGAAAAATATCAAATAAAACAACTAACAACATTGAAGGTGTGGTCTTCTTGGTGTGTGCTTAATTTTGATATATATCCTACATTATTGACAGAGCTTATTACCTACTGCTGACATATAGTTTTAACATGTCATATCAATTCATAATTCAATTTAATTTTTAATTCCATTTTATTTATTTGCATAAACATACAGTTCATTGCCAGAACATCATCGAGGGAACCCCGGTTTACATATTTTTAGTACACTAATTATAAATTGAGTAAATGTAGAAACTCCATTATCTGAATTGTTTATGTATGTTTGATGCAGTAATTTAAGTTTATTTTTATTGACAGAACAGTTTTTCTATTGTTGTATGTTGTTTTGACAATGTAAACATACCAAAGTTCAGAGTTAAACTAGTCACAACAATACATGTATGTTTTAAGTATTAAGCCAATAAATATATATAGTTTTAGTTATATATTTGTATTGACTGGGAATAAGCTTTATTTGTGATTTCTAATTCAGTGTGCATTTTTGAAAACATAAAGCCATCAGCTATAAATAAGCTAAAATAACAAACATGCCAATTTAACAAATGATATATGTTTTAGTTGCAGTAGGGTTATTCATCAACTAAAACTGAATCAGTTAAGAGCCATTGGATAGGTAACAATACAGAACCAAGGCCTAACTCAAACGCTATTTAATACTTAATATAAGAAATAATTGGGTCCATGATTTAAACCTAACAAAGTGTCTGTATTAATTTACAACATGCCTAAGTCCCTACTTTATATATATTATAACATTTCTTCTTACAGTGTGAAAACTTTCAACATGGCTGAAGGGTTTAAAACTATTAAATCTTGCATCCAGCGATGACACTCTTACTTGCTCTGGCTTTTAGCATACTTTTCTAATTAATGTTGTCAGAACAAACAAGAATAATATGCATTACAAATCATTTTATTCTTTTTCCATTTCATTCATGTTAAGGTGTTTAAGCAAGAACACAGCTTTATATATAATGTGCAGAAAATATTTTAATGTGGAATAAAAAAAATGCATTTATGACAGATAAATACAAATACATATAAATTTAAATATGCAGACAATGATTATGCAACACCATTGTCTTTTTAATAGAAATAAAAGTCAAATAATTTATTAAAGTCGTTTCTCATGAAATCTTGATAATTATATGTATAATAATAGCACATATTTCATTCTCCCTTTACCATTTGATATAAACTGTTCATGTGCAAGCACTCTATAAATGTGCCATTAAGGGGTTCTTTTAAAGTTTCAAACATGTGATAGGGTAAATAAATTAGATTCTTCTGCTATGCTGATGTTTGTCAACTGTCAAATAATTCTGTAGATTATATGGACAAATAAACTATATTTATCATAATCCTGCCTTGTGATGTATTAAAACAGTTTTATGAAATATAAAATTTCAGAAACGGTCTACCACTAAGAAAGCAATACTGAAACAGACAGAATTTAATATCTTTTAATAAAATTAAATCTTTTTCAAAGGACTGCAAATTACTGATATTTCCCCTCTACATTCCTGACAGCTGTGCTTCTGTTGGCTGGCCCTTGATGTTGAATTTAAAGGTTAACCGTCTCTGAAAATATGCTTCATGTCATGGTAACTGAAAAAATAAAAGTATGCTATATAGGTTTCAGCTTTAAATGAAAAGTTGCAGTAACCCGCCTAAACTCTTTGGTTCCATTCCTAGTCTGGACAAATACATTTATCATTCATTCACCAATAATAATATAAAACAAAACATTCAAAATTAGAACAAAAATATAAAAATCTAGTTATGTCCTAGATTTATGTGACAGTTGTCACACACAAAAAAATCTTTGCAGGGTAAATCTTACCTATAAGTATTATCAAGGTTTATTGTTATTAAAACCTTTTTGACAATACAATTAATGGTGGTATCCAAAGGTTTAGACTATTTTCTTTCTCAAACAACCATTGTTTACTGAACATATCCATGATGTTGAAGATTACTGATGTCCTCTAGCCAAGTGAAAAGTGAAGGACAACACCCCACTCATCATTACAAACATGCATTTCCTACCTGAGAGATTGCATTTACTATTAATTAAGGCAGTTTCAAAAATTGTCCTTACTTAGACTAAATAGTAAGTTTATGCAAAAGAAGTTGTGCCAAAAGTCCCAAAACAGTGGGTGGGATATATTTAATTTATTTAGACAAAGTCGGATACCACCTTTAATATATAAACATCTGATATTTTATTTAATATAATATATATAAATATAATATAATAGAAATCTCGAAAGTCGATTTTGTAAAGAAAAAAGTTATTCTGTGCCATTCAATAGCAAAGTGGTATCAAAAGTTTATTAACTACTAACTTTGAATACAAGTATAATTGTATAATCTGACAGTATAAACATACTTTTTTAGTAAAATGGCATTTATTAAACTAAGAAATTCCAAATAGGTGTGTTAATGTTTAATATGGATCAGATTTTTACATTTAGATGATTCTTTGCATTACCTGAACCTCTTGGTGGTTTAATCTGTCAAAACCAAATTCCTTTATGTGGACCGAAAAGCTCTATCAAAAGATTTGGCAAAAGGTCTTAAAGTAGAGGAGTGAGACAGAAGACTGTGAAGGTTTTAACTATGATAAAAATATGCATTCATTACATTACTTTTACACTTTCTCTTTTTTAAGTTTTTTACATGCCAAGATTGAAAAACTAATGCTTATATTTAATGTCAGAGACTAGAAAGACAAACTTGATAGAGACACAGCACATGACATCAAAATACATGTGCACTGTATTGTTTTAAGTAAACCATATTACCTCTAATAGCACTTCAATGCATGGGTTTGGGTCTTGGTCAGGACAGAAACTATCGGGTGGTATTTTTTTTTCTAGCTAACCTGCTGTGTGCTGGTGGTTCTGCCTCAAACATAGGTCTAGGATTTTCCTCACCAATAATAAGCTGGACATCACCAGTCTAACCATTACTATGTCAGTGCAATGTAACAAACAACAAAAAGAAATCATAAAAAAAAAACATATGCACATAGTTCATTAAAATACTGATTAGCTGTCTCAAAATAAATTTTAATGAGGTAAATTATTTAAGGTATAGATTCTGAATTACCTTGCAAAGCCTTGGGTGGCTTGACACCCTCTTACCAGGTGTTCAAGTGTGGAAGGAATTCATTTTGCAGGCACTGTAAATAAAATTGCATATTATGTAAAAAAACACATAAATGAGGCACATATATACTACAATGACAACCTGAAATGTTTGTGAGTAAGTCAAGGAAAGTATTGCTATATTTGTGTCTAGCACATCCACCCGAAGAGAGGGCGCTCAAAGTTAAAAGCTTGATCCTAAAATGTGATATTAAACAGTGGTACATGCATCTGGAAGTTCAATTTCTCGACAACTCTCAAACTGAACAACACTAGTCTCAGAATTAAATTATTGGCTTTAACTGACATGTCAGGTGTTCATAGGCAGGAAACCACAGAAAAGGCAGCACTATTTTTGTTTCAAATTATTCATTGAAAACAAGAGTAACGGAAGTGGTAGGTTTGATTCTATAAATGGTTCTATTTCATAAATGATAAAAATTAATTAATAAGACCCCATCCCCTTCTGCCCACTACAAGCTGAAAGGTAAAAAATAAAGCAATAAAAATTCCATAGAAAATAAAGCGTATATATGTAAAAGAAATACACTTCTATAAGTTTCAGACATGATTTGTTGTTAAGGATAATCTCATCGAGAAGATTAAACTGAATAGTTACTATTTATCACAATGGAAACCGAAAGTGGAACAAGGTTTTCTGACAGCTGCTATTGACGTGCTGATTTTCGATTTAGCCATCTATTTAGCATAAAAATAAACGCAAAATTACTTATTATATATAACGATAAACCATTATATTCAGATTAAAAACAATAACAAACGAATAAAGAACAGAAGGTTCGAGGTAGAAAATGACACAATGCAGATGACAACACCCCTTAATCGAGTTTGGCCGATAATGTTTCGACGTATTTTTATTCCATCTCAAATGTTGCATGCACAGACAATGATCCGCCCATTCATACCAACACTGTCATTTACACCCAATGGCACACATTGGCTGGTTCCACCCAAATATGGCGGTCAAAACAGCCCCACATGCTTCCTTGTTTCCGGTTAGAATGTGCAAGGAGGTACTCCTATGAGTATTTTTGTAGCTAGTTCAAATAACGTCACAACAACTGCCAAGTCAATAACTGTTACTGAAGTTGATAGCAGTGATTAAAAGTTATTATTTTGATAATCATTAGACACAATTCAACATGTTAATCGAGGTTCTCGGTCAGTAACGTTATTCTTGGTTAAAAATTAATGCCTGTATTACATCAGACAGGACACAGTTCAGCGTTTGTTCACAAAAACATGTAACACTATCCGCAAATTTAATTTTCTTTTGTAAGTATCGAGAAACAGAGGAGTTCAAAACAAATGCTTAGGGCCACGCGCCCAATTAATTGTTTGTTAAAAGATCATAGATCATTTTAACATTGATACCATCATTAAGTTAGCGATAGTCAATGGCAAAAGCCCAAAAGTCCCAATATAAAATCAATATGTTGTTATTCTTCCCTATATACCCTATATATGTGTGTGTACATATATATATGTATATATATAGACACACACACACACACCAACAACTTTCATTCTTTTATTAAATCATTAGCATTCATAGTATTTGTGAATGTCGGATGAATTGTAAAAATAATTGTGAAAAAAATGAAAATAGTGTTAACGAACTTCCGCCCCTCTCCAATTCGCGCACAAGAAGCTGAAACTATATTTGCTGCGGCATGATGTTAATATTACGGCGACAATAAACGTTTTTAAATTTAAGCGAATGTTTGCTTAAAACTTAACTGAGCGGTTAGTCTGTATGATATATGATAATCGACAATATACTAAAAAATAAATAATTACTGCAATATGATATGTAAATAAAATAAATAGGTAAATAAGAAAAGGTCATATCAAAATTTTTCACAGATATTTAAATTGTGTCTACATGTAGCAAAGGCAAACACGTTAAATGTAAATGTGACAAAAACACAGAGACGAGACATAACACATAAAACAGATATAATGAACGTATTTACATACATAATAACTAGTAAAGAAAATAACTAACTAAAAGTTAAAACTGCTACACGTCCTCCTAGGAGATCACTTACCTGATTAAAGTCAAAAATTACTTTAATTATCTACTGTAAATAGTACTGTATGTAGAGGGGGATACTATTTAATCCAAAATCTATCACATTAATAATTGCTTTTTTTAATTTCTGTTCTTTGTTAAATGTTTTATACTTGTAAATGCGTCTTTGTCATGATCTCTACTTTGTAAATGGTCAAAGATTAACATGTCGATTTGCAATTAATTATGCATATTTGTGTAATAATCATTCACTGAAACAATCTCACGTTAGTGTATATTATTGGTTATTTAATTTACTAGGTGAATGTAAACTGCAGAAAACTATTGTCTTAGATTACTAGACATTACTAATGTGGTGGTCTCCATTGCATAAAAAGGGAGATAAGCATGATGTAAATAACTATCAGGGGATAACCCTGTTAAGTTGTCTCTCTAAGCTTTTCACGTCTATTTTAAATAAACGAATCTATAAATTTTGTATAACATTTGATAAAATATCATATACTCAATTTGGCTTCAGAAAAGGTTATTCTACGGTAGATGCCATTTTTATTTTAAATTCTGTTATTAATCACTTTTTGGGTAAAAAGAAACGTTTATATGTCGCCTTTTTAGATCTTAAGACATTTCGTGATGGTATCTATAGAAACGGGCTCTTCAATAAGCTGTTCAAATCAGGAGTCAATGGAAAAGTGTTACATATTTTAAAAGACATGTATGCATCTGTACGATCTTGTGTTAAACTTTTGGGTTGTATGTCCCGATTTCTATGATAGTTTTGTCGGCCTAAAACAGGGGGAGACAATTTCACCAATTTTAGCATCTCTATTTTTAGAAGATCTAGAAGCATTTATACTGGAGAATGGTGGTAAAGGTATTAATATGCATGATTTTATGGTAACTGCAGTTCTTTTTGCAGACGATATGGTATTATTTGCGGAAACGCCTGATGATTTGCAAAAAAAACCTCGATGTGTTTTATGGACTATTGTTGTAAATGGGGACTGGAATTGAACTGTGATAAAACTTAAATCGTAGTTTTTCGGAAACGAGGCAATTTATTGGACAGTGAAACCTGGACATACAATGGTAGAGTTATTGAAACAGTAAACGATTTTAATTATTTAGGAACTGTTTTTAACTATACAGTGTCCTTTGCATTACATAACAAGAATATCACTGGCAAATCTTTAAAGGCGCTAAATGTTTTATTATTCCATTGTAAGCAAGTCCCTATTAAGCCAAAAATTCTATGCCAGTTGTTTGATGCATTTGTTGGATCAATTTTAAACTATGCTACAGAAATATAGGGTTTTACTAAAGCAAAATCAATTGAGAGGGTACATCTTAAATTTTGCAAAAGGATTTTAAATGTTCGTAGCAGTAGTAGTTCAGCAGCAGTGTACGGTGAATTAGAAAGATATCCTTTATATATATCCCGTTATGTTAAGATTATCAAATACTGGAGTAAGCTAGTGAAAAGCCAAAACTCTATTTTAAGAAAATGCTACGAAATAGCTTTTGAAGATTGTTATAATGGTAAAAGAAATTGGGTATTTAATTGTAAGAAGTTATTGGATAATTATGGATTTTCATACTTATTTAATAACACGGAAATGGTGGATATAAAGATGTTTCCAAAATTATTTAAAAGAACAGTAAAAGATTGTTTTGTCCAAGATTGGCTTGCGTCTGTAGGACGCAGTCCAGTTCTGGAAGAATATAAGAACTTCAAAAATATGTTTAAGTATGAAATATATCTTGATCTGCTACCTTTTGATTTACGATTCTTTTTAACAAGATTAAGTATATCATCTCATTCTTTGAAAATACAAACAGGTCGTTTCGGAAATAATTTTATACCAAGAAACGAACGATATTGCCCATGTTGTAATACAAGGGATATCGAAGACATATTTCATTTTGTACTTATATGTCCATTATATAAAACCCTGCGCAAAAAGCATATTGATTCTTATTTTTATAATAGGACCATCTGTTTACAAATTTAATATATTAATGTCAACTCAAGTTAATACAGCTCTTTAAATGTTGCTAATTTTATAAAGCAAGCATTTAATATAAGAAAAAACTACTTAACTATGTAAATGCTGATTTTTCTTTTATAACGATAATATCAACTATACACTGATTTTAATGATTTACTCTCCAAATGTTTCATGTTACTTGTTATATTTGTAAAATTGTAGATTGTATCACGTGACTGTTGTATTTTATTGTGTGAATGTATGTTTGTATAAGATGATGAACGTATGTACAAATCTAAATAAACGATGTTCTGTTCTGTTCTGTTCTGATCTTATTGGTCTTCAAGGTTTTATAAAAGTGAAAAATACAATATAACAACTTAATTAACCACAATCTTACAGAAGACACAGACAAAAAGACAGACAAATGGTTTAGTCTCTTTATCGCTGTGTGTTATTGTTAATTACCTCGCACCGACGCAGCTAGGGATCATATGCGACATCTAGCTAATCATTGGTCGAGGACTTGATCTCACCATTGTACAAAAATTATTAAAAATAGATGTTGTAATGAAGAAAAAACATATACCACAACAAAAAGGTAACACACAACGTATTAATTGTGAATTGCGAACTGTGTGACTAAAAAACGAACCATGTTACAAGGTACATTGTATTATTCGGCGCGGATGTCTAAACTAATTGCAAATCGCTCCACCTTGATAGAAATTGTGTTCAGGCATGCTTCAAATGTTAACATTCATGTTGTTATCTGTTATCTGTAAACTGGAAGTTCGTTATACCATGTAATTCAGATATACATGAGATGCATATTCATGAATAAACAATGCAGTGTACCAATATCACTAACTGACAAGAGGAAAGAGTCGAAATGTGTATCTAACTGCTAATAAGGCGAGTGTTCCCCTGACTTAATATTCTCTACTAGGTCAAGAAATGTGCGATATCCCGCGCGGTGCCTTACTGTCCACAGTGCCTCTGAACAAGGTTATGTAATGACATAGGTCATTCGTATCAGCTCAGTATGAAGCAACCGCACGCTGTCGGAGAGAAATGGCGCACTCGGAATTTTTATCACAGGGTTATGATGTAGTAGTTTATTTATTTTAGATCTAACAAAAGATAAAATGCAAAATCATACAGAACGTATTAAATGCTTAATAAAATGATTTCTGTAATCTGATACTAGTGACTATAGTGTACCTGTTGTCCCAATGTATAACCTATATTTTAGACGCATGTATCTTTGACGATCGTGTCATTTCTGAAGTGCACAGCTCGTGAACGCTTCCCCATTATATTATATTCATAAATTTTGACGTATGCATCAGTCAAGGTCCTGAATCGCGCCCCTTTATTGCCCTTTTAGTTTCCCGGTACACAAAATGTATATTGTGTGTTTGGGTTATTATTCATGTCATTCTTTATCCTGCTTTAAGTTAACTTTATGCACTTAGTTTAATTAAACGGCATGATGTCTTTAACTAACCAATTATTACGAATTATTATTTAACTGAAAACTAATTAATATGATAATATTACATTACACTCCCCAGATAATTGAGGGAAGTCGTCATTATTACCAAACATTTGAAATAAATCACAGATGGAGTTTTTAAATACTTTTCTACGTTTGACAAATGTCTGCAGTTATAAAGGAAAATATACTGTTGATGCTAAAACGTCCCTTTGAAGGATATTTATATATATATATATATATATATATATATATATATATATATATATATATATATATGGAGAGCTGATGATTGCAGCTTTATTAGAAATAATTAATCAACCATACACATTCTGTGTAAGAAATACTATCTGACTCATTTATGCCTTCATGAAGTTGTGATTAACAATTGTAACAATGGTCGACACTTTTTACTGAATCATTATTCAGAGATAAATTTACTAAAATAAAGGAATGGCAAGGAATTACAACGGTGGGATTCAAACTCAAAGTGTTCATAGTGTCCATGGCATCTGACCACACTGTTTCTATGTATTCTATGAATTTTATGTATCCGTGATTTTGTTTGCCTAAGACAATTTCCGACATTTTTAAAGAAATTTATAATTATGTCATATTCTTTCATTCGTATATTGTCATCTTTACGTAGTCATGTACTCACAAATTCTCGCTCGTATGTAAACAGGTTAGTTTTACCACCTGTGTGTACACTATAGTCATTTCCATAGCATTCTGATTGTACTTCGAACAATTTAAGATAAAGCCGCGGGAACGTTCGTGTAAAGTTCTAAACTTGACAGCGGGCTTTTTACATCAAGACTGAGTATAGCATCTGTGAAGGCATTTCGGTGAGTTGAACAATTTCGTTTAGATTTTTTTTCTCGTCCTATGTTTTGTTCTGCCTCTACTCTTCATTTCATACATATGTCGTAACTCATCTAGCTTGTTATTATTTTATGTTTTAACGTTTTTACCCACCTTTGTGCATTCTCTCGCATGTAATAAAATATGATATCTTGGCATTTGAACAAAGAAACGCATTTGTTAGTACCATAGCCTTGAAATTCTATAATAATTAATGCCTAATGTTATTCTAAACATTGGCCGTTAACTCTCATTAACTTATCGAATTCGACCTATCAAATGCCTCGAAACGAACGATGCAGAGCTCATTTTTACAACAAGTTCAAAGCTGATTAACATTAATTAAGTGAGTGTTCAACTGCAAAATGTTTAGCTGGAGGTCATTGTGGAGCATAGAAAATAGAATATGTGTGTGTACGTGCATGTGTGTGTGTTTATACTATGCTAAGTTTGACTGCTCTAACACCGAATACATCACTGTTTCTAGTTCACATGCGTATGACTTTGATCAAGAAGGTCGTATGCATAAGAGATGAAGCACTTGCAAATTCATCTGACCGAAAAACCGTGACATATTGAGCTTAGATCCCCAACCATTTAATTAATGTTATTCTCACACGATCTAGGGGTCA
Source organism: Sinonovacula constricta (assembly GCA_007844125.1). Classification (NCBI taxonomy): domain Eukaryota; kingdom Metazoa; phylum Mollusca; class Bivalvia; order Cardiida; family Solecurtidae; genus Sinonovacula; species Sinonovacula constricta. The sequence goes on from CM017572.1 coordinate 4,459,317, forward strand.
AAAATAGAAACGAACACTTAAAGGTGTTGTCTGACAGTTTTCTCATATCAGAAACCATCATACAATGTTTTCTCTTGCTTGGGGAAACTAGAGCATACTTTCTGCAAAAACTGTGCAGATCGTGAAATAAATCTCTCTAAATGTTCATTCGTATCTAATAAATTGAAAAGATGAAGGTTTCTTTTATAAGAACGAAATCGACGTCAGAGCGGACTACCCGAATAATGCTAAAACGTTATCACAAAATTATTCGTTACGTGATTTTCTTAGTATAAAAATATCAAAATGTGCATCGTGGCTTAGATAGGAAGTACAGCTTTGTAATAAAGAGTGAAGTCTTATGCTTCCTCTGTACGTAGTTGTAGGACATCAAAAACATTTCACGGAATCGTTTCGGGCCACAATAATTTTATTGTTGTTTGAGAAAAAAAATGGTCTAAAATACTAACATAACAACATGGACATCATTTGAAAAGGAGCACCTTAATTAGTTGTTTCACATGAGACTCGAATGCATATTTGTTGGAAAACAGATTTGATAATTTGGACAAAAAAAACTTAGGAATCAAAATGAAGTGCCAATGTAAAATATAAACTACCAGAAAATACGTGATATATAGCAGATTGTATGGCCAATTGTGACGAATGAGCGAGTTTTATTTCTATGGTTTATAAATACTGTTACAAGATATTAGTACAAAAAACCGTTTTGTTTACATCTGCCATGTACATGCATTTCATTCACACTTTAAATAACACTGTAAATAAAATGATCTTATACAATTTTGGTCTATTTTTAAGTTCCAATTTATTGTTACTCAAGAAATAGGTCAACTAACGGAACGTTTGGTTCTAACTCATCTGCTTATATATTTATTGAACTGTTGAGTTAACTACTATCATCTATAACAGTTTAAAGTTTAAATTGGATCGTAGGTGATTCAATTATAGAACAGAACAGAACATATGTTTATTTTAACTTCCTCTGTGATTCAATTGTACTGTAAACGGATGTACATGTATTCACGCGGTGACATTTTATAGAGCAACAATAGGAGTTTTGCTTAGAACACCGTCCAGTGTGATGTAATCTGAACATCTGTGTCACGTAGATTGGTTTCATGGTGTTCTGAATGACTCGCATACCAAGAGAAAGTAGTGCCGACATACACTAGATACGCTAGAAAATTTCGGCTTTCGTCGATGGCTACAAGCGTCCGTTGCGACTGGCGTTCGTTACATGTAAAGTATGTAAAGTATGTTACATGGTAAGTGTATAAAGAATGTCACATGTTTAGTATATAAGTATGTTACATGTTAAGTATGTTACATGTTAAGTATGTGACGAATCTAAAGTAAGTATGTAAAGAATGCTCATTGTTAAGTATGTTAAGAATTTAAGTATGTAAAGTATGTTATATGTTAAGTATTAGAAGAATTTAAGCATGTAAATTATGTTATATGTTAAATATGTAAAGAATGTTACGTGTTAAGTATGTAATGTATTTTACATGTTAAGTCTGTAAAGTATATTACATGTAAAATATGTCAAGTATGTTACGTGTTGAGTATGTAACAAATGTAACGTGTTAAGTATGTAAATATGTTACATGTTAAGCATGTAAAGTAGGTTACATGTAAAATATGTAAAGTATGTTACGTATTAAGTATGTAACAAATGTAACGTGTTAAGTATGTAAATATGTTACATGTTAAGTATGTAAAGTATGGTACATGTAAAGTATGTAAAGAATGTTACGTGCTAAGTATGTAAAGAATGTTTCGTGTTAAGTAAGTAAAGTATGTTACATGTTAAGTATGTAAAGTATGTAACATTTTAAGAGTAAATTATGTTACTTGTTAATGTAAACTTGACGTTAAGAAATTGCATAAAATTAATTAGGCCTACTGAACCGTTTTGCATAAAAAGCAGCCCAGTCGTTGCAATGTGATGTGTCTTGACCTAATGTCTTGTTTAGTTAAGATTTGCTCTCGGTACTTAACCAAATCCAATTTATTTGATATACAAGGAACAAAGATGTAACCTTTTTCTTCTTCACCAAACAAACAGCTATGGACCTCGAACAGTCTCCACTGAAAGGTGCATGGGAGAGACTGACACGTGACCATAAATATAGAGGGCGCCTCATCCACTCTGTCTCCATCTTCTGGGCCTTTCTTGGCATGGTGACGTCATAAACTTGTTATTGACCTTGAGAGTAAATATATGTGGATAAAATTCTGCTATTGACGACGAAAGAGCGAAGAACAATGATACTGGGTTTAGTGGTAGTGACAGTAGTAGTCGTGGTACTGATGATGTTGAGCTGTTTGCTGTATATGTACGTTTTCGTGACATCAAGCAATCCTCAGATCGATGTATCCTTTTGCAATCTAGGAAGGTTCGCACCGGCTGGATCTCAAACCCATGAGTTAGTGGTTCTGAGTTTTCGACAGGACGCCTCTTGATGGTGATAATGGTAGTGGTGATGATGATGATGATGATGATGCTGAGTACAATAATGAAAATGATCCATGATCATGATCATAATTATAATGACGATCATGATGATGGGGGTATTCTTGATCATGTCGATGATAAAGACAACAACGACGACGACGACGACGACTGATGATGATGATGATGATGATGATGATGATGATGATGATGATGATGATGATGATGATGATGACGATTATGATAATTAAAATGACGGTGATAATGATAATGGTGGTAGTGGTGGTGGTTATCTTGACAGGGTTGGTGTCACGGTATCACAGGCCCAACGTTCCCAGACCTTCGGCAGATCACCTACCAAGATCTTGATACAGGCTCCTGGCTTTACACTTCCGGGTCAATCGGATACCTGCTGGGTTCACTGCTCGGAGGTAGGACGCCATGGCTCCTATGTCAGTGTTATGATTATTAACATCTTCATAATCTGAGATTTGTATATTTAAAAAAAACACAATTTACAGAATATAGCCTACATAAACGTAAGACTTACACTGCATGGATTGCCTTTCCTGTCCTTCCATTTGCAGTGGCATGGCAGCACAAACTAATTTATTCTTGCTTTCTGATTCTATGGTTTGAGACAAGGTGTGTTTCGTTTGAGAGTCAAAAGAAATGTTATAACGGTTTGTACCTTTAAAGGTGGTATCCGACAGTTATTCTTAATCTTATGTATGTAACAATATTTTATTTTTGTTTGAGGTATTTGTAAAACATTTCTGCAGAAAAAGATACTTTTGTCTAAGCTTTGACGATTTTCAACAGTATCTCAATTTTAGGGCAGTAAAACTCGTTAATCAACACTTAAATGTTAATTCTTTTCAAGTCTATAAATAAGAACAATTAGGGTTCCAGTTATAAAAAGACATCGACGTCACAGCGGATGACGGGGGTGAACCTGAACATAAGTGGTCACGTGGTTTTCTTAGTTTAAAAATAGCTAACTGTGCAGCATGGCTCAAATCGGAAAAACATGTTTGTAATGACGATTGTGGCATTGTGGTTCTCTTGTAAGACATCAGGTGTAGGACATCAATAAATAGCATTTTGCAGGTCTGTTCGGGTAGCAATGGTTTATTACGATGTTTAATGATAATTTGTTTGGTCCCAACTGCCAGATACCACTATTAATACCACTTTTGGTTTAGCCGTTAAACCATGTACCATACTAGTAGCGATGTTCTTCATTTGTGTTGTTGTAGTGCTGTGCTAGGTATCAAGAAACATCTGTCTGTGCCGTTTATGGCGAATTAGGTCGCTACCCTAGATTTATTTTATGCATAGAAATATCTTTAAAATTCTAGTGCAAAATCATGAAGATGTGGTTTCTAAACCCTACCAATTGTACATCGACTTTAATAATGTTAGCTCGTCGTGGATATATGGAGTATTTCAATAATTTGTCATTTAGGTCTCAGTAAGTTAGGAATGAATTTCGATGAACGTATCGATTATTTTTTCTGTATTACGAGCCAGACTGAGAGAACAGAACAAAACATTCAAAATTGTAATCATTCTAAAAGTACTTCAGAGAAACTACATTATTACTCTATTGTTAAGAAATGTTTTGTCTTTTGAACAATATCTTACCAAAACTACAAATGATAACCCTCGAAAACAACGTACCCGTTTCCGTGTAAGTTCCCATAGTTTGGATATTGGCACTTAGCGTTATTTTCAACGGGAAAGCTGAACTTGAGCATTATGTAATAGCAACACCTACTTCTATGTCTATTTCTCTCTGTAGTATGAACTCGAAATTGTTGTTGAGATGCATGTTCTTGCTTTAATTTAATAAATGTTATTACAAGACTCACTATACTCATGGCACATGTTGAAAGTTCTAGAAAACTTTGTTGTTTATCGCACATAAACAAGTTGTCATTGTTGTGGTGCTTATTAAAACTGAAAGAATAATTTGTAAATTAGATATCAATTGTCTAAGACGGTCTGTATTATTATTTAACATTTTAATGAGCTTGATTGTAGGTTTATTATACATGTTTATTTTACTGTTACCGAAGTATTTGTTCAACTTTAATTCTATTAGTGTAGTGGTACCGCGAAAAGATACGTAATAATAAACGGAACACCACACATAGCGGTATATTTAATTTCCTTCACTGATGTTAAACAAAGAAAGTAAGCTTGTATAACTTTATGTGAATTTCCATTCATTAATATAATTGTTTTCACTTTCTTGCAACATTCAAGGAGTGTTGTACAGCCGATTGAACCGACTGGTGCTAATTGGTGTTGGCACCGCCATGGCTGGAGTGTCAATGGCGGCTAAGCCTTGGTGTGAGTTGTTTCCCCTGATGGTCGTCGTCGGGGCCGCCGGGAGTCTCTCCAGCGGAGTTATTAACATAGGGCAAGTAGCGCAAGGTTAAACTATAATAAACATGTGTTAGGTTATACAATAATTAGTTGCAAAATACTTGCGGCAACTTAATTCAACCTTTTGTAGTTTTTGTAGTTTTTAAACACCGCTTCAGTGAACATAGCCGTACTATGTGTGCCTGGCACTAAATACATATAGTTGTAACCTTCAGGTTCTGAGACATTACATAACCGTTAGGTTATACGCAATAAATGAAGTGTTCTTCATGTTATACGATTCTAAGTTGTTTCACATGTTCTTTATTTTGTACGACACAAAGAGATGGATCATCAAGATCTTCACCTGCAAAAAAAAACAACTAACTACTAAGCCTTCATAAGAAAGATAGCCTATGGGCAAATGGATATTCGAAGCAGATTATAATATATTTATTATAAGTGTGCTTAGAAAAAGAAAAAGATAGTATATTCACGAAAAAGAATAACTATTTTCAAGTGAGTGTACTGCTCACGTGGTGGAACCTGTCGGTAAAGGAATCTCAGAGACGTGCTGTGATAGGCTATCCATGTAGTAAATAAATCCGATTTTTGGCATGGAAACATATCAAATTATTCCACACACAACTTCTTTTCCGTATTTCGAAATGAAATATATTCAGTTATCTCCCTTGTGGGATGGTATTTTATAAACATGTACTTTATACAAGAGATATAACAAATTTTACTTTTAATTAGCTTATTTAAAAAATCGGTCAACCTTTTTAATAAAGTCTTATTTCAATCATTAAGCTTCGCATTTTATGCACATATGTCAGTCTTAAGTGTTGTTTTTTTCCAAAAGCTTTAAAAAGTGAAAACATCTTAAGTTTTCTGCATTAACTTATATACCAAATACCTACCCACAAGGGAGGTAAAAATGTAGTTTTTTTTTAATATTTAGAGTAAAGTCCCTTTACTTACGATAAAAAGGAACTTGTGTTAAAACACCAAACTAAGGGAAATTGGTTTCAGACTTTGGGTAAAGTTAAAATCATATGCACCTACAATACATCAAATGTTTTTAACTTTCTGTTAAAGGTAAAATAAGTATTTACAATGGCTGACATTTCGTCTTGATCTTTGAAAATGCCAATAATATGAAGTTTTGAGTTACACTTTGCAGGAGGCAATGCGGAGATGGTGTCCATATGGGAAGGGGAGGAAGGCAGCATGTATATGCAGGCGCTCCATTTCTTTTTCTCCTTCGGTGGTATTATCTCACCTCTCCTAGCCAAACCTTTCCTGGCACCGGTCACGTGTCAACCCATAACGCCAGTGAATCACACAGGTACCACAGCACGCCATACATATTGAGTAGTTGAAACTTTCTTTCTTTCACGAAGATTTTTAAACAATGTCTTACAATTTATATGACTTTATGTAGACCTTCAACTTCCTGGTTACAACTAGTACTCAAATAGATTTTTTCTGGCTCAATACAATGCAAATTGTCTTGCCCGAAGACTAACATATTGTATCAAGTTAGGAGGCGAACCGGACCAAGAGTCCAGCGCCTCAACAACAAGGACACTCGATGGTGTTTGTTTTTGAGCTAATGTTACACGTGTAAACAATGCTTAATTCCTTCTGAGACTCTGTTCGGAATCAAATAGTGTTCTGTCGATTCTCTGGAATCTTTTTAGCCAGACGATTTAGCTCAACGAGTTTACTTTTTACATACCTTATATTCATTATACTTTCCTTTGTCGGTTTGTTGATAGGTAGTCTAACATTGAGTAACTCGCTGCCGTGGATTTTCATTCCTTTAGCTGGTTTCTCTATGTCGGTTGTGTTCCCTTGTGTGTTCACTTTGACGGAGACACGCATTATGAAAGTTACCGGTTTGATCGCCTCTATGTTGATGATTGCAAGCGCTACTAGCGGGATGGTTAACCCTCTGGTGTTTGGTTATCTGATGGACCACAAATCACCTCTTTGGTTCGTCTACCTGCTGCTTGGGGAGTCTTCTGTCTGTCTTCTGTTATTTACTGCTATATATATTATTGTTCGGGTCTGGGTTCGACACTCAGACGAGCCAGTGCTACACATCACCGATGAGCAAGAGTTAACGTTTTTGTCTGGGAGGAAAACACCTGATGATAATTAACAGTGATGTTTTAAATAAATAGAAAAGTATCGGAAGTCTTTGGTAACAAGATGTAAGAAAGATTTTGGTTCAACAATAAAAATAATTAAAATGTCAAGTTGTTATATATACCTGGTCTTGTCAATTTTGCGATGGTTCTACCTTGATACGTGTTTTATGTCTGAATGTCCGGCTTAACCAGGTACAAACCGGACCTTGTAGCGTAATCTGCAGAGCTTCAAGCACCGCCCAAACTGGCAATTGCCTTCTTGTTGGAGAGAAGGGACGTAATTCATGTCAACATGTGACCTCCATTGTTGTCTCCTCTTGGTCTTTATTTGAAGCCCAGATCTAACATCAGACTATTAATCTATATATTCCCAGCATTGCGATTGGGAGTCATTGTCCCCAACATTTAGGCTGCTTTTATCAGCCGGACTTAGTCCAAGACGTACATTTTTACCACCTGGAGATTATACATGCTTAATTTCAAATGCGGGTTTTCTAAAGCACAATACTTAAAACTCGGGAGAAATCGGTATAGGTTTAGTAACAACAAAATCTAATGCCTTTTCACTAACAAAGTTTTGACTTCCGATTGAAATCGCCTTGTTTAGACCAATACATCACGCAGATTGGGTTAGTAGCCAGTTCTTTTCCCGCCCAACCGCTATTCTGTTAGCATATACAAAGAGGGTATTGGGACATGTAGTGGCTTTTCGGTTTGGTCTGTCAATCTCTGTGTCCGGTGGTGAATATCCCTCAATGGACCTCATGGATTCGGCACCACATCAATTACAAAAAGTCGTTGATGCGAATCGTCCAATTCGACAGAAATTGGACAGTTTAACAAATATGGGAGTTACGAAATATGTAATCAAACAAGATTAATATAAAAGTTTGTAAGTGACTATAATTATCTAGAAAAAGTATGTATAATGTTTTCTCTTGACGCCATATAAATGTTTAAAAACATAAGAAAAGAACAGCTTAAAATCAATTATTAGTTTTCCAAAAGTTAACTAGATTTAAAAGAAACGAAGTTGATGCGCGTAGATCTTAGAGAATACGAAATTATGACCACGGTTCAATGTGTATTTCAGCATATATTAAAATTTGGAAAAGGTATTTACATTCCGATCAAATGTGAAGGTTGCAGAAAATGAGACGAGACATTGCATAAAATTGGGCAAGCCTTTCTGTTATCGCCTTGGAACTGTCAATGTATATTGTAAATAGTTTTAAATTTAGGATTAGGCCGGTTTTCCGTGTCGCCGCGACCGCTGTCCAAGTCCGTGTGTCAGCTCCCGTTTAAAAAAGTGACAAAAAAACAAAAAAACGTCGGGATCTGTTTGTATTGATATTTTATGTATTTTTTATGAGAATAGCTAAAAGCATCAAAATTGAAAATGTATCAAATTGATTACTAATTATCCATTATTGCATGATCAGTTATTGGAAGAACAATGAATAATTACCACTAATCTATTTGACAAAGAACTATTGTTTAAAAACTGCCAAAAAATCCCAAAGGTTTCAGACTCAATCAATCGTTATCGTTCATATTCCAAAGATAGGTGCACACTGTAAAGGACAACTTATGAAATCAACCTCAGTTAACAAATCTCTAAAGCCAAGTACAGAATCCAAAGACAGAACTGTATAGTACAAAATAAAAACATTCAAGATAATGACAAAAATATGTCTGCAAATAGTTTCGATCTCAATACCTGAAAAAATGGCCCCAACTATAACAACAGAAAGATAAAAGTACAAACAATTTAAGGTGCCGGGCAATAGTAATTGTTTTCGTTGTTCAAGTTTATCCATTCGTGAGTGCATTACTTAAGGCAAATTAAGGCAAAACAGAATCTTCTCAAATTCTTGAAAAAAGGAATAAAAATAGAGAAATGTATAAAAAGGCATTACTTCATTGGAAACTGCCTGAGGAGTTTGTAAAACAAGGGTAAGAAAATATATACCAAATATTTCTTCTTTCCTGTCACTACGGATTGCGACCATTAAAGATACAACTTAAAAATATAATGAAAAAAGTGTATATATAATTGTTAAAAACATTACTACAAACATCAGTGTTAAAGAGCACGTTGTCAAAAAGATGTAGAATTTGTGACTTACAGTCTTGTATTTTTACGATAGAATAACAGGTAACTATGACAAATATACGCTTTAATTGTCGGCTCCAGGTACGGGAGGCCCCGGGTTCGGTCCCGGGCCGTGACATACCCAAGTCATTAAAAATGGTAGTGGTATAGCGCCCTTGCTAACGCTTAAGCAAAAATAAGGGTACTTCAACGACTGGTTGACCCGGTGTCAGGATAATGTGACTTGGTGTGGTATCATGCCAGGTGTTCACGCCATGGTTTACACAATGAAGGCAGCACTATATCTGCTTCAATTGGACACCGTCTCCAGATAAGTGAAATACTGTTGGTGGGACGATAACCTCCCCCTAGTAACAGATATAATTGTCTATTCTATTATTATTGTAACGCTTTTTATAGTGAGACACAAAATTAAGCAGCAGTGGAGGGATATAGCCCTATATATATATATATATATATATATATATATCTCAGTATAGTTATAGCACTTTCACTGGTAGTTTGTTTACGTGACCTTATAACACTGTACAGCAATTTGCTAGTATTTGGGAGGTCTGTGGCTCGAATCCTGGTGAAGGCTCATATTTGCGCTCCTGTTACATTTGGTGTCATGGCCGACTGCAGTATCCTGTTTACATTGTGCAACAGTGTCGTAGAGTAGAACCAGGGTTAAGATTCAGGGTCAGCAAAAGTTTGACTAGATTTCGTTCACAGTCTCTCTAACTCAGTTGGTAGAGCGAAGTGATAGTATTTGATAGGTCTGAAGTTCGAAACCTGGTGGGTACTCACTTTTTCTGCTCCTGTTACATAAAGGAATGTTTAACCACGACCTTAAAAAATGTTGTCAGTTTTTAACTACCTTCTTAAAAATACGCGTAAACCAGTGCTTATGAAAATGACCACAATGACAAAGTCGAGCGAAGGGCGACACCTCACACATCGGCGGATCCATGCCAGTTCTCATCAACCCTCATCAAAATTCCGAAAGCATTTTTTTATTTGCCCTAAACATTCATTTTACGCCCAAACACAACCACTGCTAAGCAGACACATTTGTAGTAAAACTCTGGGAATATTGATTTTAAGGGAAGCGAGAATTGGTTATCCCCCACCCTCGTACCTCATTCAGTCCGGTAAATAAATAAATCGTCTGTGTGTGTATACAGGCTTTGCCCTACGATTTTGAAGGGTTTAAACCTGTATTTGTCAATTCATTTTCTTTGAAGTCATGGCCACTGAGATGTCAGTTGCTATCGGCTTGGCTAGTCTTTGAGCAATAAATTGTTTTGAGATATTGTGTACCAATTACATTGTTTTAGTATGGTCAAATGATTTGTCCACATCTGTTTTTAATTTTATTTCCACAATGCCTTTCTGTTTACACAAATATTAAATTTAATTCACTAACTCTGAGACCAAGTAAGGAATGTAAAGGCTATAACAAAAAATAACAAAGAACCAGTTTTTACAAAGCTAATTTAATGCAGACTTTCAAGAGGTATTAAAAGAAATCATAATTCAATAAATAAGTATGAAGACAAACATTGCAACAACTACCAATCTTTAGACTACAATTTTGTATTCTCTGCAGAGTTGTTCAACTATTATTTTTGCTTCTTTCAAAGGGAATGCAAAATTTGTTTAATCATCACAAGGTATTCTCAGTTGATACTCAAAACATGAACACATCTACCTTAACAAGAAAATTTTTACCTGCACAACTTAAAATGCCAACAATCTTCAATTTTTCTGGAAATTGACACTTTACATGTTATATAATGTTAAACAGATTTTGTAACTTTAGTTTTTGGAACAATCATGTGAAAATTATAATTATCAAATAGTTACAATCTAGTGATTACATCTCAAGAATGTGTTAATGACGTTCACTACTTTGTTAACACTGATTTAACAAGCTGACAAGTAACAAATAAATAAGAAACACCACTTAATTAAATATTAGGATCAAGTTGCAGTAAGTATTTTTTCCATATATGTTCTTAAAATGAAGGAGAATGAGCCTGTAAGCAAAGAAGTGCAATCAATGAACAGGATATATTATACAGAGTCCAAGTTACGAGGAGTACAGTCCTTTTCTACCTGCTGCTCATCAGAATCCTCTCGATGTGATGATTTCAATGAGTACCCAAAAGATACCCTGAGTTGGTCGAGATTTAGGTATAGGATGTTTGTTTGTTTGGCATGATACCACCATACCTAGTCACATTATTCTGACAATGGGTCAACCAGTCATGGAACTACTCTTCATTTTGCTTGGTAACTATACCACTACCATTTTATATGACTTTGGTAAGTTGCAGCATGGCTGGAACTCGGGGCTTACTATACCTGAAATTGACTGTCTATGGGATGTATGGCAGCACAATATCAGATTTACTCATCTTATCAGGAGCCCTGGGGGCACACATTCATGTGGTTTAACAACATATGGATCACTAAAGTAAGTCAATAATACAGAATATCTAATATGGTAAAACTTTCATTCATGTTAAAAGGTTTATGCCTTTGCAGGCTTCTGTTGCAAAACTACAGCTGGATGACTAAATGTTTATGCCTTGGCAGACTTCTGTTGCATAAGCTGGAACTGGGTCTGCAGTTTTTGTAACACTTCTTTCTGGTCTTCCTGTTTTTTATCCAGGTCTTTGATCAAATCTTCATGGCGTTTACTGGAAATAAACAATAAATAAATAATAAAATAAAATCTATAAAAACTGAATGTGACTGCACTGGAAATAAACAATAAATAAATGATAAAATAAAATCTATAAAAACTGAATGTGACTGCACTGGAAATAAACAATAAATAAATGATACAAAGTTAATTGGATGGTGTTGACTGAAAAGAGACAAGAGTTCATGTTTGAATCAATGGACACCTTTAGCGATCACGTGATTATTTGAACTCTGAACCTGTGAAGGAATGATTCATATAACTTAACTCATTATCATTTGATTGCTGTTCATTTCCGATTATCAGAAATTATTAACAAATAATCAACATGTTAATTCTGCCCTCTCACAGTGTCATCTATAGATGCTGTAGACTGTTTGGATGAGTAATTTAATATAGTGGCAACTGTCTAAAATTGATTATTGTGAACTGATATACAGCTAAAAAAAAATAAAAATAGCAGCACATAAGTTTGTATTTAACATCTGTATATTTACCAAGAAACCTGCTTAATGTTTCCTTAAACGACTGAAGATCACTGGTCTGTTGTCAGGATATTGATAAACAAGAGGGCCATGATGGCCCATAATCGCTCACCTGATGACAAAGGCTTTAAGAAGGCTCAAATTATTTATTTTCATAGTTATTTATTTTAGAAATTTTTGTTGAAGATTTGACCATTAGTGTGGCCACTGGTTGATAACATTTTCTAGAATTTTAAACCTACTGAATCCACATGACCCACTTCAAAACATTTGTAAGATTTCATACTGGCAAACATGCTGGCCAAGTTTGGTGAAAATTGGGCCATCAATGTGGCCGCTAAAGTGTTCTCACAAGGTTTTTCTAAAATGTGACCTAGTGACCTACTTTTTGACCCCACATGACCCAATAATGAACTCAACAAAGATTTCATGCAGACAAACATTCTGACCAAGTTTGATGAAGATTGGATCAAAACTGTGGCCTCTAATGTGTTCACAAGCTAAAATGTTGACGACGGATGAAGTGGTATCACAAAAGCTCCGCTTGAGCACGTTTTGTTTAGGTAAGCTAAAAATACCAAGGTAGGGGTTTCTGATTGGACATATAACTGGAAAGTCTCTGAGAGGTTTTTGATAAAACATGGGAAAAATAGATATCATTGAAACTGATTACCACAACTACATCCATGCTATTTTGGTAATAAATAAAGGGCATATTGCAATAAAGAGAAGGAGGGATGGCAAGATTGGGTAGCATGTTTTCACACCTCTGCAAGTTACAATTGCTATACTAAAATGTCAATTATAGTTGTAGCACACATCAAGATCACATTATTAATTGGTTGTAGAATTCATAAAATGTCAATTATAGTTGCAACACACATCAAGAGCACATTATTAATTGGTTGTAAAATTCAATATATATCTATGCATTCAAACTTTCATGTTTTTATCTGGGTTATGTAAAATAAGGAATATGTAGGCAAAGTCAGCCTCTGGCCAGTTTGGGTCAGTCCCGGGTCAGTCTATGGTCAGTCCCGGGCCAGTCTGGGGACCATCTCTGGCCAGTCTTGGGTCAGTCCGGGCCAGTCTGGGGTCAATCTCTGGCCAGTCTGGGGTCCATCTCTGGCCAGTCTTGGGTCTGTCCTGGGCCAGTCTGGGGTCAGTCTCTGGCCAGTCTAGAGTCCATCTCTGGCCAGTCTTGGGTCAGTCCCAGGCCAGTCTGGGGTCAGTCCGGGGCCAGTCTGGGGTCAGTCATCTGAGGGTCAGTCTCTGGACAGTCTGGGGTCAGTCTCAGGCCAGTCTGGGGTCAGCCTCTGGCCAGTCAGGGGTCAGTCATCTGAGGGTCAGTCTCTGGCCAGTCTGAGGTCAGTCTCTGGTCAGTCTGATGTCAGTCTCTGGCCTGTCTGGGGTCAGTCCCGGACCAGTCTGGGGTCAGTCATCTGAGGGCCAGTCTCTGGCCAGTCTGGGGTCAGTCCCTGGCCAGTCTGGGGTCAGTCTCTGGCCAGTCTGAGGTCAGTCTCCCGAGGGTCAGTCTCTGGCCAGTCTGGGGTCAGTCTGGCCAGTCTGGGGTCAATCATCAGAGGGTCAGTCTCTGGCTAGTCTGGGGTCAGTCATCTGAGGGTCAGTCTCTGGCCAGTCTGGGGTCAGTCATCTGAGGGTCAGTCTCTGGCTAGTTTAGGGTCTGTCTCTGGCCACTAGTCAGTATGGGGTCAGTCTTTAGCCACTGGTCAGCCTGGAGTCCATCTCTGGCCAGTCTGGGGTCAGTCTCTGGCCAGGCTGAAGCCAGTCTCTGGCCAGTCTGAGGTCAGTCATCTGGGGTCAGTCTCTGGCCAGTCTAAGGTCAACCATCTGGGGTCAGTCTCTGGCCAGTCTGAGGTCAGCCATCTGGGGACAGTCTCTAGCCAGTCTGAGAGACTGACCAGTCTGAGGTCAGTCATCTGAGGTCAGTCTCTGGCCAGTCTGAAAGACAGACCAGTCTGAGGTCAGTCATCTGGGGTCAGTCTCTGCCCAGTCTGAGAGACTGACCAGTCTGGGGTCAGTCATCTGGGGTCAGTCTCTGGCCAGTCTGGGATCAGTCATCTGGGGTCAGTCTCTGGCCAGCCTGGGGTCAGTTTCTGGCCAGGTAGCTAGTCTGGGGTCAGACTGCATAGTCTGGGCTCAGTCTCTGGTCAGTCTGGGATCAGTCATCTGGGGTCAGTCTCTGGTCAGTCTGGGGTCAGTTTCTGGCCAGGTAGCTAGTCTGGGGTCAGACTCTGCATAGTCTGGGGTCAGTCTCTGGCCAGTCAGTTATAATGGTCAATTATAATTTTGATAATTGTATGCTTTATGTAAATACTCGTAGTAGTAGTACTGGATTGTGTGCATCCTGTTTTTTTGGTTTCAGATGTACATCAGCAGCAACACCCGTTATGGTCATTACAGCTTCCTAATTTTTTGATGGAGGAAGCCAGAAGACAAGAGAAAAATGTCTAGGCAGAAGACTGTTGCACAGCAAAACTTACCCATTATAAATCCTATCTCACTGATCAATATTCAAACCTTAAATCCCAGGCATAGGAGGTCAATGAGTTACTTGTGTTACAAGTCCACAAATGAACCCCTCGACCACTAGTGACAGCCCCCATTAGGAGCAGATTAGTCAAGTTGTATCATGCACATCCCCTGATCAAGAGATCTTTGCCCTGAATGGGACTCAAACCTATGCAGTCGGAGACTAAGCGGTCTGACGAGTTGCAAGATGGCCAGTCTACCACTAACCCCATGGGTGCCTCCATGCCTGTAGTATTGAATTAATAAATCAACCAAGATAAGCATAAGAAACTTACATTTCTCCGTTGATATAATCCATCCTCTTCTTAACATTTTGTCGGGAATCTTCTAGTTCTTGTTTCACAAGCACAGGGCCTATCATCTTATACACTGTTGATGTTGTGTCTAAACGGTCTAATTCCTGAAGTTAATTATTTAATTACATTTAATTACATCTTAGTTATATGGTTCATAACCAATACAAAGAAAGCAAGTCTGAAGGTTCTTGTTCTCGCAATGCTGCACAAAAACACAGCCGTGGGCTACTTACTTTTAAAAAAAAACCTTCACTGGCATACTATACCTATTCAGGAATGATGTCTGGTATTTATTTTAGAGACCATTTCTTAAGGAATATAACAGTTTATTGGTTTTATCGTCCCACCAACAGTATTTCAGTTATCTGGAGACTGTGTCTGCTTGAAGCAGATATAGTGCTGCCTTCACTGTGTACAGCATGCCATGAACACCTGGCATGATACCACACCTAGTCACATTATCCTGACACCAGGCCAACCAGTTGTGGAACTACCCTTATATTTGCTTAAACTTTAGCAAAGGAGATAGACCACTGTCATTTTTAATATGTCAACGAACCTGGAGCCTACACTCTACTGATTGCCAGGTCAGTTAAATATAACAGTTATAAATACTACAATGGCATTAAATATTAACAAGCATTAAATATTAATAAGACAGTTATTCAATGACTGTGAATGCTCTGGAAAAAATTATTGTTTCCAAAACTTGCCTTGAACATTAACATTGCATTTTACTGACAGACGAATGGTAAAATGTACCAATCTGATGCATTCTTTTGAAATTAAATGCTTATTTGTCTCAGCTTCAATGTGAGCTAAGTATATACTGAAATGTCATGATAGTATACCACATACCAAACCAAAAGTCAATGTATCATAGTACACAAGTACTGAGCAGTACCATTTCAGCCCTTTTAAATGAGTGAATGTGATTTATGTTATCTTACAATGTTTCTAAGCAAACAGATTATGAACCATGAGATTGAAAGTAAAACTCTGCATACAAATTGTCTGGAAGGGAACTGTATGACATACCTCTTTTACAAGGCTATTTTCACTAAGTTGGACCTCTAGTTGCCTTCTTCCCTTCATACATTTTTGATGATCTAGAAAAGAAAAAAAAATATAAATATCATAAACTATACTATAGTAAATAAACAATATCAGTGTACAATAAAATGCCACTTAAGGACCATGCCACAAAAGCGACCAAGTCTCTATTAAGGCCAGTATTCTAAAGAACAAACTATATGGCTGATTAATTCACTAAAAAACCTGACCAAAATAACTAGGCTGCCAAAAGCTTAATTTTGACAAAAACTTGTGCTAAACTTTTTAATTTTGGTGGTATTTTGCAATATACAAACAACAACAATTTAAAGTCACACTCTATCAATTTTTTTAGGCATTCAAAAATCTTAAAAGATCTTAGTTTAAAATGGCGTTAAATGGTCAAAGAACTCAAATATTCTCATTTTTTTATGTTTATGTAGGCCTTGCCTGAAACAAGGTTATGTCCCTTGAAAACTACTTCCCCAATAGTTTACTGTGCATGCTAGGTAAGCTCGCGATAAAAAGAACTTACTGCCGGAGACTTCAAAAATACTCACACTAACGCTACATGGCCGCGCTGTGTTTGGATGCAATCAACATAGATTTATTCTGTAAATGCTGATGAATGTACCGATTAAGTCTAAATATTTTGAAATGGAGGTTCTGAATTATTCCTAAAACAATTCTTCATATGGTATCTAAGAGTTGACTAGTTGCTTTTACAATTGCATGATCTTAACTGTATACACAGAAGGCACAGTAATCAATCATTTTTTTTTACTTTTTTGCATTGTCCCTTGTCAGTTAGATACTTTTATTTAGTATAAATTTATTGATTATATTTAACACAAGTTTAAATTGTTATAAAATACATACAGAACAAAAAGGTTGGCTTTTGTCAAAATAATTATTCAAATGTAGAAATATGGTGTGTTTAATCTTCATTTAAGAACTTCTTGCTTGATCCACTTGCTTATCTTTCTTATAACTCTGCACGGATTGTGAAGAAAAAACTTGTGACATAATTGTTACTTAATAAAGAAACATTTTTTGCACTTGTTTATTTTAAGCATTGTACACTGAACACATCTAGGTTCACATCATCCATGTACCTGCAATGTTAACTTATCTTTCATCTTAGGTACCTGCTGACCAACACTGCATAGACAGCTTTATAGTCTGTTCACTTAGGTATTTGTATAGTGATGATGCCCCTTAGTAACAAGCGTAATCATTTTAGCCGATATTAATAGCTGCAAGTGATGTTCCCAGTCGTGGAAATTCAAAATCTAGGGACATAATGTGTGATTTGTTAACGGTTGCAACATTGTAACAAAGGCCTACTGCATACTTTGTTTATAGTGTTATAAACTGTGTTATGCATGCATGATAAAGCTCGGCTCATAATACCATGAATTCCCATTACTTTTACTGAAAGCTAATTTTAATACAAAAAGACTACAGGTGTTGTATTTATGCAATGTTAAGTCCACTACGAGTTGATTGTTTATGTTTTTTGTATCCTTATTTTATATTTTACTCGGCCAAAGTACACTTACATACTGTATACATTCTAAGTTAACCGAATTTAAGTGATAAAAAATGAGTAATTATTAAATTGTTCTTGAGGAAGACAGAAAAGGAAGTACATTAAACAGTTAATACACAAAATGTATATGTTGTGTGTTTCTTTGCATGACATTTTACATAAGCTCAATATTTGGCTTTTCCAGGACCGATACTTGTACTGACTACTGACACTATTTTGTGGGCTATGATCAAACTACACTGATGGTATCACTGACCTATGTATTTGTATTTTGGGTTTTATGGCACACCAACACTTGATAGGTCATACTGCACCAAATACAGTAAAGTGTAATGTGAATTGAGTATAATCAGGTCAAAATTAAAATACATGAGTAGAAATATAAAAATCAATAAGTTTTAACCTATTTGCAAGTCTGATTACAGGTTTGTGCAGTTTTTACTTATGTCATGCATGCTGATGATGGTAGGCGGAGCTGACTGTCAGTTAATGTGCACATAAAAAAGTGATCGATCAGAGCTGGCGGTTAGATGCTAGCACGTCCAGCTTAGGTTTGTATTACATTGGCATTTATAACCGAAAACATGACAAGCTGCTCAGCAGGGCACAAAGTCTGGTGGGAAAAGGTTACAGGTTATGTTTAGCTGACGTTGACATTTCAAGTGACCTTTCATGGAATCAGCACATTGACAGAATCACACCAAATGCAAATAAGACTCTAGGATTCATACGCAGAAATCTGCCTTCTTAAAACAAAAAAATTGCCAAAGTCTCATACATGGCCGCAGTTAGACCGCAGCTATAATATGCATCTACAGTTTAGGTCACCCCATACACAGTGTAACATCAAAAAAATTGAAATGATTCAACGGAGAGCAGCCTGTTGGTTCAAAGGTCAATATTCCCCTTCTAACAGTATGACGACTATGCTTGACGACCTAAAATGGCAGACATTAGAAACGAGGAGAACCTCAGCTAGATTATGTATGTTTTCAAAAGTAACTATCGTTTTGTAACAATACCAGTCCCACCCTACCTTGAACAGCCATTGAGAAGAACCAGCCATATGCATCCCTTAACATACAGACAGGTTCACAACAATACAAATACTTTTAAATCTTATCATTTCCCCCAGACCCTCATTTTTCGCAATTTCCGGTGACGTCGAGCGTTGTTTGTTTACATAAGCGTCAGAAATGTCATCCAACATGAATTGAAGAAAAATGGAGATTCAAAAGGTAAAAATTTGAACCTTTTGTTGTAAACAATGTTATTTAGTCCATTTTAATTAGCCCAGAAAATTCCCATGGAAATACATCAAATTCCTGTATAAACACCTTTCAAAATTGTTGTTGTTGTCGTCTGTCAGATTTTAGATATTTACAGTGGCTTAAACTTATGACCTTATTTAGTTAAGTATACTGCACAAAGTAGCGCTTTAAATATTGGTCATAGTCCTTACTTAACTTTTTTTAAAATCCAACCATTTGTTTTTAAGGTTCAGATAGGTCTTGTGATTTAAAACATCAATTAAATCTAATTACAGGCAAGAGTGAACACCAGAGGGTCATATAGAGGCTATGATACTGACAACCTGACAGAAGCATATTTATCTGTTCAGGAAAATAGACTCTCCATAAGGAAAGCAGCCTTAACATATGGTGTCCCAAAGACAACCCTGATTGATAGACTCAGTGGCAGAGTAAATATTGATGGTACTGCTCCGTTGTTCTCTCTAGAGCAGGAGACACTTCTTACCAGACATTTAGAAACCATGGCTGAAATTGGTTATGGGTACGGTAGGCAAGAAACTATAAATCTTGCATCTGACTACGCTTTCAGACTGGGTCTACTGAGTAAGGAACATCCTCTTACTGACCGTTGGCTATACAAGTTTCTAGGGAGGTTTCCAGAGCTTAATGTTAGAAGACTTGAGATTGCCAGGGCCAAATATGCTACAAAGGAAGCAATAGATAAATACCTCGACACATTAAGTAATATTTTGGGTAAATACCATCTTGTTGACAAGCCACATTTAATATATAATGTGGATGAAAAGGGTCTGAAAAATGAACATAAACCACCAAAGATAGTGTCTGTCAAACACAGTAAAACTCAGGCAATCACATCTGGAAAATCCAAGACAGTAGCTTTAATTGGTTGTGTAAATGCTGTGGGACTACAGGTGCCACCATACTTTGTATTCCCAGGTGCAAGAATGTTGGACACCCTGATAGAAGAGGCATCCCCTGGGGCTGCAGGCACAGTTTCACCCACTGGGTAGTCAAATACGGAGATATTTGATATATACATTAGGGACCATCTACTTTTTGCCAAAAAAGTGTCCCGAGGAGCCAGTGCTTGTATTATATGACAGTCACAAAAGTTATGTATCTCTAGGGCTGATTGGATGGGCAAAGAGAGATAATATTATCCTCTTTATGTTTTACCCCCACATTGCAGCCACCTGCTCCAACCTCTTGATATCAGCTGTTTTGGCCCATTTGAAGTCTCTTGGAATGCTGCCATACACAGTTACATGCGAGAAACTGGTGGATGTTTGGTAACATGGTTCGAAGTTGCCTGTCTAGCCTGCAGAGTGTATGGTTCCACGCTTACCGCCACCAACATCCTTTCAGCATTTAGAAAGAGTGGTATTTACCCATTTAACAGGAATGTGGTATCTCGGCAACAGATTGCCTCTTCCACTACTTTCAGCAAGGAATGTGATGACAATGTGAGTGGGACATCCAACTCTCAAGCATGTGGAACATTTGCTGCTGTACAATTTTTTGAGGAAAGAGGTGGTACAATCCTTCAAAATGTCCAGAAGGCTAAAAAGGACTCAGCAAAGTCACTGAAGGAAAGCCTATTACTGAAGATGAAATAGTTGAGAAAATAAAATTACACACTGAACAGTATGGCTCTAGCAATAAAAAGGCAGAAAAAGCATCAGGCAGTAAACCCAACAACAAGAGATCATCAGTGTCACCCAAACCTAACACTTCCATGGAAATGAAAAGGCCTAGGACAGTTATGGTCAGAGAAGATGATTTTGACAGCTCTGATGAGGAGGACATTTCTGAGTCTGAGAAGTGCATGGTGTGCAAACATTTTAGTCCAGATATGAGCAAGAGGCCTTACATTGTTATTGTTTCTTGGGGTCAGTGTGACAAGTGCTCAGGTTGGGTCCATTTGTCTTTCTGTACCCCAGTGAAAGTCATAAGGCAAGGTGATACATTTTTGTGTCCCTCTTGTAGTCCACAGTAACTGAATTTCAAGAATTTGCAAACTTGTAAATATGTTTAATCAGTTAAAAGTTGTTTTGACAGTTTTTCAAGTTATCAGAGTTGACAGTCTAACAGAATATTTATGTTGGCAAACTTTTGTTGGGAACTATACTTGTGTGACGAACGTGGTCGAATAGAGGTTAAATAAGTCGGAGAGTGCGTGTGCAACACCCGCCATTTTAGACGCAAAATGTAAACAACTGATGCAAGATATGAAATTTATTTCATTGTTATTGCACAATTGTATGATTATTTTAAGAGTTGCAACAGTTTATATAAAGACTGATTGGCCATGCGTGTACGAAAATAATTCTTATGCGGTCGAAAAGGGGTTGCTCCGGGATATAAATGAAATATTAAAGCAAGGTGATAGTTAGGGTGGAAGGCCCAGTAAATATTTTCTTCTGGGATACGCAAAAATGCATGTGCCATAAATCATTTTTTCCCACCACAGTTCTGTACGGCTTTTACAGTTTGTTTTAAATAATCATAAAGGTAACTAAGGTAGCCGTTTATGTCAATTCATGACGGCACATGTTTATTTGTCAGCAGATTTCGCGACAACTATGTACACACATAGTCCTGCATAGATAAAACTCGAATGATTTTTACGTTTAAATTTACCTATACAAAATAAAAAAGACTATTGATAAATCAGTTACGTAATACTGATACCTTTTTGCAACGTTTGATATTTCTCTAATTCTACGGTCAGCTTTTTCTGTAGTTCGGAATCCATTTTTGTAGCTAAACTTGTAACGGTCGTTTTGATTTGCTATTTCTGGAAAGTGCAAGCCAATCAATTTGACAGTGCTAAGTGTCTTCGGCTTGAGCCGGTGTTCATGTAAAATACGATGCCGTCATTACAGCGGTGTGTCTAAAGGCTTAAAGGGGCGCAAAGAGGCGTAAAGTTATATAAAATCGACAAACGAATATTTATCTTGACAGCTAACAAAAACATATCAAATTGGAACTTCAATCCAAATATCTAAGGCAATAATATAACCATAGGTGCTACCTATAACGGGGAAAGCTAGTGTTAAATGCCTAAAGTACAAAAAGAATATTACTTGCATGTGTTGCAAAGAATACAAAAAGAATATTACATATATTGGAAAACATTATACTTACATTTCTTTTTAACCAGAATATCAAATAATATTGCGGTTGTTGTTTGTTTTTTCGTTTTTAGTTGTGTATCGAGTTTGAAATTGTCTGAGTTGTTTGTCAATAGCAAGACCTCTGACCCGTGTTGTGACATTTAAGTCAAATATGTCAGCTGCGACATACACTTCACATGCAGTTGCCCATCCATTTCCGTTCAGCATATGTTCCCAATAGAGACTTATATTACTTGTGGAAAAATCATGCGAAAGTGAGACCACATGGCTATATCTCTCCCAGTTATTGATAATGTAGTTGCATAGTACATTACGGTACAGTGCACTGTTCTCAAAATTTCCATGAAATGCAAGACTAAGGCAGCTGAAAAAAAAAACAATCAAAAAGCACAAAAACAATTGCTGTGAAAAGATTTGCAATGAGTGCCGGCTATATCAACAATGCTGACACCACCTGTAAATTTATCTAAGTTTTAAAAACATATCTGATTGGCTATATTTTGTTTTATGTCGTGAGTTCTTTATGTATGACGGTAAGGTTGGTAACACTTGTAAGTAAAAATAACAGAAGGCACATGTGATTGATAAATGGGCATTTATTTAAAATACCATAAAAAATGATTTAACAAACATATTGTTATTTTTAGCTTATCTGGGCTGAGAAAAAACCGCCCATAATAGATTGGTAAATATGTATAGATGAGTCGGCCAAGCAAAACAAAGAGGCGGAGGAATGGGGGGAGTTGGTTTTTTGGCGCTAAAAGGAACGTCTTTGTTGTGAACAAAGGAAAATAAAGATGGCGTGGTTTCATTCTGATTGGATAATTAGACCACGTGATGCCTTAGGTGTGTTTTGATTGGCCGAAGCATTAACATAATGCATACATATAATAGAATCAAAGCACTGAAAAGAGGATGCAGTCCGATCTATATTTTGTTTTTTCACTTGATTGCGTTGTGTTTGCTAGTATATCAGGTTTATGAGTTTGTGTTTGTTTTGTTGCTGATTAAAATGTACTAACCAGATCTTTTTTCTGTTCATCAAATTATTTTGTTCTTTTTTTGAGTGGTTTGCCTATATTTAAATAGTTCCTGTGTAATTATGGTGAGGGGGTATGTGGCCAGTTTCATTACTTTTGTTTACTGTTTCCTACTGAGTGATATGTTGTTGGTTTCTTTTTTTGTTTTTGTTTTTTATTGAAAATGTTTGACTCTTTTACAGGAAGATTTAAAGCGTATTCATGATCAACAAGGCTGTGACATTTTTCATATCGTGATGCAGTTTTGTCAGTAATGTCAGTGTTTTTCGCTGTATTTGAGTGTTTATTATTTGAATATAACTGTAATTAAGGGTTAAGACTGTAACTGTGTTCATTAAGCAAAGCACAATGCATTTTGATTCAGGTGAAAGCCCGAAGTCGGTGGCTTTCCCCGTATTAGGCGTGCGTGCGTGCGTGCGTGCGTGCGAGCGTGCGTGCGTGCGTGCGTGCGTGCGTGCGTGCGTGCGTGTGTGTGTGTGTGTGTGTGTGTGTGTAAATTACGAAAACATATTGAGGTCACAGCTTTGAGATTGATTCTGACATAGAATAGAGCCAAAATGCAATTTTTATTTTGTATCTAAGCAAAACACAAACAGTGGCTATATTTCAAATTCAAAATCCCTTCCGTCCATTTTCGAATAGCTGGACAAAATCTAAAATTCAACAAAAGCAGACAAAATCAATCCCGTGATTAAACTAAAATATATCTCAAAGTTGGAATTTTATGACAAAAAACTGATGATATTATCATTTTATTTACGAGACTTAAGTGTGCGAACCAAATAAACAATATTGCAAATTGTGGAAAATTTAAAAGAGGGGATTTATAAGCACTGGAAAATTTACAGAATGGTTCGCCTTTGCTAAAACGAACATAAGGAATTGTGTTCAGGAAGTGTTTTTTTGAGAGAGAGAGAGAGAGAGAGAGAGAGGGAGAGGCAGACAGACAGGCAGACAGACAGAGACAGAGAGAGAGACAGAGAAAGAGAGAGAGAGACAGACAGAGACAGACAGAGACAGAGGCAGAGAGACAGAGACAGAGACAGAGAGAGACAGAGACAGAGAGAGACATAGACAGAGAGACAGAGAGAGACAGACAGAGAGACAGAGAGAGAGAGACAGAGACACAGAGAGAGAGAGAGAGAGACATAGACAGAGAGAGAGAGAGAGACAGACAGACAGACACAGAGAGAGACAGAGAGACAGACAGAGAAAGACAGAGAGAGAGAGAGAGACAGAGAGACAGAGAGAGAGACACAGAGAGAGACAGAGAGAGACAGAGAGAGACAGACAGACAGACAGAGACAGACAGAGAGAGGAAGAGACAGACAGACAGAGAAAGATAGAGAGAGAAAGAGACAGACACACAGACAGACAGAGACATACAGACAGACAGACAGACAGACAGACAGAGAAGAGAAGATATATTGCTATTGCTAAGTTAATGATTATTTCACAGTCTTGTGACTTGCAGCTGTATGAAACACAAGTACACCGTATATATGTATACTGGGAAAATGTTGCTTGTTTGTCAATATTTTCCGTAGTCATATTTTCCTTAGCTAATACTGTTATAAATGGATTGCATAAAATATGTTGCTTTGGCAAGTGTAGTAATGATTTTTTTCTCTATTATCCAAATGAACCGTGAATTGGAACAGGTATGTAGTTTGACGATGTGTGCACATCTGTTACATTTTGGACCAAGATTTAATAAAAGCTTAGCTTGGTTGGTGTGCAGAAAATCAATTGTTAAGTTTAGAGACAATATATTGGTTGTACGTATTTTGCATGTTCTACAATATTCACTGATTGTAGTATTTTGTCTGGTCCAAAATTTTAAAAAGCCTTTGCGGCAGATCAGTACTGTTTTGTTTGTAGCACCATTTATTGAAGGCTCCAACTGAAATTTGTATATTTTTATAAGACGAGTTTTAGTTGTAACTTCCATAAATACTCTGCATCGAAATTATGCACAACACATTTTCCAACACCCAAAACTCAATTCAGGAAATATTTATGTTTATTTGTTAAGTATAAAATCCGACGATACTGCAATGAGCGTTTCCTGAAAAACTAATTTAGCAAGACTTTTTTTAATAATTTCGTTCCCATTATATGCAAACTACGATCTATTGGAAAACCGAGCTACACATGTAATCTAGCTGCATGTTATGATCCAACTCGACGGGAAGTATGTGTTTGCTTGTTTATTTGTATATGCTAGGCATATTTTGTGAAGACCAGTTTTCAACAACAAAGGTTTATGTCTTTGCATTTTTCGGACTTTCAAAGTCAGTTTAATTAAGCCATTAAAATGATTAGCCTTTTGTCCAGATACTCTTTAGAACACATCTCCGACAGTTAGAAACATTTTTTTCCGGATGAGCATACCCATAGACCCCTAGGATGTATGTAAAAACTCTTATCTATCTGACCAGACACCAAATTCCCTTTAGATCATAGATGTATATAAATAGAGGATATGAATCTGTAATACCCCTGAATACAGTAAGTATGTTCCTCGTACAAAAACTGTCATTCAAATATTTTCTTATTTCGACTGTAAGGTACCTATATCAAAATGTTGTTGTTGTTATTGGTGTTGTTGCAGGTGTAGCTGTTACAGTCACAATATCTACCTATAGCATGCTTTATAAAAATATCGAAATATGTCATAAGTGAACATTTTACCAGACAAGGAGTCTTATCCTTATTTAAATACCCGGATCAAACGGGTCACTACATCTAAACTCTTTGCCAAGGAATGCTTATCTAAGCCAAGTAAATAAATACTTTCAATAACTATTACATATCAAGTTATCATACAACTAAAAGGGGTTTTTTTATGGAAATTGTATACCCCGCAAAAATGACAAAGCTTGTAGTTACCAGGTCAATATTTTTAAGGTAGTAGCCGACATTTTAGACCAAAGATTTTTTTTGAATAACCAAATAAGTTATCGTTAAGCAAAATACGGTTCATTGATGCCCTCGGTCTGTGTGAACAAAAAAGTATCAATATCCACTCGTCATTGCAAACGGTATTTCCTATCCGAGCCATGATGCAGATATATATTTTTTAAATTAAGAAATTCACGTGACAATTTACTTTTGACATCACGTTATATATCGCCATCTGCTCTGACATCGATATCTGCTCTTAGCAGAGATCACTATCGTGCTTTTTTATAGATTTATAAAGCAGGAAAAGTTACAGAGATTATATTCACAATGTATACTGTCTAACAATATAGGTATCGTTCAAAATCGTCTTTACTTAGACTAGAATGTGTTTATGCGGAAATTATACCTAAATTCACCCCCACCCCCCCCCCCCCCCCAAACAGGGGTGAAATTGAGTGACATGTATTTTATATAGGCAAGCTTTCGGATATAACCTTTAATTACAAGACAAGTATGTTGTAAAACTCTCAATAGGGCTGATAAGTTGGATTTCAAATTCAAAGTATTATAAAGTATTGTCATTCACTTCAAGTTACTTGTGCATTTTATTTTTTGCCCTTCTTCCCATTTTACCTCTTGAAAAAAAGTCATACACGTAATTTATTGATTTTAAAATTGAGCTTTTAAAGTGATACTTGTATCAAACTTCTGAATAACTGGAATAGATACTCCGTTATACATTTTAACCCACCACCTCTCCGAAAAGAGGGGGCCTATTCTTTTGCAAATGTCGTCTGATCAATCTGCCAGTCCACCAGTATGCTGTTCGGTAGAACTCTTCGTTTCCGTGCGATATCTTGTAAATATGAAAACATAGTGGAACCACAGTCTTCATAACCTGGTCGAGATAAAGCCTATTTCACTTGATTTTAGATTTCAATCGATATCTTGAGAACCAGCAATTTCCAAACTTGATTGGGACATGGGTGTTAAAAGATTCCTGTTGGTGTTGGGGATAGTGGTGCAAAGGTCAAGGTCACAGCGACCTTAAACATAGTTTCCAACTTGCATCTAGATAATGCATGAGCTCGCGATTCTTATACTCGGTAGAGACATTAGTTTGACACTCCGATTAGATTAGCAGTGTTGTATTTGGTGTCAGTGGCGCAAAGGTCAGGGTCACTTTGGATTTGGGGACATTGAGTGACCTCCAATAGCATGATACATATATCATCTATATACATATATCATCAGTATATATATGTCATCTCTCTCTATATATAACATAAATGTTATAACTATGTATAACGTTTTTTTTTCTTTTTATTATTATTATTATTATTATTATTATTATTATTATTATTATTATTATTATTATTATTATTATTATTATTATCACGTAATATCTTCAATGTAACGCATTGTAGTGTGTAAATTGTAGTTCTATTTAAATAATGTATTTTATTGTTCTTGTATTGTACATATACACTATGCTCTCCAGTATTTGGAGGTAATAAAAGATATCTATCTATGCTCTATATTATTATCTGTATACATATAACATTTATATACATCATCTGTATACATATTTCACTCTTTTCTAAGCAGAACCACAAAAGTAACACATTTAAGAAGACCAAACCTGCAATCAGGGAAATGCTGTAATGTACATACTTTAATGTCTTATTTTATACTTCATAGTAGTAATGCTTCCCACATTTAGTAGTGTTAATAAGACAAAAAACGATCACGCCTTGTAATGATGATTGTGGCGTTATGAGTCACTGAACTAATATAAAAATTAATGTCATCTCCTTGAGTTTGTTTTAACCACATGTTACTTTGTGCATGTCATAGCAAAGATAACGTGTACGTATAGCATAAAGGAAAGAAAAAGATTTGGAAAACTTAATATTCAAAGATGATAGCGATCAGATGGAGTGCTTGTGTTGTTATCTCAGGGTCCGGATAACTGTGGTAATTACTTATTATCTGATTGTTCAAACACTTACACTTCTCAAGAGTACACTTAGTCAGAATAGACCTCTGATTGAGGAAGTAACTATAATCTTCTGTAGCTATAGAAGCCTCTGTTGATCTTAATCCTTATCATATCAGGTCTGCACTATTTGCTGTAGAGTGTTAGTAGTTGTAAGCAGAAAAACCTGTTGTTGTTGTTTTTTGTTTTTGCTGTTTTTATTTATTTATTTATTTTTGTTGTTTGTTGTTGTTGTTTTGTTGTTATTTTGTTGTTGTTGTTGTTTGTTTATTGGTTTGTCTTCCCACCAACAGAATTTCAGTTATTTGAGGGTTGTCTTCTTGAAGCAGATATAGAGCTGCCTTTACTATGTATTGCACGCCTTAAGCACATTAAATGATATCACACCCAGTCACTGTATCCTGACACTGGGCCGACCAGTCGTGGAATCAACCTTGTATATGCTTGAGCGTTACACTAATATCTTCACGATCTTTGGTATGTCGCGCCTCAGGACTTGAACCCGAAAACTCCCTAACTTTGAACCGACATTCTACCAATTGTGCTTTTATATCCGGTAAAGACTGTTGCGTTTAGCTCCTATAACGGTAGCTCTTTAACTTTTTTGTCCTTCGCGAGAAGGCCACGAACCTCCGTGTCGGATAAAGTTGCTAATATTAATAGAAAAAAAGGAAGACTGCATGATATTAATTCTCTATTGCAGAAATATGAAGAAAAATGTGGGGTTGATTACAAGTCATGTAGGACAAGTAATACAGAAGACGTATTATAAATAACTGTGGTTTTTTATTGTTTTCCAACATTTTTTCAAGCACTAAACATTAGAGTTCCTGTGGCGCTTTGATTTGTTTTAATTTGCATTTCCTTTTTATAATTTCCCTGTCACTTTGTCTTGATATAGATACATATCTTGTAGGGTACCATCAATTAATTGTCTGTTTATCTGTATCGACCACATTATAATATGCAGGAAGCAAAATCACTTGAAAGAAACAGTCATTTCACTGACTTTTTCAGCTGAGCCTAATTTAAAATGCATTGGTGAAGCAACATACCTAATAAGTAGGGATGTCAACGGATATCCGGATATCCGGATATTCGTCCGGATCGTCGGATATCCGAATCGACTTTGGTATCCGGATATTCGCTTAAAAATGAAATATTTTAAACATATAATTAAATGTTTTGGCCATTTTGCTAAGTTATCTTTCTGCTGTCGTGTCAGTGTGCATTCACACATTCGCAGGTGTAAAGGATTATCGACAGGTGGTGACAGGTGGTGACACGCAGTATTGTATATTTGGCTTCACAGTTTTAGAAATGTGCTAAAGCATGATGGTATGTATAATAACATGCTAATTAGCCGCCAACGTTTGAAGCTTCTACTGATCCATTTTGTTTATCGAATACTATCTTTAATTTTTTTTAATGAACTTCACAGTTTTAGAAATGTGCTAAAGCTTATGTATAAAAATTTGCCAATTAACAGCCATTGTTTGAAGCTATTACTTATTTATTCTTTTTGATTTAGGATTATTATCTTTAATTTTGTTAGTTCGGCTTTATTTAGAAGAGATAGAGCTACAATTATGTAGACAATTAACAGGTTTGTCGGCAAAGATCAGTTACTCATGTTTAATTAAGACCGTTTGGATTGTATAAATGAATTGATGAATTTATTATGTTTTCATTCGATCACGGTGATCTGCAAGTTGATGTGACGCATGTACGCATGTTTTCTTTGATCAGATATATGTTTGATGTATTCATTTTATTGTGAATTAAAATTACTAAACGTGTTTTATTGTTCGTATGTCATTAATTATTAAAATGATGAAGTGCCTATGCCTATGGAAATTTTGATTTAATTATTTCCAATAAAATGACCATTTAATTATGTCAATGGAAACGTAAGTAACCCCTCACACATCCGACTGCAACATCAGAATTAACTAAGATTTATATCCGGATATCCGGATATCCGTTCGGATCGTTCGACGGATATCCGGATACCAAATATAGTATCCTTTGACATCCCTACTAATAAGACAATTTGATCGAAAATTTTGATTAACTCTCATTCATACCATATACGCGCAGAGATATTGGATCAGCATAATAGGGGCGGTTTAAAAATGGTCCCGTACCTGCTATCTGCATTAACAGACACAGGCATATACGACTAAATAAAATACAATGAACGTGCCTTTAAATAGCCATTCGAAGACTCTTTATCATTCAGATAAACTGCTAACGTAGACGTCATCAGCCAAGTGACCATCCATCAGCAGGTGTTTCGCTCTCCTTAGCCAGAGCCAACTGGGTGCCGTCTTTCGAGTCTTTCCTTTTATCACCAGTGCCCCAAACATTTTCCATATCGACTGAGATATGAAAACCCCGACACCCAACTTCCACTGCGAAGATCCATGTCTGCCATCTCCCTTTTCTGCATGTTCACACAAGGCCTTGATACTTTACCTTGTCAGTTCATGTGATTCCCCAATGCCTTCTTCCCATGGCAAAGTAAATGCAATCAGAATCACTGATTTTGGACACTTAGACCAGACAACAACGTCCGGATGGAGAGAAGTTATGACTATTTATTCTGGATTCTGTTACAACCAATATAAGTCCACCTTCATCTCTCAACACTGAGACTCATTCAGGATGCATGATGGACCTCATGTTAGACTTTTGCTCTTCGCTCTCCTTCTCGCACAAGTTAGTGAATTAAGAGTGTTAGGTGAGTCGTGATTTCTTCCTCTCTTTCTCTAAGATGTGTGTCGACTCTCCTAAGACTTTGTCATGGCGCCAGCGGTATTCTCCATGTGACCAAGAGGTTGGACATCCTGACATAATGTAACGCGATGATTCTTTGATCTCACACTGTGGACCAGTCAGCAAGCTTCCACTGGTGCAATGTTGCTGGTGAAGGCTGCAACTTGTAAATGGAACGTAGGAGAAACCTGAGCTGACATAGTTCGTATGTCTACAACTCTTACCATGTGAGTCTTCTTTCCCGATATGTTCCATTTTGTTCACGTCCCATGTGGACCCACTTGGACTTCTTTTGCTGACCTTGCACCCTTCGCCTCCTTTATCATAATCATTCGTTGCACCAAACCTCTTGTTTTGTCGCTTCCTTCTAACTTTGAGTAATTATTGTATATTAACCCTAATCACCTGGGTGTGTTGCCCCAGCAATGTCTTTCTGCCTAGCATCCTTTACTGCCTGCTTAACTGGCAGTTTATTAACGCTGAGGTCACTTACGGTATGCAATTATTCATTATTCTTGCAAATTATTTTTTATTATTTTATGTTTTATTATAATATGTTATCATCATCATCATCGTCATCATTATTATTGCTAGAAAATCCGGTACGGAGACCCGTAGGCAGTTGGCTGAGCTTTGCGATGCCTTCTGGCACCTCCTGCAGCTGCGCTGGCACCGGTCGTATCGACTCGCCTTTCCGCCTGACTCTGCCAGTAATGCCGAGAGGGGCATCCTGGCAGTGGGCACTCTAGGATTTCCATACCACCCGCCCAGGCCGGCACCTGGAGACGTCACTCCAGCTTCGCTGTCTAAGCGTTGACTCAACACGGGGAGCAGCAGAGACGAGTGATAAACCGCGGCTCGTTTGGCGTAGAGACTGGGCTCTAGGGGTTGCTCTCGGCGGTGGGAGGAGTCCTTTGACTCCAATGGAAAGTTACTGCCCGCCTCAACCCAGGCAGCCTCCCGGGCAATAAGGGACTACCTCATCACAACTTGCATGCTTCACTGGGTGCGTGAAGCTTAGACAAAATCGACAGGTTTGTTGTAAAATTGAGCACTTGGCAAACACCGAAAGAAACAGGACCCTGCGGCTGGCAACCTGGAACGTCAGAACAATTTGTCCTAGCCTCACTGACGACCTTCATCAAGAAGACGACTCCAGGAAAGCCTCCACCATCGACCGCGAGCAGCCAAGCGGAATGTCGACATCGCCGTCCCCAGGAGACATGCCTCACTTCCAGTAACAGTCTTAAGAAGAAAGATTACACGTTCTTCTGGCAAGGTCTGCAGTCAGATGAGCGCCGACTCTATGGGGTTGGCTACGCAGTTCGCAACTCCCTCCTGTTATCAGTCGACCATCCTTCACAGGGAACCGAACGCATCCTCTCACTCCGCCTCACTACCTCCTCGGAATCTTCACACATCTTTAGCGTCTACGCCCCCACTCTGTTCCAAAGCCGAGGCATTCTATGAGGAGCTCATGACAAGGATAAGAGAGATCCCGGCGTAGGAAAACATGTTCCTGTTCGGAGACTCCAACGCCCGAGTAGGCGCAGCACACACTCCTGGCCACGTTGCATCGAACACTTCGGCGTTGGCAAGGTCAACGAGAACGAACAACGCTTACTTGAGCTCTGCTCCTTCTTGCCCGACTCAGAGCAAAGACCAAGGTGCGCAAGGTCCTGATCCGAGAGATGCTCTTTGCCGACGACGCCGCCCTCTCTGCTCACACGGAAGCCGCCCTTCAGTGAATGATCACTCTCTTCGCGGAGGCATGCACAGAGTTTGGCTTCACCATAATGGGTCAGGATGTCAGCACCACTCCCACAATTACCATCGGCGATCACACCCTGGAGGTAGTGGACAAGTTCACATACCTCGGTTCCACAATCTCCAGCAACCTAACCCTGGATGCCGAGCTTGACATGAGGATAGACAAAGCAGCAACCGCCATTGCCCGCCTAGCGAAGCGTGTGTGGGACAACCACATGCTGACCCTGGAGTGACAACACTGGCAAATTTGGAAGGTTTCTACCAGGTTTTTCTCATTTTGATAATGTACGCAAAAGAATAACCATGCTTTTAGAAATGGTGTGGGCATTAGCGTCTTTATTCGAAACGAATTGATGATGTCTTACGTTTTAATTCATATTAGAAAAGACAAATAGATGCTGTTGTTTTATTGATTAAGAGTTCAAAAATGAATAGAGTGAAAGACATTATTTTATATATTGCCTATGTTTCCTCAGAAGGATCTAGTATTTATAATAATAGACAAGAGGTTAATGGTATAACATTATTGTCGCAGAATTGAAATCGAAGTTAGCTTTGTTTATTTTTAATAGGGTGTCAGGGTTGTGAGTTTGTGTGTGTAGTGTGAGTCTGACAGGGATTTGTTTCTGTGAGGGCAGAATGAAAAGTTTATCAAAACAAATTAGTGGGGCAAAGAGGGGTCAGATCTTGGAATGGGAGTGTCTGGTTTGTGTCTGGGTCAGAGTATGTCAATGTGCATGTGAGAAGTGCGAGTCAGTTCAGCTCGGTTCCTGGTGAGAATTACATCGGTGACGGGAGTGTGTTAGGAGTTTTGTTGGTAGACCTAATTGCTGGTTAATGGAAAGTGGAAATATCAAAAATGTGAGAGTTTTGATGAAATAGTCACATAGGGACTAAATAAGCCAACATATAGCAGAGAGAGGAGGTCACTTCGTTGACACGGTTGTATGATTCCTTTGGTTGTGGGCCACATTGCTGGTAAACAGATAGAAAAGTGTCCATCGTGACAAAGGACGAAAGTTTAACGAATGAAAGAGTCACATTGTAACAAAAGGAAGTTACATCGTTGACACGGGTGTATGATTCCATTGGTTGTGGGCCACATTGCTGGTCAAAAGATAGAAAAGTGTCCATCGTGACAAAGGACGAATAGTTTAACGAAAGAGTCACATTGTGACAAAAAATGTTGGGCATTAGAAAGCAGATCCATAATAGATCCGCCTGGGGATAAAAAAGTGGATAGATAGACCCAGGGCATGATAGATTCACCCTTGGAAGACAGAAGGGGATTATTAGATCCGTAGCAGACCCATCCTGGGAAGACAGTCTAAGATAGAGGCAACCTTACCCAAATTACCTACAAATAAATGAGTACAACTTGAAAGCAGATGACATCTTTTCAAGAAGAATGAAGACCCGTGTATAGTGAAGAATTATTATATTCGTCACCTTTCTTTTAGTGATAGTAATAACAGCCATTGTATTGATGCGAACATCATGTTTTAAAGTAACTCTTTGTGAGTGTTAAAAATATATCTTTATTTTCAATGCTAGAACAGTGAACTTTGAACTATAAAAATATACTGCCATTTTATAACATTTTTCGACTACAATTGAAACGATCAGTGCTAGTTTAATTTAACTTCAATTTTCTGTAATTATAACTTTAATGTATGTATTTGTGTATTGATGTTTTATTGTCTTATATTACTAGATCCAACGTTTACTCTGATTGACATATTAATAAAAACTGTTGTAAACCACAAAGCTGTATTAGTGCCATTTGCGTAACCCTTTTTAAAATTAATTGTCATCGCTCCATTGGAAGCGATAAAACAGAGTTCTGCAATTTGTAGAAAACGTACGCTCTGTGACAATTATTAGAGCAAAATATTTTATCCTTAATATCAGAGTATCCGACTGTTACCTGTATTTAGCAGGTGATTGTAATGCAAAAACAGAAACATTTTTAGAATATATACACTTAGATAATCTGATTTTTTGAATATGTGATATACATGTAGTTGAGTTTGCTTGTATTTATTTTGACATTCCAAGAAACAATCAAGATATGAGTAAATTTAACTCTTTTGGAAAATCGCTTACAGAATTGTGCTGCACACATGATATACACTTTGTAAATGGCAGGTGTTATGATGATATTGATGGTAATTTCACATGTATAGCAAATGACGGTCAAAGTGTAGTTTTCCTCTTCTTGCAAAAATGTGTCTTTTACTGAAGATATTGGTTCTAAACATATGTTTAATATCCCTCAAAATAAAATGAAACTTCATCCAATATTACATATGAATATTGTACTAAGACTTTGTGGAAAGATACATTTAAGGATATGTGTAAGGCAAAGTTTTGTAATCAGTTGAACCTAAATAGGGAAAGCATAGTAAACGCTATAAATACAAGCATAAATGAAGGTGTAAATAGTATAATACTGCTATATAAAACATCTACATGTTCAAAATTTTAAGAACAAAGAATTAGCCTCTACAGGGGAACATGGAATGCACAAAGATCTTTGTACTTAGAAAAAAAATCGTTTCAGTTTACAAATAGACAATCTTTGTTAAATACGCGGAAGGATCCCCAACGGTTTTGGTCACTGATAAAAATTAACAATATAGCTCAGTCTTTCGATAATGAGATAAAACAGCTGCTTGGTTACAATATTTTGATTCTTTGTTGTACAAAGACAATCAGGAGACTTTGTCGGTGTTGGATTTAAGTAATTTTGACATAAACTCAAACTCAAACGAACTTTTAAATAGCCCTATATCTAATGAAGAAATACTTAGATCAATATATAAGTGTAACGCAGGCCGGCGCTCCCAAACGGTCACCCATCCGTACACCGGCCACGGTAACCGTTGCTTAACCGCGCACATCGGGAAGCCGCTTAAACCACGTCGCTAAAGAGTTAACCCAGCAGCGAGGCTGGTTGAAGCGCTTATATTTCTACCACTGCGGTCGTTACATTACTCCCCCCTCCGAAAAGTCTCGTCCCGAGACTTGGCCTGGGAAGTTCCGTGGGCACGCAACTCCAGTCCGGCAGTTGACTATCCCACCGCTGCCACCAATGTAACGCAGGCCGGCGCTCCCCAACGGTCACCCATCCGTACACCGGCCACGGTAACCGTTGCTTAACCGCGCACATCGGGAAGCCGCTTAAACCACGTCGCTTAACCCAGCGGCGAGGCTGGTTTGAAGCGCTTATATTTCTACCCCTGCGGTCGTTACATAAGCTAAAAGATGGAAAGGCTCAGGGCATAGATGGGGTTGGTGCGGAATTTTATAAACATACATGGCT
Organism: Sinonovacula constricta; assembly: GCA_007844125.1. Taxonomy (NCBI): domain Eukaryota; kingdom Metazoa; phylum Mollusca; class Bivalvia; order Cardiida; family Solecurtidae; genus Sinonovacula; species Sinonovacula constricta. Next base: position 4,495,284 of record CM017572.1, read on the forward strand.
AGTAATAACGCCAATTTTGAATATACTATTTAATAAAATACTAGCTAGTGGAAAAATGTCTGATTCTTTGTGTCAAAGAATTATTGTTCCTTTGTATAAATCAAGGTCAAGGAACGATCCTTCAAACTATAGAAGATTCTCCTTGTTAAATTGTATAAAATATTTTCTAGTATTACAACTAATATATTAGATAGATGGGGCGACGAGTATAATGTTATTTCTGAAGCACAGGCGGGCTTCCGAGCGGATCACTAAGTCATTGATAACATATATTCTTTACGGCCTGTGAGTCAAAAATATATTACAAGACCATATCAGAGAGGGTATGCATTGTATGTCGACTTTCAAAAAGCGTTTGATTCTCTATTGCACGTTCGCATGTTTAATTCTCTACTTAAAGCTGTGGCAAATGGGTAAATAATAATAATGCAGATTTAGATCTTTAAATAAAAACAGTACATCAGGAATCTCTTTAGCAGACCCAATACATTGTAATATTGGCACTAGACAAGGAGATTAGAGTTCTCCTAAAATCTTAGTTTTTATATTAACGAGTTAAAGACACATTTAAGAAGTCATTGTAATAATGGAATCTTTATAACAAATGATGTACCCGATGTGTTTTGTCTCATGTTTGCAGATGATGTTGCCTGCTGCGCAGACACTGTTGTTAATCTGCAGAGACAGGTAAACTTATATCAACATTTTGTGAGGAACCTGACTATTAATCGTCAATAAATTATTGTGTTTAGAAATGGGAGTCCGTTACGTAATAATGAATATTGGATATATAATAGAAATACAATTAAGGTAACTAATATGTATAAGTATTTGGGCTTATTGTTATTTCCAAAATTATCATGGTCACAAAAGAAAATAAAGTTAGCTGCCCAAGCTAGAAAGCTATTTGTAGTAGTAAACTTTATCAGAATCCTTTCGGCTATTTTAGCCAACATGGATGTTTAAGCTTTTTGATTCTATGGTAGTTCCAATATTGACTTAACAGGATGCTACAATCATTTATTCGTCTCTGGTCATGTTTGTTCATGATTCAGAAAGTACATTTTATTTGTGGTCAACCATTTTTGTGTTGTTTTTCAAATCGAAATAATACCATATTCCTTTTCAGAAATCTATGTGTTTCAGAAATCTATGTGGACATTATTTTTCGATGACGTCACTACTTTCATCATAACGTATAGAAAATATCAGCGCATGGACATTTTGTTTTCAAATGAGAAACTCGTCAGGAAGTGCGAGGTTAGAGCTCTGTAAAACCGGTTTAAGCACCCCAGTCGGTCCATATTGCCGACTGACCGTTCCAAGGCGGTAACTGTCGGGTTTGCTCTTTTCCTTAAATGACTAACCACAAATGTGTTCTTACTTTTCGCTTGGCTTGCATGTGGAATACCTTTGTTCTGTGCCTTTTCGGAGTTTGGTATATGTTGCAATACTCATAGGACTTTGTCATATATTCTTATTTTAGGTCTGAAATTTGGGGGTTTATTTATTTTGAAGAAAATGAAAGGGTGCAAATGGATTTTGTAGGTACTTCTTAGGTGTAAACACATCAGTGAATACTTCTGTGGTCTTAGGCAAAATCGGGCGTCTGGCATTATGCTCTAAACATTTTGTTGAATGCATTAAATACTGGTTTACCCTTCTGTATATGCCTCATACAAGATATCCAAAATTGCTATAAAATTTTGTATTCATAAGATTTTGGACGTAGAAATTGGGCTACGTATATCATATCATATATCATATACGTATAGATTTTTTATTCAGATATGGTGTTGATTATACATGGATTGCACAGGAAGTTGGTTATGTTAACTCATTTGTTTATAATTTTAAACAACGTTGAAATACTGCAAAAGTCAACAGGGGATATCAATAATTACAGACCCTACTAGATGTGACACATATGAATTGTTCAAATCAAATTTAAACCAAGAGAAGTATATTTCTATAGACATACCATTTCATCAAAGAAAAGCCTTAGCAACATTTAGATGTTCAAGACACAAACTCAAAATTGAAATAACGAGAATTAAGGTTTTGCAATTATTGTTCAAATAATAACAATGTTCAAGTTTTGGCAGAGGAATTTCATGTATTTTTTATGTATTTTTTTTTTGTCCAAAATTTTCCGATTTAAGAGAAAGGTATATTTTAGCTGGTATAATAGTAGAACCGAAAAGATAGATTTTATAAATATCATAAAGTCTAAAGATGTGAACAGTATTAAGCAAATTTCATTGTATGTTCATAAAATGTTTCAGATAATAGAAAATTAGTTTTAAATAACCGGGTTTATTGTGCTGTGTCCTACTCTGTTTGAGACAAATTCAAAAAATCACATCAGATGTACTTTTGAATTATGTGTCAATTAGATATATTCTATCTAATATCTATATGCTATATCTATCTGTATTTGTGGATATAGATAACTTATTAGAGAATTGCAACTCTAGAATTTTATATTTTGACATGTTTATGTGTATTTTGCGCCGGAGGCCTCTATACGAGAATTAAACTTTCTGTATTTTGTATTCTGTCGCACATTATTGTGCAGGAATTTTCAGTTTGCTAGTACGACTAATCATGGAGTCTTGTTTAAGTATTAACTTCCTGTGGTATGATATCTGCAACATACACAACGCAATACCCCCACAGTGTTGGCTGTATTTGAATAAGGAATATAGTGAGGTGAGATTTATAAACTATGCAATTTTAATATGTAAGTTTAATGCTTGCTGTGCTTGAATTTGTTGTTGGTGTTGCAGTTGTTTTAGTTGAAGTTGTTGTCGTAGTTGTTGATGATGTAATTTTTGTAGTTGCTGTATTTCTGCTGGTATGTAGAGACATCTTAGCGCAGATCTGTTTTCTCCATTCAAGTTACAACATTTTATTGTTGCATCGACTATAATCTCATGTACTTCTGCACATGTATCTATGAACTGGGCCTAATATAAATCTTGCTTTGTAAAACATGCACTAAAACGGGGCCTAATGTAAATCTTGCTTTGTAAAACAGAGTATTTACTTGACAATTCTGCTGTCATCATCATATAGCCATTGAATTAGTATAGCCGACAGTGATAAATCCATGAGGTCTGGTCCTCATGGATTTATGCACCATTAATTTGATAAATAATAATTTCTATAGCTTTAAAATAACTGCCCTATTAAGGTGGTGTCCGATAGTTTGGACAAAAATATATTCATAAAAAATCTTAATAAACATTTGTTATCCGAACAGATCTCGCAAAATGATGTTCATCGATGTCCTACACCTGTCTGAAAAGTGAATCATAATGCCACAGTCGTCATTACAAATAAGCATTTCCTACCTGAGCCACGCTGCACAGCTATTTTTAAACTAAGAAAACCACGTGACCACTTATGTTTTAGCTCATCCACGTCATCCGTTGTGATGTCGATGTCTATTTTTAGCCGGAATCCCGATCGTTCTTATTTATAGATCTGAAAAGAATGAAATTTTAAGTGTTTTTAAGCGAAATTTATTGCCCTAATATTAAGATAGTATTGAAAATCGTCAAAGCTTAGACTAAAATATGATTTCTTCTGCAGAAATTATGCGCAAATACCCCAAACAGATGTTAGATATTGTTGCATATATTTGATATAGGCAAACTGTCGGATACCACCTTTAAGAAATCATAGTAATATGTGTCGGCGTCGGCATCGGCGTTGGTAAGCCTTTTTGTGGACCATTTGTGTCGATGTGTTGATCATTAGACTAGTGTTATTTTGTTCGTATTTACAATTCTTTTATCAGTTTATCTCTCCCGATGGTGCTTGCTATTAGATGTGTCACTTTAACTATTTCTATTTACACTGTGAGAAAAAGCCGACTCGACCCTTTTGCCGACTGGCCTTTCCGAGACAGTAACTGTTTTTTTTTCTTTATGCTAAAATTATCTCGTCTGTGTGTTTTTGTCACTTTTAAATTTACTCTGTATGCCTTTATTTAGTGCTAGTTCACATTTTAATATTAGTGGTAATTCTCATAGGGCCATTTTCAACTTTCTATTCACAATAAACAAATTATAGGAACTATTGCTTATTTCAGTTAACGATTGCGGTTTAGCATTGAGGATATGTTACTTACATGTCCTGATTTATTCCAACTCGTAATACAGTCATGGCACGGATGAAGGGTCTTGTTACCCTCTGTATTGTCTCCTGTCTCGCAGATACAGTATGGGCAGAAGGTAAAAACTGTTTAATTATTTACATTTATCTTATTTTCAGTTTAATCTCGTCGTTTTGTGAAAGATATTATGAGTGAGGTATAAAAAACGGACTATGCATTTATTGCTTGCAGTCAGCTGTTAAGACTTGTTCATTGACTCGTCGACAAGAATCAAAATGATCAGGTGTGTTGACGTTATATATTAAAAATCATTTATAATAGGGATGTATAATATATATATATATATAATAATCGAATATTCGAATTTCATGGCGGTATTCGATTCGAGATCGTGTGATTCGAATAATTGATTTTTTTTCACTTATCAACAATTGTTAAATAAGTAAACAATAAAATATCGTATTTCTCTAGTTGACCGTATTGTCAGTAAACGACTGAAGCACGATGGCGATGTGTAGAGGGGAGGGGGTAGGCTACGATTTTGGACATCTGGTTAACAGTATACAATCCAGAGTATTATATCACTTGGCGCGACCACGTTCTGTCTCTCGCGCCACCTAAACCCACTTACATCACACGAACAGCTGTAAAAACAGGTTCTCAGTTTACAATGAACACACATGTCAGTTCATGATGCAGTCAGCTAGTCTAGTTACGGAAGACTTATTCTACTCTCTTCAATCGGGATCGCTGGTAATTAATGCAGCACATTATACCATGTGTTATGTTTTATTACTCTCTACCAGAACTTACTTTTCTTTAATAACACAACAAGATCACTTTTTAAGTTTTACTTTCTTATAACCACTCTATTGCACACGGGTATTTCATTCCCATACAATACCGCGACAGCTGCGATTTTCTGTCACCGCGATTTTCTGCTCGATAATTTTCTCGACGTCATAAGCATACACGAGTAAAACAATTCTATATATTCATCGGCATTTAACCTTTCAAAGCGCGACATCATTGGTACATTTCGATAACGTCCTCCGCATAGATTACTCCAATACATTGGTCTTTTGCAAATATGTTTGGAATGAAAGTTAAATATAAGTACACAGTTATTTATAATTTTATACACGTATGAAATGTATACCTATTTTGCTAAGAGGCTCCCATATGGGATTATATGTTTAAAATTATCCATGTGTTACTTTTAAAGTCGCCATTCGGCATCTACTATAATTTGGGAGAGGATACTAATTCATAATTAGTCAAAAGTCAAAACGAAAAACAATTTATCAACGTAGCGGTCACTTTTGCATGTTTATTTTTTACACAAACTATAGTAAGCAAGCCAGTGAGTGTATTATGCAAAATTCTCAAACTGTTTATTTATTATATCGTTGAAACATGTATGGAAAATAAACAAAATTATCTCAAGTCATTATATTACTTTAAACTTAGCGTTTAACTAAGCGTACATACTTTATAATTGATACCCTTCATTCCAGCTAAAATACACTTGTTGTTTTAGCGCAGGGGTATTTTCTAACTTGATGGTCTTGCTAATTGACATGTAACAAGATAAATCTGGTAGTTCTGACACTAATCAATCGCAATCCCTAATTGTCACTTGTGTATTTGCAACTAAGTGTCCTAATTGACATTTTATGGCTCGAATTAACACCTGACCGATACTTTTTTTACCAGCCAATAACAGTTTAACAAAGATCCGACCACAAACCAATCAGAATTCATAATTGGTTGTTCACTAAAGCGATTCTCCTAATTAAAACCTGCGTGTTGGCCTAATTGTCTCACAGTCGATCCTGTACCACCTGTACCTAGACCTCTGAAAATGCCTTCTCAGGCATGTTCCGACGAGTGGATGTATTTCACCAAGTCTGAAGACAAGCAAATTGCCACTTGCAATGTTTGCAAATCCGAAATAAAATACCTTTTACCTTCTACAAGCTACTCTGACCAGCGTCATGACCACCCCTCCCCGCATCTCCAACGAAACGCACGAGCGCTTTGCCTGTGCAATTGCGAACTGGATCGTCATGGGCTGTATTCCCCTCAGCGCCGTGGACAGTGATGGCTTTCGGGAAATGATTTCTGTCATTGCACCGACATTCAAGGTCCCTTGCCGCCAGACTATTCGAGCACGTATCGAAAAGCAATACGATGAAGAACGCAGACGTCGCAGTTGGAAGATGTGACGTCAGCGGCGATAACAACGGACACCTGGACATCTAACAGCACCCAGAATTAAATGACAGATATAGAGTACCACATTGATGAAAACTGACGGATGCACAGTAACGTTTTGATGACAGGCACGATGCCAGAACGCAACACTGCAGAAAATATTGCAACCCGAATTACAATTTGCGTTTCTGAAATTCAGCTGGACAAGAAGGTAAAGGCATGTTTCCATGACAACTCCAGAAATATGGAGAAGGCGGTCACTATGTGTCCTGACTGGTCTGGCAGTTCATGCTTCGCACACACACTGCAACTGTGAATCAAACCAGTTCTCGAACTACCTGCCGCTTCAAAGGTGTTAGGGAAGTGCAGAAAGCTGGTGGGACACTTTAAGCATTCCACCCGACTTACAACATAATTGCACAAACGCCAAGAGCTGCAGCACAGAGACAGCCAGAGAAAAGAACAAGCATACGCCTTTATTCAGGATGTGCCAACCCAAGACGGTCTCAATCTCCGAAATATTCCCCATCATCTCTGGACTCGTCACACGGACTCAACTTCCCAATATAGAGGATTCAGCACTCACAACGACCGTAAAGCAGCTGATAACTAGAGCATGCCACCAAAGATTTGAGCCGTTTACTGCAATGACAGCCGAGTCACTAACGATGCTGGCCTCTCTGCTCGATCCTAGGTACAAGAAATTGAATTTCCTCCCATGTCACTTGCGACGACTGACCCACGCCATGGTTGAGGGTCGGATGAATGACGTCCCCTTAAAGATCATCGTCCGCAAGACCTTCCCGGCTAATCCTAGTAAGCGACCGTGGTTAGGCTTCATCATGTCAAGACGCCGCAGAAGAAGATAAATTAAAAAGATTGAAAAGAGAAGGCAGACGACAGGACGCCGGCCCTAGAGTGGTGGCACCGGAACGAGTCAAGGTTCCCGAAGGTGGCGCACGTAGCACGCAGCGTATTGTCTGTGCCTGCTACATCTGTGCCAGCCGAACGCATCTTCTCCGCAGCTGGAATTGTAATAAACAAACTGAAAAATCGACTCAGCAGTGAAATTGTGGATGTCATAATATTTCTAAACAAACATATTCCAACTGACGAGTGAATTGCATGAAAATCGAGGCAGTGGTGTTTCACAAATGAACTAAGAAAAGTTTAATTGACATGTCACGTGTTCTGTTTTATAAACTTTTATTTTTCAACAAATTTATATAGTTTGTTAGATGCTTCCGTACATCATTATTGACTGTTTTGTTTATAACAAATATATGCTATTTGGTGAAATAAAATATTTACATTTTGAGTTATTTGTTTTAACTTTTAATTATTACTGTAAAATATATTGTCTTATTAAATCGATACTTTACATACATAGCATAATATTGCATGTATTACCCGGAGCTTTTATTGTCAAGTTTACGTTTATTGATTACTGTAAATGTTTGCTGTAAAGAGTTAAATCTTAAAAGTTTTTAAATTTTAACTAATTGTAAAAAGCCGACAGCTATCACACTTTAAATCGGCCTTTTTTAAATGACCGAATTTACTTGCAAGTTATCGGTGATTGAGAAAAGTAACACAGTTTCCGGTTCTTCGATATAAATACGATGATGGCGGAGTGATTATGTTGTTATATGTATTTCCATAGTAATATCGTCGTTTTTAAATTTACCGCTAGGAATGGGTCATAAATCTTCTTGCTCTTCTGCATAAGTTGCATAGGTAAGTTATGTAAACATTTGAAGAAAATATTAATAAAACGCGTGTTTAATATTAGGGTGAATTATCTTGTTATGTGCCATTCTGATGCAAATTTGTTTCGAATATTCGATTTTTTTCAAAAACACGTACAGAATATTCGAATATCGTTTAAGGATTCGATTTACATTCCTAATTTATAGTTTATGACACAAACACCTCGGCGCTTATAAGGTCACCAAAGTAAGTAAGATAAAGGTTTTAGATATCTTAATTACAAGTGCCGTAACAATTGTATATCGAACAAGATGCGAAATATAAATTGATAAATGATAGTTGTAGAACGAGAAATCATATTCCCTACACTGGTCGGCTTTTAAAGATTTGTGTGCGTTTTCTTCTTAATTCGAACGTAACATCGTTATTCTGTATATATAATTACGCCAAATATATCCCACTGACTGGAGGATACAAATTGCCGAGAATTTACGATCTTGTATACCCTCTCTACGAGAGAAAAGGGCTGTATACGAGTAAAATATTCCGCAGTCACGGAATCTCTCGGCTCGTCCCGAATCGTGGTACATCACTGCAAATAAGATGGGTGGTGGAGTTATTTGGCTCTTTTGGTTATAGCTCTAGTTTAAATGTTTGTTCTCCAGTCTCTGGGGTATTGATGCCAGACAGCCCGCAAGTATGCACCATGGAGGATTTGACCTTGAGCTATTCGCCAAATAATATTGCTGACATTGAAGATGCTAGGCTCCGTGTCTATGCGAAAGGTGGGTTCCTTGGAGATATGAACGCGACCAGAGAAGTTAATGTTACTGGTGGTTATGTGACATTCACCCTTCACAACATCACCCGGCGTCTGAACAACGCCAACATACAAGGTTGTTCCAGGACCTGTATCACTACGTCTGAAAGTATACTGCTCAAGGTTTACGGTAAGTTATCAGAATTAAATGACCATTATTTCGTCTTTTAATGAAATGAAAAGCAACAGATGAGTTAAATAATTATATCTAGTATTTAAACGCATAATAAGCACTTAAATAACATAAAAAGCAAAACAAGACCTTCTTGGGATTATGCATACGTAGCGGAACACCTAGCTTCAAATCTTAAGACAAAAATCATATGCATTAAGGGTCTTCTTGTACATATATTTTCCTAATTGTCAAGTCAGTCCCAAACATGATAATCTAATATATTGCAATCTGAAATTAGTAACATTTTTCATAAAAAAATTTTAACAGAATAATATTTGTCAATACATTTGGTTGTAACAGAAGATGATAAAGACGGGATCTCTTCCAAAATGTTCGTAACTTGCATAAAATACATGCATATTATGTGAATATACAATGTATAAACCTCCAGTTAGTGCGAGGTTAGAGCGCTAAAAAAACAACAGGTTTTAGCACCCTAGTCGGTCCTGACCGTTTCAAGGCAGTACCTGTTGCTTTTTTGTCTTGTTGTGCGTTATATCTCGTCTCTGTTGTTTGTTTTTTTTGTCGTTTTTACATTTACTATATTTGCCTTCTTTTAGTTGTAGTTCAAATTTTAAATAGTTAAGGTAATTGCCATAGGAGCTTTCTTTATTTTCCTATTTGACTTTGGTTCCTCTATTCCATCTCCGCATGAACAGGATGTTACAACCATTTACTCTTCTCTTGTCATTGTTTTCTTGATTCAAAAAGTTAATTTCATTTACTTTTAAAGTTTTTGCAGGTCTTTTTCTTGAAATAATACCTGTTTCTTTTCTAAACACTATGTGGACATTATTTTTAATGACGTCACTACTTTCGTCATTACTTGTCAAATGAAACGTCAGCGCTTGGACATTTATTTAAATGGATCGGTTTTCTTTTCATTGCTTGCATTTGAGAAACCCAACAGGTACTGCGAGGTTAGAATTCTGTAAAACCGGTTAAAGCACCTAAGTCGGTCCATATAGCCGACTGACCGTTCTAAGGCGTTAACTGTCGGGTTTGCTCTTATTATTAAATGACTTATCACAGATTTGTTCTCACTTTGACATTTGGCGTGCTTGTGAATACCTTGGTTCTGTGTCTTTTCAAATTTGTGTATATGTTGAAACGGTCATAGGACTTTGTCTTATATATTCGTATGATGTTACTCAATTATTCAACCTTAATCACACATATACAGAAAGCTATCTTTAAGCATATGTGTATCCTTTATACACGTCTTCAGCAAACTGACAATTCTGCTTGAAAATATTTAGTCAAATATTTATTAATTTCTGGCATTGGCATAGCCCATATGTTTAATTCCGCAACTAGATATTTTGTTGGAAGATACAAAATATTTCATTCTGCTAGTAGGAAGGGAATTTTGCATCATATTCATTAGTCAACATCAAAAGATTTGCCTTCTTCAAGCTGCTTTGAAAGGATAGGCTTTATACCCTGAACATTGTGTAAGTTTAAGTTATCCATGATTTGTGCATGACGTTTTTTTTATTACTTTTTATATGCATGTTAAATATGAACCGCAGAGATAGTCATATCAAGTAAGAATGAGTCGGCAGAAAGTTGTTGGCGGCCTCCTAATAGGCCAAGCCAGGAAGATGCGGGAAGACACACAATCAACGTGGACCTTCAAGCTTCAGGACGACTGACACTGTCTGACCAAACAACGGAAAAAAGTTGAAATACCTCAAAGACAAACATTCATCCCCCGCCCAAACAAACAAAAATAAACAAAAACTGGAACAGATTTACACACATTGTAATATATTAAAAGGAAGATGATTGTATTTTGTTGTCGTTGTTGTTGTTGTTGTTGTTGTTGTTGTTGTTGTTACAATTCAATAAATGTCAATGCAAATGCAGTCATAAGTATTATATTACCAAAAGGCACTACTAAGCTTTTATTTCATCTGAATAGTTTTAACCTGTTTTTTTTTTATTTTAACAGAGACCCCTCGAGCTGTTAGGAATTTTTCATGCAAGGTCTTTAATTATTTCGATGGCATGAATTGTTCCTGGGAACGGGGAGCTGTCTATAACTGGATCACACAACATTCGCTAAAATGGTAATTAATCATTTCACTATGCTTGCAAACGCATCAACACATTTATGGTTATTTTATATGGCTGTGGCTAGTTCCTATCCGTCTGGGAATACCCCAGAATCAACTCTGAGAGAACTCCATAGGAATTTTCTCGCCAAAACTGAAGAACCAACTCTGAGAGAACGCCAAGTCCTGGATTAAAACACCAGACAGTGAGAGGCTGAGGACATTAGTAAATACAGTGTCTTTCATAAGGAATGGGCACATAACTCCTCGAATGAAAGCCCCATACGTTTCATTTTGTATTCACAACAATAAAACGGAGTATTTTATATATACACAACAAATTAATACATCATTTAAACAGAAAATATATTATTATTTAGATCAATTTTCAAAATTAACAAGACAATTATGGCTATAAGCACACTTTTTTAGTTTAATATTGTTGTGTGTCTTTTTAAATTAGACAAATGCATGTAAAACTCATAATACATTTTAGTTATGGATGGCCTGTAATGCCCAAACGCTTTGAAAGGGTTCAAAGAAAGATGCAAATGATTATTTTTGCCCTGACAAATGTCCCTGCAAAACCATAGGTCAGCTTATACCATAATGCATTAAACAGTATAGGAGAGAACAACCAAGATATCTATTAAAATAAAGAAAATCTACATGTTTGCCAACTGTTTATTATTTGTAAATTTCACAAGAATGAAACTCTCAGCACAAATGTATAATAACCGACAAAACGACACTGATTCAGTTTTAATACAATAAACAAGTGACAATTTCAGGAGAATTCCGACATATGATGCTTCCTGGACATCCTGCTCGAACCCAGCTGACACGTTTTGTTTCTGGAATGGTACGGCAGACGGCAACTACTCCATGAAGAAGATCGACATCCTCTTGACCTTGGAGAAGCCCCAGTGTGAACAGAATATGACGCAGACATTCAGCGTCGACACTAGCGAGATAGGTATGTTGAAATGTTTGTTACATCGGCTATCGTTTGATACTTGAGTGTCATTGTCAAGAAGTAAAGGCGTTGAATCTAGATTGGGTCCTAGATTCAAACCCCAGACAAATCACAAGATATAAGATATTGGGAAATATAATTTAATGCAACACGTTCTCATAAAAAAGTGTTTTCAGGAGAAAACAAAAACCAGTCGTCAGTTTCACCCGATGTAGTACAGCAAACGCATATGTATATGAAACAAAGCTGTTGCCTCAACCTGTAAAAAGAGACATGACATAACACCTGGGACATGTTAGGAAGACAATTGTTGAACCTGATTTGCTATCCGGAATGAAATCTGAAAACTCTTTCAGAAAACAATCTTTTCTGCATTATGTGTGAGAAAAGAGTAACTTTCTAACGTGGTTGTTTGCACACCCACTATAGTGGGACAATAAGTACAGATATAATAAAAATATTGACTGTTAAAATGTTCGACAAATCATAAATATACTTTGATAAGTTTGGGAAAAAATATTGACAAGTCAGAAATTATAGGTTATGTAGCGCTATTATCCCGATATGAGGCCAAAGTAGCCGTTCGACAGAAAACGTCGGTTACAACTCGTATAGTTAATACATAATAACAAAAACCGAAAATCTCAGAAATTGATAGAAAAGTTTATATTGACAATTACATCGTCTGTGGTTAAGTGGTATACTTTTCTGATTCCATGGCTCCTAACATTGTTTCTCTTTTTCTTTTCTTTTTTATCCTTTTTGTTTTGGAGTCGTTTTTAGTATCTTTCATGCTTATGACCTTTTCAGTTGAACCCGCTGCTGTAACTAATCTTAACGGGACGGTGATCAACAGTACTTGTGTTGAGATCACATGGACAACACTGCTACCACAGTATCATAAAAAACACATGGTTATCTACGAGAGTCATTGGAACAAGTCACAGGTACCTTAAAGACTGTATTTATAATTGTAACTCAAGTACTGCTGTACATTTGTTTGTATTTTTTTTTTTTGGCAAATCGAATTCCCTCGGGACTGGTTAGTACAGTTAGAAGGTATACTGAATTCTTAACTCTTTTATGCAATAAAAATATATTTAAAGTTTATACGTTATTGAAACGTTGACCATGAAAGATAAGGATGCAGAAATGTGACCTTTAAGCGCTTGTATCTTTAGTAAAGATTCGTATTTTAATATCCTGTAGAAGCTTAACTTTGTGGAATGCATTAAATCGCACCTCTTCCAACAATACTGTTTCTATCTTAAACTGTGCATATAGACTAATTCACTTTTTGGTAGGTCATTTCTATATGTTATGGTTAAAGTTGTGTCTTTGTTGGCTTTTTTGTTAGACTGGATTAAGCATTATTTTGTTATTGCTCCACTGACATTGAAATACCAAATTCAACCTGTGTGAGTTTACAAATGCTCGGGAATTTATTGCAGTACAGCAATCGGTGAGATACAAATACACTATATAACTGTTTTTTAGGCTTGGGTTAACCCCCCCCCCCCCCCCCCCCCTCAAAACCCCTTCCCCCCGCCCCTATAGCTATATTTTCCATTTGAGCTTTGGTCTCGTTGAATATGCACCAACAGGCTGTGTATGAACCCATACCTTAAGGATACAAACATTGAAACTTTTAATACTCCTAAAAATTTAACTGGTGATTTTGCACTCTATAAACATATGCATGATATATCATTATGCATAATATAAACATGGTTTTTATTATTATTATTATTATTATTATTATTATTATTATTATTATTATTGTTGTTGTTGTTGTTGCTGTTATTATTATTATTATTATTATTATTATTATTATTATTATTATTATTATTATTATTATTATTATTATTATCATCAATATTATTTTATTATTATTATTATTATTATTATTATTATTATTATTATTATTATTATTATTATTATTATTATTATTCTATTATTATTATTTTTATGCTAGACTTTAACTTTCATTAACGTAAGTGATAGTTTTAGTGTGTAAACGTGGATCAGTCTTACTTGATAAGGCTTCGTCATAGTCCGGCAGCTAGGTATGGTTACCGCGCAATGTACTAAAAAACTAATTTGGGCTATATGAAAACTTATGGTTTCCATGGCAATCACTATTCACTTTTTGATAAAAGGGTATATTTAGAAAAATGCTTATATTTTTTTCAAAAATGGTGTTAGAAGTATACTGAATTTAAGGTTATTAAATGACCACCATGTTCATGTGTCTATTATGCAAATAAGCACTAATGAATATTCATAAATTTTAATAGGAATCTAAAAGGGACTTTATTTTTGCAAAGATAATTAGATTATTTTTATTTAAAAGCAATATTCAAACAAACTCAAAAGTTTCTAAAGTTATATACATACCGCTACATATCTTACACATGCTGATCTAAGTTTCATATGATATGGTTCATTTTATTATTTTGCATGATTTTTTATTTATTTTCGTCCAAATTTTGCTCATTCAATCTTAATGCATAATTTAGCCAGAAGTCTTAAAATATGCAACATTAATATTCACATATCTTAATGAAAATTTAAAAATAAACTTTATTTTCGAAAATTGGTTAGATTTCTTTTATTTAAAGGCAATATTCAAATAAACTCCACTGTTTATTTTTTAAGTTCTATAATACCCCTACTAGTCTTACACATGTTGGCCTAAGTTTCATATGATTTGGTTCATTGTTGTTGTTGTGTTTTTTTTTAATTTTTATTGTTTTTGTCCAAATTTCGCTTGCTCATTCAATCTTAATGCACAACGTGGCTAAAAGTTTGCTCATAACTTCCCATAACATTAAAGAATAAATTTTGCATCATTCCTTAAGTGGAGACAATCACTAAACTTGGTTTGTAAATTATTAATTATGCAAATTAGCCAACATGAATATTCACATATCTAAATGAGAATCTAAAGAAAAGTTTATTAGAATTATGTGTAATTAAAAGTCATTTTCAAACAAAGTTTTAACACTTTCTGGAAAGTTAAATAGATAACATATGAGTGAAAACCTAAAGATATATGTCAATATTGATTGATTTAATTAGAATTTTGTTCGTCTAAAAGCAATATTTAAAGAAATCATACTGTTTTAAAAGTTAAGTTTCATCTCCTCTTAGTCTGATACAGGTTTGTTTAAGTTAAGTTTTGCATGAATTGGTCCATTGTTTTTTATTTCGTATGATTTTTAAATTAATTTTGTCTGAGTTTTCCTTAATATATTTTAACACTCAAATATGTTGAAAGACTGTTTATAAATACTTATTTCTTAGATTTTTAGACTGGTCCTTTGGTGAATGCAATCATTAGTCTAAAATTTGACCTTACTAATTATGCAAATTAGTTATCACAACTATTCAAAACTCTTAATTGTGAGTTTACACTGTGTATTTTAACACTAAATCTTTCTGCATGTAGATGATAGCTTCTAGTAATTATTCTGTTAGCGATTTTATGATACATATCCTTACAAACTAATTAATATTAATTTATTGAAATGGAAAAGGGTCACACGCCTAAAATTGTTTTTGTTCAATGAATTAATTATTTCTCCGATTTACATAATGAATGTGGTACAAAATTTCTTAACAACCAGCACTCACAAGGCTCATAATTTAATGTAAAATTTATTTTTAATGTTGTGGTTAGTTATATGCAGTCTTCTTGCCATATTAAGCATTAAGATCGAATGAGCAAAATTTGAACAAAAGTCATAAAAAAATCATAAAAATTATAAAAAGAACCAAATCATACGAAACTTAGGCCAACATGTGTAAGACTAGTAGGGGTATGTTTATTACTTAAAAATGCTGAGTTTATTTGAATATTGCTTTTAAATAAAAGGAATCTAACCAACTTTTCGAAAATAAAGTCTATTTTTAGACTCTCATTAAAATGTTTAACTATTCACAAGTGCTTATTTGAATAATTGACACATAACCAGTAATGGCTATTCTATAACCTTTAATTCAGTACCAGTTTTAGACTTCTATCACTGATTTTGGAAAAGTTATAAACATTTTTATAAACATACTCTCATATCAAAATTTCATGATGGTTGCCATGAAAAATGAAAACCATTAGTTTTCATATAGACTTAAATGGTTTCGTTTTTAGTGCATTAGAGATTCTGTTTCTAGACACCCTACATTTGAGAACCCGTTTAAAAGTCTAGTGGGTGTGCGGTCGTGCGGGTGTTTGCGCGGTAAGTTTGACAACCAGTTACGATGTATAATCACTTAAGCTGAGTGACACACCATTTTCAGATTAGATTTTTTTGGATTTGTCTCGCGTCGGTATTGTAAACTTTCAGAATGGATAGGTATATATGTTGGACGTTATTACCGTCATCTCAAGAGAAACGGCAAGCGTAGCGGCTGACGTCTTAGCTAAACAATCTGAAGAAGGACCCATCATTTGGGGATACCCAGATCAGCTAGAATTTATAACTAAGTTATTTATTACTGTGTGCTGGTTACCATAATGTAATTATGTTGCAGTATGTTGACGATGATAACATGTTCGACAATGCTTTATACACAAGTGCATAAAATTTTATTTGTTATTATCTTGAAAATATAAGAAATGACACTTATTCTATTATTCCTTTTTTCCAACAATTTCTTTTTTAAGTTTCACTGTTATAAACATTGTGGCTTATACATAGTTTCGTGCACATTACCACAGAGAAATACGTAATTCAAAATGACGGACACCTATTCGGGAAATATTGTTAGAAGAACATTTTGGATTATTCCAACCCATGCCACGTTCGAAGTAAGTCGGCGGTCCCGACGACTTTGAATAACCGAAGTTCGACTGAAATTTCTTTTAAAAAGATATGACTTCCAAGTGATATAAGATTTTATAATTTTTATGATTTGTTTTATCGACTCATTTGAAATAAAGATTAAAACTATGGACAAACAACCACAATATATGTCATATAATGATTCTTAAACATTATTTGCACCAAATTAGATGATGAAATTCCAAACCATATAGAACTTTAATAAAGCATACTGAAAAAACACTCTAAATATTAATTCTGCAAAAGTAGTCCCATTGACAAAGCTTCGAATCTGACATATTTTCATATGCATAACGAATATACGAGATATAAATAATAAATTAATTAAGTAAATATGGACTCAGTTTCAAACAATAAACATTAAGCGCTAGTTGTTTGTCGAAATCTCAAGAGTAGCACACTTCGCAGAGCATTCTATATATAAACAGGTGATGTCACTAGATGTTAGTCACCTCTATACTACGACACTTCACAGCAAGCTGGGGGATTTGTGCTGCCCCACGGTAAAGTTGTTCCCTTAATTGTATTGTAGCAATGTTTGAGAGTAGTCTGTGCCCACAATCGTTTAAGCGCTTGCAAACAAGCTGTTTAAACAGCCTGATGTTGACACAATGCTCGCACATGTTTCAAGGGATCGTTATAGTCATTGAATTGACCATACTAAACCGATACATCGCAGATTGTCAGTCGATTGTGCCTAATATAATAATATAAGATCCATGTATTTTATTATGGATCATAAAGAAAGAATTACAGGTGTATTTCTAGCAGCCCATGCATTTGTTGAATTGTAATCCGACATATAACATATGATATTTATCTTGAATTCTGAGATAATACATGCAAGAAATATATTTACGACAGTTTAGTTAGAATTGACGAGAGATGTGCCTTTTTACTTTTTTAATTAACACAACAAAGATATTGCTGAAGGACGAGTTCGATGAAGCAATTAAGCAGCTGACTGTGTGTAACCTTCACCCTGCCACCATCTACACCTTCGTTGTCATGGTAATGCCAATACAGGGAGGCTACTGGAGCCAACCTCGGACCATCAGTCGGACAACTCTCTCTGATTGTAAGACCTTATAATTGTACCAGTCTGGGAACTTTCTGACTGTACCTCGTATTTTCTAAGTAGTCTTTGGCCCATGCCATTACTTATCTCATTTAGCCACATATAACAATAACCTTTATATCACAAACATGGAAGACAATATGTGAAATCTCAAATTAAACGCATATTAATGGTATTTATGGGGCTGCTATTCAAGGCTAACATGTTTGAAAGCAGTATTTGTCAATATAAAGATAGTTAGTTTCAAGAAAGAAAGTCCTTATGCCCATCTAATCTTCATTTTTTTCCAGTCAGATCAATAACTTCTGAAGGTCCTAAAAGAATTCATTCATGACTTTAGAATGTACCAAAATGTAGGACAAGTTTGATTACGGTTTCTTTCCACTCATTATTAACAGAGTTGGGGGATACTTCGAAACAACATGTCTTATGTAACCATATATTGTTACCTTGTTGTTGTTGTTTTCTTATTGACTGTTGCTATTAATTTAAACGTGATTAAACCTATTAAAGCTATTGGTATCATTGTTACATGCTAATTTGTTTTATCTATATATCTGTGCATGCTCTTAAGCTTTTTTTGTTTGTACTCTCACCATTGATGTTAAATTGAAACATATTTTACCGTCAAATATGATTCTATTTACATGAACAAATGAAAAAGGGTGGCGTAACCAGTTCTTGAACTTAGAACCCATAATGTAAAAATGTATGTTTGCTAGCTCCTTTAAAACAAACCTCGTCTGTCCCTTTTTCAATAATGTAATTAAGTTGTCAATTCTAATCCAGTGCCATCTGCCAGTCCGGAAATTGTACCATGGACAGTTCAGCGAGAGTCCTCTTCATTGTGATTTCCTTCGTAGACCAGTAACCATTCATTGGCTGGTAGGTATTTGGTATGTTTTGGAGCGGTGTCGCTATTAAAGTAATCCTAATATCAGGAAGCACGAATGTCTTGATTACATGCGGTCAGTCTTCATTCCTGGGGGGGGGGAGTTGTGTGTGCACATACACAAATTTGTTTGTACATGATGACTAGATGTGTTGATTTTGTCTTGGAATGCTTCAAATTGAAACATTAATATTTTAATCAGTTTAAAATAGACGTTCAAGTGATTATATTATGTCATGCAGGTATGTATGAAATTCAAAATTCTAACTGAAAAAAAAAACGCTGCACAGGAATGACTTTCAATGACTAAAAGGGCATAAAGAGGAAGAAATATGTTATAAGAACGAGTGATCCACTGAAAATGCATCATATACTAGGCCTAGATATTTACTATGTTCCCCTGTTTTCTATCTATTCCAGATCTGCAATCCGGTTTTTGATTCGGATCAAGGGGTTGTAATGTAGACGAAATATATCGAAATGATTAACGTAGAGCTTAGACCAACTAAAAACTGAGATTTACTTTTGAATTCAGTGTATTTTGGTTGCGGTCGGTAGCACTTATGACCAGCTTTTTAAGATTTGTTAAGATTTTATTTTGAGTTAAAATACAAGTTCATGGAAAGTATTGTACTGTACTGTAAAACAGTTTCTATAATCGAATATAAGTAGTTGTGTGGTGTGTTGAAAGCTTCTGTCTCAATGTGTAATCTATATATATAAAGAAGACGGGGTTGTTTTCTAGCTGAGGACTTGCCTTCTTTTCAGTGCGTTGTGCAATAGATTTACCACATTGCAAAGTGCCAATTATTTGCATGACTCTAAATGCGGTCAAATCTACACCAGCCAGACAGCGCTTTACAGGGATTTGATTATATATGCATTATGATATCGATACTTAGATGGTGCCAGTCATTCGATTGAGTCACCTGTGTACTATACCATCTCACCTTCTAGCAGAAATGAGGACAATTGACACTTGAGTTATATTTTATTTACTTAATATCATGTGTGTTGAATTGACAAAGACAAAGAAATAAATCACGCAGCAAACACTTTTCACATACTTTTGAGGATACAGTTATTGAAAGGAACAAAACACTGATTTTCTTTTGTTTTCACCAGCCTCTCCCGGAGTTCAATCCACAACGGGCCTCTACATTCCTACACCGTTACTGCTATGAGAGTGGAGGATGTCGATATGGTGACCAAAGAATTCTTTGATGAAGCTCCTGGCGACAGGACTCAGGTCACTTTTGATCTGATGTGTGCCAATGCCTACATCATTATCATTCAACCCAGAAATATTGCGGGGTATTCCACAAAGAACAGCACTGTGATCATACCAGCAGTTAACCAAGGTCAGTGCAACTGTTTGGCTGAGAAGAAACTGATGTCATTCTTCACAAGATCTAAACTTAACTCTTAACTTGCTGGAAACACTATTATGGTGGGATATGTTTCATCTCCATGCAGTGAATGGAGCAAATAAAGGGTAGAAAAGTAAATATTTTCCTGTGTTGTTTATCAGACTGGATGCTGCGTCTTATGTTCGTTTAAAGAAAAGTTTTTATGGACTGATACAACTATAAGGTTTTTGGATAGAAATATATTACTTCGCATGAGACTCACATGCCTTCATCTAGAGCTATGTCAAATATTATTTGGTTCTCTCATTTTCAGTGCCTCCACAACCAGAGTTCATTACTAGAGCGGGCCAACAGATCCTCCTCGAATGGTCTCACTGAGGTGACTCTGACCTTGACAGCTGTGGGACACAATGTCCGTCCTCTCAACTACACAGTTTTCTGGTGTGTGAAGGGGGGACAAGGGACATGTGCTGTAAGTGATCATTGTCTGCAACATCATTAGCAACATCGTCCATCGTGATTATTCTAATTATTAATATGATATCAATATAATAGTTGTTTATATTATTATATCATCATCATCCATCATCATCATTATTACCTTTGCCATCATCATCATCATTATCATCATCTTCTTCAACCTCATCATCATCATTATCATCACCATCATCATTACCATCACCATCATCCGCATTATCATCATAATGATCTTTTGCATTATTGACTTCATAATCACATTATCTCCTCAACCTCCTCCAATTTTGCATCTCCTCGACCTCCTTCTTATCGTTATCCCCTCCTCGACCTCCTTCTTATCGTCATCGCCTCCTCGACCTCCTTCTTATCGTCATCACCTCCTCGACCTCCTTCTTATCGTAATCACTTCCTCGACCTCCTTATTATCGTCATCACTTCTTTGATATACTTATTATCGTCATCCCTTCCTCGACCTCCTTCTTATCGTCATCATTTCACCCCTTCTCTTCCTTTAAGGGGGTCCTTTCTTGACCAATAGTAATGTTAGAGTCCCAAAACTTCTTATTCCTCACCCCTTCAATGGATGGGTTTAGATCCTTGATTGTGAAAAGGCTTAGTTGTTAAGAGATCTCTGACCTGCGGGTTGTCAATTGATTTCTGTGTCTTCTGGTGTCTTCAGAGGATCTCGATAGCAGTGTGTTGATGAGGTGACGCGTACTATAACTAGTGTACAGAAAAGTACAATCAAAACAAAATTAGAAGTAACCATCATCATCAACATCTATATGTTCCATATCATCTTCACCACTGTCAGATATAAAAAAAAATGCGAATAATCAGTAATTTGTCATCATAGTCGGTTTTCCTAACAAGAGCAGTGGTTACTGAGAAATTCTTATTTCTAACTGTTAAAGTGCTGTTACATTCCTTCCATCCTTAATATTCTTAATGCACCGTTTTGAAAATCAGCTGGACAGGCCATTTACGTGGAACGGTTTTGATAGGACATGTTTCAGTGACGTGTTTAGAGTACATAAGTAAATAGTAATGATTCAAATTTAAGCCTTTGTTTCTCCGATTTTAAGTCGGTATCGCAAAATGCTTTTGCCTTGTTCCAAGTACGGAAACCCCACAGGCCCAAGATAAGATCATATAACTGAAATTATGTTGGTGGCACTTGTTTATCTGTCCATCCGTAAACCAGTGTTGATTTTTGTTCTGTATTCTATATAGGAAGCCAGTCTCAATTGGACTACATTCCCAGCCTCAGCATTGACACTAGATCTGCATCTTCCGTACCCGGAGAGTTTGTTCATGGGCGTCTCTATGGAAACAGATGCTGGACGCAGCGTTGTTACATGGAAACGTTGTATCTACGTCATGTATGCAGGTATGTATTATTTGAATCGCATTATATGGGGTTAAGTGCTGGTTTATGCGTTTCATCATTTTATCAAATGGCATTTCAAATTATACTGGTTGGAAAGTCTCCAGAATATATATCATGTTTGAACCACCAAATTCACAACAACAGAGCGTGCAAGTAATACACAAATAAAATCTACTATTCAAATCACTATAATCTAACTATAATCAGTGAAAACATTGTCATTGGTTGTTTAATGAGTTTTTGTTTTTGGAATAATATTTTAAAAGAGTTTGGTATTTTCATTTTGCTGGCAATACTTTGCTAGTAATAATTCGGTAGTATAAAATGTGTGAACATTTTGTTTGTACTCATAATATAATGGCGAATATCCAAATTGAAATTATTTATTTAAAAGAGACATATGCCCATATTATAATAAAACTTTACTTTCCAAGTTGGCTCTTTTGCAGACTGACCATTCCAATGCGATAAATGCGGATTTTGCTTTATTGTAACCTCGCCTCGGTGTTATTGTCACATCAACATGACGCTGGCATGTGTATGCATTGTCTTGTGTTTTACAGCGTTTAATATATGTCACAATACCCATACGACCTTGTCATTTGTCATATAAATTATGTTGTACACTATATCTTTATATGTGTTTCTACAGAGCCGAGCAGAGAGCCAAAGAATGTTGGTGTGAGAGAGGGTTCGGAGGATTTAACTCTGCTTGTCACTTGGGACAAAATACCGTGTGAGCCTGGGCAGCCCTTCATCCATCAATACCACATCAAGTACTGTAGGATTGGGCAGGCAGGAATATGTGAAGGTATGTTCCACCATACATCCATTCATACCACATTCCAGTACTGTAGGATTGGACAGGCAGGAATATGTGAAGGTAAGTCTCCACCATGCATTTACCAATGACACTTTCAGTACTGTAGGATTGGGCAGGCAGGAATATGTGAAGGTAAGTCTCCACCATACATTTACCAATGACACTTCCAGTACTATAGAATTGGGCAGAAAGGGACATGTGAAGGTAATTAGCCTCCATCATCCATTCATCCCACAATACCACATCCGGTACTGTAGGACTGGACAGACAGATGTATGTGAAGTAAAGGCTCCAACACATTACACCACATCATGTACTGCAGTACTGGGCAGGCAGGGCAATTTGAAGGTAAGCATCTACCCTACATCCATCAATACAACATCCAGTACTGTAGAACTGGGCCGGTGGGTACATGTGAAGGTATGTCTCCTCCATACATTCATCCATACCACATCGAGGATTGTAGAACAGGGCAGGCAGGAACATGTGAAGGTACATCTCCACCCAACATCCATCAAACCTATATCATGTACTGTAGGCCTGGGCAGGCAATGGCATGTGAAGGTATGTTCTACCATAAATTCATCAGTACCACATCGAGGACTGTAGAACTGGGCGGACAGGGACATGTGAAGGTATGCCTCCACCATACATTCGTCAATGCCACATCGACCACTATAGGACTGGGCAGGCAAGGGCATGAGAAGGTAGGTCTGCTCCATACATCCATCAATACCACATTGAGAACTATATAACTGGGCAAGAAGGGACATACGAAGATATGTCTCCATCATTTATCCATCAATACCACATTGAGAACTGTAGAACTGGGCACGCAGGAAAATGTGAAGCTATGTCTCCACCATAAATTCATCAATGCCACACAGAGGACTATAGGACTGGGCAGGCAAGGACATTTGAAGGTTAGTCTCCAAACATACATCCATCAATACCTAGACGTAGAACTGGGCAAGCAGAGTCATGGAAAGGTATGCCCCCTTTCATCCATCAATATCACATCGAGGACTGAAGGACAAGCAGGCAGGGACTATGAAGGTACGTTTCTATCCTACATCCATCATTACTATAAATGTACTGAAGGCCTGGGCAGACAAGGATATGTGAAGGTATGTCTCCACCATACATCCATCAGTACCACATCGAGGACTGTAGAACTGGCCGGGCAGGGGCATGTGAAGGTTTGTTTCCACCATACATCCATCAATACCACATCGAGTACTGTAGACCTGGGCATGCAGGGAGTAAGTCTTCACCTTACATCCATCAATAACACACTAAGTATTGTTTTAATGGACAAGCAGGGATAAGTGAAGGTATGTCTCCACCATACATCTATCAATACCACATCGAGTACTATAGGACTAGGCAGGTAGAAACATGAGAAGGTATGTCTCCACTATTTGAGTTAAACTTGTGTACAACGTATATGCACCATTTCCATGTTGAATATACCTATTTTGCCTGTGGCCAAATTCGTATAGTTGCTATCTTAAACTCCTGTGTCTTGTACGGATCTCATTATGTGGATTCATGTCCATTATGTAAGGAAGCCGTCCATGTGACTTGTTGTGCCCTGGTAATGTTCTATACTGGCCTTGTCCAGGGTCCTATTCCACCAAATATGGCTGTATGTAATAATGTATAGCTAACACAAAACAAAAAATAGAAGGAAAAAGCCGATTGAGGAGTAGTAAAGCAGTTTCATGTTGAAGCTGTTGACCTTTGTTTCACAGTTATGTGAGCATTCCAAGTCATAGATCAGCAGTTTTTTCTCTTGGTCTCGAAAGGTCGAGAGAGTTTGGGTAACTTTGCTGTAAACTGATTTCTTCATAAATATTAATTCTTCTTATGGAGACATTGATTTATTGCTTCATACTTTTCCTTCTTTTAGAATTTAACCAGGCGACAGTTGGATCGGAGAGTTCGAGCGTTGAGCTGAAAAAGTTGAAGGCAAAGCGCACATACCGCATCGCCGTGCAAGGGGTTACAAAGACTGGGCTGGTTGGTCCCTTGTCTCTGTACATCACTGGAGTGGCTGTAGACAAAAGTGAGTTAACTATGGTATGATTTCAGGAATGTAAATAGATATATTTAAGCAACCGACAAATATATTAGCTTCCGTTAGGAATTCTCTCTCTCTCTCTTTCTCTTTGTTTCTCTCTGTCTCTGTCTCTGTCTGTCTCTCTCTCTCTCTCTCTCTTTCTCTGCCTCTCTCCATCTTTCTCTCTGTAACTCATCTCATGACTTTATAACATGTATGTTTCTTATACCACATAAATTATATAAATCTCATTAACTATCTACTTGTTGGAGACCCCATTAGGATAGGAAATGTTTTGGAAAATGTGTTCAGTTGTGTTTCCAGCATATAAAGAGTTGGGTAACGGCCATGCTGTGTTTATGAAAATTTGCTTAGAATACTTCACCACTAGACTTTGATCCCCAAACAGTCAAACCTTCGGTTATGTGGCTGCCCGCTGTGCGTACTGCTTATGCTAAAATATCATAGAGAGTCTCTCTCATCATTGGTTGTTCATCATGAACAACTAATTGTTGTGAATTCGTAACAATTGAACAAAATAAAAAAAGTAGTAATTAGTATTGTTCTTCTTAAGGCTGGCATTTATATATATATATATATATATATATATATATATATATATATATATATATATATATATATATATATATATATATATATATATATATATATATATATACATAACTACATAACATTAGTTTCATCAGCGTTTCAAGATTTATTTCATTTAATGAAAATTTCCCCATATGCTAGTTCAAAATTTCTGCATTTAGGTTTACAACCTGAAGAAATTGCCGGGATTGTTGCCGGGATTGTTGTAGGATGCGCTGTCTTTTCTGCCTTTGTTTGTTTCATAAGGTTAGTATTTGGTGCCTTTGTCTTATTTTAATGAACATATGTTTCAATAAAATTACTAGAGTCATTATATAAAAAAGAACATTTTTGTTCCAATAAAGTAATGTATATTAACAACACATGTCTTCCAATCCCACCCACCCCACCTGAAAAAGCCGGGTGTCACTTATATCGACAATTATTGTGTCGCTGTTATGTTGTGGGTTTTATTCGAACAAAGAAAACAAATTAAAATAACAATAAGCATGAAAAGGTTTAGTGATTGTCTTGTGTAAAGTGCCGCGTCTGTCACAATCCTTCACAGATCCATACATGAGCTATCGGACCAGGATCAAAATTCTCATACAGAGCCCCAGATAAAAGTAGTACGGGTTAACTCCTTTATGTATCCTCCAAACCCATTCATACCTAGAAACTTATCAAAATCGTCTTTGTATGACAATTGCAATGAGAACCGACACCATCTGGTTTAATTTTAAGTACAATTAGATATGTGGCAACATTAATTCTGATTGACTCCTCCAATCTGGAGTGGTGAAAGCTTGATCCGTACATGTATACCAGGCAATCTCAACAGCACAGAAGTCAAACAAAGAACGATGAAAAGATACATGTAGATTAAGAACTTGCTAATATACCTTTTAATGCATATCATACACTTAATTCTTACAGCTGGATTATGAAGAAAAGGGACGAACTACTTGAGGGGGCGCAGGTTGCGGATATATCCCAATTTTCTGGTTCTCCACTAGACGCTAATCACATAGCAAAACAACATAGTGTATGTTCTTCCTCTTTATTGGTTCCTGTTTATGTTTTTAAGTTATTAAAAACATTCTTAAAAGATATTAACTATTATAAAAGTCAAGTAAGTCTAATAAGGTTATTTCGAAAATAAATGCCACCAGCTCAAAATACATTTTAACATGTTAAACAAGCATGTAAATATGTAAGCTGTTTTATAACATTAGTATAATGTACAAGTTAAAAACTTAAAAGATATAGAAGGCGAATTAAAATATGTGCTGTTCATTATCTGTTTTGAACAAACTATAGAAATAATTTATATTTTGACCAGCATTATACCTATTAAATAAAGAGTGTGTCCGAACATTTTAGCTCACCTGAGCACAGAGTGCTCAAGGTGAGCCATTCTGATACCCCTTCGTCCGTCGTCCGCCGTTCGTCGTCAACAATTTAGATTGTGAACACGCTAGAGGACACAGTTTTTATCCATTTTCATCAAACATGGTCAAAATGTTTGTCTGTATGAAATCTTGGATGAGTTCATTATTGAGTCACCTGGGATCAACAACTAGGACAAAAAGAAAAGCTTGTGAACACGCTAGAGGCCATATTTATGGCCCAATTTCCACCAAACTTGGTCAGAATGTTTGTCTGCATAAAATATTGAATGATTTTGTAACAGGCTCATGTCGGTCAAAAAGTAGGTCACTAGGTCAAATCTTATAAAAGACTTGTGAACACAGTAGAGGCCACATTGATATGTCAATCTACACCAAACGTGGTTAGAATGATTGCCAGTATGAAATCTTAGATAGGTTTTTAAGTAGGTCACGTGGATTTAGTAGGTCTCTACCTAGAATTCTAGAAAATGTTATCAGCCCAGTGGCCACACTAATGGACCAGTCTTCACCAAAGATGTTTTTATTAAAAAAAACTCTTGACGTCAAATATGAGCCTACAAAAAAAACCTGTGTAATCAGGTGAGCGATTAAGGGCTATCATGGTCCTCTTGTTATAGTTCTCAAACTAAAAGAATACATTAAATTCACATTCGACGACATTTATATATCTCTTTATTTTCGACAGTATTAAAAAAATGATATTTATGAGGTAATTATTTTCGACAGTATTCAAAAATGATATTCATGAGGTATATTTACATATCTCCAAGTTTCAATATAAGACTTATGGCTAGAACACCTAAATCAAGATAGAGCACGAAGAATATTAAAGGGCAAATCCAGCGTGAAATAACGCTCAGTACTTAATAGAGTTTTAAAATGCTTGTAATTGTAATATATACCAGAATCTGCTAAAGGCTCTGACGAGTTTTAAGTCCAACAGTCATTCAGTGTCGAAACCGATTTATGAATAATATTTCGTGTGTTATCCAAACATAACCAAAACCATACAAGTATGGACGATTTTTAATATGTGTGATCCAGGTGATCTTTCCCGCTTCATCTAATGACCTTAACATAAAATAACATCGTTTGTCGGTATTTGTAAAAAACAACACCAATACTTTTTACAGTTTGTAAAATACGGCACACATAATGGATGACGCCCACATTCATCCAGGACAATTCAATGATAACCCACAAAACATTTTTAAAAATAATATTTAGGCGTATTCGACCTTCTTTGTAATAACTACTCCCTATTATCGGTGCATCGTAGCGAAGAATACATTTAACCATCGCTTCAGATAGCTGAAAAAAGTTTATTTGCATCAAAATCGAAAAAATCTTTTGTGCATGAAGGGATAGGTTTTTTCTAGAGCTGATGAACATGTCCGTGACGGTGTAAATATTACTCATATACTTGTACATGGATGTTGTTTTAACGGGACTTCCACGATTTCATTATTATATCCTCTTAAAATTCCACCATTTCGGAAATAAAAATTATTTCTGTCTTACTTAAATTAACTTCCTTACTAGTTCTTTCACACAACTCTTCAAACATATTTGATTGATGTTGTAATCGCATAACGGTGTCGACGCAATTCGCTGCATCGGCTGCAATTGGTAGCATATAATATCAGAGAAACTATTTATCTATGACTATGCCGGTATTAACATCGTACTCATTAAAGGAGTAGATAGCCCATCTATAATCAATGGAAATATTGTGGGACTACTGTTGTCGCCTTGTCTAGTCCCTACATTCCATAGGAAGTTATATATGCAATACAAGAATTATTCAAATTGCCAACATTCGAATCATTCCTTCATGCGATAATTTTCACGCAAGAGTGTAAGTTTAGATAGATCTGCAATAATATATTTATTTATTATATTACTATATAATAATATATTTAAGAGTGTGCCGTCTACAAGTTGTTTTACATATATTGATCTTGAAGATTTTTACAAAAAACGACGTACAGACAATATAAATGTCCATCCGATTTTTAAAAATATTTTACCCATTGATTGCAAACAAAATACATTGTCTATTGGGGAACAACTACGTCTGAATCCCGCCGGCGACTCATCAAATTATGGTTATTTTATGGTATATATATAAACGCCAGGGGCGTAGCTAGACATGATATGATGTGTACGCACGACAGCTGGGGGTGGTGGAAGGGTCGGAGAAATGCTGCTCCGGAAAAGTGTGTTTCTAGATCGTACATGGTGGCTTCTGGTGAGGTTTCAGTATCAAGAAATTACTAGATTTTAAGTAAAATATAGTATGTGTGGTGAGGACGGAATAATCAGAGAAATTCTGATTAGAAATATAAGAGTATAAAGCTTGTTCTATACAAGGAGCTACAGGAAAGTTATTAAAGACGATTTCTACTATAATAATCCTTTGATAGAATTTTCTTCTTTTTTTTTTAATCCGTAGTAGAAATCAATGGCGAGTTCGAAAATGAAAAGAAAAAGTAAGGTTGTTGGGCGACTTTTTTAGTAAAAATGAAGTTTCCATGGTAATCAATTTAGTGAAATGTTACAAAATGGCCCAATTTATTTGGCTTGAATGATGCGCATACCGAAAACGTCCTTAAATCGATTTGCAATTTTTCATGGTTCAAATATGGATACAGATTTAATTTTTTATGTTTGTTTTTTTTATACTTTGGAGACAATGTGTACGCAGCTGCGTATTCTGCGTACACGCAGCTACGCGCCTGGACGCTCCTTTATAATTTAAGATAAGAAAAGGTTTTATAATAACATCTGATATAGATACACCACAATAGTTATTTGGATTATTTTTAATCCACTATTTATAAAGTGGACATATCGAATACTTTGTTAAGCGACACTTTTATACAATGACTATTATTTCTCAGCATGGTTACGAGAACTGACAAAGCTGCATCAGGGGATATACATCAACTTGGGTAGTTATTGTTGTAACTGAAATAGGAAATAGCAATATTTTTACATTTAATGGTTATAATAGTTGCATTTCTATATATCATGTCTATAGATGGTTTTCGTGTGACGTCACACATTTAAAGCATGCACACGGTCCGCCATATTTGAGGTAAAGCCATTGTTTACTGATGTCTGATTACAACTCGACGATTAAATTAATTATTTTGCGAAAGATGTCGTGTGTAATGGCTACAAAGTGCAATAGGACTATATTTATAAGTGGAGCTATTGTGCGTGAAAAGGACTTGAAGAAGACTAATTTCTGTAATTAAATATTTGTTATCATAAAATGTGTTGTATTTAATTCAGAAATTGTGTGGTTCTAAAAATGTACTGGAACTTGAATTCATTATTATATGAAATTATTATTCATTTAATTTTAGTGCGGTTCTTGGTAAAAAAAAAATAATATCAGGAGATGTATACCGAAATAGCAAATAAAGCCAATTTTGCCTTTAATTGGTCGACGTAAACGAAAGAAAGCCATACCAGGTTGCTGTTTGATGAAAAAGATGTAATGCAACTTATTTTACCTTTTTCATAAACTGATTAGTTTCAATGTAATATTAAACAGGTTTAAGCAATTGGTTTATTATCTGTGGAGTTATGTTTAATTATAAATCATTCTCGAATGAACGCTAGCTGTGAACTTTGTACTCACTTGCAAGTAGTATTTGAACTCTGAAGGAAAGAAGCAACTCCAGGGGAAATAAATCAAAGTTGATCTCCTTGAACACCTCATAGTGACTGATGTCTTGTTACACACATCCTTTTAACTTAATGTAAGTTTGTTAACTTTGCTGAAATGTAGGACAATAATAAAATTAAAAACACTATGTGCTATCATTTATTGACAAATGTCAATGTGAAAGTAAAACCATTTAAATAGTTATCTGTAACAGCTAGTTCAGACTCGTTCTGAGAACAGTTTGTTTCTTACACTTTATTAGAAGTGATAGCTGGCAGTTTGGACAAAACAATTTCCTACATGCAAATAAATGATTGTTGCTTGTAAAGATCCCGCAAAATGCTGTTCATTGGTATAGTAAACTAAGGTTTGCAAAATGCCGGCAAATAGGAGTATTTTCCATGCCGGCGGTATTTACCGGCGGTATCTTCAAGTGGCATGATCATTGGGGTAAATACCAGCACATACTGGCAAATACTGGTCGAATTGAATTAACCACCCTTGATTTTATACAATACTCCCTATTATCAACATTCATATGGGTAGATTCAAGTTTACTTATCAATTGCCTATATATTTATACTTAAGTTGAACATTTTCTTGCAGTTAATGTATCTGGCATTAGTCTTAATGTCTTGGACAACGATAGCAAAGAAATTCAGGACTGGATCCTTTAACTTCATGGTGAATAGTAGCTTAGTAATGATGTGGAGTGAAGTTATAGAAGTGATGATGATAACTGACTGACTGAAACTAGTTTACCAAGGGTCTGCTCGCCCTGTTTAGGTGATGATGACAAGAGAAAATTTTGACTGTTATAAACGGTGCTCAGGAATGAAGACATACAATTGACAGTGTAGCTCATGCCATACAAATTACACTTTACCCAACACCACTTACTTGCACCAATACAAGCTGTCCAGGTTATGTTTGACATTTTACTTTTGCCCATCTTGCCCCTGGCTAGTACAGCCCCTTGTATGAAACTTGTTGTTTTAATAGTCTAGACCACGTGGTTTTGCTTGTTGAGTGTCAATGGCTTTGTGCAGATGGATTAGCATTACTTTCTCACATGTATGTTTAGGTTAAAGAAGATCGTTCTTTAACATTCATTTTACTTTATTTGCTTATATTGATAATCCTATATGAAATTTAATTAAAATATACTTCTCAGACATATTTTCTTTTGACTTCAATGCAGTCCATAACACTTAAAAACGCTTAGCTACAATGAATGCTCTGTTCAAGGGCGAAAGCAGGACGTCTGGCAGGATCTCTCGTTCTTTCCCCTTGGTTTGTAATGACAGCTAGTAGGGAGAAAAAGATTTCTGAACCGGATTAGATATGTTGTGACAATTCACTACACTACAATAATTAATCATTGCCTATAACGGCCAATTAAAAAACGTGCGCTTTCACGGTACTGATGCGCTGATTCGCCTTACCACAAAGATGGCGGACAAACAGGTGCGCGCGCATACCGGGAAAAATCGATAACCATCTATTTCTATATCTTTGCTCTCTATTTTAATATGTATTTCGCTTGCTTGCCTTTAGTTGTCTATTTACATATTTATGCTCTTTTTTATATACATTTATTAATATATTTGTGTACGTGCGTGTGTGCGTGTGTTCAGGATTCCGAACAGAAATGTTGTCTATTATTATAATTAAAGAATTTAAGTAAGAAATATCGAGTATTTGTATAATTAATGCTTATATCTAATTTGTCATGTACAATCTTTACAGATATTATCAGTAGTTAACACTTTGTGAAAATGTTAATTAAATTTACATTAATGCATTAATGTGTGTATGATATATATTAATCTATATTTCTATGATCATGTTCTCTGTTTGACCGATGAAAACTGTCCTGATTTCTATGTTCTCTATGTTTTGGGGTCTATACCCATGTTTTCTAGTACATGTATATCTTTATTTCCGACTCTCTACCCATCATTCACATCATCTATTTATTCAAGCAGTTTTATATAAATGTTCATTACTTGTTTTAGAGCCCTTGTTCTATCGGGCTTAAACGTCAGATCAGCAACGATAGCGGAATGCCCTCATCTCCGACTTCCAACGGGTCGTGTAAGCAGATCAACTCCGTCATCATTGAATGTGACTCTGTAGAACCCCTGCTGCAGCAAGTAAATGAACTGACAAGCACAGTAAACATCCCATATAATAGTACGAAAGTGAGGTCATATGATGACTGCTTGTTTGATACACACTTATGCTCCTCTAGAGTTTCGAGCGAAAAACAGGAGCTATGTGGAAATGACAGCGGATACGTTACAAGAGCAAGAGTGCTTGTCACGCCTGCAGAGAATAGCAAGCTGGCCGATATCAGGATATCTGAAAACACATCGAAATCTTCTGATTCCGGTACTCGGGCAAAGCCATCATTCAGGTCTTATAGTGGCAATTTGTTTGGTAGCGATTCTTTTCTCTCTGGATGGTCAGACGACACACAGCAGTCAGGAAGAGATGCCAACGAAAATTTGACAGCTAAGTATGTCATGACTGCTTTGAAATACAAGCTGACCAGGTCCATTACAAGCATAACAGGTCATGCACCAAACCAGAGCCTCGAGTCGGGAAAGTATCATCAAGCCTCTGAGTTAGGTTCATTTGCAGAACACAGGGACAATGATACCATTTCAGACAAAATCAGAGTCAAAATTCCAAGTATCAGTGAAACTCGCCAAACAGAAGGTGCTTCAAATGAGCTCCAAAAACAAGAAGAAGATTCCGACGAATCCGAACAGATTGTATCAGACAAGAAGAACAGATGTTCCCATGGCAGCCAAAATAGTAGTGAAAGTTTCAAAAGATCAGGTTATGTGAAAGCTGTGCCGGTGGACACTTGTGGGGAGTCACTTAACGGTAACCATGATGAAACCAAACTCTCAACAAACGGTAACCATGATGAAACCAAACTCTCAACAAACGGTAACCATGATGAAACCAAACTCTCAACAAACGGTAACCATGATGAAACCAAACTCTCAACAAACGGTAACCATGATGAAACCAAACTCTCAACAAACGGTAACCATGACGAAACCAAACTCTCAACAAACGGTAACCCTGATGAAACCAAACTCTCAAACAACTGTGAGGTATTAAATCGAATTGAACAGTCCCAAGTCTTTGATAATCAACAAATGTCCGGTGCTATTATCCTACCAATATTGTTAACTGCACAGATAAAAGGTAAGGACATTAAGAACTTAAACACTGGATATATTCCCAGCACAGATGTATTATAAATTATAGCATAAAATAATTTGTGCAATAGGCAACCGTATGATATGGCACCGATTGTCAGATAATAACCACAAAGTTCTTCAAATTCTTCGGGATGTTCCACAGACCATAAAATAACCAACAAAGGCCTTCAAACTCTTGATAATATGGTACAGAGTAAACCCCAAAATATAACTTAAGTTAAAGGTGATTTTCTTGATATTTCTTTTTGCAAAATGATATTATAATTAACATTTTTATCGTTTAACATACACGTTTCGTTAACAAACATGTCTAAATGCCATTGGACATGTTGTACTGTTTATTATTCCTCAAGAAAAGAGAACAAAACATTTTACAGTTTATTATTTTAAAATTTGTATTTGTACATATACTGTTATTTTTATGCCCAATTATAGTGTCATTATTTTTTTAATATTTGTCAGTATAATGTTTATTTCTTACACTTATTGAACCCTCCTGACGAGTTTATGTCCACTTTCTTGGTTTACATGTTTTTCGTCAAGTCATTGGCACGACTGTCATAACGCTAGTCTGAAACATATCTGCCGTATTGACATATCTGCCGTATTGACATATCTGCCGTATTGACATTAAATTTAATTTGATATATACTTATACACGAGTACTTATTTGTTTATGATCCACTTAATATTGATATCCTGATAAAATACGTTTTAAACAGTATATATCACATTGTTCACAATATATTTTATGTAAAGATGTGTATTCATAAATATATTTATATAAAGTTATAAAAGTTATAAACGTTATGCTATCAGATTCAAAGCTGTTATACCAACTGATACACTGTTTTATGTTCATTCGCAAAACTGTGAGCAGAGCACGTTAAATATTTCCTAATGTAATGATATACAAATTTGCTTGCCTTATTTAATTTGCAAGTTATCGTGGTAGAAATTCATCCTCCCCAGAACAAAAATGATTGTTTAAGTAGTTATGGTTATTAAAGCGACGCCCGGCTATTTTGGTGGAGGAAGACCCCAGTCATGTGTCTGGGTAGAACCACCAGTGCACCGCAAGTCAGCTGGAGCATAGGTTACACGACACTAAATGAATTTGTTCTTTACTCTATAGTTAATGTAAAAACTTTGGAAGCAATTTAACAGCGAACCGTTTCTTTGGGAACCACAAAACTATATATGCAGAGAAAGAGCAGTTAAAATAATCTCTGCGAAGAAAAGTTATGTGGTGCAAAGACGTTTGATTATCTGTCACTGAAAACATATCCATAACTTTTGCAGATTGTACCCGCACAATTTTAGTAAAAGTATCAGTTCCGGTCTATACGGATCAGTCCATACTTGAGCATAGGAGTGCAGTTATATTTAATTTCAATAACTCTACAATGTTTTAGCTTTGTTCTACTCCATATTGCATGAGCTTATAATCGTTATAGCAAATACAGTCAAAAAAATAATCTAATTTATAGTATCAAAAATGCTGTTTTATTTCTTTTTATTATTACAATTTCTAAACCTTAAAGGTAAATGCACATGGATTCTCGGTATGCCTTTACATGTTTATGCAACATTTAAAGATACTAGCAAAATTACTTTTAAAAGATCAGGTCCGCCCAAATCTAAAAATAGCATTCCCAGTGCTGTCAGCGTATATGACCGATCGGGACACCTCGGATAATTGTCCCGAGGACGAAATTACCCCAGTAGTATATAATGTCACACAACTTCACACAGCGCTTTATGATTTTTTTAATAAGCACAGCCTTTGAATATATTTTAATTAATGACATGAGATTGTCCTAATTATAGCAAATACAGTCAGAAAACAAAATAATCTACCTTAAAACAGTCAGGAGTACTACTTCCGGTGTACATTTACGCTTATCGCTCCTTCTAACCCTGATAAAATACGGGTTTTAATTCGGTAAACGGCGTTCTATTTTTTATTGATTTTTTTTTTTTTTTGTATGTCTAACTTTTACAAACATTGCAAAAATGAGAGGTTTTGGTTTATTTCTTTTTCTTATATTAAAATTTCTAAAACTTTAACTAAATGTACATGGAGACTCTGCACTTACTTAGGAATGAAGAAAGCAATGCTCTTCGATACAATCTTCGATAGACGGACTGCATGTTATCAAATTGAGCTACTTTTAAGCAACGAAACAGTCCATACCCAGAAAAAAGTTCTGAACGGTCTGTTGAGTATGCATGGTAAAATCTGACTCCAGGTGCATTGTTTATGCGACTTTTAAAGATACGTTAACGAATTTTGTAAGGTCCACGCAAATCTGAAAAATAGCATTTCCAGTGCAGCCAAGCGTGCATGAGACTAATTATTTTTGTAGTATTTCTTTCCTTATTTGAATGACAGACTACCTTTCAGTTGACAGCAACTTTTGTTAAGTTGTATTCATAATGTCAGCTCAGTGTGTAATTACAAACCGCAATAGCACAAACTTAGGTAATAACTTTGCTTCGTTACAACAATAGTTCCATCGGGATTAGGGACATACTATATCGTTTTGTCTTTACTGTTTCCTTCAGTTTGTCTTCATCCATTTCACTTTAAATGTGAGAAGTAGGTTAAAGTTTAGGAAATAATTAGCGTTGTCCTTTATGTACATAATATTACGTTCCATAAAATACTGTCTGAACAATAATGAGTGTAATGTAAGGCCGCTGCACATGAGCAATTTCTTCTTGTACACTTGTTTCATTGTTAATTATAATTATGTCACCCGGCGGTGTTACGATGTTATATTTGGCATTGGGGGATGTAGTAGTGATCACAGTATCCTAACTTTGCACTTTCAATTATCTTTTATTTGCTCAGCAACTCGCTTGGTTTAATGTTCTCATTTCTACACAGTTCTGCACTCTCTCTCTTCTAATCTTCACTTTCTTTCCTTCCATCATTTATTCATTTCTTAAGTTATAACTTTTCCTCCATGTCTTGTCTCATTCCTCCTCTCTGTCCTTTCTGCACCTCTCTCTTCTTCTGCCTCTGATCACCTCTCTCTGCCTAAATCTTACATTTTCATTTTCTAATCAGCCACACCCACTTCTCCCATTCTACCATTTAACACAATTATTAATTAATCTCTCTCATCCATTGGTTCCTACATTCAGTCATTCTTTAATCACACCCTGTTTCATAAGTCTCTCATACTCCAGCTTGACACTCAGCATGGCACTTAGCTCTAATTATCCCTTGTAGGGATTAACTCTGGCTTTGTTACATCAATGTCTTTAAAGGAAGATTTTAGCTGTGACCATATTTACTTGGTCTAGACATTAGAAGGAAGTTGTTAACCTTTGATCTGGATTAGTAATGTAATCTACATAGAACAAGGGCCATGCATCCTGCCAGGTGATAATAATACTGACAATTTATTTCTACATATGTAACCTCTTGGAAAACCTGTTAAATGGTTTTGGGTTTCGCTTTTATTTCGTTTTAAACCATTCAATGGTCTCAGAAATAAGCCAATACTTAATACATTCCTTTTCTCGAGATTGTTTATACTATTATGAAATTCAAAACCATCAAATAAAAACCTTTCAAACATGTCCGATTGCTCCTATATTGCTTTAACATGTTTACCTGTTCCAGTTTTTGCGTCGCCTTTGATGGTGAGCACCAACGACCTTTCTTGGATGTTCATGTTTTGATAATATATTATGCAACATGTTTGTTTTGATAGGTAAATAACAAAAGGTCCTATCAAAATTTCCACAGATATTTAACAGGAAATCGCGGCTGTTAAACATGATTCAGGCAGAGGATTTGGACGAATAAAACATACGATTTTATTGATATAATTGTTTGAGACTTGACTAGTCTATGTTTGTCAAACTCAAATTATTAGTTTAATGTTTTATGCACTTCATGCATTCCGTGTTTTAGGGCACAGTCATTGCATATTCCATAGAAGAACACCCATTCATATGTATATTTAAAATATAGAAGTACACACGTTGATATATTTACAGTAACAAAAGGTGATGCATTGTTTTCACTTCGCTGTGATTAAATATACCTGTACATTCCTATATAGTGATTGTCATACTTCAGAACATATGTTTCGGCTCTTTTCAATGTATCTGTTTTGTCAATATATATACAGTCAACTCTCGTTATCTCAAATTTCAAGGGACCGTAGAAAATAGTTTGAGATATCCGAAGTTTGAGTTATCCGAATTTAAGGATAGTTTGTATAAATCTTAAAAATCTTACCTGCTACACGATGACTGGTAATGACTGAAATTCCTTGTTATATCTGCCACTGTAAACTAAGTTTCTTCAAGTTTGTGTGGTTTTGCATGTTTAAAGTGTTATTAGATTTTTTACAATGTAATTTAATATTCTTCTTTTGATTGTAGGTTGCTCGACACTTTCTCGTGTCTGGTCTGTTGCCATAACCAATCTTATTTTTTATTCAATAATCAGTACGTGTATTGTGGGTAGGTAGTGGAAGAATGATAAAATCACTAACGCGACCTCTCATTTTATTTAAAGTTGAGAATGCCGTGTCAACAAGTTCTCAAAAACTCTTACAACAACAAGTACAAACTGAAACACTTTAATCAGCGTTAATTGATTAACGAAATTGTTGTTCATTAAATCAGCTAATTAAATAATAATCGATTAATCTCTTCTCTAAATTACGTGACATCCTGATTGCCGATAATTGGCGATAAAACTCGCGCCCAAATCTTCGCGAGTTTCACGGTAGGTGTGAAAATCACTATTGTTGCCGTTTTGCATCTTATAGCAAATTTGAAGTTTGAGATAGACCAACTGATTTCAACAGTTTTATACGTGTGGGGACAAAGAATTTAGTTTGATATATCCGATAATTTGACACATCCGAATTTGAGTTAAGCGGAGTCGAACTATATAGAAACTATAGGGAAAAAAACGAGACCGTAGAAAACAGTTTGACATAACCGGAAATTTGAGATAACCGATTTTGAGATAACGAGAGTTGACTGTATATATATATATATATATATATATATATATATATATATATATATATATATATATATATATATATATATATATATATATATATATATATATATTACACACAGAGGCTTTTGGTATAACGTTCTCAATTTAGTACATTACATCAAGTGTATCGATCTGACCTAGTTTTCCTACAAAACAGAAAGCTACGACGGTAAAAGGATGAAGGTAAATAATACAGAAAAGATGCATGGCGAAAACAAATAAGAATACGTGTAAATACATACTGTGAAACAGAAAGAAGGTAGTGTAACACAAGTGATGTGCGGCGCTTTTATGTATTAAAATTTCGGTGTATTAGTATTTATGTTTGGTGAATATCAGAAATATTTTTGTTTAGGTTAAAACGTAGTAATATTCTCACCAATCACTTAAAATTGTTTATTTTCCCTTTGTTTATGTATGAATTGTATAAATTACATTTTACGACGATGTACTATGTACATGTCTAAATAAAATTATTCTGTTATGCTGTTTTTATTCGAACCTTTTCCAATGCGTCCAAGGACAATTCGCCACTGATTACTCTGGTTTTGGCCATTGTTTGTTATTTTTATTATAATTAACAACTTTTTGACGTTGTATGAATAAGAAATGTGTAATCAGTGATTTTATGTCTTGTTGTATTGTTACAAACAGATTTGTTGGATTGTAGGCCACATTTATAGTTAGGAGCCCCTTGTTACTCTATTCCCTAATGGAAGCTGCACATTTCCCTTGTTAATAAAGACAATTCATATCTGTTTAGGGTATTTTTATAAATAATAACGATTTCCCGTTAGTCTTGTTTAGTTACAATCGTAATGCTAAATATATATAGTAAACATTTATTTTTATTTTTTCTACATATGGTACATGTTCTTTTTTACTACATTTGACGTGCTTTACAGACGTATTTATCATTGGCGTCACCCTGGAGAGTGATTGGCGCCGCTCTTGAGAGCGGTGCCTCTTATGGAATGCATTTTTATGTGGACGATAGTGTAGCAGTAACACAATGTCGGAGGTGTTCCCTAAGGCACTTTTCAGTGTAGCAGTATTTTCTAGTGTAGCAGGCACTAACAGGAAATCGCAGCTGTTCTTTGCGAAATTTTGCAGAACAAACAAAAAAAAAAGCAAGTATATCAAATTTAGCAGAGTAGCTTGCGACCATAAAAACGTGAAGCGTACAGAAGACGGTAACAGACATGAACAGTAAATTGCGAAAGACACCAAGTATGACGAGATTCCCAGTGCAGCGTGAAATAACAATAAGATGTATCTGTCAACAATGAAAAAGTAAAGAAGCAGATTGGTACCAAGCCTTTATCGTATCAAAGTACAGCAACAGAAAGCTGGTTTGTTCGTGGCATTACCCAAAGTCGACAATATAACACAATACGTCTTTGGAGATTTCGCTAGTTTAAAGGAAATAAATTAAAACTCGCGAAATATTATAAATGTCCATCATTTTGTTGCATCTGTCCTCCTGTCTACAGTTGATAATCTTTGCAGTTGTTTAATATGCTACTAATGTAACTGATTCATACAACATACTCAGCAACATACCAATATTTTATCCACTATATCTTGGTTTTAACAAAGTTTTGCTGTTATATTGCATATCAATTAAATCAAACTAAATATGGAAGACGCTTTTGCTAATAACATATTGGATCATAACCACGCACGCGAACACACCTTAAAACTTTGTCTCTGCCTCTATTTTATAGTTTTAAGCTATTTATGTATATTATTAACACTTATTTACTCCCACCGCGTGGCTTCGGGGCGAAGAAATTTATGTAGGAAGGTAATTCAGCTGCCCCGGTGTTCTACCCAGACATTTGTCTGGGGTCTCGGGTCTGTGGTCTTCCTCCACAAAAACAGCTGGACGTCGCTATAATTATCGTAATTGGTCGCTGCGACGAATGTCAAAAAAAGAAAAGAAAACAGAACACTTATTTATGCTTTAAAAACCTGAACGTCAAATATAAAGTGCATTTTTTTTATCTTAACATTACGTTTTGTTATTTGTTTATCGTTTTGTTTATCATTTGTTTGTTTGTTTATTGGGTTTATCGTCCCACCAACAGTATTTCAGTTATCTGGAGACGATGTCCACTTGAAGCAGATATAGTGCTGCCTTCACTGTGTATAGCATGCCGTGAACACCTGGCATGATACCACACCCAGTCACATTATCCTGACACCGGGCCAACCAGTCGTGGAACTACCCTTATATTTGCTTGAGCGTTAGCAAGGGAGCTATACAACTACCATTTTTAACGACTTTGGTATGTCGCGGCCCGGGATCAAACCCGGGGCCTCCCGTACCTGGAGCCGACGCTCTACCGACTGCGCTACCAGGTCCGGTTCTATCATTTGTGGTAAGAAGCAGGCTTGACTTTTACTAATTATAGGAAAGAGCAATAATTGACTCAAGACATACTATAGCCGAAAAGTAACCAGGATAAATATGTTTTTCATTCATACTGGAGGTGATGCATTGTTAAATGGAGATGTTACAATTACGTAATCAGTAGTGTAAGCGAACTAAAACAGATTTATGACGGGGAAATGGTATACTACTGTAAATCACTTGCACACATCTTTAAGTTTAACGGCTATTCAAATCTTTTAACAAGCTCGACGGTTACCAAAGATTCTTCGCATCAATGTTTTCTTGGTTTATTTTAGTTTTCATAAATACCACAACAGGCATGAACCTCTACAACCAAGACCTCGTTTTCTATATCACGGCAAGAATACTGACATTTGCTGTGAATCCCTTGAACGGGTAAATGAGAGAGTACCGAACGATAATTGCGTATAATGATAGAGTGAAGAATAAAATTAATGGAAATTAACCAAATCTGACGAAGAACTATAAAATACATAGAGTTGCTCAAAGATTTACAATTTACTTAGAAAAGTTTTTTCAAACAAAACATTTACGGTTCTGTATTAACGCAGAATTCGAGAAAAATAAATAAGCTCGAAAATTATTTTATATTGGCATATCGATATGTGTGGATGGGATTTGGGGTAAAAATTCGAACATGTTAATCTATGTTTCAATATGTTGTTACTTGCGCCTGATTCCTACTTTCATTTAAAAAAAAATAATTACGATGAAAATTAATGTTATTATCTTGATTTGGTGGTGGTGGTGGTCGTCGTCGTCGTCTTGGTGGTGTTTTTATTTATGCCAACATCGTATGTTAAATGTTTAAAGCATTTATTGCACCAACGCTGTTACAATCAATAAAAATGAAACTAAAATGAGAAGAAAAATATCTTTCTTTGAGCTACAATTGAGCCCTTTCAATCCTTAGGTCGTAACTCTTTCGCAGTCAGAGGAAATAATAAAAACATGTCGACATGAAAAACCTCTCATTCGAGATACCTTAAAAATATTCTTTAAGAAAGAAAATATATAAAATAAATTCCGGTAAAATAACGTTTTTTCTTATGACTCAACAATAGTAAATGATCATATGTTTCCTGTTTGTATCAATTATTTTTCATGCCAGTTTTAAACCATGCGATGGCCATATCAGCCGTGGAATTCCATCCACTTCTAGGAAAATTCATGACTAACGCGTAGCAATCGGAACTCCTCGGGTAATTTCGTCTTCGGGACAATCATCTGAGGTGTTCCGATTGCGGCGCATAGATTCGCAGTGACTTTAAGCGTTAAAATGGCTCCTGGCTTCGTATTATTGTAACTTAAATTATAATTAGGACGATGTTATTAGAGCACGATCATAATTATAAGGACAGCATATTTTTATTTTTAGCGGTGACTGGCATTATTATGTTGCAGTTGATACTCTTTAATCGAATTAAGAGAACTGAATGCAATTTTAAGATACTCAGTCATCAATCTAAACATAAAAAGAAAGAAGATATTATAATGAAAATAATGAAACAGAAATTTTAACATAAGAATACTTTTATTTTATTAAAAATTACAATTTTAATAGTAACAGTTAAATATGTAAAAATAAAGACTTGCTTTTTAAGTACCATTACATCGATTGACATTAAAATGCCATCGACATCCAATTTTAACCATAACTCCCTCCAATAGGTAACTCAACTGCATGACAGGCCATCCCACAGTTAGGCAACTTAATGGATCTAATTCAGATATTCTTTATTTGTTATGTATTATATATTGCAATTTACCTTAGGTATACGTTTTTCAACAAAGAATTATCAATCGATTATGTACCATTATCGGCACGACTTAAAATGCACAATAATTGAAAGGTCCTCTTTACGTAACTGTTGTTTTTGCAGGTTTTTATTTGACACGTATTTTGCTTTGTACACAGCTCAGCTTGTAAAAAAAATACAAGATACGCGTCTGCTGTGGAGATAAAATCCTGGCCCAGTGTATGTGTTCACACGATCTCACTACAACCTCTAAACTAAACTAGGTCTACGTGCTGCTCTGTAGTAATGCTGTGTAAACAACGTGCGTGACTTGCATGTAGCTCATCACTGGCATCACTGGCATTTTCTGCAAGTTGCAAATATTGTTTATATGGGCCTTAGCTCAGCAGCCGTTCTTTAAACCGGGATATTGAAAGTGCGAAGGCATTAATTTGTACAATATTTGCTAGTTTATCGTACTATATGCAGTAGGATTTGGTGTGCAGGTTGTGATAACGGATTTCTGGTAATATGTCACCCATTTCCGTTTTTTGCATATCTCATTCTGAACATTGGTGCTATATCGTCTTCTGGTAGAATAGAATATATAGAATAGAAAAAAGATGTCAGAAATAATATTAGATACCCAGCTTGTAGACTTCAGTGGGGCGGACATTACGAGGCACGATGTTCCCGATATGGAACTGAAGGAATTGGGGGTTAAGATAGTAGAGAAATTTGTTTCGAATGGCTATTGCTACATCAAAAATCACGGCTTGGACGAAAATCTAATTGAACAGCTACTGGAAACGTTTCATCGGTTCTTTGAACTACCAGAAGACCTTAAGTGCAAGCACGTCTTGCAGAAGGGGCACTACTCTGGATGGCTTAAAATGGGGGATGAGACCGTCCACCCAGGATTGCCTTTTGATCTGAAGGAAAGCTACAACTATGCCCCCGCATACGACACGGACATTTGGCCGCCTGTCGAGGGTCTGGAATCCACGGCCAAGTCAGTTTTCGCCCAGTGCACAAACTTGGCTTTTCGTCTCTGTGACGCGATCTCATTGGGGTTAGACCAAGACAGGAACTTCTTCCGA
Organism: Sinonovacula constricta; assembly: GCA_007844125.1. Lineage (NCBI taxonomy): Eukaryota > Metazoa > Mollusca > Bivalvia > Cardiida > Solecurtidae > Sinonovacula > Sinonovacula constricta. The sequence goes on from CM017572.1 coordinate 4,539,521, forward strand.
AACCGGCATTCGATCGGACAGAAGACCTGCTTGACCAGCATGCGGGCATCCTTCTATCCTCCTATTGACCCTAGACATGCTGTCCAGCCGGGACAGATGCGGTTTGGGGAGCACTCCGACTACGGCTTTATGTCGTTCTTTTTTCTCAACAAAGCTGATGGCTTTGAAGTCAAAACAGTTAAAAATGGCTTCGTTGCTGCCCGTTATGTCCCAGGTGCGATTTTGCTGACTGCCAGCGATTTGCTGCAGCGATGGACGTCTGACCGTATTGTGGCCACGCTCCATCGAGTTGTGGTGCCTGCGAGTGAGGAGAAAAGGCGCCGCAGTCAGTCGTCGCTCGTCTTTTATGTGCAGCCAGACAATGACTGCCTTGTGGAATGTCTGGACGGCTCCAACAAATATCCGCCCATTACGAGCTACGACCACTGCGCTAAGAAGTTGAACGTCACAATCTAAAAGCCGCTTAAACTGTGTAGAGACGTGAGTTTAGTTGTTTCGCAATGCGTTGAATCTGTCACCGGCATGTTTACCAATTGGCGATATAATTTTAAATGGTTTCGTTGTTCTTAAGTGCGGCTTCCATATTCTTAAGTTCTCTTGATTGCCTTTTTGCACCAGACCATTTTAAGCTGCTTAATCTTTTAATTTTGACATTTGGGTTGCAACATCATCTTGACATAGAAGTGAATACCTTTGTACTTTTATTTTAAACATTCAAATTGGTTGGCCATTATTTAACGTTGGGATTCACATTAAATATATAACAAAAATCCTTATCTTTTTTTTACTTCTCACTATCTTAATATTTTGATTTGAGTTTGTATGTGTTTTTATATATCATCATTTATGTGAAATTTGTCATGTTTGTGGTGTATGTCGTACTGTCTAAACAGCCGTACTTTGTCTTTGCATGGTTTGCACCATCTTAATATGTTGGGATTTTTCATCATTTTTCTGACATCATTAAAATAAAACATTCTCCATACGTCTCCATACGTCTCTAATTTGCATCATACATCAATGTTTCGCATGTCGTCATTTATGAAAAGTGTAATAAACGGTAATATATGTTAAATTGCATCATGAATGCAGAAGTAAATATACTACAGTCCATTATTGTATTTGACCTTTCCTCAGACGCGATATAGACACACATACCATAGCGATGGGCCATTGCTGTAACTAGATTAGAAAATTTCCAAAATAGCGTCCCTTACATTCAAACGTATACACATTATGTGCCGTTTGCGATTTTTAACTGTATAAACGTAAACAATTAAATTGACTTATGCGTGTATTAATTAAGCAAGAAAATAATAAATAGATATGTTATGAAAATCCTTTCTTTTTCCCGGGAGTGGTTCCCATTGCGATTAACACATTTTTTTTTAATTTTGTTTGTACAGTGTTAAAACAGATTACCTACAAAGTGGGGGCAAGCGGTTTCTTATGGCGCTCTGTGAGCCAAAGTGTCCATACCCTGTGCGGTTATAACAGTGAGATTCCTTAGCTAGGGCCGGTCAAACCAAGTAGCCCATACTAGTTAGAAAAAAACGCTAGGCTCATTAATATTGATAATGTCTGATTGGTAGTTTTAGAAAGCCTTGCCTCTTTGGCGTTGTTTTATTTTTAAGGAGTTAATCTTTAGTTCTATAGACTGACCGGGATGATAATGACTTTTATTTGTTTATAATAAGGACTGATTTCCAATCAAACTGCCCGAATGAGGAGGTTTTAGTGAGATGGTTTGATATTACCATAAATACTATTCGTGATTTTAGATTGTTGATTGGGATGCAGCATTTGTTTCCTATGTAACGACTGAAGGCCGCCACTCTCTAGGTAGTTCTCTGTATCCCTCCCGGATAAGAACATGATCAACGAGAGAGCGTATTTACAAACATGGGATACATAGGATAGTTATTGCCAGCCATTTAGATATTGACAGATAGGAAAAGTCGATAATACGTGTATCAGTTGTCTTATAAACAATTGGCCTTGAAAATGTGTATTAAAATCGTTCAGTACGTATAATTATCTGACCGTTATTAGCGTAGTAATTGCACACATCTTAAAGCAGTCCAAGGTCTGTCTGCGAAGCATTCATGGCCATCATGCCGCTCTTGTTTATACCTATCGCCATTTGTTAAGTCTGCTTTCCTGGAGCATTTTGCTGCAAACTCACAATATATACATCTTATGGTGAAATAAAAGTAGAACAAAAGTCTACGAATTAACATTTTACGTTTTCAATAATCATTCATTTTTTAAATATAATAAGTCAAATATTTGTTTCTGCATTTACTCGATAAATTTGAACCTGAACATAAGATGTGGTAATGTCTGATATGAGTTCGGGGAGCATAAAACATAAAACCTAGAAATGGACGCGTAGTTTCTTTTTTCTTTGTTGTTGTTTTTGTTTTTGTTTAGGAGGTAAAGTAAAGAAACCAAGAATTAGGAAATAAATAACTTTTCTTTTTTAATAAAATTGAATATAATATAATAACCAGTATAATGTACCTGTTATTATATACAATAAATAGAACATGTTAAATGCAACATACCATAGTTGTTCATTTTAAACATGTATTATATTATACATTGTTATATGCTGATAGATATAGGACTCAAGTTTGTTTTGTACCAAACAAAACGGTCATTACTAGCATGTTTTCAAATACTCTATTTGCATATAATACCTAACAGATCCGTTAGTAGGACCACCTTCATTGTGTTCTAGAGGCAGAATTCCTTTTTAAGATTATCCTTTGCCAAGTTTGCCAAGTTGGAGGAAAGTCCTGCAGGTAGAGTTTTACAGTTTAACAACTAAATCAGAGAAACAATTCAGAGAACACATTCACTTTTTTTTCTTTTTCTTTCCACCTTTTTTCTTTCCACCCTTTTTCTTTCCTCCTTTCTTTCCCTTTTTTCCTCCTTTCTTTCCTTTCTTCTTCCCTTTCTTTGGGGCAGCACCATCTGGTAGTGAATACTCAGGGATGTCTGGTACATCAAGGATCTCCTCCAGTTCTGGCATCTCCCCTTTCAATGCATCCGTGAAAATGAACCAAAGTTCTGACTCATGGGGGATAAAGTCCAATGGCTTGAGACCAGAAGATGTACAAGGCTCTAATGATGCTTTATTTAATATCAGATGTTTGATAATTTCGTTGTGTTTTCCTGGAAAAAATGTTATAAATGTTACAAAAGGATATTAGTATTTATATAATCAATTCAATTTAAGTGATGGATTTAATTAATTCTTCCAAAAAAAACAACAACTTTCAATTGATTGTGAACATGATACACAACATAAATTTTCTTGAGAGTAGACTAATGATTTTCAATTGTTAATAGACAATTTATATATTTTGATAGTTTAAGATGTTATAATGGCCACTTTTAATGCATCATAATAAATGACAAAAAAATTAGGAGCGTCAGCTTTTGTATCGGGAGGTCGCAGGTTCAAACCCTGGCCGGGTCAAACCAAACACTTTAAAGTTGGTAGTAGTGGCTTCCCTCCTAACGCTTGGGGCTAAAGGGACAGCATTACACTTGACTCATCTGTGTAAGTATTATGGACCGGCCGGTTTCACTCCCTGGGCACCTCATAAGTGCCCCTGTGTTATAATGATCTAGAAATGTTGCTGCACAGTATCGACAAAAATGACAGCAAATCCCATCCTATCCCATAAAAACTATGTAAAAGGGTTGATCCACAAGTTCCAAAACAGAGCTACAGCAATCCCATTGAGACAAAAAAATATAAAAGAATACATTACAGATTGCAATACAAGAAATAAGGCAATAAATGTTCTTTAAAAAAAGGTAATGTGAATTTAGTTGAAAAATGTAGTGAGTACTATAGAGCTATGTAGTAGTAGTAATGAGTAGTTGAAGTAGCAGTAAGAAAAGAAAAAGAATTCTGCAATGGGCTGAGTAGTAATAATAATAATAGTTAATCATTGTATTCATCCCTTAGCATGCTTATCACATATTTACAAGGTTCATGCATATGCATAATGTAGATCCAGATCCCCTGCTGGGAGCTGTCTGATCAGAATCAATACTTAAAGCTGCCTGCTGATTCTCCAACAATGAGACTTTTGACCTGGTCATAAATTTTCTTGCCAATAATTAAGAATTGTGTATTGATTTTTTAACAAATGTAGCAGGTTCAGAATGAAAGCCTGCCTGCACCACCCATTCCCTACAATGTGATGTGACCTTGACCTTGGTACCACTTACACAAAAACTAGTAAGAGCCATCTACTCATCATGACCTATGTCCCCTCCAAGGTTGAGGATTGATGTATACATTCTCTAAATATCAAGTGGGAATTAAAACATGTGCAAAGTCATACCTGCAAAAAAATATGGCCCCCTTTCTTTAAAGGAGGATAATAAGAACTACAACTGATTCTAAAAGGCACCAATTTTTATTGGACTGTCCTTATTGTCCAGTTTAAAGTCACAACATTAGTATTCCACCTCACCTTTAGCAGCCACATGTATTGGAGTCACATTGCCAGACTGTTTTACATTTGGGTCAGCCCCTGCTTCAAGTAACATTCGTACAACCTCAGTGTGGCCTCCTGTGGAATAGGATGTATGGTTAACAATGATAAAAATTTCCAGCTAATTTTGTAAATTTTACCTATTACAATCTGACTAAAATGGTGGCACCTTAAGCATTGGTGCTATGAGTTGTACCACTTACATTCAAGACTCAGTGTGCAGCAGTTTTACTTATAGATCATTCACAGTGCCTCCATAGCTTGGTTGGCAGAGCAACCTGTTAGTATTGGGATGTAGTTGGGTATTAGGGACAGAAAGTGTAAGCGGTATGGTTAACTTACTCAAAAGAGCATTCTTAGAAGAAAGTCCGAGGCTCAAGCCACAGACTGGCTGCACAATTGTCAATATTACAGGGAGGTTTGTGGTTCAATCCCATGGAGGCTTACCTTTTCTTCTCTGGTTAACTGTTGCCATGGCAGTTTCCTGTTAGATATGCAATGGTGCTGTAGTGTAAAGCCAAGGATTTCACTTAGTTAGAAGAGAAGAGTGTAATATTTTCACTGGTAGTTCATTCACAGAGTATAAGTAGCTTAGTTGGTAGAGCAACCTAGTAGAATTGGAGAGGTGGGTGGTTCAAATCCCGGTGGACCCTTTCAGTGGTTCAAATCCCGAGGGAGCCTAACTAACACTTCCGTTACATTTGCATGCCACAGCTTGTAATTATTCCTAAGGCTTTCAATACCTAGGACCAAAGCAATACCTACTGGCAATTAATGATTGGTCCAGTCACTTTCCAGCCAGATAATGATGGTGATTAGGATTAATATGGTGCAATTTAAACTATAATAATGGTAATGAGTTGTATGTTGTTTATATTAAAAATTTAAATACGGAGGAGGAATTAATTATGAATAATCTTATTTTGAATTACTGTAGGGTAAAAAAAAACACAGTATAATCCTGCACTAAAAGATAATCCATCAATAATGACATTAATATTTTGGTTCTGTTATTGAGTATTAAAAAAAAAAAAAAATCCAGGCCAAATTCAAAACAGTATGATTTCGTTTTTTCCGCGACCATTACCTTCACATGCTTTAGAAATAGCGCTTACTCCAAACTCATCTTTAACATTCGGTGACACGTGTAGACGTAGAGCTTTATTGACGGTGGAGATATCCCCTCGTTGACACGCTTGTAACAATCGGTTTTCTACGTCTTTTCCTATGAAAACTTTGGAAAGATAGCAGGTAGACATACTTCTTTCCTAAAAATTGTGTATTTTATTTAAGGTTTAGTAAGAAAGCCATTGACATGCAATAAATCTTTGACAGCTGGTTGTCAGGTGATTGTTTACAAATTAGTGTGTGTTTTTATCTCTTATAGAAGAGCAAGTAAGGGGAGCAACTTCTGCACTCACTGTAACGTTCGCAACTGCTTAGATCTGGTCTCTTTTCTCAAACTCTTGCTTTTTAACAAAAAAAAAATAGAACAGTACATAGCAAACAAATTAGGAAACTACTGAATTTGTTGTGTTTTCTTTTAGGAATATATCATACAGAAGGCAACAGGACGACTCACCGCCCTTACCAACTCACCGCCATTCAAGGTTGGTCGACTCATCGCCGATTAAAAAAAAAAACGCTGGTCGACTCATCGCCTGTATACTTTTTCTGTGATGAATTGATAGTTTTGAACTGTCTGTAGATTTTATCATTATTTTCTTCCGATTTTAAAATTATAACTCATGTATCATGGGACGGTACAAGTGGTAGCTAATAGTTACGTAGCACTTTTTGGATGGGTCTAAAACGCTTACGCGCTACACTGACAATATGAAAACCGTAATAAAACGCTGACAATAAAGAACATATAGGGAAAAAGCTGACGCGGGTCTATGATCGATAGGTGTGATAGTTTTGAACTGTCTGTAGATTTTATCATTAATTTTTTTTTCAGATTTAAAAATCATAACTCATGTATAAAATACATGGACTTACTAGGGTTTAGGATAATTATTGCCGGATAGCTAGTAAATTGTGTGCCTGCCTTTAGCAATAAGAAACACGATTGAAACTGTCTGTAGACACTGGTCACATATTATGGCCAAGTGGTTGTCACTCGCATGTCACAAACTGAGCAAGGAGTGAAGCGAGGCATGTTGCATGTATTGTGTAAGATAAGCAAATGATACAAGGTCAAATTTTCCAGCCATTTTATGCTACCCAGTTAACCCAATTAACAATTTTTCAAATTCAAAATTCAAACAGTTTATTGACATAAGCCACATTTTGGCCATCGCCAAGTAAACATGGATACATTACAAAAGATGCATTACAAAAGATAAAACACTAGCAGCGTCCCAGCTCAATACAAAAACAATCATCATGTTAGTATTTAATTAGTCTTGATTAGTATTTATGTACTTTCACAGGGCGGTAGTTGCTTTGATCCGATTGTAATCAACTTTTCATTAACTAATTAAAGTTATAACATTGAAAACAATACAATCGCTTACATATAATTATCAAAAGATTAGTATCATCATGTTAGTATTTAATTAGTCTTGGGGTATTTTCACAGGGCGGTAGTTGCTTTGATCCGATTGTAATCAACTTTTAATGAACTAATTATATTGGTAACAATTCGCATTTATAATAGAAGCATAATTAAATCTTGAACCTGGCGGCCAATATCACCTGTCAAGCTGTGAATGGATTACCAAGGACGATAGGCTTCCCTAATAGGTTGGTTTGACGTTGTTAATTGGATACACTGTTTGTGATTTGTTTGACACGCAGGTAAAGTGTGAAAAGGTCCAATTAAAGGTATTCAACATTGTTTCATGACTATGAAGAAGAACACATGTATGCATGTACGTGTATGTGATTATTTAGAACAAATAAATGAAGTATTGACTGAAATATTTCGATTTAAGTATTGGAAAAGAGATAAGATCAGATAAGATAAGAAAGCATTATTTTCATATCAGTAGTGGTTTCTATCGACGTACCTTTATTCAGATTCAGATGCATACATATGACTTGACAATGCGACATAAGATAATACATATGGATGAAAACACACAAAAAAACATGCGTTTACATTTAAGCATATAAAAAGCAGTGGCAAAATAAAACTAACAGACATTAAAAGTGTTTATGAATAAAATGAGGCCGTTTTAACTTGAGGCCGTTTTGACCTGAGGCCGTTTTAACCATCACCCGTTGGCGGTGAGTTAAAAAAAATAGGCGATGAGTCGACCAACCTTGAATGGCGGTGAGTTGGTAAGGGCGGTGAGTCGTCTAGTAATCATACAGAATGCATGGCTATTTCATTAATAGCAAGCGGGAGAAATTATGAATACGCAGTTGTCTCCCTTGAGACTGTATTAAATCATCCACCATCAACTTGATCTCGCGTTATAATTACCATCATTTATGAACAACATCAGGCAGTTGTTGTTGGTTGTAGTTATCATGTTCATTATGTCCATCTATTTTCATCACCTTTGTCATGATTATTGTCCTCATCCTCCGTCAAATTTCCTTAATTCAGATTTTAAGTGCCATTATCATAACCACTGTCGTCATTAGTTCCTCAACAACACCAAAACTGAAATTTGAGAAAATTATCCATTCAAGCAGAACTAAGATCTTAGACTCCATAGTCTCTCACCGTGTGTTCAAGTGTCAGTCGGGACGTAAACCCCTTCCAGCTGATCTGCAGTGTGCCTGTGGTTCTACAAAGATATTCGTTTTCATGTCTTCCTGCTCTAATAAAAGCTGCATGTTGTTATAATGACCCGAATTCTTGCACTGCAATGTATCTTAATAATAAAATCAGAGGCAGCCATGCAGTATGTAGTCCTGAGTGTTGGTTCGAAGTTCCAATCCTGTTTGGACTGACCTGCTGTGACCTGGTCAATCTATTCAGTCATTTTCTGATGTCTTCCTTTACCATTTAAAAACAGCTGGATATTGCAAATGAACATCATTTAGACAGTGATATGTCTTTCACGAGAAAATTATCAATACAAAAAATAATTTCCATGACCAGCACCGAATTTCACCTTTTTGATGGAGGGGTAGGGGGACGTTTTTGTAAAACAAAAGCAAACGCTTATTCTGTTAAAAGATTTAATATGAAAGTGGATAACGTTAAACCAAACACAGATTTTTTTAGAAAATCTAATGACATGTTTAGATCAAGTTTTAAAAACTAAAACCAGTTATTCTATGATGCTAAGTTAGCTATGACATCTAAAACAATGCAGAATCATCACAATTCACAAAACTGAAAAGAAAATGTAACAAATATTGGCAGCTATGTATACAGTAAAATATACTCATTTAATATCATTTGGTTGCAATAAATGAAGGGACAAAAACAGTCAAGATAGAGGTGGCCAATGAACAATTGTAGGATTGATATATGAACACAATGCCCATCTGTCTGCCTGCATGTCTGTGGGCTTGTACGTTTTTATCAACAACTGTTGACCAAGTTTGAAGACTTTTCATCTGAACATAAATAGCAGGGAATGCATACAAAGTATGTACGATTCAATTAAAAATGTGTGCTGCATTTTGTGGCCAACGAAAACTTTCAGACATCAACAAAGTTCCATGGAAGCATATCAAGAGCTGTGTTAAACGTGATGTAAGCAAATGACAAGATGGTCACAGCTTCATAGCAATCAGTCCTTAAGTCAAGATACAATCTCAAGCATCTTATTGGTCAGAATTGATAAAAAAATCGAAACTGGCCAATCAGATGCTTTTATTACTTGTTTTGACTCAAGCACACATTTGTATATCCTCAGGTCTAACTGATATTTCTTTATAAACCTAGTCTGAGCAAATGAGATTAACAGATTACCATTGTGCTGATATACTGGTATGTCTTGGATTGAGCTTTGGGCCCATACAGAGAAAACGATCCATATTTTGTACTGCTGTATTCTTTTTACCAGGATCTTACGTTAAATTTAAAATTGGATCTAAAATATGACCAATCAGATGCTTTAGACTATTCCCTGACCCCTCAAGCTCAATGTTTTACAGTGGTCAGCCCAGATGACTTATCCTTACGTTGTTTTTTAATTCTTGTTTGGGTCAGCATGAATTGTGTTGAGAACATGTGAAAAAACAGGTCAGCCATCTTATGTTGAATCTGCTCTTTTTGCTGAAGAGACTCCCAATAAGTGTTGCATTACTATTGCATGTAGTTATTAGAAAATAACTCAGAATTTAGTATTAAATACTATCAAAGATTGCAGACAAAGAGATGGCACTGTTGTTGTGTCAGTGTGTTTTGATGTTCAAAAGTAACCAAACAAATCAAAGCAAGCAAAATCACCGGCCATCCTAACTTGTGATGACAGACATAAAAATATCCACAAAACAACATATAATTATGGAACAATTAAAAATATACATAACAAAGAAGTCTTAGTCTAATAATGAATGAAGTTAAAGGGGGAAGAAGTAGTAGTGATTAACATTAAACCTTTATTGCTGGAACCCAACCCATTTACATGAAATATAGACCACCATAATGGTGTTTCCAGAAAGTAATGGCATGTCAGTGCATAGTGGTGGTACTAGTAGTGGTAGTAGTAGTATGGTAGTAGAAGTGGTACTAGTAGTAGTAGTAATAGCTGTTGTAGTAAAAGTTGTTGTAGTATTAAAGGAATATGATTTTAATAATTATTTAGTAGCAGAACCATTATAAAATGTGCTTATGATAATAATTAAATACAAATATGAAAAATAAAAACTGCATAAAAACAAGCTCAAAGTGATCAATCACACAACTTTAGCACACTGTATAACACACGAGAAATAATGTGCAAGCTGACCAGACTGTGTTTTTATACAACAAACTTTTCTTACTTACAACAGCTTTAAATGGAAATACACTAATTGTTTAAAGAACCTCATCATTACATTAAAAAGGATAGGTCATTTAATCATTCTTATAGTGAATCTAGAACACATACATGCACACATGGCAAACAAGTGATGTATATTTCTTGGGTACAATAAATTAAGATTATGACTTAAGAAAAAAACACTTAATAAAGATTATAAAAACTAGATAGTTCTCAGGCAATCATGTTACACATTGCTGACAAAGTTAACGTAAATAATATAACTGCTGTCTTCCAGTACAGTTCCAATACATTTGAAGATCCATGTACGTATGTGTTATCCAAATCACAAAAGGTTTTTATGAAAATGTACTAATTGTTTGCGAAACATCACCTTAAAATTAAAAATTATGTTTCTTGTAAGCATATTAATTATGACCCTAGAATAGTATGTATATATGTGTGAACAATATAATATGAAGTCACACTCGGTCAGACTCACTTAAAAACTTTTTGCGTGTACATTTATTTCTGCAGTTTGATGTTGATGATTGAAAAATAAGAAAATAAACAAGAATCTCACTAATGTAGCCTAAAGGCAAAGAACAAAAGGCTATGGTATTTCTATTCTAATATTGTGAGAGTTGTCTCTCTTAGACCATTTTCTTTATTATGTTCACTCTTAAAAGAGAAGATATGTTTTGTTTTGATTTTCTAAAAGATGCACCAAACTGATGAATACAACTTGCATGTTATCAATGTTTGCCCCATTAGAAGAAATGGCACTAATAAAACTGGCATGTGACCAGGAGATAACAATAACCTTAAATATGTTCTTGACCCTTGGCTTATGTAAACATAACAGGTGACACTTTCAAATGTTCGTCTGTAAGATGGGGACAACTGACTGAAGTACTGTAAGAAATATGGAAGTGTAACTGAGATATGACAATAAATTGGATGGCCAGAGAGACGCACAGACAGATGGACAGTATAACTGGCATATGCCACCCTTCCAGAGCAGTAAACAACTATTTGAATTTTGCATTTCAAGTCTGCTTGCTTACACTTAAAGTTACCTGACAACGGTTTTAGATTCAAGCTTAAAGTTCTTTCTACAATCCTGTAAGACACTTAAGTGACTTCTTTTTTTTTAACACAATTTTCTATGAATTTATCTTCTTCAAACCTGTCTTAAGACAAGTTAACATAAAACATACCCATCCTAAAGGTGTTTCCAGCAAGTGCAAGGCTAAAGAATGTTCGATCTAGTGATTGTCAAAGCCAAATACTATGATTTTTATCATTCTGCTGTTAACAATTTATTCCTCATGGAAATAAAAAAATCTTTATTTGTAATTCATGCCAGTTTCATGTCACTAAAATGTTCTATTTGAGTGGTTCATTATATGATCTTACAGCCTTGTTGAACCATCATTTGATCTTAAAAGACATTGCTTTCTCATGAATCATATTTAATAATGCATATCAAGAGGTCAACAAAAAATACAAATTAAGTTGTACATTTTTCAAATTGTCAAAATGTCTGATGAAAACTTACTGAGAAAGCACACCCTAGGTCACATCTATAAAAAATCTTGCACCAAGAATTTTTCTTAAATTTTGAAAAAATACAATGATTTTTTTTTAATTAAATTGTTTTATAATTTTTTTAAGATTTTACCAAAAATTTCTTTAAGTTAAAAAACAACAACACTTAATATTTTTAATGCATAAGACCCCTAATCAGACCAAACCATCTTGTTGTTAACACATAGTAATGCCTTCATTAGGACATAACTAAATTGCAAAACAAAATTTAACATATATTGTATAAATAAAACATTTACAAATCAAAAGAACAAAATGAAATATGAAAAGCAGTACTGCAAAATCATACAAAAATCAAGAATACAAAGAAACCATCTCCTTTTGTGTCAAGGAATTTTCTGTACCAGGGATGGCCCTGAAAGTCATAGAATTCAAAAGTACATTTTGCTGCAAATTGTATGTAAGTCATATGATATGAACAGATCAATCATTTGTACATCACTGGATGAAACAATTTCATAAAGGTGTTAACAGACAAAATGTTAAGTTGCATGCCCTGTGCAAGGGTAGAAAAAGATCAAACATTTGACTGAAATTCAGTAAAAAATAATGTAAATTTGAGAATGGGCAAACTGTTCTGTTTTTAACATTGATCATAATTACCTAACAATAAGGGATGAAAACAACTTTCTTCATTTGAATCTGTGCTGTGTGAGTTTTGAGGTTCAACTACTGAAGTCTTGAAGAAGGCAAACTGGTGATGAAGGATGAGGATACACCTCATATTAAAAGCCATCAAGGTGTGTGTTTATTTAGTTGCGATGTTGATATTGATGATAAAAGGTACAGAGTAATACCAATCCAGATGTGTATCTGCTTGAACAAAATCAAACATCAACTTCCCGTGAGTCTAGAGAATTAAATACCTACTAGCCTGCACTAGTGCTACTAGACTTTGCCTTTTTCCCCCAACTGAAGACTCATTTGAAGGAACAGCAAGTTCATTACACAGGTAAAATGACATGCATGTAAACGATCACAACATTCAACAGATCAAAAGATGAAAAGTATTTCTTTGAGGTTTATGCAAAATGAATTTTCTAGTTTTAACGCTGCATACCAGGTAAAGGGGAATATTCTGAAGACTAAACACCATCATTACATGTAAGAGTGCATTGTAAAGAAAGAAAAAAAAAACATATAAATAAGTTGTGTTTACAGACATGAATTTTTTTTATGTAATTTGAAAAAGTATGTGTAAAACATGATATACATATGTTAGAAAATAAATAAACTGTGTCAGCAACTCAATTATAAAAAGCCAATTCTATGATTTTCTGGAACAGCCCTCATACAATCAACAAAGGGATTAAAAAGGATGAACATAGTAAAATCAACCATGGAAATGCTGTTTTCAAGCCAACTCCTCCATATAATATTATGTAAATGCATCCGCAAACAAAAACACACACAAAATCTTTTTTTTTAACACAGAATTTATGAAACATAATACCTAGTAATATTTACAAATAATTAAAATGAAAAAAATGAGATAAACTTTCAGCAGTGTAGGTGTACATTATTGCCTACAAAACATCATTTTTTGGTGTAAATATCATAAAGCAGCAAGTAAGATTTACATTATAGCCATGTGTTATCTGACCAGTTAAGTTAGCTTAAATATTCTGTTTACATATTAGCAATCCTACATCAATCATACGCTAGCAATCCTACATCAATCATACACTGACCAGTATAGTTAGCTCAAATATTCTGTTTACATATCAGCAATCCTACATCAATCATACGCCAGCAATTCTACATCAATCATACACTGACCAGTATAGTTAGCTTAAATAGTCTGTTTATATATCGGCAATCCTACATCAATCATACGCTAGCAATCCTACATCAATCATACACTGACCAGTATAGTTAGCTTAAATAGTCTGTTTACATATCAGCAATCCTACATCAATCATACGCCAGCAATCCTACATCAATCATACACTGACCAGTATAGTTAGCTTAAATATTCTGTTTACATATCAGCCTTCTTATAACAATCATACAAAGTCCTCAAAGAAAACACACAAAAAGTTTCAATGATAATTTTCAATAAATCTAAACATAATTAACATGATAATGTAGTTTTATATTTCTAACCATTTTGTTTGTGTTGTTGTTTTTTTGAAAATCAAGAATAAATAACCCAACATTTCCTAGTCTTTATAATAACAGCAAATGAATACAACCTGAAGTCAAAAGAAATCTATACATGCAAAATTCTGTTAGCCAGGTTATTTTCCTTCTAAAATATGTACAAGTATATCCATTATTTCTCCATAGAACCCTGTGTTTTCTTACACTGTATTATATTTAATGAATAAACATACTATTACAAAAAGTCAGTGAAATAACTTGCACCGTTGAAAGACAATTAAACGGCAAAAGTCAAATATTTATGCACCATTCAGAAGTATTAAATAAATACATTGGTATAAAGTATGATCAATATGCTAAATTTTTATTTTATTTTGTTGGACTGTGAAAATCGAGGACAAATTTTGACTTGCTTGGGATATAAGTCACCAGATGATAGGCAATGTCTAAGGGATCCAGTTAGCTTAGTCAGTCAAAGCTATTGGCCTGTTAGTAAATGGTCCTGGGTTTAAGTCCGCGACTAAATGCACATTTGTCTCTCAATGTTACACATGCAATGGGCATTTTGATCCTCAATGAATTTTGGAGCATTACAGCCTTAAACAAGACGGACCTCAGGAGAGTTATATAGTGTTTCATCTATTTCCAGTACAAAGCAATGTTTTTCCTTGGATAAGCCATAAAGGCTAAAAACTCTCATTAAAACATTAATTAATAAAAAGCGACAATCAAAGGAAAGATTTAGCATTCAATGCCTGACAATCTAAGTCTCAATCATATCTTTTTGAGGTTATTTAAAGACCTACACAGGATTTATTTTGTCCTAACCTATTTTCAATATTATTAATAAATATTCCAATATTGGCACATTGTTTGACATGTTTTAAAAATGAAATGATTTTTATCCAAATGAAAATCATATTAATATGTTAAAGATAAAATAGAAGAAAATAGCAGAACTTATTTTATTGTACTCAAACAAAACCTTGTAGCGACCACTTAAGATCATTATAACTTGCCAGCCTTGGTAGAACCACCAGTGCAACACAGGTCAGCTGGAAGACCTTCCCACATTATGTCCTTGTCCACGTGGTGGGAGGCTAAGCAGTCAAAAGGAGTTACAAGTTGGCAACTTAATCACTAAGCCATGGGTGCCACACACGCCCCATCCGCTACCTAATATAAAGAATAAGTCACTTTAATGTTTATGTGCATACTGTTGTTATAATGGCATTGGTTGATATAAATATGTAAACATGTATTGCCAAAACTCTTTTAACAATACTCTATGTCTCTTCAGATAAAGAAAACGGAGATATTTCAATAAAACAAAACATACAAACTCAATAGTTCACACAAACCATGTTAAATCCCTTGCTTTTAGCCAAAAGATTAAGGCCTGTATTCATCAACCATATTAAGCCCAAGTCCTGACCTAATACCAAGTCATAATTTTCATACCAGCAGAAATAAGCTTATCTATGAGGTTTCTATGTAACTTTAACCTCAAAGAAGCAAAATTTAAGTGTCATGTAAAAAATTCAGACATGTAGGTAAATACAAAAACAGAGACCGTTGAGGGACGGGTTATGCTGCCCGAAAGGGTATTTTGTCACAAAAACGGTTTGTTGTATAACAGTGAAGGTAAAGTTTGTAAATGGAGTAGTGCTATAAAATTAAATAATGAAACTTGTACCTATGAAGGTTGAAGTGAACGGCTATTTCAAACAGTAAGTTAACTTGGGAAACAATGGAACTGGTCATACTAACAATGGCAAAAAGAACTCAAGAAATACAATTCATTGTGTATTGTTTTTAATAAGGTAGACTGATAGACTAAAAATGTATTGGCTGGACACACTGTGAACTAGACCTTTATGGTTGCCACCCAAATTTCATGCACGAGAATTTGGCTTGATATCACAATCATTTCTGAGAAATTATGTTTAAATGTGAATGCAAATAACAATGTTATGGGCAGGACATGATTCTGCTTCAAGGACACACTATGACTTGACCTCCAAGGTAGCAACCCTAAATTTACATGCGACACGTCTTCTCGACATGGTGATTATTTCTGAGAAATAATTTTAAAATCAAACTATAAATAATAAAGTTTTTGACTGGACACAATTTGCTTCAAGGTCATGCTGTGACCTTGGCCTTCAGGCTATTGACCCAAATCTTGCATGTGACAAGTCGTCTCGATATGGCGATCATTTCTGTGCAATAATTTTAAAATTCAACTATAAATAATAATGTTATGGACTTGATTTTGCTCCAAGGCCATGCTATGACCTTGACCTTCAAGGTAGCGACCCGAATATTGTGCATTACACTTCGTCTCCATATGATGACCATTTCTGTCAATAATCTTATAATGTGACTTCAAATAACACAGTTATGAGCCTGACACGAATGCTTGACAGACGGATGGATGGATAATGCAGCGACTATATGCCCCAAAAAATTTTCTTTAGGGTAGCATAATGAAGATATGGCGGATTGAAATCCATGACTTGAGCAATTCTTACTTAAAAATAGTTGGTGAATACTGGCCAAAAACCAGTAACTAAAAGTCATCAAACAAAATGTACTTTGCCAGTCTAGTATTTTATTATTTAACATTAAAATAATACATTAAAAAGGTGTCTTATAAATTAAAGGAAATTATATAAAAAAGGGAAACAATGAATAATCTTTAGAAGTCATAAAACAAAAGCTGTTGGTAGACAGTACTGGAGAGTATAATGAAAATTCTAAGCCAAAAAACAGGCATTATTCTGTCAAAATTAGTTTACAGGTGACTTGCCCCTTTGGAAATGGGGTTCTGTCTTAAAACTGTACAAGTATTCCATGTATCTTAGACAGTTTTCAAGAAGCGGACTTAACAGAAACATTAGTCGATGCCACAGAAAGGGGCATGAAAATAATTAGGAACTAATAAGGCAATAACAAGTTGCAAGTTTATGCCTTTATGCTAGAATAAAAAAAGTGCATGCATACTAATGTCAATCCTGACACCAGAAAGAAAATTTAGGACTTTACAATTTAAGACTTTCGTCAAGAATAAATATTATGAAAGCTACTGAAACAAACTGTCAGTTAATAAATATTTCTTAATGTATAAAAGGTAAGCTAAACATCTAAGAATAAAGAAAAACTTAACAAGTTATTGCACTAGATTTAACCTACAAAAAACATTTGGCTGATCATGGTAACATTGAATTGTCATTACTAACTATTGCTAACTTTACATTACTGAATTTCACAAAAAGGCTCAAAATATTTTCTAATAAATATAAATCCTACAACAATTTTCAAATCATTAATTATATCATATTTATATATTGTGTTAAGTGTTAACAAGTTTTATGCAGTTATTACATGTCAATGGAATTTCTCAATATGAACAAAACATTTCAAAATAAAAATCAGAGGCTTTATTACTGGACAATAAATGTTTTCTTTTTTTAAAACGTTTTATATATATATCAAATTTGATGTGGCAATATTTAAAATTGTAGCATATAAATATGAACTGTGAATTGCATTGCAAAAAAGACTTGAACGCTTGTAAGTAAAGAAAATAATCTTCACAATTAATAATTATAAATAGAATACTTTGCAAAAACTAAACAATAAATCTAAAAGTAGGTGTAGAAATACAATATAAACTTTATTGCATATATCCATTGTTGTGGTAGAGGTGGGAAATATATTCTTTAATGGTAAATGGCAAGCAAATTACATAACTATTGGCACCACAGGTCACCTATAAGACCTTCGTACATTAAGGGCTTTGCCCTGACTGAGACTCATACCTCTAAGGAGACAAGTTTAGCAGTCAGATGTGATTCTACCACATGGTCATGGACCCCCATTTTCTAAGGTTAGCCAATGGCAAAAATAAACTGAATCAAGGATTAAACATGGAGCTCTCTATTCACAGAATTATAACATATCTAACAGAAGAAGACTAGAAAAAAGGACATCATATTAATACAGACATTTCAACAATCTGGTAATGGTATGTCAATGTGCTAAAGATAGTTGATTAATAATCCTGCCACCAACAATACATGGTGAAAAAACAACAATATATAGTTAAACTTACAAAAAGCCATAATTAAGAATAAATGCAACAAAAAGCGAGAACTTCTATTTACTACTAATAAGTTTATAATAAATACTTACATAAAATTTAAGATGACAATGTATAAAACAGGATTTATGTAAAAATTATGAATTTTGTGTTCAACACAGACACAAACTACTATTCTACAATGCTCCAAAGTGACTTGCATTTGACACATATTTCATACACATCATAAATTAACTTCAGACATGCAAATATAGAACCTGGGTTCATATTTATAAAAAAATGTTCATATTTTCTTTCTTACTTACATGAAAGACTTGCTCTATTTTTTTGAACTTGAT
The DNA here is from genome assembly GCA_007844125.1 of Sinonovacula constricta. Lineage (NCBI taxonomy): Eukaryota > Metazoa > Mollusca > Bivalvia > Cardiida > Solecurtidae > Sinonovacula > Sinonovacula constricta. The sequence goes on from CM017572.1 coordinate 4,558,074, forward strand.
TTTGTTTATTTTATGTTTTTACAAATGCAATTTAAGCATTCCTAAACAGAATGAATAATTATTTCTTACATGTACGAATGAATTTCCATCCTTTTTTTAAAAGAATTTAAAAGTTTCTTATTTAAAGGTTTTATGGTTTTATTAAGAATTAGAAAGTAGAAAGTATTTAAAGATTTAAGAAAAGTTGTTTAAGTACAAAAGACCCCACTGAGATTGCATGCATTTATGAATATAAACCAGGTATGTTTTACAACAATAGCAACAATAGTGTAGTGCAAGGACTACTAGAGAGCAGAGTTATATCAGCACCTTCAAACCAGGTAACAGCCAATATCAAACAGAAAGTACTAGCGCCATATTGTTTTCACATCCATAAACTAAGGATAACTAAACAAACATTTTTAGGAAAACTTGTCTCAATTAAATCTAAATAGCTTTAAGTACAAGGAATGCAAGACATTTGCAGTGAATGCCGCAATAAATAATGGCTAAAAGTTCAGCTGTGTCAATAAATGAGAACTATGACAGTTCATTTCATAAATATAACACAATTGGGGGATTATGGCAAGTACATTGTATGTTAGTTAGCAAAGTGATCTGTGAAAAACATGAATAAACATTCTTTGTTACTGAAACATTCTTAATAGTGAATGATTCATGCTCCATACAATGTATGTATCAAACTAGGCATTACTCCTGACTGTTGTGGCAATTTGATAGTTTAACATCAGTTTTGAGACAAATAAATGATTTCAGGTACTTGAACACCTGACATGATTCAACACTTAAATGTGGCACCTAGTTCACCAATTACTTGCTAATTTTAAAAGCCATGTGTAAGAACAATTATTTTTATGACCTAATTTAACCCTTTCATTTATCCTTTGATGACGGTTCACTTTGTCTACAAGCTTCATACACATTTTTGGGCTATGTGTGTCTATTAATGACTCTCTGGGCCACACTTTAGCCACTGTGCTACCCCAGCAGTTTGAAATTTTCAGAACTTGAATATTGTAATTAAATACAGAAAATGCCTTTTTATCAGAAATTATATAGACAGAATTAACTGCTTATTAAAATGCAAAAAATAACAAAAGAAATGTATAATTAAGGAATATTAATGCATTAATTACATTTTATTAACAGGCTGAAATAGGTATATCCTATTAAAGTATGTTAAATGTGAACATATTAAAAAAGCTGCACCAGTAAAATGCTCTGTGTGTAAATGCTTAATAAATATGCCTGTTTATACCATCGCGTCAAATATAAATATATACATATACCAGCTATGACTAAATAACATTAGATGTACATTACATCCAGTTAAAACATTTATGGAATTCTTTGACAAGTTACTTAATACTGCTAAACAACGAGGAAATGTGTAGACAATTGTATACAAAAAGACCTAAATGCAAACCTCAAACCTTTTGCAAGACAATGTAAATGAATGCTTTATGTTGGTAAAATGTAATTTTGGTAAGACCTACAAGAATCAACAAAGTGCACATGAAAAGTAATAACCACAAGGGGTCACATGCCTTTCAGGTCACAGCAATCTGTTTCCATGAAGAAAAAAAAACTAGATTATAATACTTAGATATCTTTCTTAAAACACTATACCATTAAAGTCTGAGGAATCTTGACATTTAAAAAGTTAAATGTTTTGACTTAAATCATATGAATATGTTTACATTACCACCAAGATCGATGTTCAAAAGCATGATCTCAACTACAGTCATGTGCTTTTCAAGATGGCAGTGGTGATTGTAGCACAACAATATGTAACCTATGTGCAGGGTGTGCAAGACATGAAAGGTGGATTCAAATGTGACACTTTGGATGTGCTTCGGACTCTTATCATGCTGAGTTTGTTAACAACCAATGCTAAACTCACAATTATTTGTAAACAAGTATTGAAAACATTTCTTTTGATAAAGAAGAGGGTTAGAATAATAGCTCCACTGTCTTAATAAATTGAGCTAAAAAACAAAAACAATTTCAGGTAAGTTAAGTTAGAATAGTCAACACCTATATAGGGATTAGCAATTGCTGTCAAAATAATACTTAGAACTGGGAGCTAGTAAACTAAAACTGAGGGCATGCCATAACACTGACTAAATAATAGTAAATATAGTTATTTTAGCTATGAGGGAAGACCCCAAAACATATCTAAATAGAAGCATAGACACACAGCTGGTTAGCAGGGCTTAGAGTCTGTAAGTCATAATCTGGCATCTCTAACTGCCTGATGATGTGTGCCCGTAGACTAAACATGTTTTAGGACACAAAGCCAATACTTTTTACATTAAATGTGTCAATAGTAAGAAAAAAAATACATGGAAGACAAAAAGCTTGCTTAAAAGAAATGTTTGGAAACATACCATTTTGGACACAATGTGAATTAAGAAAATCATAAACTGTAATAAGTACTTGTATCAATTATTTTTTATTTCATAAGTATGCACCTATCTTGAAGCTTAAACAAGGCAATGAGGAAACTTCAGTAACTTACATATAATGGAATTACCTTTATAAGAGCTCCAGAGAGGAGAAGTATATCTTATTTCTATTATATCCCATAATTCTCAACCTTAAATTGCTGGTTCTCATTAGAATTGTCTTGTCTTGTCTAGATGATTCTAATGAGTTCCCAGTAAAAAGGGTTGGGATAAGATATAAAGGAGTAAACAGGGGCGGTACTCTTCATATCTGGGGTTCTGATTAGCTAGTCTCTGATATTGTCAGAGTTCATGTTAACAAAAATACATGTGTACAAAAAACAGCCCAAATGCAAAACCTGGTACTAGTTACAACCATCTATGGTTGCTGTTGAAATCTTTGTTGGATTTTTAGCCAACATTGGGTCAAGAACTAAACAGTTTCATCCATAGCACTTGGTTCTTGATGCACTAGTTGCAGGTTTAAAGTCTCAACCAATGAAAACCATACTGGTTATGTTGAAGATGCAGTTGCATATCACACAGCAGCCTTGTCTTAGTGTTGGTATATATTATTGTGGCACAACAATGTAGCAAGGATAGGTGGTCTACTCTAACCTCTAGTGAATAAAGACTGTCTTTCTCTAGAGCATAAAGACAGTCTAGAATCTAGTGAACACAGAAAGTCTTTACTCTAGAGCAAATAGGCAGTCTAGACTCTAGTGAACACAGACCGTCTATACTCTAGAACCCATACACAGTGTAGACTCTAGAGCACGTACTCAGTCTAGACTCTAGAGAACCAGACAGTCTATACTCTTGAGCCCATACACAGTCTAGACTCTAGAGAACACAGAGAGTGAAGTCTCTGGAGAACAAAGTCTACACTCTAGCGAAGATTGTCAGCAGACTCTAGACAACACAGACAGTCCTGTAGGAACACAAAATGTAGACATGAACAGCCCAGGGGTAGACAGACTGAAGAACAGATGAGCACAGGAGCGGGTGATAGGTGAAGAGATGACCTCAGGAGCAGATGTCAGGGGGTGCATATGCTCACAGCCTCCTCGGATGCGTAGTCGCAACCCTGCAGAACATACAACCGTATAAAAGATACATGAATCAGTATATGAGCTACAGGATTTGAACAGTAACTTAGCATTCCACAACAAACCATAGAAATACACAGAACTATTTTGTATCAAATGTATGACAGAAATAGTATTAAATTCCATGCCACTAGGCCCAACATCAACTGACATGGCAGATTTATAATTATAACTGGGTTTATAATTATCAATATTTTGCATACAAAAGTTATGAGTTTGTACAATAATGGGCTTTGAAAATGTTCTTAGAGATTTATTTTATCCCCTTAAAAGAAGTCTGGTCAGTTCTCTTGTAGGTCACGATAAACCATTTTCAGTGTTTAATATGACTTCAAACAATAAGAATGGAATATTTACTTTTAGCGCAGAAAATAAGAATATTGTTGCTTACTATATTCAAGTTTTTCTGCATACATACACTCAGGATATAGTGGATGTATATTAATTTAATCACGAAGGCCATAGGTCAGAGTGATCAAATTTATTCATCTGAACGAGAAACCATGATATATTGGTCATTAGATCACACAAACTTACTATCATTCATACAGGTTCTTCAAGAAATTTTGACTTAAAAGGGATGCAAATGTGCAGTACAATTTTCGCAATGTTGTTAGGTTGATAGATTGTTTATTTTATCATGGCAGAATGCTTCCTTGTTTACAGAGGTAAAATATTGAGAGTGTTAGAATGGTATTTTTAATATGATTAATCCATTCTTTTTATGTGAAATCGAAGACTTTTGTCAAGGAAAAAATCAATCTTCATTTAAACAAATGCATTTTGTCATAGATTGAGGTCATTCCTGATTTCAACATATCTGTGTAAATTAGAGTGATTATACATCTCAAATTATATAAAATAATATACTGTCTCTTTCAGAGTAACAGCTTAATTTTTTTTTTACTTTCTACCAAAAAGAGATCTTACCTTTTCTATTTTTTCATCAAGCATACGGAAGAACTCCAGCTGACTGCTGGTTACTCGGATATTTTGTCGACCTCCAAATTCCTTCACATCCTTTGGAGGAACAGTCTTATCCTAGTACAAAGTAACATACACTAAATACCTTATCAGTGTTTACACAAGATTACAAAGTGAGACATTTAGAGTCAAACAACACACAGAGAGTTTGTTTTTTCACATTTCATCACTAACCAGTGGTCACAACTTCTCAGCTCCTCACTGTATATGTTAAAGGCATTTGAAATTGGAATGTGGCCTTATCTGGTTTCAACATGGGTTTACTACACTGCTATTAGTCAGCAAGACTCTAATCCCCACCCATCCCTTATACCACTGTAGCCTGATGCTGTGTCCAGCTGGACAATCACCCCATGAATTTTTTAAAGCAGACAAAATTCCTCACACCCAACACCTCCACCCACTCTGGTCTCCTGCCCCTAAATTTTAATAATAATTATGTAATGTAACAGTTCCTTTTATGCTTACTTATTTTATGACTTGCACCATAATTGCACAGGTATTCATTGTGTTGCAAGCCCAAGTTTGAGAGAAATATTAGTATCATTGGGGTTTCTGTTTAATGGACATCTAGTTTTAATCCAATTATTTCAGATTCATCAGAAGATTTAATCTTCTAAGCTACAAGTCTTGGTCCAGCTGCTGGACAGTCTAACAGCTTAAACACTTGTATAAATTTACGTTCAAACCAAAAGTACAGATTTTAATGAATCAATGTAAAAAATAGTTATTGTTACAAAGAAGTATAGTTTTATAAATTTTTTACACTTTTTTTACATTAAATACAAATTTGCCTTTTGAATGAACTTTGTATGATTGTTTATCATTGTGCTTTTTAGGCTGAAAATCAAGGTTATTTGTAAGCAATATGAATTTTTAATAGCACTATTCTCTGGATATGAACTTTTTTTGCACTGTCTTTGCTTTTTTCTGTTTCTTGTGTTTTTTGTATAACATATTACACTTTTGTTGATGTAACAGTCAAGAATGTAAAAAAATATTATTCATATCACAATATGTACCAAGCATATTGCAATTTATCTAGGCACACAGTGACTTGCTACTGACCACTTCAGTCACAACTCAAACACACACAAAATGTGGATGCAGCAAACTGTTCAAATTTATTTAGATCTACCTACCCCTGAAGTTTTACAATGTGGGTACTCCACATTGACGTTATGAGTGATTTGCTGGTTGCCGTTGGTGTTAGCAGGTACCTTCAGCAGGTTACTGTCTGCCAGCACGGGCGACAAACTGTCCTCCACGGCCCCTCCTCCGCCTCCTCCACTCGCTCGTTGTGTCTTACTGTTGGGATTCTTGTTCTCTTTCTTCTCATCTGGATACAAGGACAATATGTTAATCGGTAATCAAGGACAATATGTTAATCTGGAATCAAGAACAAAATGCTAATAAGGAATTAAGGAGAATATATTAATAAGGAATCAAGGACAATATGTTAATCTGGAATCAAGGAAAATACATTAAACTGGATTGAAGGAATCTAAATCAATCTGGAATCACAGAAAATATGTTAATCTGCAATCAACGTAAATACATTTATCTTGATTCAAGGGAATCCCCACTTATACATTTTTCAGGTTACATGTCACCTTTTCCTTATTGCTTACCTTTGTTTTTCTTTTTCTTGGCTGCAGATTTGTTATGGCTGCCATTGCTGCTAGACTTGTCATGTTTGTTGGAGGCCCCAGGCGACTGGTGCTTGCTGCGACCACATCCCATGATCCCCAGCTCCAGCAACATGGGGACGGTCCTCCCCTCTCGACCTCACATGCACTAGTCTCTCCACTCAGACACAGAGCACCTGTACACATGTAGTAAGCGCAATTTTGGAACATATACAAGTATGTGCACAGAGTCAACACAGATTTTAAAAACAAAGACAACTCTGTACAAGAAGCAAACACAGATTTTTATGAACATAGACAGATTCTTAGGTTTGTTTGTTGGGTGTAACAGCAATCCGTCAGTTATCCTGAGACAAAATTCAGTTAAAGCTGATTTGGTGTTGCAGCTGTAGCACAAATCTGTCAGCTATCCTGAGACAAAATTCAGTTAAAGCTGATTTGGTGTTGCAGCTGTACAGCAATCTGTCAGTTATTCTGAGACAAAATTCAGTTAAGGCTGATTTGGTGTTGCAGCTGTAACAACAGTCTGTCAGCTATCCTGAGACAAAATTCAGTTAAAGCTGATTTGGTGTTGCAGCTGTAACAACAATCTGTCAGCTATCCTGAGACAAAATTCAGTTAAAGCTGCTTTGGTGTTGCAGCTGTAACAACAATCTGTCAGCTATCCTGAGACAAAATTCAGTTAAGGCTGATTTGGTGTTGCAGCTGTAACAACAATCTGTCAGTTATCCTGTGACAAAATTCAGTTAAAGCTGATTTGATGTTGCCTTTCCTGTGATGAGAATGCCATAAATGTCTAGCATGTTACCTGGAAGCCACACTAACCTGTCCTCAAACTATCCTTATATTAGCTTAAATAGAGAGATACTGATACATACAAAGACAACAGCACTGATACATACACAGACAACAGCACTGATACATGTACAGACAACAGCACTAAAACATACACAGAAAGTAACAGCACTGACACATACACAGACAACAGCACTAATACATACACAGACAACAGCACTGACCCATACACAGACAACAGTACTGATATATACACAGACAACAGTACTGATACATACACAGACAACAGTACTGATACACACACAGACAACAGTACTGATACATACACATATAACAGTACTGATACATACACAGACAACAGCACTGGTACATATACAGACAACAGTACTGATACATACACAGATAACAGCACTGATACATACACAGACAACAGCACTTATACATACACATATAACAGTACTGATACATACACAGACAACAGTACTGATACATACACAGACAACAGCGCTGATACATACACAGACAACAGCAATAATACATACACAGACAACAGCAATAATACATACACAGATAACAGCACTGATACATACACAGACAACAGTACTGATACATACACAGACAACAGCACTGATACATACACAGATAACAGCACTGATATATACACAGACAACAGTACTGATACATACACAGACAACAGTACTGATACATACACAGACAACAGTACTGATACATACACAGATAGCAGCACTGACATATATACAGACAACAGAACTGACAACAGCAATGGACAACAGCACATGTATATACACAGATAACAACACTGATACATGTACAGACAACAGTACTGATACATACACAGATAACAGCACTGATACTTCATAGACAACAGCTCTGATACATGCATAGACAACAGCACTAATACATACACAGACAATATCACTATATACAGACAACAGCATGTGTATATACACAGACAACAGCACTTGTATATACACAGAAAACAGCACAGATACATACACAGAAAACAGCACTGATACACATACAGAAAACAGCCCTGGACAGCAGCACAGATACATGTACAAACAACAGCACTTGTATATACACAGATACAGCACTGATACATACACAGACAAGAGCACAGATACATACACATACAACAGCCCTGGACAACAGCACTGTCACATGTACATATATATATATATATATATATATATATACAGACAACAGCACTAATACATACACAGACAATAGAACTGATATATACACAGACAACAGTACTGATACATACACAGACAACAGTACTGATACATACACAGACAACAGTACTGATACATACACAGATGACACTACTGATACATACACAGACAACAGTACTGATACATACACAGATGACAGTGCTGATACATACACAGACAACAGTACTGATACATACACAGACAACAGTACTGATACATACACAGACAACAGTACTGATACATACACAGATGACAGTACTGATACATACACAGACAACAGCACTGATACATACAGAGACAACAGTACTGATACATACACAGATAACAGCACTGATACATACACAGACAACAGCACTGATACACACACAGATAACAGCACTGATACATACACAGACAATAGTACTGATACATACACAGACAACAGTACTGATACATACACAGACAACAGTACTGATACATACACAGATGACAGTACTGATACATACACAGATGACAGTACTGATACATACACAGACAACAGTACTGATACATACACAGATGACAGTACTGATACATACACAGACAACAGCACTAATACATGCACAGACAATAGCACTGATACATACACAGACACATACACAGACAACAGGAGTGATTAACACACAGACAACAGCATGATGCATACACTACAGACAATAGCAGCAGTTCATACATGCACAAGTGCTCTGGTAAAAAAATTCCAAACAACATCCACTTGACTTAAAACTATGATCACACTCTACATTCACCAGACAATAAACCTCACACTTAGAAAGCATTTTAGGCATGTAATATAAATTGTATGTTAGTTTAATGCATACAAAAAACGGATTCAAAACTGTTGATTAACAAAACCAAACTTCTGTTGAGCAAATTGATATCCAAATAGAACTATATATCAATGACAGAAATTGCAAATGTCAGTAACTGGAGATATTGTACAAAAGAGAAATCTGCATAGAATGTCTACAGAAATCTACACACTGTAAGTGAAGTACATAAATTCTGATAGATAAAACACAACTAGATAAACTTACATTTTCAGAAAGTCACCATTAGGAAGATGTTGAAGTCCTGGCAATGGTTTGGCAGGTTGACAACTCTCCACAATCTGCTCTGCTGTTGTAGTTTCACTGTTAAGCAAACACAAAAACTAAATTACTCCATATAACAAATGCCAAAAAAACAAAATTGCTTAGTTATAATACAAGGTCAACACAAAAAATGTCTGCTTACTTCAGAAGAAAAATCTTTTCCATCTTCTGTGAAATATAACAAAAACCTAGTTAGACTAAACTTCCAATTGACCCATTGAAATATGATAGGCATACAGAGTTTGTGTCAACTTCAGAGCAGAGAAGTAAATCTAATTGATACAAACAGTATACCAGGGAACAAGAAAATCAAACTTTAAGCTTGAGTATGAAATTAGTCCCAAGCTTTTGATTGGTCATATTTCAATTTAGCTCAAAATCTGACCAATCAGATGCTTGGGAATGACCTCACTCAACCATCGTGTTGGACCAGGAGTATCTGTCACAGACAAGAAACAAAACTTGAAGATTTTAAAAAAACACATAAACGATGAGAATTCTTTTACCAACAATTATCATGTATTCTGGAAGATACCAGAATTTTATTTTAAGCTGGGCATTTTCAAATCTTAATCTAACATAATGTGAGGCTTTTAACTGACAGTCAGCCTGCATTCTGGAAGATACAAAAATATTTTCAAGTCAGTGGATATATAGATCAAAACTTTCAGAGAGTAAAATTGGTGCCATTATGTCATTATTTCACATTAACAGGCTGTTGTGAACAAAAAAACAATTCTTATTAACAATTTATAGAATTGTTTCCATGTTGTACACAAATCCATAGATGGATCAATTTCCCCCATCAATAAGTCAGAATCAATACTGAATTGAGTCATTTCTTAGTCGAAACAATTCTGACACTACCGCAGAGCTCCAGATAAGTACTGGTAAATCCTTTTTATGTTGCCATGTATACCATAATTCTCAACCAAACTTCTTATTGCTGGTATTCATTAAAATTGTCATATAGTGATGATTCTAATGGGTATCAGGTATAAAGGGTCTGGAGGAGACATAACAGAGTTAGCTGGAGGTGTATTGCTCTTATCTGGGACTCAGCGACAGTGAAGCCTGATTCAGTGATATACCACGTCAGCGCACATGTAACATCCTATGTATTATGATACCCGGTATTGGTTTTTATTGGAAAACAGACGACGATTGCTCCAATTTCTAAGTCATATGGCGACATTGCCGATGTTAATTACCAGCTGTAGTGATGGGAGGATAAAAAGATTCAATCAATAATTTATTGATTGTAATTTTAAATCGGATTATATTTCGTTACAGTTTAAAAAAAGATCCTTTTCTGTTAATTAATTTTTATCTGACAAAGATCAAATACCAATTGGGCAACAGAAGACTGTTCTAATTTAATAAAAATCATAGCCTACTTATTTATGCGCACCTACAGAAATGAAGCATACAAATGCAGATTTAACTTGAAAACTCCTGTCAAAGATAAAATTATGTGAACATGCAAAGAAATGCTAAACTCATAAAGTTCAGGACCAAACATGTATCTCTCTTGTTCCATAAAACAAACTTCTTAAAAATCCAGAACCAAACTTTAAAAAAAAGTAAAATAATACATAAATTTAACATGCACTTATAACAAAGAAAAGGATCACATGCATGATTTTATGTTAAGAGATACTGTAAGCTATTTAACAATGATGAGAGGTCTGTAAGTTTTGGGGGTAACATGTTATTTCCTTTAGCTATCAATTACCGTATATCTTTAATTATCATGTGACTTTTTTAGGATTCATTGAAACTGATTATTGAACAGATTCAGAAATCAAAGATTTTCTACAAGCCCACTGAGTCAATTATTTAATATCCAGTAGAACCTGAATAAGAAGCATCAGTGTCCAGTCTGTTAATGAAGCCTTAGATGAGAGGTGTACAACCCTTACTAATAGTCCATCATTTCTCCTGCTAACCCTTTATACCATGTACTCATTAGAATATCCGTAGTCTCAATGTAAAGATTTCAACAAGTGTCAGCAATATCTGGTTTGGTGGAGAAATATGTCAACACAAACTCAGGTTTATTACTGGTATCTGGGGATCTGCACAGCAAAGTTTTTCACTTGTTTACTTGTTATGATAGCAGGTAGCAGGCAGATAGTGTGCCAGTAACAGATCCCAGCCCACATATGCATTATTTTCACATTTTACATTTTTTCCTGCATTTTATATTTTTGGCAAAGGCTTTGCCCTGTTAAAAAATAACTTCAAATCCAACAATTATAAAAAATATCTTAATTTTTTACTTAATTTTAACTAGGTTTTTATTCAGCTACTGTAATGCACAGTTGTCTGCAAACACAATGACACTAAGTTCACATGTGGATTAAATGACACATATGGTGGTTACATTATAAAATTATTTATGACATTTAAAATGGTATAACACCAGGAGATATCTTTTTTAAATGTCCTGTCTGTAAAGTGCATAAAACTTATCTAAATTAGTGACATACTTCCACATAGAGAAATAAGTTTTAATAACTATGCACATATAATCATACAATGGGGCCCTGTGGCCGAGTGGTTTAGTCGCTGACAAGTAACCCGGCCAGGGACAAAGGAACTGATGTGAAAAGTCTTACTGCTGAACGGCTGTATGCCAGTGGTTCTTCCTCACCATAACTGCTGGATGTTGCTGTAATGACTGAAATTGTGTTGTTGTGATGTACTTCAAGCACAAAGACAAATACCAATACATGCCCATACAGTCTTTCATCATCCAGCTTGGAGGATCTGATGAAAGCTGTACATTTTTTAGCAGTTATATGATGAATGTTACAAGTCTGGATTACATCACTGATATCTTGTATTTCTACTTCAACCTGTGTTTATTACTTAGACTAAAGATTTGCTGACCTTGAAACATGTCCAGTCAAAGTCACTGACATATGTATACCGAGGTTAAGCCCTCTGTCACTAAAGGGAACATTGCACAACCAAGCAGTAAGGTTCCACCTCAATTCCTCACTGCCTGGGTTCAATTCCCATTTGGGGCCAGTTTAATGTAGGGAGGTTTTCCAGCTGACCCCAGTGGGCTGGTGCTTCTACCTAGATATTTGTTTGGAGGCTTCTTCCACCAATAAATAGCAGCTGGATGTCACCAATATGACCATACTTATGATGATGAAATGTTACACAAAAAAAAGGTTCAAACATACATTATAATATAAGACTCCACTAACCATAGACAGCAAGCTAAATAATCCTGCATAATGTTTTAAAAGATTTATGAAACATGTTTTCCTTAATTCCTTCAGAGTTAATTACATAATGTTATTGTCTTGTTATTGGATGATACTGCTCTACCCATTAATGATAAGAGCCCAAAATATGAGGGCTACAGCTTCTATTTACACCTTTATTTAACACAACACCAGGTTTACTCCTCTTATCTAGAGCCTAATATTTTTTTTGCAAGCCATTTTCCAGACTTCTCTTGTTGCCAACATGTGTAATTGCAGAGGAATATAAACATCTTCATGAAAAAAGGTAAATTAAGTCTGACAACTATAGATAACAAATTAGTTTGTACTGGTCGGACCAACTTTACCCACATTAAGAATACAAAAGAATCTCAATTTTTTTTTCTGTAATAATATATACTGCAAAAATTTATCTTGTGGCTTTTTTGTGAGAGTAATAGAAAAAGTTATCAATGCTGTTATCATTATCTAGAAAATGGGAAAAACAAGGTTGGTTGTTTTTGTTTTGGAGATACATTGCAGAAACACAATCACACCATTACATCTACAAGTCTGTATACGGATGGGGAAAGATTCAGGACAAATATCTCTTCAGAGCCACAGTGCACCGAAGGTCAGCTGACAGACACCTGCCCCAGACATGTGATCTTCCCTTGGTCTCAAAGAGAGAAACTTAGGATGCCAGAGAGGGACATTGGGGTGCCAGGAAGGGGAATTACTAGGTATGCGCATTAAGTTGATCACATTACTTTTTTATTGTGTTGTCTTTTATATCATAATAACTGAAGCAATTAGATCTTTAAAAGTATATATGGTTTAGAATTTGGTTCATAAAATTTTATGCAAATAACATTTCAGATACATTATATGACACCTAATAATGGCTGTCCATAGTTGTTGACTTTATTTCTAATGAGTCAATAAAGAACAATTCATAACATTTATAAAAATTTTAGCAATGGGAAATCATAAAAGATATGGCCTTGTGCTGAAATGTTCAGAACAGTTATATAAGCGTTCACATTGTCCCGTGACATGCAAATACTTTCATATGTGACCCTTAATTTGTAAATAACAATTGCAGACAAGTGAAGCCCAATTCGAAAGGTAGGAAGGCCAGCTTTGTCAGAGTCTTATTTGGAAAGAAAATGAAGATCATAAACACATAGGATGGAACAGGAAAAGGTCCATTCTGAAGCCATATATGACTATAACATATATTTTATAAAAAGGTTTGGGATTTAAAGATTTTAGTTTGTAATCTCAACTTCAATTGTCTAGTTTGTTGTTTAGCTTGTGGCACACACAAAATCTCTTTGTTTTTTGTTACATCACACTGGCACAATTATGGCCATATTGGCATTATCCAGTTAATTACTGGTGGAGAAAAATCCCAAACTTATGTCTGGGTAGAACCACTGGCACACAACAGGTTAGCTGGAAAACCTCCCCACATGTTAGTCCTCGCCCTAGGGCGTTTGGTAGACTCTGAACTTCAAGGGTCATCGACCCCTCAATTAAAATTTTCAGGGGTCAAATTCAAATTTCTGAGGATCATATCTGTGTGTCGTGTATCACATCATAAAGTGCAAATGTGCTGTTATAGCAATGTTGATTGTATTTTACTATTTACAGTTAATTATTTTTTATTTTTTGTTAGAATTTAGGTTTTTCTTTAGATCTTTATCTTTTTCTCTTTATAACATTTAATTCCTCATTTTTTGTATTCATCATTATTTGTGTATATAATTATAACTGTATATATAATTATATCATTGACGACCACAATTTGTATAAATAAGCCTTGATGGGAATTATTGATACTTCTGATAGTTTACTAAGGACAAGTAAATAAACAGAATATTGCTTAATAGTGTTTTTTTCTGCATCTTAACTATGACAATCAAATAAAAAAAATAATAAAACTGTATCAATTAACATTGTTACATTGTCACCATTAAAAATAATATCGTTTCTCAAAACTGATGCCACTCAAAAACAAATTATAAATATAAGAGTCGACGTTCTCGGCCACCCAATAACGCATATATATAACAAGTATTATTTCCTAACTAAATATACTTAAAGGCACCATCAGGCAAGACAACAAGAACCTGGTTTTCAGTACAAAATGTACTGTAGTCTGTGCCCAAAACTTATTTTGAAATATCAAAACATCAAACAAGCTTTTTTCAGCCATAATTTCAACCATTCAAGTTTCAAGTACATTTTACGTAGATATGATCAATCCATTTGCTGTATTAGTGTGCATAGTTCTAAATCGCTGTCAAATTACATTATACTCTGACACACCGCTTCGCACCTTTTCAGTAATCACACATTTAGGTGGCCTAATCAAGTAATTATACAATGCCTGCAGTGGTCCTTAATTGCTTCCGATGCATTTATTACTTTTCTACACCTCTGTCAAAACGCCATAATGAAATTAGCCACGCACATGAGCAAACGTGTCGATTGGAAGAATTAGAGCACCTGCTTATTATTAATTATGCAGGCTCCACCTGTTTTTTCTCCTAGCAGAAGGTAATCGATGCGTGTGTGTGTGGGGGGGAATCAGTTCTCATTTATATGCAGTCTCCGCCCATTGTCGTCTTTTCTCGCTTCTTATGAAGCCAGAGGCAATTTTGACTGACACACGGGTAGAAACTGTCATGGGTTAAAATGACCCCCGCAGCTTTATTGATGTGCGTCAGTTATATGGGTATTTCCAAATTTTCGTGCGTCAAAACCCGGGATCTCGGGTCTAACCGAACGCCCTGTCGCCCCCATCGTCACTTGAACCCACTCATGAGAGGTGAGGAGTTACAAGTCAGCAACTCTAACCACTCTGCCACTGGTGCCGTCACAAAAAAAAATATTTTTTTCTTCAAAAAGAGACAAGTGTTGAACACATTTTCTCATGAGTATAAAAATGTTTCCAAAGCAACCTAAATTAATTCTAAAGTTTAATTTGAAGTTAAATAAAAGCTTACAGAATTTGATTTATATATGTTTTAAGATTTTTAATTTAAAATAATTATTAATGACTAACAGTAAACAAAATTTGTTTTATCCTTTACCACCCAAATAAATAAATATTCAAATTCAACAGGTGCTTTAATTCTTTTGCTAGAGTGAATTTATGAGATAAAATTAAATAAATTCCCCAACTTGGAGTTATTTTTGTGCATATATATATAACCTAAGGTTAATGGCAAAATCTTACTGTATTGAAACTTCATGTGACATCTGAATTCATTTAGTGATGCTGACTTTGAACATCTTCACACATTTCAAAAACAATTGTAAATATAATGAAATTGCTAATTGCAAACCAAAAGTATGACAAAATGGCAAAACATGGCAGAGCATTTCCCCACCTGTAAAACATTGCTAAATAGTACTATGTGTTTCCTACTCATAGTTTCACCTATGGAAAGATATGATGCCAGATATTGCAAGATAATGATCTGTGAGAAAACAGTTTTAATTTCAATTTGCAACACTGTTTAGGGATTTAGGCTTTAAAGTTTAAACCAATGTTGTGACAATATATTTATGAGTTATTAATGGTTTTGAGGGTAGAATGGTTTTTTGGGGTCATGTTTATTAACTGGATTTTCACCCAAGCATGAAAATTGTAGCCATAAGTCAATACAGGTTAATAAGTGTTAAACAAATTGTCAACATGCCATGTTGGGTTGTTCTTCTTTTGTATGTTGTGAAATGGCAGGAGATAAGAATATCATAACAGTTTCTACTGCTGTCACTGAAATAATTACATCAAATGAGGATTGAAATGTTAAATGTTTTATTTGTTTCCTAGATATCTACATTATATCAAGCTTGTCTTGTGTACAGTATGAGATATAGTCTGACAATTAAAATATCCACAGGGTTGTCACTAGAAATATTTTGAGCAGGCTCAATTTACTTTTGAGGAGGCTAGGCTATGCGAGTGCCAAGGGCACGAAAAGCTGTTGGGGGTGGGGGGAGGGGTCCTGGGGCATGCTCTTGACCGATTTTCATTTTTTTCTTCAAGATTGAGGCGGTCCGATTTTCATTTGAGGCAGTCAAATCGGCCGCCAGCCGCCTCCTAATGATAACCCTGTATTCACAGCAGTAACGTTGATTGACACAGTTCTCATAAGAAAAAAATAAAAACTTTCTTGTAAAGCATGTGTTATAGAAAATTAATGTTAGTAAATAAAAATCAAATGTAACTGTACATGTGAATTCAGTGATATTGAGCCTAGGATATGCTGGAAAGCCCACCTCAGCACATCCTTAGAGAGAAAAACATTTCCTAGTGACCATGCCCCGGAGCCCACTTACCTGGGTCTGCATATCAATTAAAGCTCATCCTTGACCCTACTCATATCTGGGGTTCTGATGCTTAATAATACTGTCAATAAAAGTATCGTTCATGTTTACATTATAAACATTTTACTCCAAAACAATGGTAATGGGTAATTTGGGGTTCTCAAAAATGCTTATATAACAAGAATCTCATCTCCGGTAAGATACATAGGAGTGTACTGTGATACACTGTGTGAATCATAAAAAATGAATCGTACACTTTTCACTTGCAAAGTGTGAGATTTGTTATTTTCATACAAAGAAGGAAGTTATCTGTTTCCAAGTAGGGAGATTTTCTGAAATATGTAAAACACCCCTTATTTTCAAATAATTTTGAACCTTAAAAGAGGGAATCTCCCTCCAAAAGCGGCAGAGTTCACATGTATGATCTGGAGGCAGAGCTACTGTAATTCAATTTTTATTCTGATATTCACCTTTACACAAACCAAGTCTTCATCTGTTACGAGCCTTAGCAAGCAATCATCACAAAGAGTAATACAGGTATGTTATAAATTGACAAATAAACCACTTCCCAAGCAATGACTGGTGCAAAACCAATATGAACTCAACTATACATTGCTTCTTTTGCAAATGCGAGAAATTGTCTTGTAGCTGTTTCATAAACAATGGATATTATGAGTAATCAATTTTTATATCTTTTTTTTATGTTAACGAGAATCCACATACTGTGACGCTTTTTATCTATTATAGGCTCAACATTACATAGTATATCCTCGAACTGTGTATGAAAGTGTAGGTGGAATACACATTATGTGTGTACATCAGTCATAAACAGTACAGTGATTCGCTAACTAGTGATGCAATTATTTAAGTAAATAGTACATATGAAGTGTGGATCAAGTACATAGTACATATGAAATGTTGATCAAGTACATAGTACATATGAAGTGAGGATCAAGTACATAGTACATATGAAGTGTGGATCAGATGGTACTTAGTCACATTTGAGATTTCTTTTTGATTTTTTTTTTACATGCACCGACACAAGTATGGTCATAGTGGAACATAATTATAAATCAGTCGTCATTATATCTAAATAATTTTGAATTATATCACTGATAAAGGTATTATGATATTTCCATACACACTTCATGACACCACCCTCAGAACAACAGAACACGCAAAATATCTCAGGGTCACTATCAGTAGTAACCTCAATTGGTCATCTCACATAAACACTATCACAAACAAGGCCAAAAACAGTCTGAGATTCATCAGACGAAATGTCAAAACACAAAACAAACAACTAAAAGAGGCTGCATACAGAACATATGTACGCCACCAGGTCGAATATCGTTCAACTATATGGCACCCATGGCAGAAACACCTCACACACAGAATAGAAATGGTTCAAAGGTCAGCCACAAGATATGTTCAAAATGACTATCACTACACAAGCAGTGTCACTAACATGCTCAGAGAGTTAAAGTGGTCTACTCTCGAGCAACGCAGAAATCAAGCCAGTCTCACAATGCTACACAAAATACATAACAAACAGGTCAATGTCGATCACAGTTATCTCACAACTACACAAAACAACAAATTCCTTATTCCCCACTCAAAAACAAAACACCACATGAACACATTCTTTCCGCGGGCTATACGACTTTGGAACTGAACTACCAACTGAGATTAAGGATGCCCCAACTGTACCTGCATTTGCAAGTGGCCTAAATAAGTTTTATGCTTTTTAATTGATATTTTAGTTTAGTTAATTTATGTTTTCATTAAAATTTCACAAGTAAATTATTAGTCTTAAATTGTCAATTTTCAGGACTTGTGCCTGCCTTATGTAGTCAGTATTGACTTTTGGCAGTACAAAGTTGAAGTTGAAGTTAATATAATCTAGTTGTGTGGATTACAGTTTCTGGCTGGCATGGTGTGAGTGTGCTTTTCCCCATGTCACACTTTAACCTGCATTCACATTCGGTGATTTGCAACTAGGTCATTATTACTCAAAGCATACCCGTAGGAGTTTCGAATCAACTTATCATTAATCGAAGGAAAAACACGGAAACGATTCATTGGTTTAGGAAACTCGGGCATCATTTAAAACAGTTTCAATGAACGGCATGAATTGTTAAGTGTCAAAAACCATTTTGTTCCACCATGCTTTCCTCGGTTATTATTGAACTAATTTAATCAAAATACCTTCGCTGTAGATATATCCCTGCTATAAATTGAACATGGACCTCCGAACTAACGGATCACTGATTATAACTGCTCGCAGATTCATAATATTAAAATCAAATTAAAACTTATGTTAGCATTTATTTACCAAATATAACGTTTTGGTGATAGCTGTCAGACACAGCAACAAATGACGTCATCAAGAAATGTCTGCTCTTAATGAATAAATCCATAAACGAAAAGGTACACAGTCTTTACAAGATAAAGAAAAAAATACTTTTCGTTGAGAGGCACTTCTTAAATTTTTAAATATTTGATGCTTCGCACCAAGAAAATAAAAAGACAGGGTAAAGAAAAGGGCATGAAAGTAAGTTGTGGCGTACTGTTTGCCTTATGAAATTCCGACCCATAGAGCAGTTCCGAGTGACTCGGGAGTTCCGCAATTTCAACGGATACAACCGAACATGTACGTAATGCACCGAGCAGTTACGATCTTTCACGGGAAGTGACAGTAATGTCTAAGTGGAGACATTTAAAGCATGAAATTGAGGTAGTTATCCTGAAACGCATCATTTCAAATCAGTCAATATTCATATTATTTTAACACTGCTATGAATACGATTGGATTTTTTATATATTCGAAAAGTTAATTGCGAAATAAAGTAATGTAAGTAGATTCCGTGACCCAAAATTGAAAGTAGAAGCCTGCAAAAACAGCAATTTCATTTCTTGCTCTCATGACTGATCTGGTTGTCATTGATATATTAAGGATCACCTTCTTAGCAAGCCACATGTCACTAAGATGGCATTCCCATTGACCAAATGTTAATTGTTTTACAATTGACCTTTTCACAAATGAACTAAAGAGTATGTCTCTCCAGTAGATACCTTTGTCTGGTTGATCTCAAATTAGTCTATCATGGATAAAATTTTGTTTTTATTTATTGGCGTAGTGGGCATACAATTTACCTAAATTTTTCAAAATCCTTGTTGATTTTTGTTAAACAGTTAACACCAGAGTCTTAATATGTTGCAGCACCTATGCCAGTCAGTAAACACCAAATGCAAAGGTCTACACCATTTATATTACATTTCATTTAAAATGATGATTACATTTTCTTTCACATCAAAAGCGATTTACTTCACTAAATGTTTGATTTCAAAATTTTCAGGCATTTATTCCTTGCTTTTATTTCAAATGCATGACTTTTCTTAGACACATACTTTACATGTACAACTTTTCTTGTCCTCTGTGTCAGATAGCAGTGGCAATGAAAAAAAATGCAATAAAAGTATGCCTTGCTAATGTAAAGCTGTCAAAAAGCTCATTTAGAATATTGTTTAATAATTTTATATACAATAAAAATGTGTCAAACTGTCAACAAAAGGACATGCAAAACTATGGCATAATCATTTTGTAAAGTTTCTAAAATGGTTTCAAGAATTATGTTCTTATCTTCGGACAAGAGGAATACAACTCCTGATAACTCCGTTATTTCTCCTCTATACCCTTTAAACTTGGTACTCATTGTCTTGATTAAAATTTACAATATGGGGTTTGATTGAGAATCAGGGGATATGTTACAACAAAAATCAGATATTATCTGGAGCTCTGATTATGTCATTGCAGGAGGTTGAAGAGGAGATATACCAGGAGAGCTATGTAGAGGAGCATCATGCTATATTAGGATGCTATTGGAGGCGGCAGAGTAAAGCACCTACAGCGGTTGTTAGACCAAGGGGCAGATCCCAACTTCCTTGATGAGAATGGTCTTAACACCACTACATGTGGCAGCCAGACAGCAGCCATGTCCAAGTACACAAGAAACTTTGATTAGCAGCATGTTGAATAGCCTGTTATATATTGTTTTAAGCTGATGCTAAATTCTTTTTTTTCCTATTTCTTATACATTGTACAGGTAAAGGTTAATATATGTATTAAAAGGGACAAAGCAGCTGATAGTGTAGATCCAGATCAGACAGCTGACAGTATGGCACAGATCCCCAGTACAGAGCTGGCTTATCTGTATCTATAAATAAGGGCTGACTGATTCAAAGCCTTAAAAATATACCAATAACATGTTAAAAGTTAAAGTTTGGGGAAGGATGACATACTGCCAGAAATCATCCAATCATCTGGATAAGATGCTCGCTTGCAGCATATATAGTGCTGCCTTTACTGTTATAACCTGTCAAGAAAATTGAAATAAATGTGGCTGTGCATGATACCATAGCCATTCATTTTATCCTAATGCTGGGTCAGAAATTTCCAGTATTATGCACAAGCGCTAACCTGATCTTCACCAGAAGTCTACCAGCCGCAATAGCTCAGGTGGTAGAGCAGTCTGCTTGTGGATCGGGAAGTCGTGGGTTCAAACCCCGGCTGGGGCAAACCAAAGACTTTAAAGTTGGTAGAAGCGGCTTCCCTCCTAACGCTCGGGGCTAAGGGGACAGCATTATTCCTGACTCGTAGGTGTCAGTATAATGGACCGGCCATGTTTATTCCCTGGACACTCTATAAGTGCCCCTGTGCTATAATGATAGAAATGTCGATGCACAGTATTGGCAAAAATGCCGTCTAATCCCATCCCATCCAAAACCCAGAAGTCTATCATCTGTCATGAACTATTCCCGTTTTTTTTCTTTTTTCCAGAAAATATGATATAAAAGTGCAAACATTTATATAGTCACTAGTCATTACATGTATAAGAACAATGTATTGCTGTATAATGGTCAGAATCAGGCTCCATTTGCAATAATTTGCTCAAGCTTACACTATCACCAGTCATAGAAATTAGGATTCAAATTTACAAGCAAGTCGGACTAGTAACTAAGCAATTTTCACTAGCTGGAAAGAAAATTCATTAGCTGTAATTTAAGTTTGTTTTAATTTTAGAAGTAAGTCTGTGGCCCAGCTGATATATCACTTTAATGTCTATTATTTCCAAATCTATAAATAAGCATTATGAGGATTTCAGCTAAAAATAGATATCAATGTCAGAGCTGATACCAGAATGAAGGAAATAATGTTTTATAATGACAAGTGTGATGTTATGCTAAATTATTCACATGGATATAGGGCACTAGTAAACAGCTTTTTCATGGGATCTTTTCAGCTATCAATGATTAATTTGGTTGCATGAAATAGAACGTATTGGTCGAAGCTGTTGAATACAACCTTTAAATAGATTACAAGTAAAGAAGAAGGATATCAAAGTTTTAGCTTGAGCTATATCACAGCTGAGAAACGTGTTCTCTATCTGTGGTTATACTGTTGCTCCCTTCATTGGGTTTTAACTGTGATTAATGATAAATGTTTAAAAATGTTAAACTGTTTGTTACTGAGATTATAAATATATTTTGTTTAAACATTTGAACACCGACATTAAATTCATTATACAGGCATAATATCATGAATGGTCACATGACCTTTGAGACCACAATTATTATTGTAAAATAGCATATAACAGTGGAGTCATGGTGATTGTGTTTGCCATTGTTTGTATATTAGGAAATGGCAATACTTCCCTAGAAGACAAAGTCTCTTTATTATGTTGTTTACAACTTCCTTTGACACCTAGTGTGGTGATGCTTGACTACAGAACCCAGTGGTGAATAATAACTGTATGTCAACCGCTAACCCCATCTCCTAGAACAAAGGGTTAATAAGAGATTAGGCAGCAAAAATTGAGTTAAAGTAGTGTCCTTTTAATACAAATTAAGGTGATGCAAGCACTGAGGTATTTCCTGCTTTGGAAAAGTAAATAACCTTTTGAGATAATAAAAATCCATGTAGACATCATGTCATACATAGCTTGGATTAGATGAACCAACCCTTCTTAAACTGTACAATTGTGCTTTAAGGTAGTGGACATGTGATCAACAGAAAGTTACGGGTCGAGGACCAAGACTGGGAGAGGGGCTCACTATCTGCCCAGTAACATACCACATTTCACAGGATGATGTATTTCTATGTGCTCTAAATGGTGATATCTGTATATCAAGTTGTTCTTTTTGTGTTGCATTTTATTGTCAAATTTACATCTAGTTTAAACAGGCTGAAATATACTATTATGAACATGATGGTTGTGTACTGCTACGGAACTGTGTGTCACTCTTTCATTAAGCACCCTTTAATGTAAATATGTGAAGGCCATTTCTTATTTTTTTTACATCGGTTGCTTTCACCCAGACAGTAACATTGTATTGCCTGTTTACGTATTGAATACAAAATGAAATAACTCCTCTCATAATGCTGTACATTGAGCCATACCCACATTTTTAAAATGGTACAACAGCAGTTCTACCAGTAGGCCTACCTGTGTATGGCCATTGAATGATTATTATCGCAAATCATTTGAAAACAGTCAGAATTAGTGAAAGTCAAATGTTTTCTTAAAATTGATTACAACCGCTTGATATAAAAAAATGTTATGCCCCCTATGGAAAGGATTTTCCATAATCACTAAGAAGGATTGAACAATGTTATTTGTTATACCAGTACATGATCTTGAAAACAACATGCATTTTAATTTGGCTTACCAGTATCAGATCTCAGTGTTACCATTATTACCACACTTTATTTCAGCATCACTTGAGATGTTGAAGTTATTGACCTACTTTGGTTGTCCGGTGGAACGGCGATGATACCAGGGGACGCTTGGCCCTACACGTTGCCTGTCAA
The DNA here is from genome assembly GCA_007844125.1 of Sinonovacula constricta. NCBI lineage: Eukaryota > Metazoa > Mollusca > Bivalvia > Cardiida > Solecurtidae > Sinonovacula > Sinonovacula constricta. The sequence continues at coordinate 4,581,841 of CM017572.1, forward strand.
ACCAGCAGTTGAATTTGTTCCAAGTGTTGTTAGATGCTGGCACCCCCATCAATACTGTGGACACATCTTGTAAGAAACTTGCTATGCTGTGCTATGCAGATACCTGATGACAAATTATTGAATATATAATATAGTCAACCCTGTATTGAATGACCACCTTTGGGACAGATTTCAAATGGTCTCTTAAGACAGGGAGGTCTCTTATTGATACTGGTACATCTTTTTTGTGGGAAATGTGATTAAAATTAGCATTTATTATATATTTTTTTACATTTACTTTTTTGTCATGATGTAATGATGATGATGATTGAATAATGGTGTTGATGATGATGATTAAGGATGCTGATGATAGTCATGCATTCAGCCTTTAAGTTATAAAATAAGAAAAAAAATCCTTTATAATTTTGTCCAGTTGTGTTGATATCTTGAAAGATGTAAATCAAAACTCTACAATATAAATTTGTATAGTTTACCAATACATGTACTTTTAACAAATACATGTCTGAACTTCTTGCGCTGAAATGAGCATATTCAATATTATTTGTAAGTAATTCCATTATATTTTTTTACTGACTCTTTTATAATATAACTATAAAGTTGTTGACCATCAACCCAACATGTGCAATAACAGTTCATCACACAGTTGTTATTGTTGTACAACAGAGTGAAGAGGACTATCGATTAATGATGCAGTGTTACAGGTCAAGCTCAGCTGGTGTGATACTGAAATATGATTGACATTTGATTGCCCCTTAAGATATGACTTCCTAACACTTAAGTATTGGACAAAGATGCTAGAACTACATTTAGCTGTGGGGTTTTGATTATTAAAGTACAAAAAAAATCATGGCAAACATACTGAGCATGGGATACTCAAATGTGGGTTATAATCTATGAAGTATGGTAGGTGGCACTGACTTAAGTCCTGGTTTGGTCAATAACTTTCATGTGAGATAGTTTGCCATGTTGGTCTGTTGTGTTTTTTGTTGTGCTGTGAGTTTCTTTGTGGTGGTCTGTTGTTGGTTGTTCGGTGTTGTTGTCCTGTTGTGTTTTTTGTTGTGCTGGTTGTTTTTGTGTTGGTTGTGCTGTGTTGTGTTGGTCTGTTTGTGTTGTCTTGGTGTTTTGTGCTGTGTTGTGTGGTCTTCTGTTTGGTCTGTGTTGTGTGTTGTGTTGGTCTGCTGTGTTGTGTTGGTCTGCTGTGTTTTGTGTTAGTCTGTTTGTTGTGTTGGTCTGTGTTGTTGTGTTGGTGTGTGTGTTGTTGGTTGGTGTTGTGTTGGTCTCTGATGTTGTGTGTCTGTCTGTGTGTGTGTGTTTTTGCTGTTTTGTTGGTCTGTGTGTTGTGTTGTGTTTGCTGTGTTGTGTTGTCGTGTGTTGTGTTGTCTGTGTGTGTGTGTGTTTGGTCTTCTGTGTTTGTGTTGGTATTCTGTGTTGTGTTGGTCTGCTGTGTTGTGTTGGTCTGCTGTGTTGTGTTGGTCTGCTTGTTGTGTTGTATCTGTGTGTGTGTTGGTTCTGTTGTTGTTGTGTTGGTCTGTTGTTTGTTGTGTGGTCTGTGTGTTGTGTTGGTCTGCTGTGTTGTGTGGTCGCTGTGTTGTGTTGGTCTGCTGTGTTGTGTTGTTGTTGTGTTGTTGTTGTGTGTTGTTGGTCTGCTGTGTTGTGTTGTCTTCTGTGTTTGTTGGTGTCTGTGTTGGTCTGCTGTGTTGTGTTGGTATTCTGTGTTGTGTTGGTCTGCTGTGTTGTGTTGGTCTGTTGTGTTGTGTTGGTCTGCTGTGTTGTGTTGGTCTGCTGTGTTGTGTTGGTCTGCTGTGTTGTGTTGGTTTGCTGTGTTGTGTTGGTCTGCTGTGTTGTGTTGGTCTGTTGTGTTGTGTTGGTATTCTGTGTTGTGCTGGTCTTCTGTGTTGTGTTGTTCTGCTGTGTTGTGTTGGTATTCTGTGTTGTGTTGGTCTGTTGTGTTGTGTTGGTCTGTTGTCTTGTGTTGGTCTGCTGTGTTGTGTTGGTCTGCTGTGTTGTGTTGGTCTGCTGTGTTGTGTTGGTCTGTTGTCTTGTGTTGGTCTGCTGTGTTGTGTTGGTCTGCTGTGTTGTGTTGGTTTGCTGTGTTGTGTTGTTCTGCTGTGTTGTGTTGGTCTGCTGTGTTGTGTTGGTCTGTTGTCTTGTGTTGGTCTGTTGTCTTGTGTTGGTCTGTTGTCTTGTGTTGGTTTGCTGTCCTGTGTTGGTCTGCTGTGTTGTGTTGGTCTGCTGTGTTGTGTTGGTTTGCTGTGTTGTGTTGGTCTGCTGTGTTGTGTTGGTCTGTTGTCTTGTGTTGGTCTGCTGTGTTGTGTTGGTCTGCTGTGTTGTGTTGGTCTGTTGTCTTGTGTTGGTCTGCTGTGTTGTGTTGGTCTGCTGTGTTGTGTTGGTCTGCTGTGTTGTGTTGGTCTGTTGTCTTGTGTTGGTCTGTTGTCTTGTGTTGGTTTGCTGTCCTGTGTTGGTCTGCTGTGTTGTGTTGGTCTGTTGTGTTGTGTTGGTCTGCTGTGTTGTGTTGGTCTGCTGTGTTGTGTTGGTCTGTTGTCTTGTGTTGGACTGTTGTCTTGTGTTGGTCTGTTGTGTTGTGTTGGTTTGCTGTGTTGTGTTGGTTTGCTGTCCTGTGTTGGTCTGCTGTGTTGTGTTGGTCTGCTGTGTTGTGTTGGTCTTCTGTGTTGTGTTGGTCTGTTGTGTTGTGTTGTTCTGCTGTGTTGTGTTGGTCTGCTGTGTTGTGTTGGTCTGCTATGCTGTGTTGGTCTGCTATGTTGTGTTGGTCTGTTGTGTTGTGTTGGTCTGCTGTGCTGTGTTGGTCTGCTATGCTGTGTTGGTCTGCTGTGTTGTGTTGGTCTGCTGTGTTGTTTGTCTGCTGTCCTGTGTTGGTCTGCTGTGTTGTGTTGGTCTGCTGTGTTGTGTTGGTCTGCTATGCTGTGTTGGTCTGCTATGTTGTGTTGGTCTGTTGTGTTGTGTTGGTCTGCTGTGCTGTGTTGGTCTGCTATGCTGTGTTGGTCTGCTGTGTTGTGTTGGTCTGCTGTTCTGTGTTGGTCTGCTGTCTTGTGTTGGTCTGCTGTGTTGTGTTGGTCTGCTGTGTTGTTTGTCTGCTGTGTTGTGTTGGTCTGCTGTGTTGGTCTGCTGTGTTGTGTTGGTCTGCTGTCTTGTGTTGGTCTGCTGTGTTGTGTTGGTCTGCTGTGTTGTGTTGGTCTGTTGTGTTGTGTTGGTCTGCTGTGTTGTGTTGGTCTGCTGTCCTGTGTTGGTCTGCTGTGTTGTGTTGGTCTGCTGTGTTGTGTTGGTCTGCTATGCTGTGTTGGTCTGCTGTGTTGTGTTGGTCTGCTGTGTTGTGTTGGTCTGCTGTGTTGTGTTGGTCTGCTGTGTTGTGTTGGTCTGCTGTGTTGTGTTGGTCTGCTGTGTTGTGTTGGTCTGCTGTGTTGTGTTGGTCTGCTGTGTTGTGTTGGTCTGCTGTGTTGTTTGTCTGCTGTGTTGTGTTGGTCTGCTGTGTTGGTCTGCTGTGTTGTGTTGGTCTGCTGTCTTGTGTTGGTCTGCTGTGTTGTGTTGGTCTGCTGTGTTGTGTTGGTCTGTTGTGTTGTGTTGGTCTGCTGTGTTGTGTTGGTCTGCTGTCCTGTGTTGGTCTGCTGTGTTGTGTTGGTCTGCTGTGTTGTGTTGGTCTGCTGTCTTGTGTTGGTCTGCTGTGTTGTGTTGGTCTGCTGTGTTGTTTGTCTGCTGTGTTGTGTTGGTCTGCTGTGTTGGTCTGCTGTGTTGTGTTGGTCTGCTGTCTTGTGTTGGTCTGCTGTGTTGTGTTGGTCTTCTGTGCAGTGTTGGTCTTCTGTGTTGTGTTGGTCTGTTGTGTTGTGTTGGTCTGCTATGTTGTGTTGGTCTGCTGTGTTGTGTTGGTCTGCTGTGTTGTGTTGGTCTGCTGTGTTGTGTTGGTCTGTTGTGTTGTGTTGGTCTGCTATGTTGTGTTGGTCTGTTGTGTTGTGTTGGTCTGTTGTCCTGTGTTGGTCTGCTGTCTTGTGTTGGTCTGCTGTGTTGTGTTGGTCTGCTGTGTTGTGTTGGTCTGCTGTGTTGTGTTGGTCTGCTGTTCTGTGTTGGTCTGCTGTGTTGTGTTGGTCTGCTGTGTTGTGTTGGTCTGCTATGCTGTGTTGGTCTGCTGTGTTGTATTGGTCTGCTGTTCTGTGTTGGTCTGCTGTGTTGTGTTGGTCTGCTATGTTGTGTTGGTCTGCTGTGCTGTGTTGGTCTGCTATGTTGTGTTGGTCTGCTGTTCTGTGTTGGTCTGTTGTCTTGTGTTGGTCTGCTGTGTTGTGTTGGTCTGCTGTGTTGTGTTGGTCTGCTGTGTTGTGTTGGTCTGCTGTTCTGTGTTGGTCTGCTATGCTGTGTTGGTCTGCTGTGTTGTGTTGGTCTGCTGTGTTGTGTTGGTATGCTGTGTTGTGTTGGTCTGCTGTTCTGTGTTGGTCTGCTGTGTTGTGTTGGTCTGCTGTGTTGTGTTGGTCTTCTGTGTTGTGTTGGTCTGCTATGTTGTGTTGGTCTGTTGTGTTGTGTTGGTATTCTGTGTTGTGTTGGTCTGCTGTGTTGTGTTGGTCTGTTGTGTTGTGTTGGTCTTCTGTGTTGTGTTGGTCTGCTGTCCTGTGTTGGTCTGCTGTTCTGTGTTGGTCTGCTGTGTTGTGTTGGTCTTCTGTGTTGTGTTGGTCTGTTGTGTTGTGTTGTTCTGCTGTGTTGTGTTGGTCTGTTGTGTTGTGTTGGTATGCTGTGTTGTGTTGGTCTGCTGTCCTGTGTTGGTCTGCTGTTCTGTGTTGGTCTGCTGTGTTATGTTGGTCTGCTGTGTTGTGTTGGTATGCTGTGTTGTGTTGGTCTGCTGTGTTGTGTTGGTATGCTGTGTTGTGTTGGTCTGCTGTGTTGTGTTGGTCTGCTGTGTTGTGTTGGTCTTCTGTGTTGTGTTGGTCTGCTGTCCTGTGTTGGTCTGCTGTTCTGTGTTGGTCTGCTGTGTTGTGTTGGTCTTCTGTGTTGTGTTGGTCTGTTGTGTTGTGTTGTTCTGCTGTGTTGTGTTGGTCTGTTGTGTTGTGTTGGTATGCTGTGTTGTGTTGGTCTGCTGTCCTGTGTTGGTCTTCTGTGTTGTGTTGGTCTTCTGTGTTGTGTTGGTCTGTTGTGTTGTGTTGGTCTGCTGTGTTGTGTTGGTCTTCTGTGTTGTGTTGGTCTGCTGTCCTGTGTTGGTCTGCTGTGTTGTGTTGGTCTGCTGTGTTGTGTTGGTCTGCTGTCCTGTGTTGGTCTGCTGTGTTGTGTTGTTCTGCTGTGTTGTGTTGGTCTGCTGTGTTGTGTTGGTCTGCTGTGTTGTGTTGGTCTGTTGTGTTGTGTTGGTCTGCTGTGTTGTGTTGGTCTGTTGTGTTGTGTTGATCTGCTGTGTTGTGTTGGTCTGCTGTGTTGGTCTGCTGTGTTGTGTTGGTCTGCTGTGTTGGTCTGCTGTGTTGTGTTGGTCTGTTGTGTTGTTTTGGTCTGTTGTGTTGTGTTGGTCTGCTGTGTTGTGTTGGTCTGTTGTGTTGTGTTGGTATGCTGTGTTGTGTTGGTCTGCTGTCCTGTGTTGGTCTGCTGTGTTGTGTTGGTCTGCTGTGTTGTGTTGGTCTGCTGTTTTGTGCTGGTCTGCTGTGTTGTGTTGGTCTGCTGTGTTGTGTTGGTCTGCTGTCCTGTGTTGGTCTGCTGTTTTGTGCTGGTCTGCTGTGTTGTGTTGGTCTGCTGTTTTGTGCTGGTCTGCTGTGTTGTGTTGGTCTGCTGTGTTGTGTTGGTCTGCTGTCCTGTGTTGGTCTGCTGTGTTGTGTTGGTCTGCTATGCTGTGTTGGTCTGCTGTGTTGTGTTGGTCTGCTGTGTTGTGTTGGTCTGCTATGCTGTGTTGGTCTGCTGTGTTGTGTTGGTCTGCTGTTCTGTGTTGGTCTGCTGTGTTGTGTTGGTTTGCTGTCCTGTGTTGGTCTGCTGTGTTGTGTTGGTCTGCTGTGTTGTGTTGGTCTGCTATGTTGTGTTGGTCTGCTGTGTTGTGTTGGTCTGCTGTGTTGTGTTGGTCTGCTGTTCTGTGTTGGTCTGCTATGCTGTGTTGGTCTGCTGTGTTGTGTTGGTCTGCTGTGTTGTGTTGGTCTGCTATGCTGTGTTGGTCTGCTATGCTGTGTTGGTCTGCTATGCTGTGTTGGTCTGCTGTGTTGTGTTGGTCTGCTATGCTGTGTTGGTCTGCTGTGTTGTGTTGGTCTGCTGTGTTGTGTTGGTCTGCTGTGTTGTGTTGGTCTGCTGTGTTGTGTTGGTCTGCTGTGTTGTGTTGGTCTGCTGTGTTGTGTTGGTCTGCTATGCTGTGTTGGTCTGCTGTGTTGTGTTGGTCTTGCTGTGTTGTGTTGGTCTGCTATGCTGTGTTGGTCTGCTATGCTGTGGTTGGTCTGCTGTGTTGGTGTTTGGTCTGCTATGCTGTGTTGGTCTGGCTGTGTTGTGTTGGTCTGCTGTGTTGTGTTGGTCTGCTATGTTGTGTTGGTCTGCTGTGTTGTGTTGGTCTGCTGTGTTGTGTTGGTCTGCTGTTCTGTGTTGGTCTGCTATGCTGTGTTGGTCTGCTGTGTTGTGTTGGTCTGCTATGTTGTGTTGGTCTGTTGTGTTGTGTTGGTCTGCTGTGTTGTGTTGGTCTGCTGTTCTGTGTTGGTCTGTTGTCTTGTGTTGGTCTGTTGTCTTGTGTTGGTCTGCTGTGTTGTGTTGGTCTGCTGTGTTGTGGTTGGTCTGCTGTGTTGTGTTGGTCTGTTGTCTTGTGTTGGTCCTGGCTGTGTTGTGTGGGTCTGCTGTTGTCTGCTGTGTTGTGTTGGTTGCTGGTTGTGTTGGTTGCTGTGTTGTGTTGGTATTCTGTGTTGTGTTGGTCTTTGTGTTGTGTTGGTTGCTGTTGTTGTTGGTCTGCTGTGTTGTGTTGGTCTGCTATGCTGTGTTGGTCTGCTGTGTTGTGTTGGTCTGCTGTGCTGTGTGGTGCTGTGTTGGTGTTGGTGTGTTGTGTTGGTCTGGTGTGTTTGTGTTGGTCTGTTGTGTTGTGTTGGTCTGCTGTGTTGTGTTGGTCTGCTGTGTTGTGTTGGTCTGCTATGCTGTGTTGGTCTGCTGTGTTGTGTTGGTCTGCTGTGCTGTGTTGGTCTGCTGTGTTGTGTTGGTCTGTTGTTTTGTGTTGGTCTGCTGTGTTGTGTTGGTCTGTTGTCTTGTGTTGGTCTGTTGTCTTGTGTTGGTCTGCTGTGTTGTGTTGGTCTGCTGTGTTGTGTTGGTCTGCTGTGTTGTGTTGGTCTGTTGTCTTGTGTTGGTCTGCTGTGTTGTGTTGGTCTGCTGTGTTGTGTTGGTCTGCTGTGTTGTGTTGGTCTGCTGTGTTGTGGTTGGTCTGCGTGTTGGTTGGTCTGCTGGTGTTGTGTTGGTATTCTGTGTTGTGTTGGTCTGTTGTGTTGTGTGTTGGTCTGCTGTGTTGTGTTGGTCTGCTGTGTTGTGTTTGTCTGCTGTGTTGTGTTTGTCTGCTGTGTTGTGTTGGTCTGCTGTGTTGTGTTGGTCTGCTGTGTTGTGTTGGTCTGCTGTGTTGTGTTGGTCTGCTGTGTTGTGTTGGTCTGCTATGCTGTGTTGGTCTGCTGTGTTGTGTTGGTCTGCTGTGCTGTGTTGGTCTGCTGTGTTGTGTTGGTCTGTTGTTTTGTGTTGGTCTGTTGTTTTGTGTTGGTCTGCTGTGTTGTGTTGTTCTGCTGTGTTGTGTTGGTCTGTTGTTTTGTGTTGGTCTGTTGTTTTGTGTTGGTCTGTTGTCTTGTGTTGGTCTGTTGTGTTGTGTTGGTCTGGTGTGTTGTGTTGTTCTGCTGTGTTGTGTTGGTCTGCTGTGTTGTGTTGGTCTGCTGTGTTGTGTTGGTATTCTGTGTTGTGTTGGTCTGTTGTGTTGTGTTGGTCTGCTGTGTTGTGTTGGTCTGCTGTGTTGTGTTGGTCTGCTATGCTGTGTTGGTCTGCTGTGTTGTGTTGGTCTGCTGTGCTGTGTTGGTCTGTTGTCTTGTGTTGGTCTGTTGTGTTGTGTTGGTCTGCTGTGTTGTGTTGTTCTGCTGTGTTGTGTTGGTCTGCTGTGTTGTGTTGGTCTGCTGTGTTGTGTTGGTCTGCTGTGTTGTGTTTGTCTGCTGTGTTGTGTTGGTTTGCTGTTCTGTGTTGGTCTGCTGTGTTGTGTTGGTCTGCTGTGCTGTGTTGGTCTGCTGTGTTGTGTTGGTCTGCTGTGTTGTGTTGGTCTGCTGTGCTGTGTTGGTCTGCTGTGTTGTGTTGGTCTGCTGTGTTGTGTTGGTCTGTTGTCTTGTGTTGGTCTGCTGTGTTGTGTCGGTTTGCTGTGTTGTGTTGGTCTGCTGTGTTGTGTCGGTTTGCTGTGTTGTGTCGGTCTGCTGTGTTGTGTTGGTCTGTTGTCTTGTGTTGGTCTGTTGTGTTGGTCTGCTGTTTTGTGCTGGTCTGCTATGCTGTGTTGGTCTGCTATGCTGTGTTGGTCTGCTATGTTGTGTTGGTCTGTGTAAACAAACAATCGCATTTTACAGGTTGTACCCCCCTGATGTTGGCCTCATCTCAGTCAACCCCAGAACGCCGGGACATTGTACAGTTTTTGTTGAACCATGGTGCTGACGTGTATCAGAGGGATATTAATGGAAAAACAGGTGGGTTGTTGCAGCAATTTATCCTGTACCTAAAACATATACATTTACCAATCAAGAAAAGTGGCTTTAATACATCTGGAAATTTGTGATCAATACAACTTACTTTAAGACATTTAAATCAATGAAAGAGTACAATGTCATTCTTCATGGATCACAAACCTGTCAGCGTCATGCATAAATTTAACATTCTCAATGTACTTCTTCTTTGCACTGTCTAAAGAATTTGACATTTTCAGTAACTGATATTTTCAGTTATATTTCTTTAAAGCCTTGTATAAACTGTGTTGAACAGATCCAAGGGGTAGTGGGGTTTTTTTTCTAAAAATAATGGCAAAACACTTTTAAATTGAGTTTAGTGTTAAAATTATATTAGATAAAAAACAATTAAGTTTTTTATTTTTAATTTATAGTTGTACTATACAATTTTGAATGCAAGAAGTGCCATTGACCTGTAACTTACAACAGTATAACATAAGACTTCCACTCAGTTTAGAAAACTGTTTTGTTTGACATTGTTGCAGCCCTTCACTATGTTTGTGAGAATAATGGAGTCAATCAGGACACAGGGTCGAGGAATGATACAGTCACCAGTCTTCTCAGAGCCGGCCTGTCAGTCAACGCCAGGGATAACAACAGTATACTTTCATTTATTTTATTACCCCACCTCCCAGAATCTCCCACCCCACCTAGTTTTGTAATGCATTATTTTCTTCTTTTTTTATTGACCTCATCAATGTGTGTGTTTCAAGGCCATCCTAATGTTAAAACAGGTTAATAATTATACATACACCTGCATTATTTTATTAAAAAAGTTACAGATGTTTAATTTGGAAGTAAGAGGGATTTATGACATTATTAAGTCAGATAGATATATATATATATATATTTAATTTTTATATTTATGATAAAACAGTTGATTTGCTTATAAATGCTTATTGATGGCACATACCACTCTTTTTAGCAAAACCTTGAGAGGGAGGGTTTTGGGTATCTTGAACTATTCACATTAAGGATTCTGTCCGCCTATGCGTAAATTACCATAAGTGATTTTGTAATTTATGATAATTACCTGTTCATCTAATTTGCAGACCGTACACCATTCATCTGTGAACTTACAGATGTTCTTTCCTTGGATTCAAGTCAGTATAACCGTGAACAACATTTATTGGTGCTTCGTACATTGATTCAAGGCGGAGCATCTTTAGACTCAACCTGTCAAAGGGCCTTCACACAGACTCTTGTCAACTCCACCAATGCTTTGGAGAGATGTGCAGAAATACTAAAAATGTTGGCATCCGTGTCATCCATCAACCAGCTTAGGCAATATGTTGTAGTAAAGTCTACACAGCTACAGAATTCAGTATTTGAGAGAGTTGCTGCAAGGTTTCGCACATCAGTGTTGACTGTACCATCTTTAGTGACCATATCTCGTAATGCTGTCAGAGCTTGTTTACATGGAGAGGTACTATACAGAACTAGATTCTTGGACCTACCCAAAGAACTAGAGCAAGTTGTTATGTACTCGGAATGTCTTGGTAGTTGATGAAACAGAAATATAGGTACCTTGTGCTTCTTGAACTTATAGCTTATGAATTTTTACCATTATAATTAAAACATAGTAAATTAAATAAAACTTTACAATTTTTATTTCATTCCATATAAAACGATAAAATAAAGCTAGATTCAAGACAACTTAAATAGATTCTAACTTGCACTTAAAACTTTTACCTTGTGTACAACAACCTTTTCTAAATGGAATTATGGTCATATTTTTTAAATACTCCAGCCTTTGTCAATCTTTATGTCAGACATTTTTTCTAGGAAGATGTATATGAAGTTCATTTTCAACTCATTAGTTGCTTGAAACATCAACCACCCCATTAACATAAAACATACCCCACCTTATGGTCTCTCCAGCAATCAAAGGGTTTTTCTATGCACTGGGTATTGAGATCTAAACTGGCACACAAAACTTTAACTTACAAATAATGGCAATGCTGACAGATACAACATATTAAGTGGAACAGTTGTAATTATTTTAAAAATAGTAAAAGTAAACCTGGTAGTAAAATATGAAAAATATTTGGTATAATCCTAGGTCACAATTTGCTTTTTAAAATGGTAGCGGTATAGCTGTCTAACAGTTAAGCAAATGTAAGGGTATTTTGCCCCCAGGTTGGCCCATGTGTCAAGATGTAATTGGGTGTGCTTCATTCCAGATTTTCAAGGCATGCTACACACAGTTAAGGCAGCACTGTATCAGTTTCTAGTGGACATTGTGTCCACAAAACTGAAATACTATTGGCGGAATGATAAACCTATCAAACATATTCATAAAAAAGTCTCTTTTAAATGTTTTAAAGGGTCTATATACTGCTACCATAAACTTTTTCATAACAACTATGTGCTGAAATCACTTTGTCCATTTTTCTGTAACAAATATCATTATTATCACCTGACACAGCCAGAAGTCATTTCTGTACAGACATTACTGGAAACATCCACAAACAGTGATGATGCCTAAAGTGTAAAAATTGACACGATATCATTAGCAGGATATTTTTGGAAAACTACTTATGACAAGAAGTTTGAATTTTTTTAATTGATATCGCCACTAATCTTGTGCTTCAAATTGTAAATCTGTTATTAAATTCATAAAAAAGTAATAACGATTCAAATGTGTACTTGTATAACAAATGCTCTTTGATTAAAACGTCCTGTCACTGATCACATAATTGCTGTTTGACTGAAAATGCCTGACCTTTCCAAACCCCTTTGGTTTCAAAAAACCTTACAAAGCGACATGTTTATAACTCAAAATTAAAACCAAAAGTTACTGTGAAAGATAGTAAATGTGTTTCTATTATTAACAACAAAATTATCAGACTTCACCGTGAAAACATTTACTGCTAATATATAGATCCTTTATCATTTACATAACTAGATAATAGTTGTTATTTTCATTATAACAAAAAAGATGGCACTGAAGAAAAAAAACAATACAAGTACTTGTAATATAATTTATTGTTCTTGTTAAACAAATGAAGTGAAGAAGATGGTTTCAGGGTAAAAGTAGACAGATGGACGGAGACAATAAATACAACAGACTACATTAACAGCATAGAAACACTTGACACTGTGTCTACAATAGATATGTTAATGTGTGTCATACAACCAATCACAAATAGGTTCATACACACTGTTCGAAATTTCCTTTTAAAAAAAAGGTGACAACTTTTCATCAGTTTGTATTACGAACAAAAATTCCTTTAATGCAGAACTACAATTGTAAAGAATACTTTTCTTGTTGTTTTTTTCCCTTAGAAATATTTTACACACTCCCTGTTTTAGCAGCTCCCATTTGTTTAAATTTAAAAGAACACAAGACAGATGCTAAAAAAGTCGGTATTGAGCACAAAACTAAGTCCTGGATTTGTTTAAAGAAATAATAAAAAAAGGCAAGCATTTCAGTTAGATGAGACCGCATTTAAGTGCCCAGCGTTAACTAAGTTAATCAAATGAATTAAACATAAAGGCTAAAATCTGAACGAAAAAAAGTGTCTACATTCTATTTTATGATTTTATATTTGTTTTTTCAAAACCTACTAATTCCACAAATAATTCTTCATACAAGGCATGTCATTATTTCTTCTCTTTTATATTTTTTTTTTTAAACTACAAATTAGGCAAATATGTATTTTTGTTTTGAAAAACAGACGTTTATCATCCTTGAATGGACGGAGTGTGTTTATCACCTACATTGTAAAAACTGAATGAAATAGAAGCATGTAAACACTGTATGATATGTTCCAATACGCACAGGTATGTGCTTAAAAGGTACAATAAACTGATGAAACATCAAAGTAAAATCTGTCAATTGTCTTGGTGGTAAAATTTATAGTAAACAGTACAAGGATCTGCCAAGACATTTACCTTTAATAGTCAAACAAGGTAGAGACTGCTTATAACATTTTTTAACTTAAGTAACAAAGAATAAACTCAATGTCTATGCAAATATCTTGCATATGATAAAACAAATATTAGTTAAACTTGTAAGCTCTTCCTTGGCCTATTTTTTGATAAATCCAATTTGAGATTGCTGTAGTATACACAGGAACCTCTACACAGAACTGACTATTACAACGCTAATTCTATTATAAGGCTGTGGTCACTTGGCACCAACAATTTTTCAAAGATACTACTAATGTAGTTTGAATTCTGTTTGTATTGCAGAAAGAAACAAACCTCCTTAAAACAGAAGCAATTATATTAAAACATGTACATGACTATGCCAAATGATAATAATGCAAATGTACAAGTGTCAATCTTTTTATGCAATTTAAACACATTTCACGCATGACAATGAAACTTTGGACAATAATAAACATGGATGACAAAAACATCTTATCATTCACGTAACAACTATACAAATATTCATGGTATCATTTACACTGAACAAATATAAACAGATCACAACACCGCCATTTCAGATACAATACAAGCAAGCGCACAATTAGGACAATCTAATAATGTAAAATGAACAATATTAAAAGTTCAAAGTCAATATATGACATAGATCATCAAACAGTGACTGCAGAGGTCTTATATATCAATGCTTTGAGAAGCAAATGTTATGTCAAATAGAACAGATCACAAAATGTCTACAATAAAGCAACATCAATATTGAAATACATTAGAATATACATCAGGGACGGCAACGGTTATGAAATCAGTTGAAGGTTAATTTTTTTTAAATGTTTCACTAATAAGCTAAAAGAATATTTAACTGATGTATTTCGGTACAAGCATAATATTTACTTTTACATTAATTTACTTTTTTACGTCATTCATAAACAATGAATTATGAAGGTGACTGTGGAAAACGATTAACACCAGAGATTTATGTCATATACATGTACATCTATATGTAAGATTGTTTGGTCATTGGTCACTGCCTGTACATTGTGGTATACTGTTATTTTCTTATATTGACCTTCTGTTAAATGTGATTATGAGCAACCCTGAGATAAACAATGGCTGTCTGAAAACAGGAGGTCAGGGTTATGTCAATGTCTGTCTGAAGCAAAGAGGTAAAGTTTCTCCAGTGGTAACCATGGACAGTGTTTTCACATCTTCTGCCCTTGTTGACAGTAATTAGTGGATAAGAGGTGAGGGAGTGAGGGGTTTCCCTCCTAATGGTGTTTTCCTGAAATAGATACTGAATAAATATTTTCATTGCTCAACATATTATTTTTTTTTATAATTAAGAGCGATTAACTGGTTAAATAGTTGATTACTGGTTAAACTAAATGTTAAGAGAATAACCATTGCCATCCCTATACATGTATATGACATTTATATTTTTGTTATTCATATTGTGGGTAGAAATTTCTGTTAAACTTCATTAAATACACTTAAACTGTTGAATGAGTGTTAAAATTTAGTCTAACCATAATCATTTACTAGTAATAAACACCTAATTAAATAAAAAAAATATCATCTTTTGATGTTTTATCATTTGAGTACGTTTTCACGATACGAAAAACAATATGTGCCATTTTTGTTTACAAAAGCCACCTTAAAAAAACCCATACCTTTATAAGATAACAGATGGAATACATTTTTAAATGATTGAATATTGTTTTAGGTGATCATTAACATGTCAGGAACGGTTCTCAATGTTATAATCCTAATCAGAATGTGTTATATTAATGGGACGTGCATTTTAGAACATTAAATGACTTGATAAATAAGTGGACATTGCAATACAAACGATCCCAAACTTACCATGTGTTCACTTATTTCATACAGAAATAAGACGTGTATTAAAGCAAACAATATAGTACCAGACCATTGGCATTTATAAAGCATGATTTAGATGCTTATATGAAACCCACAATTACTTGTCAACCTTTTTTGTAAGAATGAAAAGACAAAAATATCGGAGTAAATTAAGAAAGCAGAAACAATAATTTAGCTAAATTCCTATGTTTTCCACATCATATCTAAACAGTTCTGAAGTGTGGAAGAAACTAATTATTGGCTAAAAAGGAATGCATAATGCTTGGCATCATTTTCGAATATCTAATATTGACATTATTATTTACTTACTGTCATTTCAGGACTTTTTAACGATTTATTGTTTGTAATTATTATCAATATTTTTTCTTCTATTCTGCTTGTTCAAGTTTATAAACAAATCTTATAGAAGCTATGGATACATTCAGTCATTCTCAAGCATCTGATTGGTCAAAACCTGATAAAAACTGACCAATCATGTGCATGAGAATTCCAACAACCTAGATTCCCGCTCAGATTTAAATCACATAGAGCCCCAGATAAGAGGAGTTGAACTAATTTTGTTGTCATATATCCCAAGATTCTCAACCAACCCTTCTTTGCTGGTATTCACTGATATCATCATATTAAGACAACTCTAATGAGTACCAGGCATAAAGGGTTTGGACAAGAAGTAAAAGAGTTGGTAAAAGCCTTATATCTGGGGGTCTGCACATTGTTAGCATTTGGTACTACACTATTCACAAAAACATCCAGCTTATCTAAAAAAAAAAATATGCAATCCCTGTTTAAATGCTATCAAACAATATTACATCATGTGTAGAAGGTCTCTGGGTTTCCACCATTACCCATGTTTGATATGAAGTGTCAGAGAAAAAATGGTTCCACTAGCTAGAGGTGGCAGGTAATCATTTCTTGCCTTTACTGGAGATTTGTTTCATGGCCCACTTCAAACCATCCTGAAACAATAACAAGCAGACAGATTGCTATGACATTCATACAAGAAACTTTAATTTAATAATGATTATTATACAAGTTGTACATTGATGATGAAATAAACACTATTAGTTAAAAGAGAAAAATAAATTTAACTGATGAAGACACTTCATAAACAACTGCATAGATGAAAATTATAACTTAGGTACAGTCATAATAGTTGTGCATCACACTTCTACTGAACATCAAGTAGCTATATATCGTATTTTAACTGATACTATCAAATAGTTTGGTAGGAGGTATCCAAAAATTTAAACTAAACACTTTTCCCTAATACCAGTAACCGAATAAGTCATAAGATCCTAAAATGGTCCTGCAAAATGCTGTTCATTGACAAAAAGCCTGTCATTGCAGACAGATATTTTCTATCTGAGACACACTACTGAGTTAACTTTTTTAAACTATGAAAACCATGTGACAACTTACTTTTGAGATCATGTAATAGCAATAACTGAGTAACTGATCTGACCTCTATAACTACTTTTAGTAGAACTCCCCATTGTGCTTGGAAAAACTGAATAGAGTGATTTATTGTAGGTTTTGTACTGTCTTAACACTTGATTTATAGAAAATCATCTTTACTCAGAATAAAGTATGAGTATATGCACTATTGTATTAGTAAAAGTGTTTAACCCCCACAAACTTGCTATTAGGCAGTTATTTCTGGACATATAGATTGGTAATCAAAACGACTTCAATGAAGCACAGTGGGCATAATAAGCATTAAGACCAAAACGTAACTAGGTACTTATTTGACAGTGAAAACAGCCGCTAGTCTGCAAAATGTATCAACCTAAATAACAAATTTTATTCATAAAGAAAACAAATGCTCACTGGTGAATTTATTTATTCAGCCGATATCTTAAGTTTCCTGCAGTGTTTGCAGCCCCAAACTAACCTCAACTCCCTCCCTGGTCTGAGCACTACATGGCTGTATCTGCCATGCCCGGTCTCGTATAGAGTTCAACTGCAGTCCCATAGTGATATCATCAGGTGCTGCAGCATTCGTCAAATCCTGCTTGTTCGCGTATATTAAAACTGGTACTCCACTTAGCTTGGGTTCCTCCAACAGCTCATTGAGTTCCTGCATAAAAAAGATTTGTATTTAGACATAAGAAGCAACAACAACCTCATAAGGCATTTAAAACGTATTCTTTAGAGTCTCCCATAGATGAATATCTGTGTAGAAATGTTGTATGTTTTTTTGTTATATCACATTGACACAATTATGGTCTTAATGGGCAATGTCAAGCTATTTATTGCTGGAGGAAGACCACGAGAATAATGTTAAGGAAGAAACCATCAGCGCACAGTAGGTAGCTGAAAACTCTCGCCACTTAAATGTTCTTGCCCAAACTGGGACTACAAGTCATGTGGTTAGTGGCTTAAGAGTTGAAAGTTGGTGATTCTTACAGCTCTGCCACTGGCACCCTTTGGTGTAGAATACTAACGTGCCAGTGGTAAGGAGGAAAACCTCTTTTCAAGTCTTTTTTTTTAACTGAAGGACCTGAACCTTGTTCTATATCTTAGCAAAGGCTGGTCATTTATAAGATAATGACTGCTTGTGCATATAAGTAAGAATAAAAATAAGTTTATTATCAGTCATTGGAAAACAAGTTTTTTTCAACTTAAATTACTCCCTCTCGACTGTCCACTTCTTGGGTAGACCAGTTCCCAGTACCAGTACTCATGAACTGAGTACCTGGACCAAAGTGCAGTTAATAGTTTTGCTTAAGGATGCAATAAGTCAAAGGTAACTAAATGCAAAAAATTGACATGCTTCAGTAGTTTCCGGTTCATTATTCTAATGTTAATAACAAAACTTTGGCTCTGACATTGAAAATCCTGGTAACTTACTAACGGTCTATAAGATGAATTCTGCTATTGAGATCTACATCACACACTGCACATCAGCCAGCGAGGCTTTTATATGAAAGTTTCATCTTAACTTGGATAATATGTATTGTTTGAATTAAGCAAGAGCTGTTAGTAGACAGTGTGCTCCATTTTTCTCAGTGCTGGAACTGTTAATAAAAAAAATCTCAACCAACACAGAAAAGTGTAAGTATGAAAAGGGGCATAACTGTGTCAAAATAAGGGGCATAATCGTGTCAAAATGAAGTTAAAGGTAACCTGCCTTATTAGAAAGGAGTTCTGCTTTCAATCAACAATTATTCTAAGTTTGAAGTGAATATCTTTAGATGGTTTTTAAGAAATGGGCATTCACAAAATGGATGATCAACACAGAAAATGATGGAAACACATGACAATAGCGCCACTCACTTTCTATAAAAAAGTACATGAACCTAAGAAGACTTACCTCTCCTGTCTCTTCAAATCGTTTTCTATCTGAACTGTCTATAACGTAGATCTACAAAGAAAGGAACAGTGTATGTATCAAGCATCTTTAAGCTGCTTGTAAAACAAACTCAAGGCCAATTAAACAGACAGTCCTTAAAACAATGCAAACTTAACATACAAAAAGGATAAAATCATTTTAACTGAAAAAATTTAACTTTTTTAATATTTATATAAGAAAACAGTGACCACTTTCTTTTAATACCTTATATTATTATAGCTCTGACGTCAATATCTATTTTTAGCAGAAATCCCCATTGTGTTAATTTATAGATTTAGACAGAATGAAAAATTAAGAATTCTTTAAAAAGATATTTAGTTCATAATGGCAGTAGTGTCAAAAACATTTTTACTTACATTTGACAATGAAAGTATGAGTTTATAAAGCCGTTAGGATATTGTTATATGTATTTGATATAAGCAAAGTGTCCGATACCATCTGTAAGTGTCAGAAGATTTTTTACCAAGACATCTGTGTTCTCAAAATAATTCTTCCAGTAGGGTCGTATTCTCCTCTGTCCTCCAATGTCCCATACATTGAGTCTAAACCCAGATGTTTGAACTGTCTTGATGTTGAAACCCTGAAATGTTGCACATATGTTATTATGTAACTGTCAAGCTTTTCACATCATACCAAGTATAACAATGTTTTAATTGATTACAATTATTGTGAATTTTAACTTTAAAATCAGTAACATAATCTTTCAATATATTCAATTGAGTAGCTTCATTAAATAATGTTATCATCATCATTATTATTATTATTATTATTATTATAACATAAGTTCAGTCATCACTTTTACAATACTTCTCTGCTCAGATTTGCTTTGGTCTACTGACCACCTGAAGCCATGACCTATTCCATTATACAGTCAACCCCAGTCGCTCAAGCACCCACTTGGATAACCTTATTTTTAAACCAAATCGATCAAGTTAAAAACATTACAAACATGTTCTATATTTCCAATTACAGAAGTTTAAAACCATAAAGAAATTCACAATAAAACTTTTTATAAATCCATCTCATTTTCGAAACACACTTCGGTCACAGAAAATTTCCCCACAAAATTGACAATCGTGTGACAAAAATAGCAATACTGATATGTTACTGTGGCATGATGTGTGATGTTAATGTCACTGAAGATTTTGAGATAATGAAATTCTGGGATTGAATTATGAAATAAGTTAGAACCGCTTTGATCTTGAGTTGAATAAAAGACAGACCATGTGATTGTATTTTTTATGCTAAACACAATTCTTTTGCATATTTGAACTAAAAACACACAAAAAGAAACACAACAACATTTTAGTTAGTTTGCCACATTATGTAGTCAGGATTGATGACAATCAATCTGCTTTTATTTCTCCATCAAATTTCAAACCATTTTATGCTTGCTTGAACAAATCCTTAATCTTCAATTCATTCTATCAATTAAACCCATTATCGGCTGTTAAGATGTGCACATTAAAAACAACACATTGTCGCACATAGCAGAGGTGTGAAAAACACGCTCACCGGTAGTTTTGCAGTTTGACCCATAAGGCGTAAACATACAGGTAGAAAGGCTGTAGGGAATGGCACCGAGTTTGACTGTTCGAAAACTACAGGTTGTTCTAGTGATCCCAGGGTAATTTATAAAAAACAAAGAAGACAAAACACTGGGACCGGCAGTTTTGTTCGACCGATCAGGAAATTCTACCAATCCAGTGGTTGAGCGACTAGGGTTTGACTGTACTACTCCTTGCTATATATGAGGTTACATATTTAATGTAAAGCCACATGTTTGCAGAGGTTAAATGTATAACATGCTCAAACCATTCATTATAAAATCAAACATCTGCACATGTGGAGAATAAAAGGAATGTGTACATCCTTAGGACAATTATAAAATATGTATTGAAAGGTATGTATCACTACTATAGGCTGAAAACCGTTCAGTTCAATAATTTCCAAAATATGCAAAATATTGGACCAGTCTATTATGTTTGTTATATTCAAGTCACATTGTATGTATAAGATTAATACATATATTGACAAGACAATCAACATATGATCTCACAGACCAATGTTTGTGTAGATTCACTGGCATATAGTAAGACTCCAACACATAAAAGTTATTTTTCAGGCTGGAACTCAAACCCCTAGATGAGTTATGATCAGAAACAATGCCTATACTTAACATTGTTTTACCATACCTGTGTTGGTGTAATGTGACTAATATCTTCTGAAGCTAAACTTTTCAGTAAGGTTGTCTTGCCAGCATTGTCCAAGCCTAGTAATAATATACGTAGCTCCTTATCTCCACTGGACTTGAGTTTTCTCAGAAGAGCCAGGAGACCCTGAAACAAGAAGTATTTAATAGTTTACTTCTTTTGCTAAATGTTTTATTTCATTTTCAGTCATATGATCTTTTATTCAACTAATTAGAGTAATTAACAAACAAAAACAGCATGTGAAGTATTCATTGTATTGATTTCTTTTTTATTTTGTAGCATTTATACAATATTGGTACAATATTGGTGATATTATGAGTATTGTAAGAGATTGCCAAGGTAATGTTTATGGCTACGTGTTGTTTAGTAGAAACAGTCATTTAATCTTTCCAGTGACATGTTGGCCAAAAGTTCACCACCCATTTAATAGGTTAAAAGAGTCTACGAAATTAACATCCAATAAATACATACCATTCATATGACTAATACATTTATTGCCCAGAAACACATTTTACATGCTCAAAATTTTGTTTTAGCAACAACAACAATTTGGGTTTTTTTCAGCATTCATTGCTTGTTATTGTACTATAACTGGAGGCACCATCTCTGCAAACTCCAACCAATGACTTTCTAAACTCACTTTCAGGGACCAGAAAAAAACTTGCCCGATGGACAATAAACTTTATAAAACTTTCATGTCCACTCTTAAATTTAGTTGCCTCAGGCCATAGGACTATATTTGTTATAAATTGAAATAATCTGGTAATGAGAACTTTCACAATCATGAGATTTTTCAGAAATTTTGGTGAACAGTTAAGGAGGTTTCTGTAAACCATGCAAGGTAGGGGATGAGGTAATATGTTAGCACAATTATTTACAATATTTAAGAGGAATTTTTATTGAGTATTAGGACAAAAACCATCAATTTGGTTGTAAATTTTATTAACAGAACAAAGTATTAACAGATATGAAAATGGTATATACTATTTCATTAAACTATAAATGAAAATAATAATAATAATACATAAACAAAAGAGAATCATAAAGACAAAAATATTGAATGCACAGATTAAATTGTACGGAAAAAAGAGCATAATAACAAAATTGGAAAGGTATGTAAATAATATAATACACTATTGCAACCATTTTTCAGGAAGATGAAAATAAACATTTTACTGAAAGCTTATGAAAGTTTGACCGCTACTTAATACATTCTTAAAACCCTAACTGCAATTTGTTGAAAATTCTTTTAAAACTCATATCTAGTCAACATACTTTACTGAAACCTCCTTAATATTGTAACATAGGGAGAAAAATGTGCAGCCAGTCCGAGACTCGAACCGAGACCCTTCACTAACAGGGCGATTTGCTCTTCCAACTGAGCTAACCGGACCGCTTACACATTTTCTCCCTATCACCCGGCTACATACACCCCGGGCTACTTGAAATTCATCCACGAATGTCCACAGACCATATGCTCTACATACCATACACAAGCACTTCTCAAGCACTTATACCATAATGACCGCGGGCCATTTACGTTGGGCACCAATGTAACATAGGGAGAAAAATGGGCAGCCAATCCAAGACTCAAACCCAGGACCCTTCACTAACAGGGTGAATGCTCTTCAGACTGAACTAACCGGACCGCTTACACATTTTCTCCCTATCACCCGGCTACAATATTTACCAAAAATACTCTTTAAAATTTACCAAAACCTCCAAACAAACCATAAAATTAATTGACCGGACATGTCATTTACTAAAACCACCATAAACATTTGTCGCCTTTAGCACTTTAATATAAAGAGATCTGAGATGGAAAAATCACATTATCAATAGGATGGAGTCCATGACCACTTGCTCCAGTCAGAAGCTCTAACGAATGAGCTAGTCAGACAGACAGCATATTCATTACAGCTACACTAGATTTCATTTTATGCTCTTAGCAATAATGAAGTACTCTGGGTAAAAATGTGTTGTGTGTGTTATTTCCCGTATGTATAGTATAGCTTAGACCTGATGAGGTTTTATTAATATAAAGGGGTTTACTTTTATACAAATGAAAACAAAACAAGTTTCACAGCAGTAATACTGAATACCGAAAGACACATGTTTAACGAAAGATACCGAGAGACTTTGTTTTACTGAAATACACTTAATAAAATGTAATTAAAACATCATTTGTTGTTTAATTTTGTAAATATGTATTTAGTAGGACCCGTTTCACAGTGACGTTTCGGCCCACATTCCTTGATGGAATTCGTGTTTATTCAGGTTACCCCTCCCATCGTGGAAGAATGGGATTTTCTGTAATATGCTGCTCATTTCGGGATAAATTGTGTTGATCATAATAACAAAATATGGCACAAAGTTGGTTTATTTAAACTAAGGCTGTGAAACCTTATTGAATGTCTTAGTTTATTAAGAAAACTTGTTTTTACCATGATCACAAATAGCGGTTTGGCTTGGTGTTACTACGCGTGACGTCATCTAAGCATGAACGACTTTTTCGCCTCCTCACATGCGAGTAGCTGTAGGGTGCGCGCATTCGGGGGTTTGCCTAAAATACGCAACGGACGCAACGGGCGCAACGGGCGCAACGGAGATAATTTTTACCTTTATTTTATTTTCTAAACATTGTGATATGTTTTAAACGGATTACTTGTAAAAAAACACTTAGCTTACGTTTATATGATTTACTTTGGTGTTTACAGTAATTGTTGACATTATTAAGAGTCTTTAACATTTCTCTATTGATATTCCATATACAGTAGGCCTACCGCGAAATGGAGATCTCCGTTGCGCCAATGTATGTTGCGCAAAATGGACTTCGCTGGCATAGTAGATCTAGTACGTATACAAAAATAAATAGATTTAATTTCATTTTTATTTGCATACCGTTAATAAAAATATATAACATTATGCTACGAAGGGAGGATTTACATGTTTATAAGTTCCGTTGAATAATTACTCTAAATATTGAACCACATATAAAAAGCATTTAAAACCTACGTTAAATTTAAATCATTCATAATTAGAAGCAATGTTTTATAATAATAATAATAAGTATTATTATTATTATTATTATTATTATTATTATTATTATTATTATTATTATTATTATTATTATTATTATTATTATTATTATTATTATTATTATTATTATTATTCTGTTGCGTCAATGTCAGTTGTCCAATAGGGGCTTTGCTGGTCTAGTACAGTGTAGCATACAAATAGTATTTTGATTTAATTTAAACTTTATTATAAAAGGTAACGATTGTCAGATTTATTAGTTACGTTGAATAGATTACTCTAAATATCATAGGAATCACAATAATATTAAACCTCTGTTTTCTGTGCAATGAATGCAATGGAGATAAATTATACAGGTTTCAAGTTTAATAGGTGAACTGAACAATTATTGCAACAGTATGCAACAGTATGCTTCACGTACGTACGCACGTACGCATACCTTTACGCCAGCTTATACAGATAATAAATAATGAAGAAAAAAAGAATAATGCAATAATTAACGAAGACACAAAAACGACTGGTTGACTGAATGAATGAATAGAGCATATAGCAACACTTGACATTCTAAATATAAAAGCACATTTAACTAAAAGCATAGTAATAAAGCAGTAAAGCATATTACAAGACATTAAAAACCATCAACATAAAGCAGTCAAGTATGCCACAAAATATTACAAAGGCTTTGCACGAACTCGTTTGATTTTATCATTTCCTCAACAGCGATTATGTGGTCAGCTGCGTTTGAATTAGGATGGTCTCGTTTTTCTAAATTGTATTTAAAATTTCTCAGTTGTTTATCATCCCTCTGTTTTTCGAAATCATCATCCGTTGCGCGATTCATTTTCTTTTCAACTTGTTTGACCGTGTCATGTTGTAGTTGTGACTTTAGTTTCTCTTTTACGGACTGTTTTGTTTTAATGTATACTTTGTTTTTTCTATCATGTTTCACATTGCCATATAATTTTTCACCAGGGTATGTGCCTACATACTCCACCGATGCCCTGTCTTTGGGTATGAAGTTGAATGCTTCTGGTACGTGGCCGAACCATGTCACTCGACGTTTAAACGTTTCTTCTGGTGTTGTGTGCATCTGTTTCCGTTACTGCGCCAGGTTCCAATACCGGTTCGTCCATCGTCAGTTTAACCCCACATGGTGATGTTTGGCCACTACCGGTTGTGATGTTCACTTCTTCGTCAATTGTGGAAAGATCTGGAAGGAACTTAGAGTCACCGTCATCTAAATCGTCATTAGATCGGTCTTCATCCAGAACTGTGATTGGCTCAGTGCTACTAAGTACGCGAAATCGATTCCTAGTTTCAAAGTTGTGTTGTTCGCTTTTTTGACTTCTGTAGTGTTCGCTCATGTGCGCGACACGGTCTCTCTTGACGTTTCCCACTAATGGAACGATATGGTTTGGGACCCATTCATCCCCTAACCCTGGTTCTTGCTGTGGGAGAGCAACATTTGTCCACATCAGAGTCAGTTTGCCTTTGTCTGTGTCTGCGAACGGTGGGCGAAGCATTGTGTTCATCACTTTGAATTGATAGTGTTTTGTTCCATTCAGACTCGGATAGACGACTTCTATAGGTAGGTTAAGTAGGCGAGACATAGCAATGAATCTCAGCATTGTAGAGTACGTCCCTTGTCGAGCACAGTCCAAACAATCTGTCTCTAACTCTGTACCAAGGAAGTAGAGGCGCTTGTACTGAGGGTGGATCATTATTTGCGATTTGTTGGTAACCATTTCTATGCAGCAACGATACCGCAGTTCTACGCTTCGCTTTTCATTGCCGCTCAGCAGAGTTGATATGGAATTGAAGAAACAATCGCCGTCGGGCGTGCTTTGTAAGGCAGTTTTGTCAGACCAGTGATAATGGACGAGAAGACTGTTTGCTACGTAGTCTTGGGTGTGGCTTTTGAAGTCATTGTACAGTCTGTCTTTAACGGGACGCTTTTTAAGAACAGGTTTTCTCGTTCAACTGCTTGCATCAGCATGCGGAACCCAAGTTTTGCTGCTTAAGTGTGACAACAGACTATAGACAATTAAACTTTTAAGTTGTTGTTTTTAAGATTTGCAGATAAGAAATTTACTTACTAGGTATGAGTTATTCATGATGAAAATTAGAAAAGCATTTAACACAAAAATCCATTTATTACATTAAAATAATACAAAATTTTTACGTCGTGAAACAGCTAGATCTTGAAACACATTAGTACAGGCTTTACTCTCTTATGTATAGTGTGGCAGTTTTTTCAACTAACACCATATGTATATTGTTGTATTTCATCATTATGCGCTTGTGATTTTTTTTACTATATATTCATTAATTATAATAAGGAATTGATTTTATAAACTTAAGCTTCATTTGTCGGAACACCTTTTTACACCAATATTTTTTTTTTTTTTAAGGTTCAGCAATTAGGGTCGTGTCAACACTTGAGAACATAATTAGATTCTCGTGCCCATAACTGCCAATAAACAAAGCAGTTGACACTTCTGTTATCAACCGCGTGACCAACTGCTACCGGGTGACCCGTAAAGGTGGTAAACCAATCAGCAGCACGTGCAATCTGCTTCCAATTAACAGTCGGCTTTTATGATTGTTTATTTAATCAATAGTCGGCTGTCTGTGTTTTTTTTTTATTTTAAAATATCATAAGGAATACAACATTCAATCGTTAAGTAGTACAATTATGTATCAAACATTAGTATAAACTTTTATTTCTTCTCTTTTACGCCATATTCAAGGTATCGATATAAAGTTTAAAAAAAAACAGTGAACATAAGTGCAATTTCTATATCTATAACGTATAATGTAACGTTATTTTAAGATTGGCAATACTACTATATATATATTAAACTTAACGAATGTCAGGGTTTTTTACAAATAGAATACACGCTAGGTTAAATTTTATTTACCAATTTTACAATCTTTGTTCTTCGAGTATATTGCCAGAATCATGTCTCTGACTTTACATGAAGCAAAGGTTTATATTTTATTTATATTTATATGCCGAATAGATCTAATTCATTTGCAGCGGCCCAACGGCGTACAAACTTAGTACAAATTTAGTAAGTGCACAGAAAACTTTTATTTAAGAGCAGAATGCACGCCAAATTAATTTTGATAATTTGTTGATTATATAATGTTTGATACAGGTTATTCATATTCCGCTGCGCGCAACGAAGGTTGCGACAATCTTTGTATCTGTTGGTATCAGTAGGACTAAGTAATGAACTGTCATCTGTTTTATACTTTGTACTCCGTTGCGCCCGTTTCGTACTTCGTTGCGCCCGTTGCGTCCTTTTCGCCAATAAATCTCCGTTGCGTATTTTAGTCATACCGCGCATTCGGACTTTAATAAAAGGAAGCAAGTAGCAAATCGAGCCTAGTCAGTCAGAATTAATTGCCTATCATAGGTTACAATGTTTGTTTGTTTTTATTTAATTAAGACAACGAAATATTCTAGTTCAAATTTCAACTTTATATATTTTAATTTAAAGGATCTTGAAATTAGTCAATGACAATTTTCGAGAAATAGCATTTCTAGCCTGGAAACATGGCGGTCGATATTCGTATCGCCTCTTCACGAGAACGCGTTAAACAAGAAAACATCGAAGAGCTGACAAACTTAGTAACTCCCGGAGATGTCATCACATCAGACTCAGGTTTTATGAGGTAATTTCAAATAACTGTGAGTTCAAGGCGACTGACATGTGGTAAATAATGTGTTTTCGCGACATGTGTAAGGACAACACTAACAGGCACTAATGGCACATGTGGTTCAGGAGGCTTAACACCTTATTGTCGCAGATAGCCAAGGAGTGATATTTTGAAGAGCTGATCGATATTTTAGAAGACAAAACTTTGTACAAATAATTTTTATTTGTTTTTATTTATTAAAATCTGTTGCCTTGCTGTTGGGTTAACACTTTAGCGACGTGGTTGAGTGTCAGCCTACTGATCTGAAGGTCCCTGGTTCGAATCTCCGTTAGGGATCGGATTAAAAATAATAATTAAGCTAAATTAACCTACCATGACCTTGGTTGCCTTACATGGAATTACTTGAACAGTCCAGTCCATATCATTCTATAATACGAAAACGGATTTTCTGATTATTATTTTTTATTATTCTTTCTTTTTTCTTTCCTTTTTTGTGTGCATAAAATCCCATAATTTCAAAGAACAAACCATTTGTTGTGACTTATTCATGAAATTGCTTGTTCATCTTCTGCCTATATTTAGTTGGAATGTCTTTTATTTATTTATTTGAATGAAGCTATACAAAGACTTATACATGCACAGATTGCCTTATTGGCTTAGTACATAATAAAAAACACAGGCATTGGAAGTTATATCTAAGGACCAATAAGATCATGTTAGTAATATACAAGACCCAATGAGTTCAATGCAAAATGTACAGAACCTAAGATATTTTCTTATCACAGAGGTCTTAAAAATTGTCAGAGACTTCATGACATCTTGTCTGGTAAAATATTGAATATTTTGTATGTCTTTTATTGAAATAAAATGAAACCTCCCAGGTTGCCACAATGGGGGTTTGTTGGGTTATTGGGTAATTATGAGGTTTTCGGATAATTTAATTGCCCTCAGAGGCTCTCAGCTTAGTCCTAGTAGATCACATGTATGCGACAAATCAGCAAGAATTCTCTTTGGTTATACAAACAGATTTATGAGATTGTATCCTGGAACCATGTTAAAAGCTTAAATGTGGGATGCCCATGGTTTAGTGGTCACCGATTTGTAACTGCTCTGCTCAGCCTCCCATCATGTGGGTTCGAGTCCCGTTAGGGAGAAGGACATAATGTGGAAAGTCATCTAGCTGACCTGCGGTGCACTTGTGTTCTTCCCAGACATTTGTTTTTGGTCTTTCTCAACAAAAACACCTGGGCATCGCTATAATGGTCATGATTGGTCACTGTGATGTATCTCTGAAACAAAAACAACAAAAGCATGAAAAGTGTTTTCTTTGGTCTGATTTCTAATTGTCTTCAACATACTCAATGATGCATGAAATAAGTCAAATGACACCTTGAACTGAGGTTATTAAACTTTGAGTCAGATTAAGAAATGTCAATCAAAATCCAACCAATCATATCAAAGATTTATAACCTTGGAAAAATGTGGCATGGCAATGATTAGGTCATACACAATGTTTATAGTAGAAATTTTTTTTATCATGAATTTTTATGCGCAGAGGCCATGGCACATTCATGGAAGATGGCACACATCATGCATCAGTCGCAGGAGTGGTTCAGCGAGTCAACAAACTGATATGTGTTAAACCTCTCAAGACAAGGTATTTATACAATAACTATGTTTATATCTCAGGAGAGATGATCTAGTAGTTCAGTGCATTTGAAAATATTATGATATTAATTTGGTAAATCTCTGCAGTATTCCACTTTTCAAAGAGCTATTTTCTCATTGATGCTAGTTAACCTTTTGTTAAGGTCCCTTTCTCTAAAAACATCAACAGATAGTCACATCAAACTTGCAAAGGGGAAACAATTTCAAAATGGCAGGTAACCTGAAATTAATTTTGTCAGAGTTATATCCATATTTGACTTGGTATTTTCATTATCTTATCTAGCACTGAGAAAAGTGGAGCTTGATGTCTTTAGGAAGCTTTTGTTACTTTTTTGTGTTGAAAATGAAACCTTTATAACTACTCATGGTCTGTCCTATAGTTTGAGTCATAATAGAAGAAAAGTTTAGCT
Organism: Sinonovacula constricta; assembly: GCA_007844125.1. Classification (NCBI taxonomy): domain Eukaryota; kingdom Metazoa; phylum Mollusca; class Bivalvia; order Cardiida; family Solecurtidae; genus Sinonovacula; species Sinonovacula constricta. Next base: position 4,610,615 of record CM017572.1, read on the forward strand.
TTAAAGAAAAAAAGTGAAACCATTGTCATAGTCCTCTCATGACATCAGCGTCAACATTGGTTAACGTTTTTGTTGTGGTCTATTTCTCCAAAACTGTCATGTATCCATTTTAATCTTGGAATAACTTTGAAAAGGGCAAGTAACTCTTAAGTTTATTTTGGAGTTATGCCCCTTACAGTGTCAGAGTGAAGATTGCCTTGTGTACTTTTGTTGATATTGTTGTGTATATCGTTGCAGATACAATGGTAAGGTGTTGAGACTTTGTTGTATTGAATGTTACTGATATATTGGTGACATGGGAGACAATGTTGTGTATATATTACAGATACAATGGTGAGGTGGGAGACATTGTTGTGGGCAGAATCATTGAGGTTGGCTTGAAGCGATGGAAGGTCGACACACACTCTAAACTGGACTCTGTCCTCATGTTGTCTTCCGTCAACCTGCCTGGTGGGGAACTGGTTGGTATTTAATACTGGACACTTTTTATGTGTGTGTTTTTGTTAAGAAGAGCAGACCCAGATCTCATAAAATCTGCTCAGTGATAAAGCAGCCAGCAATATGGAGCAATGAAAAAGTCTCCCTTTCTAGTGATTGTAACACGGCAATGACTGGATAGTGTTATATATTAATATTTGGATTTTAAAACAAACATTAACACCCAAAGTTGTACTTTGATTAATGTGATATGTCAACAAAATGAAAACTGTGGTTAAATGAATGATTTGTAAACTGGAAGATAATACATTAAACTTGGAAAATCAAAAAATGTTTTTGTGACATTGAGAGCCCTTCTGGTACTGTATGGAAGCATTCTTGGGAAGCAATGTGTAATTATTGAATATGTATACTGGTTGGTTAGCAACAGTTCAGGACCAACTATGTTTGTATTTCAGAGGAGGCGGTCAGAGGAAGATGAGAAGCTTATGAGACATTACCTGAAGGAAGGCGACTTGATCAGTGTATCCTTGAACTTCATTTGCCATTCATAGATCAGCGGAGTATCGGCATAGTGTTAGAGTCACTGATTTGTAACTCCTCTGACTTCTTAGTTGCTCACAACATGTTGTTGGAGTTCCCATCAAAGTGCTTGACTTAATATGAGGAGGTCTACCAGCTGGCCTCCAGTACACTTGCCGTTCTATCCAGACATTTGTCTAGGGTCTTGTACTCTTCGTTAACCAAAGGACTTTGAAGTCGTATAATTACTATAGTTGTGTCACTGTGATGTCTCTAAAACTTAAAACAAAGCATACCTACATCTGAAGTCAACTTATTTCATGTAATGTTTTAAGTGAGACTTGATGACAAAGGGTGTTAAATTCTTATAATAACTTGATAAGAGTAGTAAATCTGGTATCTACTTTCATCCAAACCCTATGTTGCTGGTACACATTAGAATTGTCTGCTCAAGTTGGTTCTGATGTGTACCAGGTATTAAGGGCTTGGAGGGCAAATAATGTAATTACCAGCATATGTACTTCTCTGATATGGGGCACTGTGCCAACTTCAACTATGTGGCGGTCCCTTCCATATTACCATATTACCACTTTCACGCATCATTTATTAATTAGCATAACACTCTTCTACAAACAACTACATGCTAAGATAACAATACAGACAGCTGGAGACTCAGAAGCCAGTAGTGCAGATCGGTGTCAACAAAACTTGGCTCAGCCTGAACAATTTTTACTTTACAGTCTATGGATTAATAGTTCCATAGAAAAGATGCAAATTGATTTAATTCTACAGTTCTGTTAAATTGTCCATTCAATGTTTATTAAACTAATTTTTTTCAGTATTATAAGAGAGGACTGTTATGTAATGTAAATAAGGATGAGTCTTTTAGTTTGAACGAAAGATATATTTCTAGTTGTTATTTTAAAAGCAACCAAAACATATTACTTTTTCCATGTAAACAATAATTTAATGTTGCTAGGGCTGGTATGGAATTGATCCAAGACCCTTAGGTTGGTTCTTTTGAATTGACATTTACCCCATGGTGTCTCTGGTTGAGGTGTCACAGATTTGTAACTGCTCTGACATCTCAGCCGCTCAGCACATTGGTTTGAGTCTGGCTCTAGAAGATAGACTTGATGTGAGGTCTTCCAGCTGACCTACGGTGCACTGGTGGTTCTATCCAGACATGGGTCTGTGATCTTATTCACCAAAAACCAAAATAAAACATAATTGTGTAGCCTCAATGTATTTCTAAGAAAATATTTACACCAAACAATGCACAGCTGTAACTATGGACAACAAATAGCTGTCCAGCTGAAAGTCCTTCAGAGATAAATATTTGTGTCAGCTGGTAACCAATCAGTTCCCCATATAATATACCCTTGATATAACTTGCTCTTTCAAGATCTGGGCCTGCAAAGACAGAGATAAAATTACATATAACAATGACCTTAACATACGACCAGGCTGAGGTTCAGAGTGTGTTTGCCGATGGCAGTCTGTCCCTCCATACACGCAGTCTGAAATATGGGAAGGTAAGCTTCATTTCATGATTAAGTTTTGGATAATCGTTTATGTTGAAGGTTAAAGATGTTGTTTTTTTTTACATAATTTATTAGAGGTTCTTTCTCAATTGAGAAAATATTTGGCCATTTTTTAGACACCAGTTCAACCTAAGGCCATAATTTTCTTACAAATTGTATTTTTACTTTATAATTTATTAATAGTTCTATTGATACTATGAATTATGATGGTAATCACAGTCAGGCTCATCAAAAAGATTTTGGCAGGAGATTAACATGTATTCTTTTACAATATTCAAATAAAATTAAAGGCATGCACATAAAATGGGTTAAGACTGCCATCAATATGTATAATAAGAGGTTTGTGGGCTGCATGCTATTGAAAGGTTCTTTTATTCAAAGTGGCCTTCATCTCTATGTGGAGACAGCCATGGCCAAAGGTTTGAAGTCATTACTTGTGTAACTCCTCAGACCATCACCTGGGAGGTGCCAGTCCCAGTCGGGGAGAGAATTTTCATGAGGGGAGGTTTTCCAGCTCACCTACGGTGTGCTAGTGGTTATACACTGCCATATTAATAACTTTACCAATAATGAGGTGGATGTCGCCATTATAATCATAATTGTATTTTGATGTAACAAAAATGAATAAATAACCTCCATGTATTGACAGCTGGGTCAGGGCTGCCTGAACCTGGTGTCTCTAATAACCTCCATGTATTGACAGCTGGGTCAGGGCTGCCTGTACCTGGTGTCTCTAATAACCTCCATGTATTGACAGCTGGGTCAGGGCTGCCTGTACCTGGTGTCTCTAATAACCTCCATGTATTGACTGCTGGGTCAGGGCTGCCTGTACCTGGTGTCTCGAATAACCTCCATGTATTGACAGCTGGGTCAGGAAAGCCTGTACCTGGTGTCTCTAATAACCTCCATGTATTGACAGCTGGGTCAGGGCTGCCTGTACCTGGTGTCTCTAATAACCTCAATGTATTGACAGCTGGGTCAGGAAAGCCTGTACCTGGTGTCTCTAATAACCTCCATGTATTGACAGCTGGGTCAGGGCTGCCTGTACCTGGTGTCTCCTTCTCTGATCAAACGTCGCAAGACCCACTTCCACAACCTTCCATGTGGTGCCACAGTGATCCTTGGAAATAACGGTTACATCTGGATCAGTCCTACAGAGGGGGAAGTCTCTGAACAGACAGGTGGATATGAACAGCATTTTGAGGTACAGTGTAATTAACAGTCGACTTGGGGTAAAGTATCAGGTCCGTATTTTCCAGGATACTACTTTACCATATAGATGTTTCTTGGTAATTTTTGTCAAATATATCAGGGATTTTGTATCAAATATATTCCACTTAAATAAATAAATATATTTTGAATATACTTTCTGCATGAAATTTAAATGTTTTTTCTAAAAATGCTCACACTCAAATTTTTGGCAAATTGCCTTTTTCAAGAATTTTTCTAATTTGGCAGTGCCCGTGAATGTTTGCAAATATGTAAAGAAAGCAATTATTTGTGTTTAACTCTTGAAAAAGGCAATACAGCCAAAAATTTGATTGAGTGATTTTTAAAAAAAATATATTCTACAGTTCCCTATAGAACAATTTAAAACATTGTGAAAATTAAATGTTAGCCAAGAAGTTTATCAAGTGATCCTTTACATCGTAGGGAAAAAATGATTTAAAATATAAATGAAATGTTAGCCAAGATTTTTATCTAATCGAACTTTTACCTCATTAAGAATAATTGATTGAATAATATATTCATTACATAAAATTTAATTGTTAGCCAAACTTTTTGTTTTGTTAAGGTAATTAGTATTTTAGTGCATTTTATGCATAATAGGTTTCCTGTTGGAAGAAGGTGTGTGTTGGGGAAAAAGAATGAGGCATTCTTGTGGAAGAGTTGTTGACTTGTAACTCTCTGGACTGCTTAGCCTCTCACCATGTGGGTTTGTGTCTTGTTCAGTTGGGACTGCTTAGCCTCCCACCATGTGGGTTTGTGTCTCGTTCATTCGGGACTGCTTTACCTCCCACCATGTGGGTTTGCGTCTCGTTCAGTCGGGACTGCTTTACCTCCCAACATGTGGGTTTGTGTCTCGTTCAGTCGGGACTGCTTTACCTCCCACCATGTGGGTTTGTGTCTTGTTCAGTCGGGACTGCTTTGCCACTCACCATGTGGGTTTGTGTCTCTTTCAATTGGGACTGCTTAGCCTCCCACATGTGGGTTTGCGTCTCATTCAGTCGGGACTGCTTTGCCTCCCACCATGTGGGTTTGTGTCTCTTTCAATTGGGACTGCTTAGCCTCCCACCATGTGGGTTTGCGTCTCATTCAGTCGGGACTGCTTTGCCTCCTACCATGTGGGTTTGTGTCTTGTTCAGTCGGGACTGCTTAGCCTCCCACCATGTGGGTTTGTGTCTTGTTCAGTCGGGACTGCTTTACCTCCCACCATGTGGGTTTGTGTCTTGTTCAGTCGGGACTGCTTTACCTCCCACCATGTTGGTTTGTGTCTCGTTCAGTCGGGACTGCTTTACCTCCCACCATGTGGGTTTGTGTCTCATTCAGTCGGGACTGCTTAGCCTCCCACCATGTGGGTTTGTGTCTCGTTCAGTCGGGACTGCTTCACCTCCCACCATGTGGGTTTGTGTCTCTTTCAATTGGGACTGCTTTGCCTCCCACCATGTGGGTTTGTGTCTCGTTCAGTCGGGACTGCTTTGCCTCTCACCATGTGGGTTTGTGTCTCGTTCAGTCGGGACTGCTTTACCTCCCACCATGTGGGTTTGTGTCTCGTTCAATTGGGACTGCTTAGCCTCCCACCATGTGGGTTTGTGTCTCGTTCAGTTGGGACTGCTTTACCTCCCACCATGTGGGTTTGTGTCTCGTTCAGTCGGGACTGCTTTACCTCCCACCATGTGGGTTTGTGTCTCGTTCAGTCGGGACTGCTTTGCTTCCCACCATGTGGGTTTGTGTCTCGTTCAGTCGGGACTGCTTTGCCTCCCACCATGTGGGTTTGTGTCTCGTTCAGTCGGGACTGCTTTGCCTCCCACCATGTGGGTTTGTGTCTCGTTCAGTCGGGACTGCTTTGCCTCCCACCATGTGGGTTTGTGTCTTGTTCAGTCGGGACTGCTTTGCCTCCCACCATGTGGGTTTGTGTCTTGTTCAGTCGGGACTGCTTTGCCTCCCACCATGTGGGTTTGTGTCTTGTTCAGTCGGGACTGCTTTGCCTCCCACCATGTGGGTTTGTGTCTTGTTCAGTCGGGACTGCTTTGCCTCCCACCATGTGGGTTTGTGTCTTGTTCAGTCGGGACTGCTTTGCCCCCCACCATGTGGGTTTGTGTCTCGTTCAGTCGGGACTGCTTTGCCCCCCACCATGTGGGTTTGTGTCTTGTTCAGTCGGGACTGCTTTGCCCCCCACCATGTGGGTTTGTGTCTCATTCAGTCGGGACTGCTTTGCCCCCCACCATGTGGGTTTGTGTCTTGTTCAGTCGGGACTGCTTTGCCCCCCACCATGTGGGTTTGTGTCTCGTTCAGTCGGGACTGCTTTGCCCCCCACCATGTGGGTTTGTGTCTCGTTCAGTCGAGACTGCTTTGCCTCCCACCATGTGGGTTTGTGTCTCGTTCTGTCAGGACTGCTTTGCCTCCCACCATGTGTGTTTGTGTCTCGTTCAGTCGGGACTGCTTTACCTCCCACCATGTGGGTTTGTGTCTCTTTCAGTCGGGACTGCTTAGCCTCCCACCATGTGGGTTTGTGTCTCGTTCAGTCGGGACTGCTTCACCTCCCACCATGTGGGTTTGTGTCTCTTTCAATTGGGACTGCTTTGCTTCCCACCATGTGGGTTTGTGTCTCGTTCAGTCGGGACTGCTTTGCCTCTCACCATGTGGGTTTGTGTCTCGTTCAGTCGGGACTGCTTTGCCTCCCACCATGTGGGTTTGTGTCTCGTTCAATTGGGACTGCTTAGCCTCCCACCATGTGGGTTTGTGTCTCGTTCAGTTGGGACTGCTTTACCTCCCACCATGTGGGTTTGTGTCTCGTTCAGTCGGGACTGCTTTACCTCCCACCATGTGGGTTTGTGTCTCGTTCAGTCGGGACTGCTTTGCTTCCCACCATGTGGGTTTGTGTCTCGTTCAGTCGGGACTGCTTTGCCTCCCACCATGTGGGTTTGTGTCTCGTTCAGTCGGGACTGCTTTGCCTCCCACCATGTGGGTTTGTGTCTTGTTCAGTCGGGACTGCTTTGCCTCCCACCATGTGGGTTTGTGTCTTGTTCAGTCGGGACTGCTTTGCCTCCCACCATGTGGGTTTGTGTCTTGTTCAGTCGGGACTGCTTTGCCTCCCACCATGTGGGTTTGTGTCTTGTTCAGTCGGGACTGCTTTGCCTCCCACCATGTGGGTTTGTGTCTCGTTCAGTCGGGACTGCTTTGCCTCCCACCATGTGGGTTTGTGTCTTGTTCAGTCGGGACTGCTTTGCCCCCCACCATGTGGGTTTGTGTCTCATTCAGTCGGGACTGCTTTGCCCCCCACCATGTGGGTTTGTGTCTTGTTCAGTCGGGACTGCTTTGCCCCCCACCATGTGGGTTTGTGTCTCGTTCAGTCGGGACTGCTTTGCCCCCCACCATGTGGGTTTGTGTCTCGTTCAGTCGAGACTGCTTTGCCTCCCACCATGTGGGTTTGTGTCTCGTTCTGTCAGGACTGCTTTGCCTCCCACCATGTGTGTTTGTGTCTCATTCAGTCGGGACTGCTTTACCTCCCACCATGTGGGTTTGTGTCTTGTTCAGTCGGGACTGCTTTGCCTCCCACCATGTGAGTTTGTGTCTTGTTCAGTCGGGACTGCTTTGCCTCCCACCATGTGGGTTTGTGTCTCGTTCAGTCGGGACTGCTTTGCCTCCCACCATGTTGGTTTGTGTCTCAAGTTGGGACTGCTTTGCCTCCCACCATGTGGGTTTGTGTCTTGTTCAGTCGGGACTGCTTTGCCTCCCACCATGTGGGTTTGTGTCTTGTTCAGTCGGGACTGCTTTGCCTCCCACCATGTGGGTTTGCGTCTCGTTCAGTCAGGACTGCTTTACCTCCCACCATGTGGGTTTGTGTCTCATTCAGTCGGGACTGCTTTACCTCCCACCATGTGGGTTTGTGTCTCTTTCAATTGGGACTGCTTAGCCTCCCACCATGTGGGTTTGTGTCTCGTTCAGTCAGGACTGCTTTACCTCCCACCATGTGGGTTTGCGTCATGTTCAGTCAGGACTGCTTTACCTCCCACCATGTGGGTTTGCGTCTCGTTCAGTCAGGACTGCTTTACCTCCCACCATGTGGGTTTGCGTCTCGTTCAGTCAGGACTGCTTTACCTCCCACCATGTGGGTTTGTGTCTTGTTCAGCCAGGACTGCTTTGCCTCCCATCATGTGGGTTTGTGTCTCGTTCAGTCGGGACTGCTTTGCCTCCCACCATGTGGGTTTGCGTCTCGTTCAGTCAGGACTGCTTTACCTCCCACCATGTGGGTTTGCGTCTCGTTCAGTCAGGACTGCTTTACCTCCCACCATGTGGGTTTGTGTCTCTTTCAATTGGGACTGCTTAGCCTCCCACCATGTGGGTTTGTGTCTCTTTCAATTGGGACTGCTTAGCCTCCCACCATGTGGGTTTGCGTCTCATTCAGTCGGGACTGCTTTGCCTCCTACCATGTGGGTTTGTGTCTTGTTCAGTCGGGACTGCTTAGCCTCCCACCATGTGGGTTTGTGTCTTGTTCAGTCGGGACTGCTTTACCTCCCACCATGTGGGTTTGTGTCTTGTTCAGTCGGGACTGCTTTACCTCCCACCATGTTGGTTTGTGTCTCGTTCAGTCGGGACTGCTTTACCTCCCACCATGTGGGTTTGTGTCTCATTCAGTCGGGACTGCTTAGCCTCCCACCATGTGGGTTTGTGTCTCGTTCAGTCGGGACTGCTTCACCTCCCACCATGTGGGTTTGTGTCTCTTTCAATTGGGACTGCTTTGCTTCCCACCATGTGGGTTTGTGTCTCGTTCAGTCGGGACTGCTTTGCCTCTCACCATGTGGGTTTGTGTCTCGTTCAGTCGGGACTGCTTTACCTCCCACCATGTGGGTTTGTGTCTCGTTCAATTGGGACTGCTTAGCCTCCCACCATGTGGGTTTGTGTCTCGTTCAGTTGGGACTGCTTTACCTCCCACCATGTGGGTTTGTGTCTCGTTCAGTCGGGACTGCTTTACCTCCCACCATGTGGGTTTGTGTCTCGTTCAGTCGGGACTGCTTTGCTTCCCACCATGTGGGTTTGTGTCTCGTTCAGTCGGGACTGCTTTGCCTCCCACCATGTGGGTTTGTGTCTCGTTCAGTCGGGACTGCTTTGCCTCCCACCATGTGGGTTTGTGTCTCGTTCAGTCGGGACTGCTTTGCCTCCCACCATGTGGGTTTGTGTCTTGTTCAGTCGGGACTGCTTTGCCTCCCACCATGTGGGTTTGTGTCTTGTTCAGTCGGGACTGCTTTGCCTCCCACCATGTGGGTTTGTGTCTTGTTCAGTCGGGACTGCTTTGCCTCCCACCATGTGGGTTTGTGTCTTGTTCAGTCGGGACTGCTTTGCCTCCCACCATGTGGGTTTGTGTCTTGTTCAGTCGGGACTGCTTTGCCCCCCACCATGTGGGTTTGTGTCTCGTTCAGTCGGGACTGCTTTGCCCCCCACCATGTGGGTTTGTGTCTTGTTCAGTCGGGACTGCTTTGCCCCCCACCATGTGGGTTTGTGTCTCATTCAGTCGGGACTGCTTTGCCCCCCACCATGTGGGTTTGTGTCTTGTTCAGTCGGGACTGCTTTGCCCCCCACCATGTGGGTTTGTGTCTCGTTCAGTCGGGACTGCTTTGCCCCCCACCATGTGGGTTTGTGTCTCGTTCAGTCGAGACTGCTTTGCCTCCCACCATGTGGGTTTGTGTCTCGTTCTGTCAGGACTGCTTTGCCTCCCACCATGTGTGTTTGTGTCTCGTTCAGTCGGGACTGCTTTACCTCCCACCATGTGGGTTTGTGTCTCTTTCAGTCGGGACTGCTTAGCCTCCCACCATGTGGGTTTGTGTCTCGTTCAGTCGGGACTGCTTCACCTCCCACCATGTGGGTTTGTGTCTCTTTCAATTGGGACTGCTTTGCTTCCCACCATGTGGGTTTGTGTCTCGTTCAGTCGGGACTGCTTTGCCTCTCACCATGTGGGTTTGTGTCTCGTTCAGTCGGGACTGCTTTGCCTCCCACCATGTGGGTTTGTGTCTCGTTCAATTGGGACTGCTTAGCCTCCCACCATGTGGGTTTGTGTCTCGTTCAGTTGGGACTGCTTTACCTCCCACCATGTGGGTTTGTGTCTCGTTCAGTCGGGACTGCTTTACCTCCCACCATGTGGGTTTGTGTCTCGTTCAGTCGGGACTGCTTTGCTTCCCACCATGTGGGTTTGTGTCTCGTTCAGTCGGGACTGCTTTGCCTCCCACCATGTGGGTTTGTGTCTCGTTCAGTCGGGACTGCTTTGCCTCCCACCATGTGGGTTTGTGTCTTGTTCAGTCGGGACTGCTTTGCCTCCCACCATGTGGGTTTGTGTCTTGTTCAGTCGGGACTGCTTTGCCTCCCACCATGTGGGTTTGTGTCTTGTTCAGTCGGGACTGCTTTGCCTCCCACCATGTGGGTTTGTGTCTTGTTCAGTCGGGACTGCTTTGCCTCCCACCATGTGGGTTTGTGTCTCGTTCAGTCGGGACTGCTTTGCCTCCCACCATGTGGGTTTGTGTCTTGTTCAGTCGGGACTGCTTTGCCCCCCACCATGTGGGTTTGTGTCTCATTCAGTCGGGACTGCTTTGCCCCCCACCATGTGGGTTTGTGTCTTGTTCAGTCGGGACTGCTTTGCCCCCCACCATGTGGGTTTGTGTCTCGTTCAGTCGGGACTGCTTTGCCCCCCACCATGTGGGTTTGTGTCTCGTTCAGTCGAGACTGCTTTGCCTCCCACCATGTGGGTTTGTGTCTCGTTCTGTCAGGACTGCTTTGCCTCCCACCATGTGTGTTTGTGTCTCATTCAGTCGGGACTGCTTTACCTCCCACCATGTGGGTTTGTGTCTTGTTCAGTCGGGACTGCTTTGCCTCCCACCATGTGAGTTTGTGTCTTGTTCAGTCGGGACTGCTTTGCCTCCCACCATGTGGGTTTGTGTCTCGTTCAGTCGGGACTGCTTTGCCTCCCACCATGTTGGTTTGTGTCTCAAGTTGGGACTGCTTTGCCTCCCACCATGTGGGTTTGTGTCTTGTTCAGTCGGGACTGCTTTGCCTCCCACCATGTGGGTTTGTGTCTTGTTCAGTCGGGACTGCTTTGCCTCCCACCATGTGGGTTTGCGTCTCGTTCAGTCAGGACTGCTTTACCTCCCACCATGTGGGTTTGTGTCTCATTCAGTCGGGACTGCTTTACCTCCCACCATGTGGGTTTGTGTCTCTTTCAATTGGGACTGCTTAGCCTCCCACCATGTGGGTTTGTGTCTCGTTCAGTCAGGACTGCTTTACCTCCCACCATGTGGGTTTGCGTCATGTTCAGTCAGGACTGCTTTACCTCCCACCATGTGGGTTTGCGTCTCGTTCAGTCAGGACTGCTTTACCTCCCACCATGTGGGTTTGCGTCTCGTTCAGTCAGGACTGCTTTACCTCCCACCATGTGGGTTTGTGTCTTGTTCAGCCAGGACTGCTTTGCCTCCCATCATGTGGGTTTGTGTCTCGTTCAGTCGGGACTGCTTTGCCTCCCACCATGTGGGTTTGCGTCTCGTTCAGTCAGGACTGCTTTACCTCCCACCATGTGGGTTTGCGTCTCGTTCAGTCAGGACTGCTTTACCTCCCACCATGTGGGTTTGTGTCTCGTTCAGTCAGGACTGCTTTACCTCCCACCATGTGGGTTTGCGTCTCGTTCAGTCAGGACTGCTTTACCTCCCACCATGTGGGTTTGCGTCTCGTTCAGTCGGGACTGCTTTACCTCCCACCATGTGGGTTTGCGTCTCGTTCAGTCGGGACTGCTTTACCTCCCACCATGTGGGTTTGCGTCTCGTTCAGTCGGGACTGCTTTACCTCCCACCATGTGGGTTTGTGTCTTGTTCAGTCGGGACTGCTTTGCCTCCCACCATGTGGGTTTGTGTCTTGTTCAGTCGGGACTGCTTTGCCTCCCACCATGTGGGTTTGTGTCTTGTTCAGTCGGGACTGCTTTGCCTCCCACCATGTGGGTTTGTGTCTCGTTCAGTCGGGACTGCTTTGCCTCCCACCATGTGGGTTTGTGTCTTGTTCAGTCGGGACTGCTTTGCCCCCCACCATGTGGGTTTGTGTCTCATTCAGTCGGGACTGCTTTGCCCCCCACCATGTGGGTTTGTGTCTTGTTCAGTCGGGACTGCTTTGCCCCCCACCATGTGGGTTTGTGTCTCGTTCAGTCGGGACTGCTTTGCCCCCGACCATGTGGGTTTGTGTCTCGTTCAGTCGAGACTGCTTTGCCTCCCACCATGTGGGTTTGTGTCTCGTTCTGTCAGGACTACTTTGCCTCCCACCATGTGTATTTGTGTCTCATTCAGTCGGGACTGCTTTACCTCCCACCATGTGGGTTTGTGTCTTGTTCAGTCGGGACTGCTTTGCCCCCCACCATGTGGGTTTGTGTCTCGTTCAGTCGAGACTGCTTTGCCTCCCACCATGTGGGTTTGTGTCTCGTTCTGTCAGGACTGCTTTGCCTCCCACCATGTGTGTTTGTGTCTCATTCAGTCGGGACTGCTTTACCTCCCACCATGTGGGTTTGTGTCTTGTTCAGTCGGGACTGCTTTGCCTCCCACCATGTGAGTTTGTGTCTTGTTCAGTCGGGACTGCTTTGCCTCCCACCATGTGGGTTTGTGTCTCGTTCAGTCGGGACTGCTTTGCCTCCCACCATGTGGGTTTGTGTCTCAAGTTGGGACTGCTTTGCCTCCCACCATGTGGGTTTGTGTCTTGTTCAGTCGGGACTGCTTTGCCTCCCACCATGTGGGTTTGTGTCTTGTTCAGTCGGGACTGCTTTGCCTCCCACCATGTGGGTTTGCGTCTCGTTCAGTCAGGACTGCTTTACCTCCCACCATGTGGGTTTGTGTCTCATTCAGTCGGGACTGCTTTACCTCCCACCATGTGGGTTTGTGTCTCTTTCAATTGGGACTGCTTAGCCTCCCACCATGTGGGTTTGTGTCTCGTTCAGTCAGGACTGCTTTACCTCCCACCATGTGGGTTTGCGTCATGTTCAGTCAGGACTGCTTTACCTCCCACCATGTGGGTTTGCGTCTCGTTCAGTCAGGACTGCTTTACCTCCCACCATGTGGGTTTGCGTCTCGTTCAGTCAGGACTGCTTTACCTCCCACCATGTGGGTTTGTGTCTTGTTCAGCCAGGACTGCTTTGCCTCCCATCATGTGGGTTTGTGTCTCGTTCAGTCGGGACTGCTTTGCCTCCCACCATGTGGGTTTGCGTCTCGTTCAGTCAGGACTGCTTTACCTCCCACCATGTGGGTTTGCGTCTCGTTCAGTCAGGACTGCTTTACCTCCCACCATGTGGGTTTGTGTCTCGTTCAGTCAGGACTGCTTTACCTCCCACCATGTGGGTTTGCGTCTCGTTCAGTCAGGACTGCTTTACCTCCCACCATGTGGGTTTGCGTCTCGTTCAGTCGGGACTGCTTTACCTCCCACCATGTGGGTTTGCGTCTCGTTCAGTCGGGACTGCTTTACCTCCCACCATGTGGGTTTGCGTCTCGTTCAGTCGGGACTGCTTTACCTCCCACCATGTGGGTTTGTGTCTTGTTCAGTCGGGACTGCTTTGCCTCCCACCATGTGGGTTTGTGTCTTGTTCAGTCGGGACTGCTTTGCCTCCCACCATGTGGGTTTGTGTCTTGTTCAGTCGGGACTGCTTTGCCTCCCACCATGTGGGTTTGTGTCTCGTTCAGTCGGGACTGCTTTGCCTCCCACCATGTGGGTTTGTGTCTTGTTCAGTCGGGACTGCTTTGCCCCCCACCATGTGGGTTTGTGTCTCATTCAGTCGGGACTGCTTTGCCCCCCACCATGTGGGTTTGTGTCTTGTTCAGTCGGGACTGCTTTGCCCCCCACCATGTGGGTTTGTGTCTCGTTCAGTCGGGACTGCTTTGCCCCCGACCATGTGGGTTTGTGTCTCGTTCAGTCGAGACTGCTTTGCCTCCCACCATGTGGGTTTGTGTCTCGTTCTGTCAGGACTACTTTGCCTCCCACCATGTGTATTTGTGTCTCATTCAGTCGGGACTGCTTTACCTCCCACCATGTGGGTTTGTGTCTTGTTCAGTCGGGACTGCTTTGCCTCCCACCATGTGAGTTTGTGTCTTGTTCAGTCGGGACTGCTTTGCCTCCCACCATGTGGGTTTGTGTCTTGTTCAGTCGGGACTGCTTTGCCTCCCACCATGTGTGTTTGTGTCTCATTCAGTCGGGACTGCTTTGCCTCCCACCATGTGGATTTGTGTCTCAAGTTGGGACTGCTTTGCCTCCCACCATGTGGGTTTGTGTCTTGTTCAGTCGGGACTGCTTTGCCTCCCACCATGTGGGTTTGCGTCTCGTTCAGTCGGGACTGCTTTACCTCCCACCATGTGGGTTTGTGTCTCATTCAGTCGGGACTGCTTTACCTCCCACCATGTGGGTTTGTGTCTCTTTCAATTGGGACTGCTTAGCCTCCCACCATGTGGGTTTGTGTCTCGTTCAGTCAGGACTGCTTTACCTCCCACCATGTGGGTTTGCGTCTCGTTCAGTCAGGACTACTTTACCTCCCACCATGTGGGTTTGCGTCTCGTTCAGTCAGGACTGCTTTACCTCCCACCATGTGGGTTTGCGTCTCGTTCAGTCAGGACTGCTTTACCTCCCATCATGTGGGTTTGCGTCTTGTTCAGTCGGGACTGCTTTGCCTCCCACCATGTGGGTTTGTGTCTCGTTCAGTCGGGACTGCTTTACCTCCCACCATGTGGGTTTGTGTCTTGTTCAGTCGGGACTGCTTAGCCTCCCACCATGTGGGTTTGTGTCTCAAGTTGGGACTGCTTTGCCTCCCACCATGTGGGTTTGTGTCTCAAGTTGGGACTGCTTAGCCTCCCACCATGTGGGTTTGTGTCTCGTTCAGTCGGGACTGCTTTACCTCCCACCATGTGGGTTTGTGTCTTGTTCAGTCGGGACTGCTTTACCTCCCACCATGTGGGTTTGTGTCTTGTTCAGTCGGGACTGCTTTACCTCCCACCATGTGGGTTTGTGTCTCTTTCAATTGGGACTGCTTTACCTCCCACCATGTGGGTTTGTGTCTCTTTCAATTGGGACTGCTTTACCTCCCACCATGTGGGTTTGTGTCTCATTCAGTCGGGACTGCTTTACCTCCCACCATGTGGGTTTGTGTCTCTTTCAATTGGGACTGCTTAGCCTCCCACCATGTGGGTTTGTGTCTCGTTCAGTCAGGACTGCTTTACCTCCCACCATGTGGGTTTGCGTCTCGTTCAGTCAGGACTACTTTACCTCCCACCATGTGGGTTTGCGTCTCGTTCAGTCAGGACTGCTTTACCTCCCACCATGTGGGTTTGCGTCTCGTTCAGTCAGGACTGCTTTACCTCCCACCATGTGGGTTTGCGTCTCGTTCAGCCAGGACTGCTTTGCCTCCCATCATGTGGGTTTGCGTCTTGTTCAGTCGGGACTGCTTTGCCTCCCACCATGTGGGTTTGCGTCTCGTTCAGTCAGGACTGCTTTACCTCCCACCATGTGGGTTTGCGTCTCGTTCAGTAAGGACTGCTTTACCTCCCACCATGTGGGTTTGCGTCTCGTTCAGTCAGGACTGCTTTACCTCCCACCATGTGGGTTTGCGTCTCATTCAGTCGGGACTGCTTTACCTCCCACCATGTGGGTTTGCGTCTCGTTCAGTCGGGACTGCTTTACCTCCCACCATGTGGGTTTGTGTCTCGTTCAGTCGGGACTGCTTTACCTCCCACCATGTGGGTTTGTGTCTTGTTCAGTCGGGACTGCTTTACCTCCCACCATGTGGGTTTGTGTCTTGTTCAGTCGGGACTGCTTTACCTCCCACCATGTGGGTTTGTGTCTCGTTCAGTCGGGACTGCTTTACCTCCCACCATGTGGGTTTGTGTCTTGTTCAGTCGGGACTGCTTTACCTCCCACCATGTGGGTTTGTGTCTTGTTCAGTCGGGACTGCTTTACCTTCCACCATGTGGGTTTGTGTCTCATTCAGTCGGGACTGCTTTACCTCCCACCATGTGGGTTTGTGTCTTGTTCAGTCGGGACTGCTTTACCTCCCACCATGTGGGTTTGTTTCTTGTTCAGTCGGGACTGCTTTACCTCCCACCATGTGGGTTTGTGTCTCATTCAGTTGGGACTGCTTTACCTCCCACCATGTGGGTTTGTGTCTTGTTCAGTCAGGACTGCTTTACCTCCCACCATGTGGGTTTGTGTCTTGTTCAGTCGGGACTGCTTTACCTCCCACCATGTGGGTTTGTGTCTCGTTCAGTCGGGACTGCTTTGCCTCTCACCATGTGGGTTTGTGTCTTGTTCAGTCGGGACTGCTTAGCCTCCCACCATGTGGGTTTGTGTCTCAAGTTGGGACTGCTTTGCCTCCCACCATGTGGGTTTGTGTCTCAAGTTGGGACTGCTTAGCCTCCCACCATGTGAGTTTGTGTCCTGTTCAGTCGGGACTGCTTAGCCTCCCACCATGTGAGTTTGTGTCTTGTTCAGTTGGGACTGCTTAGCCTCCCACCATGTGGGTTTGTGTCTTGTTCAGTCGGGACTGCTTAGCCTCCCACCATGTGGGTTTGTGTCTTGTTCAGTCGGGACTGCTTAGCCTCCCACCATGTGGGTTTGTGTCTCGTTCAGTCGGGACTGCTTAGCCTCCCACCATGTGGGTTTGTGTCTTGTTCAGTCGGGACTGCTTAGCCTCCCACCATGTGGGTTTGTGTCTCATTCAGTTGGGACTGCTTAGCCTCCCACCATGTGGGTTTGTGTCTTGTTCAGTCGGGACTGCTTAGCCTCCCACCATGTGGGTTTGTGTCTCGTTCAGTCGGGACTGCTTTGCCTCCCACCATGTGGGTTTGTGTCTCATTCAGCCAGGACTGCTTTGCCTCCCACCATGTGGGTTTGTGTCTCGTTCAGTCGGGACTGCTTTGCCCCCCACCATGTGGGTTTGTGTCTTGTTCAGTTGGGACTGCTTTGCCCCCCACCATGTGGGTTTGTGTCTTGTTCAGTCGGGACTGCTTTACCTCCCACCATGTGGGTTTGTGTCTCGTTCAGTCGGGACTGCTTAGCCTCCCACCATGTGGGTTTGTGTCTCGTTCAGTCGGGACTGCTTTACCTCCCACCATGTGGGTTTGTGTCTTGTTCAGTCGGGACTGCTTAGCCTCCCACCATGTGGGTTTGTGTCTTGTTCAGTTGGGACTGCTTAGCCTCCCACCATGTGGTTTTGTGTCTCGTTCAGTCGGGACTGCTTTACCTCCCACCATGTGGGTTTGTGTCTTGTTCAGTCGGGACTGCTTTACCTCCCACCATGTGGGTTTGTGTCTCTTTCAATTGGGACTGCTTTACCTCCCACCATGTGGGTTTGTGTCTCTTTCAATTGGGACTGCTTTACCTCCCACCATGTGGGTTTGTGTCTCGTTCAGTCGGGACTGCTTTACCTCCCACCATGTGGGTTTGTGTCTTGTTCAGTCGGGACTGCTTAGCCTCCCACCATGTGGGTTTGTGTCTCAAGTTGGGACTGCTTTGCCTCCCACCATGTGGGTTTGTGTCTCAAGTTGGGACTGCTTAGCCTCCCACCATGTGGGTTTGTGTCTCGTTCAGTCGGGACTGCTTTACCTCCCACCATGTGGGTTTGTGTCTTGTTCAGTCGGGACTGCTTTACCTCCCACCATGTGGGTTTGTGTCTTGTTCAGTCGGGACTGCTTTACCTCCCACCATGTGGGTTTGTGTCTCTTTCAATTGGGACTGCTTTACCTCCCACCATGTGGGTTTGTGTCTCTTTCAATTGGGACTGCTTTACCTCCCACCATGTGGGTTTGTGTCTCGTTCAGTCGGGACTGCTTTACCTCCCACCATGTGGGTTTGTGTCTTGTTCAGTCGGGACTGCTTAGCCTCCCACCATGTGGGTTTGTGTCTCAAGTTGGGACTGCTTTGCCTCCCACCATGTGGGTTTGTGTCTCAAGTTGGGACTGCTTAGCCTCCCACCATGTGGGTTTGTGTCTCAAGTTGGGACTGCTTTACCTCCCACCATGTGGGTTTGTGTCTCTTTCAATTGGGACTGCTTAGCCTCTCACCATGTGGGTTTGTGTCTTGTTCAGTCGGGACTGCTTAGCCTCCCACCATGTGGGTTTGTGTCTCAAGTTGGGACTGCTTTGCCTCCCACCATGTGGGTTTGTGTCTCAAGTTGGGACTGCTTAGCCTCCCACCATGTGGGTTTGTGTCTTGTTCAGTCGGGACTGCTTAGCCTCCCACCATGTGGGTTTGTGTCTCATTCAGTTGAGACTGCTTTACCTCCCACCATGTGGGTTTGTGTCTCGTTAAGTCGGGACTGCTTTGCCCCCCACCATGTGGGTTTGTGTCTTGTTCAGTCGGGACTGCTTTGCCTCCCACCATGTGGGTTTGTGTCTCGTTCAGTCGGGACTGCTTTACCTCCCACCATGTGGGTTTGTGTCTCATTCAGTTGGGACTGCTTTGCCTCCCACCATGTGGGTTTGTGTCTTGTTCAGTCAGGACTGCTTTACCTCCCACCATGTGGGTTTGTGTCTCGTTCAGTCGGGACTGCTTTACCTCCCACCATGTGGGTTTGTGTCTCATTCAGTTGGGACTGCTTTACCTCCCACCATGTGGGTTTGTGTCTTGTTCAGTCGGGACTGCTTTACCTCCCACCATGTGGGTTTGTGTCTCGTTCAGTCAGGACTGCTTTACCTCCCACCATGTGGGTTTGTGTCTCGTTCAGTCAGGACTGCTTTACCTCCCACCATGTGGGTTTGTGTCTCGTTCAGTCAGGACTGCTTTACCTCCCACCATGTGAGTTTGTGTCCTGTTCAGTCGGGACTGCTTAGCCTCCCACCATGTGAGTTTGTGTCTTGTTCAGTTGGGACTGCTTAGCCTCCCACCATGTGGGTTTGTGTCTTGTTCAGTCGGGACTGCTTAGCCTCCCACCATGTGGGTTTGTGTCTTGTTCAGTCGGGACTGCTTAGCCTCCCACCATGTGGGTTTGTGTCTCGTTCAGTCGGGACTGCTTAGCCTCCCACCATGTGGGTTTGTGTCTTGTTCAGTCGGGACTGCTTAGCCTCCCACCATGTGGGTTTGTGTCTCATTCAGTCGGGACTGCTTAGCCTCCCACCATGTGGGTTTGTGTCTTGTTCAGTCGGGACTGCTTAGCCTCCCACCATGTGGGTTTGTGTCTCGTTCAGTCGGGACTGCTTTGCCTCCCACCATGTGGGTTTGTGTCTCATTCAGCCAGGACTGCTTTGCCTCCCACCATGTGGGTTTGTGTCTCGTTCAGTCGGGACTGCTTTGCCCCCCACCATGTGGGTTTGTGTCTTGTTCAGTTGGGACTGCTTTGCCCCCCACCATGTGGGTTTGTGTCTTGTTCAGTCGGGACTGATTTACCTCCCCACCATGTGGGTTTGTGTCTCGTTCAGTCGGGACTGCTTAGCCTCCCACCATGTGGGTTTGTGTCTCGTTCAGTCGGGACTGCTTTACCTCCCACCATGTGGGTTTGTGTCTTGTTCAGTCGGGACTGCTTAGCCTCCCACCATGTGGGTTTGTGTCTTGTTCAGTTGGGACTGCTTAGCCTCCCACCATGTGGTTTTGTGTCTCGTTCAGTCGGGACTGCTTTACCTCCCACCATGTGGGTTTGTGTCTTGTTCAGTCGGGACTGCTTTACCTCCCACCATGTGGGTTTGTGTCTTGTTCAGTCGGGACTGCTTTACCTCCCACCATGTGGGTTTGTGTCTCTTTCAATTGGGACTGCTTTACCTCCCACCATGTGGGTTTGTGTCTCTTTCAATTGGGACTGCTTTACCTCCCACCATGTGGGTTTGTGTCTCGTTCAGTCGGGACTGCTTTACCTCCCACCATGTGGGTTTGTGTCTTGTTCAGTCGGGACTGCTTAGCCTCCCACCATGTGGGTTTGTGTCTCAAGTTGGGACTGCTTTGCCTCCCACCATGTGGGTTTGTGTCTCAAGTTGGGACTGCTTAGCCTCCCACCATGTGGGTTTGTGTCTCGTTCAGTCGGGACTGCTTTACCTCCCACCATGTGGGTTTGTGTCTTGTTCAGTCGGGACTGCTTTACCTCCCACCATGTGGGTTTGTGTCTTGTTCAGTCGGGACTGCTTTACCTCCCACCATGTGGGTTTGTGTCTCTTTCAATTGGGACTGCTTTACCTCCCACCATGTGGGTTTGTGTCTCTTTCAATTGGGACTGCTTTACCTCCCACCATGTGGGTTTGTGTCTCGTTCAGTCGGGACTGCTTTACCTCCCACCATGTGGGTTTGTGTCTTGTTCAGTCGGGACTGCTTAGCCTCCCACCATGTGGGTTTGTGTCTCAAGTTGGGACTGCTTTGCCTCCCACCATGTGGGTTTGTGTCTCAAGTTGGGACTGCTTAGCCTCCCACCATGTGGGTTTGTGTCTCAAGTTGGGACTGCTTTACCTCCCACCATGTGGGTTTGTGTCTCTTTCAATTGGGACTGCTTAGCCTCTCACCATGTGGGTTTGTGTCTTGTTCAGTCGGGACTGCTTAGCCTCCCACCATGTGGGTTTGTGTCTCAAGTTGGGACTGCTTTGCCTCCCACCATGTGGGTTTGTGTCTCAAGTTGGGACTGCTTAGCCTCCCACCATGTGGGTTTGTGTCTTGTTCAGTCGGGACTGCTTAGCCTCCCACCATGTGGGTTTGTGTCTCATTCAGTTGGGACTGCTTTACCTCCCACCATGTGGGTTTGTGTCTCGTTCAGTCGGGACTGCTTTGCCCCCCACCATGTGGGTTTGTGTCTTGTTCAGTCGGGACTGCTTTGCCTCCCACCATGTGGGTTTGTGTCTCGTTCAGTCGGGACTGCTTTACCTCCCACCATGTGGGTTTGTGTCTCATTCAGTTGGGACTGCTTTGCCTCCCACCATGTGGGTTTGTGTCTTGTTCAGTCAGGACTGCTTTACCTCCCACCATGTGGGTTTGTGTCTCGTTCAGTCGGGACTGCTTTACCTCCCACCATGTGGGTTTGTGTCTCATTCAGTTGGGACTGCTTTACCTCCCACCATGTGGGTTTGTGTCTTGTTCAGTCGGGACTGCTTTACCTCCCACCATGTGGGTTTGTGTCTTGTTCAGTTGGGACTGCTTTACCTCCCACCATGTGGATTTGTGTCTCATTCAGTTGGGACTGCTTTACCTCCCACCATGTGGGTTTGTGTCTTGTTCAGTCGGGACTGCTTAGCCTCCCACCATGTGAGTTTGTGTCTTGTTCAGTTGGGACTGCTTAGCCTCCCACCATGTGAGTTTGTGTCTTGTTCAGTCGGGACTGCTTAGCCTCCCACCATGTGAGTTTGTGTCTTGTTCAGTCGGGACTGCTTAGCCTCCCACCATGTGAGTTTGTGTCTTGTTCAGTTGGGACTGCTTAGCCTCCCACCATGTGGGTTTGTGTCTTGTTCAGTCGGGACTGCTTAGCCTCCCACCATGTGAGTTTGTGTCTCGTTCAGTCGGGACTGCTTAGCCTCCCACCATGTGGCTTTGTGTCTTGTTCAGTCGGGACTGCTTAGCCTCCCACCATGTGGGTTTGTGTCTTGTTCAGTTGGGACTGCTTAGCCTCCCACCATGTGGGTTTGTGTCTCGTTCAGTCGGGACTGCTTTACCTCCCACCATGTGGGTTTGTGTCTTGTTCAGTCGGGACATCTTTACCTCCCACCATGTGGGTTTGTGTCTCTTTCAATTGGGACTGCTTTACCTCCCACCATGTGGGTTTGTGTCTCTTTCAATTGGGACTGCTTTACCTCCCACCATGTGGGTTTGTGTCTCGTTCAGTCAGGACTGCTTTACCTCCCACCATGTGGGTTTGTGTCTCATTCAGTCGGGACTGCTTTACCTCCCACCATGTGGGTTTGTGTCTTGTTCAGTCGGGACTGCTTTACCTCCCACCATGTGGGTTTGTGTCTTGTTCAGTCGGGACTGCTTTACCTTCCACCATGTGGGTTTGTGTCTCATTCAGTCGGGACTGCTTTACCTCCCACCATGTGGGTTTGTGTCTTGTTCAGTCGGGACTGCTTTACCTCCCACCATGTGGGTTTGTTTCTTGTTCAGTCGGGACTGCTTTACCTCCCACCATGTGGGGTTGTGTCTCATTCAGTTGGGACTGCTTTACCTCCCACCATGTGGGTTTGTGTCTTGTTCAGTCAGGACTGCTTTACCTCCCACCATGTGGGTTTGTGTCTTGTTCAGTCGGGACTGCTTTACCTCCCACCATGTGAGTTTGTGTCTCATTCAGTCGGGACTGCTTTACCTCCCACCATATGGGTTTGTGTCTCGTTCAGTCGGGACTGCTTTGCCTCTCACCATGTGGGTTTGTGTCTTGTTCAGTCGGGACTGCTTAGCCTCCCACCATGTGGGTTTGTGTCTCAAGTTGGGACTGCTTTGCCTCCCACCATGTGGGTTTGTGTCTCGTTCAGTCAGGACTGCTTTACCTCCCACCATGTGGGTTTGTGTCTCGTTCAGTCAGGACTGCTTTACCTCCCACCATGTGGGTTTGTGTCTCGTTCAGTCAGGACTGCTTTACCTCCCACCATGTGGGTTTGTGTCTCGTTCAGTCAGGACTGCTTTACCTCCCACCATGTGGGTTTGTGTCTTGTTCAGTCGGGACTGCTTTACCTCCCACCATGTGGGTTTGTGTCTCGTTCAGTCAGGACTGCTTTACCTCCCACCATGTGGGTTTGTGTCTCGTTCAGTCAGGACTGCTTTACCTCCCACCATGTGGGTTTGTGTCTCGTTCAGTCAGGACTGCTTTACCTCCCACCATGTGAGTTTGTGTCCTGTTCAGTTGGGACTGCTTAGCCTCCCACCATGTGGGTTTGTGTCTTGTTCAGTCGGGACTGCTTAGCCTCCCACCATGTGAGTTTGTGTCTCGTTCAGTCGGGACTGCTTAGCCTCCCACCATGTGGGTTTGTGTCTTGTTCAGTCGGGACTGCTTAGCCTCCCACCATGTGGGTTTGTGTCTTGTTCAGTCGGGACTGCTTAGCCTCCCACCATGTGGGTTTGTGTCTCATTCAGTTGGGACTGCTTAGCCTCCCACCATGTGGGTTTGTGTCTTGTTCAGTCGGGACTGCTTAGCCTCCCACCATGTGGGTTTGTGTCTCGTTCAGTCGAGACTGCTTTGCCTCCCACCATGTGGGTTTGTGTCTCATTCAGCCAGGACTGCTTTGCCTCCCACCATGTGGGTTTGTGTCTCGTTCAGTCGGGACTGCTTTGCCCCCCACCATGTGGGTTTGTGTCTTGTTCAGTTGGGACTGCTTTGCCCCCCACCATGTGGGTTTGTGTCTTGTTCAGTCGGGACTGCTTTACCTCCCACCATGTGGGTTTGTGTCTCGTTCAGTCGGGACTGCTTAGCCACCCACCATGTGGGTTTGTGTCTCGTTCAGTCGGGACTGCTTTACCTCCCACCATGTGGGTTTGTGTCTTGTTCAGTCGGGACTGCTTAGCCTCCCACCATGTGGGTTTGTGTCTTGTTCAGTTGGGACTGCTTAGCCTCCCACCATGTGGTTTTGTGTCTCGTTCAGTCGGGACTGCTTTACCTCCCACCATGTGGGTTTGTGTCTTGTTCAGTCGGGACTGCTTTACCTCCCACCATGTGGGTTTGTGTCTTGTTCAGTCGGGACTACTTTACCTCCCACCATGTGGGTTTGTGTCTCTTTCAATTGGGACTGCTTTACCTCCCACCATGTGGGTTTGTGTCTCTTTCAATTGGGACTGCTTTACCTCCCACCATGTGGGTTTGTGTCTCGTTCAGTCGGGACTGCTTTACCTCCCACCATGTGGGTTTGTGTCTTGTTCAGTCGGGACTGCTTAGCCTCCCACCATGTGGGTTTGTGTCTCAAGTTGGGACTGCTTTGCCTCCCACCATGTGGGTTTGTGTCTCAAGTTGGGACTGCTTAGCCTCCCACCATGTGGGTTTGTGTCTCGTTCAGTCGGGACTGCTTTACCTCCCACCATGTGGGTTTGTGTCTTGTTCAGTCGGGACTGCTTTACCTCCCACCATGTGGGTTTGTGTCTTGTTCAGTCGGGACTGCTTTACCTCCCATCATGTGGGTTTGTGTCTCTTTCAATTGGGACTGCTTTACCTCCCACCATGTGGGTTTGTGTCTCTTTCAATTGGGACTGCTTTACCTCCCACCATGTGGGTTTGTGTCTCGTTCAGTCGGGACTGCTTTACCTCCCACCATGTGGGTTTGTGTCTTGTTCAGTCGGGACTGCTTAGCCTCCCACCATGTGGGTTTGTGTCTCAAGTTGGGACTGCTTTGCCTCCCACCATGTGGGTTTGTGTCTCAAGTTGGGACTGCTTAGCCTCCCACCATGTGGGTTTGTGTCTCAAGTTGGGACTGCTTTACCTCCCACCATGTGGGTTTGTGTCTCTTTCAATTGGGACTGCTTAGCCTCTCACCATGTGGGTTTGTGTCTTGTTCAGTCGGGACTGCTTAGCCTCCCACCATGTGGGTTTGTGTCTCAAGTTGGGACTGCTTTGCCTCCCACCATGTGGGTTTGTGTCTCAAGTTGGGACTGCTTAGCCTCCCACCATGTGGGTTTGTGTCTTGTTCAGTCGGGACTGCTTAGCCTCCCACCATGTGGGTTTGTGTCTCATTCAGTTGGGACTGCTTTACCTCCCACCATGTGGGTTTGTGTCTCGTTCAGTCGGGACTGCTTTGCCCCCCACCATGTGGGTTTGTGTCTTGTTCAGTCGGGACTGCTTTGCCTCCCACCATGTGGGTTTGTGTCTCGTTCAGTCGGGACTGCTTTACCTCCCACCATGTGGGTTTGTGTCTCATTCAGTTGGGACTGCTTTGCCTCCCACCATGTGGGTTTGTGTCTTGTTCAGTCAGGACTGCTTTACCTCCCACCATGTGGGTTTGTGTCTCGTTCAGTCGGGACTGCTTTACCTCCCACCATGTGGGTTTGTGTCTCATTCAGTTGGGACTGCTTTACCTCCCACCATGTGGGTTTGTGTCTTGTTCAGTCGGGACTGCTTTACCTCCCACCATGTGGGTTTGTGTCTTGTTCAGTTGGGACTGCTTTACCTCCCACCATGTGGGTTTGTGTCTCATTCAGTTGGGACTGCTTTACCTCCCACCATGTGGGTTTGTGTCTTGTTCAGTCGGGACTGCTTAGCCTCCCACCATGTGAGTTTGTGTCTTGTTCAGTTGGGACTGCTTAGCCTCCCACCATGTGAGTTTGTGTCTTGTTCAGTCGGGACTGCTTAGCCTCCCACCATGTGAGTTTGTGTCTTGTTCAGTCGGGACTGCTTAGCCTCCCACCATGTGAGTTTGTGTCTTGTTCAGTTGGGACTGCTTAGCCTCCCACCATGTGGGTTTGTGTCTTGTTCAGTCGGGACTGCTTAGCCTCCCACCATGTGAGTTTGTGTCTCTTTCAGTCAGGACTGCTTAGCCTCCCACCATGTGGGTTTGTGTCTTGTTCAGTCGGGACTGCTTAGCCTCCCACCATGTGGGTTTGTGTCTTGTTCAGTTGGGACTGCTTAGCCTCCCACCATGTGGGTTTATGTCTCGTTCAGTCGGGACTGCTTTACCTCCCACCATGTGGGTTTGTGTCTTGTTCAGTCGGGACTGCTTTACCTCCCACCATGTGGGTTTGTGTCTCTTTCAATTGGGACTGCTTTACCTCCCACCATGTGGGTTTGTGTCTCTTTCAATTGGGACTGCTTTACCTCCCACCATGTGGGTTTGTGTCTCGTTCAGTCGGGACTGCTTTACCTCCCACCATGTGGGTTTGTGTCTTGTTCAGTCGGGACTGCTTAGCCTCCCACCATGTGGGTTTGTGTCTCAAGTTGGGACTGCTTTGCCTCCCACCATGTGGGTTTGTGTCTCAAGTTGGGACTGCTTAGCCTCCCACCATGTGGGTTTGTGTCTCAAGTTGGGACTGCTTTACCTCCCACCATGTGGGTTTGTGTCTCTTTCAATTGGGACTGCTTAGCCTCCCACCATGTGGGTTTGTGTCTCGTTCAGTCGGGACTGCTTTACCTCCCACCATGTGGGTTTGTGTCTCTTTCAGTTGGGACTGCTTAGCCTCCCACCATGTGGGTTCGAGTCAGGGTGAAGGATTTAACATTTAAAATGTCGTCAGGTTAAGCTGGGATGTTCTGGTGGTTCTACCCTCACTGTTGTCTGGCATCTTCCACCATAAAATAGCATGACGCTTCTATCATTACCATAATTGCTTGCTGTGATATATTTAAACAACAAACAACACAGAGGCAGATGTTGTCATGTTGAGGGTGTAAATAAAAATGTTTTTTTTGCAGGACTGAGCTCAGTAACCCATACTACTCTAAGGGAAAAATATAAGTTAAATATCACTTTCCAATCCAATTCATTTATTTTTGTTTACAAAAAAATAGAATGGTCTCGGACTCAAAATGAAAATCTTAGCTCCTAATATGTCCACAGTATTGGTTTATCTTTTTTTGTTTCATGTTTGGAAATTTGGTTTTTCCTTAGAAGCTCCTGGCAACACAGGGCATGACATATGCAGAATACCGGAGTAAATCTTGTTTTGTTTGCAATATATCCCATAATTCTCCACTAATCCCCTTTATTGCTGGTACTCATTTGAATTGTCTGAACAAGACAATTCTAAGGAGTCCAGAGTAAAGTGTTTGGTAGAGGAAGAGAAGAGTTAGGGAGTTAGTATGAGCTGGGCTCCTCTCATCTGTGGCTCTGATTATGTTGTTGTTGTTCTAACTTAAAAACATCCAAAACTTAGACTCAAACTCGGTTTTGTTTTTTAAATACATTGCAGCAACCAATTATGATCATTAAATTGACATTCAACACTTTTTGGTGGAGAAAGACCCCAGACAAATGTCAGGGTAGAGACCACTGGCGCACCACAAGTAAGAGGAAAGACCTTCCCACATTAAGTTCTTTGCCCAGAACAGAACACGAACCCACGTGATGAGGGGTTAAGCAGACAGAGGACTTACAAGTCAGAGGCTCTACCACTACGCCAGTCACCCATCAAATTCAGAAAATGCTGTAATTTCTTTTGTCATTTTCTTACTTGTAGCCAGTGCCTAAAGCAGACCGAGAGGTCATAGCTCGACTGGGCATGTGTGTTCAGGCCTTGGCCAGCGAGAAGATGATGTTGTTTGACACAAGCATTCTCTACACATATGAGGCCTCATTAAAGTTCTCAATTAAAGACATTCTGAAGCCAGAGGTCCTGACAGAGATCATGGAATTGTCACGGCAACGGCTAGAAAGAGAGGGCGGGACCTGACGAACAGGTGTTTCTCAACTGATAGAAGTGATACACGGCTCAAGAAATGTGTCAGTTTTTAGTGGCAGATTGTAATAGACAAGTTTTAAAGCAGAAACATGTTTTAAAGGAACTATCACGTATGAATATGCAGTATACACAGTTTATTACTCTAAATAATTTCTGAATTATTTGTTAACACTTGGGGTTTTATGTTTTAATTTATCAGTAGACCAACAAAAAAATCCTGAAACAGACAACTGGA
Organism: Sinonovacula constricta; assembly: GCA_007844125.1. NCBI lineage: Eukaryota > Metazoa > Mollusca > Bivalvia > Cardiida > Solecurtidae > Sinonovacula > Sinonovacula constricta. Next base: position 4,637,834 of record CM017572.1, read on the forward strand.
AAACTTTTTTCTCATTAAAACCCAAGGCAGTGACAGGACAATGACATACAATATCTTATTTCAGACATATAAGGCAATGGGCTATAAACTTGTCTGAACTAGTTAATTGTGTTAAAAAGCTCTGAATTTGTACCTAGGTGTTTAAAATACTCATACAATGTCATCAGTTCCAGGTTTGAAAGATCTCTGCAGGGGGTGTCAGGTGACCATTATGTGGGGAGGTCTTGCAGGTAACCCACGGTATGCTAGTGGTTCTACCCAGACATATGTATAGAGTCTTCGTCTACGAATAATTAGCTGGACATCGCTAATATGACCATAATTATGTTGGTGCAATGCAACAATCTAAACAAAAAAAACAAAGGTCCTGGATTCAGTGCTGAGGTGAAAATCACTAAAGGCATATATCACCTGCATCCCCTCATCCCCAGAGGGAAGTGTCTTGACTGCTGTAAAATTCCTGAAACTGTTCATTAGTGTATCCTGTAAAAGTCAACTTTCATTTGCATAATCTGGTAACAAAACCTTACAAATAAACAATAAATACCAGATTGTCTTTGTTTCAGTTTTATTTCATGTTTTTTATACCGTTTTACAAGTATATTGGATAATAAGTATCATCATTTGACACAGTAATGGATGTTGATTGTAATTGATAATTGAAGTTCTATGGAGTTTACTTGTCATTATTAACTATTACCTCCCTTGTTTAAACATTGTTTGAACCTACTTTACATCACACAGTATCATTATCAACCATACACATTAATCTGTAAGCGGTTTTTGTGTTTTCTTGTTATGCTTCTTTCAACCATACCAGTATTTTTTTTCGTATTTAATGCCTAAACATCTTCACATATTTAGAATATTTTAATCTGTTAACAGTTCCGATGTTTAGTTCATTTACTAGCAGAATGATATGCTAATTGGCATACTGTTTAGAATCAGGTCTCATTTTGTACTTTCAGACTGTTTATTGTTGATGTTTAATAAAGCCATCAAGACAAATAGAACACATACTTACTTAAAGTAAAATAGTGATAAGTTAATTACACTTTTGATACAAATCAACTTTCGGTACCACCTCTTTAGCTGACTAGAGAGCAATAGTTTTGAGATATCTTAATGTCGAAAAAAATCTTGATTCAGTGTGACATAAAGTACATCTTGGCAGAAGGAAGATTTCTAGCTGGCTGACATGAAGCCATCGTTGATCAGGTCCTGATGGAGTTTGGTGCGCTGATCCAATGTCAGGGTAGATATTGGGAGTCTAGGGTCCCCGACCTGGATTCCAGACAATAACTCAAACATCACCTTGGCAACAGTGATACCTCCTCCTGGGTATTGGAAATAAAAAAATAAATATAAAATAATCAAAAGAAAAAATATGAATACCAAGACATAAAAGTTACTGTTTATTTTTGTGTTTTTATCGGCTCAGCGCGTAAAAATTAATATGGAGGAATTTTCTATTACATTCCCTGATTCATTCAACAATTATACAGTGTCATTATTGCAGTTACTGAGCCCTTGGACAAGTGATAGAGTTGTGGACACAATCTAGGTGAAAGATTTAATATCAGAAGGCTGCTGACTTGAAGTATGTCTGGTTATAACCAAATATTAGTCTTCCTCTACCAAAATAGCTGAATGTCACCATAATTTCTAAAAAATGTAAACTTTTGCTGACAATAACATGACAATAAAGCAAATCTCACACAATGTATATCTCGACCTCATTTGTTAATCTGATATTGTAAGATGTAGGCAGTAAATTTACCATGTCCTGGTTTGGATGTTTATCAGTTGTTGAGCCTTTTTCTGGAAAAAAAATTAGAAGTTGTATTTTTAACATCATAACACCTAAATTCAACGTTCTAATTAACTCAGGTGTGTTGCAGTTGTTAGCTCAACTGCAGGATTTTGCAAGTTATAAAATGTTTCAGGTTTAATAATTATGATCAATGTTTTCATTGAAATAGCTAACAATGGTTGTTAATAAGATGCTAAAGACAAGAGCTACAAAACCTATAAATTTAACTTAACCCAGGTAAATTTTACTGTACATCAAAATAAAATGCTAGCAATTATCATTCCTTACACTGACATACACCCCCAAGACAACTATGCAAATGTAAACAATAGCACTTGTATCTAAAACATTCACATAGATTCAAAATGTCAATTACTGACATCATTTAATTTACAAATTTCAAATAAGTACTTAATCCCACTTATATTTTAAAGCTTTCAGTGTAGTTGATTTGAAACTTATATTTTCAAAGTTCTATTTGAATTAAAACATGTCATATTAAAACGTTAAACTCAACTGTATGTTAAGGAATCAATAAATAAAGGCAGTACATAAACCAAAAATTTAAACTGTTATATAATTAAGTAGCCTTACATACTCTGAGCCTGTGACAGAGGTAAATGAACAGTATATGAGACAATGTATGAGTGTAAGAGTGCATTTTACTTCGAAACCTTGGACTTCATCGCTGCTTTCTTTAGAGGTGGTGAAATTATAAACGATTTAATTCCCTTTTTTTCAGCATTAATATGAATACCAAATCTCTTAACGTGTATGATAAGAATAATGTGTGTAAAACAAAATATGGACATGTAAAGTATGTTGAAGACTGTTAATCTGAATATCAAAAGAAAGCACAAATGTCTACATACAATCCAAAGAGTACAAGAAATCCAAATAAAAGGACCTACTTGCATTCAGGTAGTATTAAAGGGACACTTTTCTCCAATGTCCATATTTAGCATAGTCCACCTAAACAGTATGATCAGGTGGAACATTAGGTTTATAAAATTTTAAGTCCACTGACCTGTAAAGTTTGAGCTTGAGTTAGATCTCCAGCATCAAATGCTGCCTTTATACTGTAGAACAATGCTCCAAGGTACGGTGATGTGATCACATCAGGGATGCCAAGACTCAATGTGGGCAGGTATTGCTACAAACACATAATGTTTTATCACCACCATGAATAGAATACTGTTTTTATTATTTAGGTTATTTAAAAGTGGCATGCCCAGTATAAGTTTAAGCATTTACTTGCTGAAAACATCTTTCACTCCATTATCATAAAACATAGCTAAGTTACCCTAGTGTTTCCTGCATGTAAAACATGACTCACTGTTTCAGTCCCAAAGAAAACCTTGTACCGTCCTCCACTAGCTGTGGAACAGTTGAGGGCAGAATTCAGTTCTGGGGATGTATGCTTGAGGCCATATAATGTAGGCACCTGACCACTGGCCAACTCCAGCATCTTGGGAATGTTCACTGTAGTAGAAAGCTTAGTTAAGACAGGTACAACTGGCGATTGTCATAACGTTAGTAAGTCAAGTACAACTGCTGGTTATCTTATCTCAGACAACTAAATTTGCCAGTTATCATAAACTTAGACAAATACAACTGATAGATGGTTATCATAACCTTAGACAAAGCAACAGATGGTTATCATAACCTTGGACAAAGCATTTGTTCATTATCATAACCTTAGACAAAGCAATTGTTCATTGTCATAACCTTAGACAAAGCAATTGTTCATTGTCATAACCTTAGACAAAACAATTGATCGTTATCATAACCTAAGACAAAGCAATTGACAGTTAACATAACCTTAGACAAAGCAATTGATAGTTATGATAACTTTAGACAAAGCAATTGATAATTATGATAACTTTAGACAAAGCAATTGACAGTTATCATAACCTTAGACAAAGCATTTGATAGTAATCATAAACTTAGACAAAGCAATTGTTCATTATCATAACCTTAGACAAAGCAATTGATAGTTATGATAACTTTAGACAAAACAATTGATCATTATTATAACCTAAGACAAAGCAATTGACAGTTATCATAACCTTAGACAAAGCAATTTATAGTTATGATAACTTTAGACAAAGCAACTGATAGTTATCATAACTTTAGACAAAGAAATTGGTAGTTATCATAACTTTAGACAAAGCAGTTGATGATTATCATAACCTTAGACAAAGCATTGATAGTTATCATAACTTTAGACAAAGCAATTGATAGTTATCATAACCTTAGACAAAGCAATTGACAGTTATCATAACCTTAGTCAAATACAATTGACTAATTATCATAACCTTAGACAAATACAATTGATGGTTATCATAACCTTAGACAAGTACAATTGATGGTTATCATAACCTCAGACAGATGCAATTGGTTATCATAACCTTAAACGCATAAAATTTATGGTTATCATAACTTTAGACAAATACAACTGATAGTTATCATAACCTTAGACAGGTTATCATAACCTTAGACAAATACAACTGATGGTTATCATAACCTTAGACAAATACAACTGATGGTTATCATTACCTTAGACAAATACAACTGATGGTTATCATTACTTTAGACAGGTTATCATAACCTTAGACAAATACAACTGATGGTTATCATAACCTTAGACAAATACAACTGATGGTTATCATAACCTTAGACAAGTACAATTGATGGTTATCCTTAATCTCGCCATGGGACAAAGTACAGTACTCAACAAATAAGGCATAATCAAAACCCTACAGTTTAATTTTTTTTAAGCAATAACGTAACAATAAAGGAAGGTAACCTGGGACCCTATATTTGTTTAGCAATACAGGCTAAGCTTAAAATAATTTTCAATCTACAATCAACACAAATAAAGATTTTACTCAAAGTGGTATAACATGCTACTCTAATAGCTAGCTTTAAAGCCTGCTCTTATATGGAGTTTGAACATTCTCTGGTGAAACCAGATCTTTCTTAAATATCATGGCCTAAGTTAACACCATTATGCATGATACAGGGCAGATCTAGATTTTACCTAGCAAGATTTTATGTTATGCTGGAGGTATAGGTTTTAATGACATCATTATATTTGTTTAAAGTTGTTTCTGGAATGCCAGAGATGCTTTCCAACATGTATCAAAGTCACTATTGGTTCACTTTTCAATTTAAGATAAAGGAATTTTTATGTATTATTACAAAAATTATAGAGGTGGAGGAGGCCTGTCCGGATTCACCTTCGCTAAATCTGCTATTGTGAAATCTCAGAGAAGACATCACAACATTTACGTAAGTGGACAGTGCCATCATGCATTTAGTATGCCAAACCGGTCTGAAACCGTTTGGTTACCGTTTGCTTTAAAATTGTATTTATGTCATGAAACACAATTCTAACGTGAATCATATGTCATTCAGACAAGTTAGTTACACAAAGTGTATTCCAAAAGCCATTGCAGTCTGCATACAGAATACAGACTATACTGAATGCAAGCCTGGTATATGGTCGGTCTATGTATAAAAGATAATGGGAAAATCAACTTAAATAGTAAATAACAAAATATACTTACAATAAACCCCACTTGCAATGTTATACTCGTAATACAACAATGGAGTATTAGGGGCAGCAGAACTGACCTCTTGCAGGTATTTCACCAACTGTTCTGAAATATCATAAACAAGTATGTAACTTTTAGATTAGCATCATTAGTAAATTTACTGTTAAATAAAAAAGACTTCTCAATAACTGAAAGCAGAAATCAACAGTGTTGCATGGGGACACTTTAAAATAATTTATGTATGTTATAACTGACATATATTGCCAAAAGCTAATCAATCTGTGCTTTCCAGGCTATGAGTTAACCCTCCTTAATTACTGTTAGCATGGTAACAAATCTTATTCTTCATATTTTCTGATTAGACTATATGTAAATGAATGTGCACTGTTCAGTCTGCTGTGTGTTGAAAGTGTTTGTCCAACAAACATCAAATTTAAAAACACTTTTTCAGTAAACAAACAGTGTTTATAAGACAGGACCTGGTAGCACCATCAGTAGAGCTCAGCTCTAGGTACAAGAGGCCCTGGGTTCAATCCCATTGAAAATGGTCGCAATATAACTCCCTTGCTTATGCTTACATATATAAGGGAAGTTCTATGACTGGTTGGCCCAGTGTCAGGACAAGTTGACTCTGTATGGTATCATGCCAGATGTTGAAACTGAAACTGTTATTTGCTTAAACGCCTATTTCTACATATAATATATATTCAATGGCGTTGTACAATATTTTATCAGAACATTATAAATAAATGTTGTTTAAGAATGATAAAACAATTAATTCTAAATCTAAAACATGTTATCAAAAGTAAAAGAAAGTAATGTTATTTAAAATAATTAAAAAATATGGCTATATTATTAAAGGACATGATAAAAGACATGAAAATGTTACTATGGATAATAAACAAGTTGTAAAATCAGATATTCATCACAGAATTAATGCGCAGAAAAACATTGTCTCTTAGTTCACTGCTTAGTGTTTCTACACTTTACTGACTTTGGCTAGAAAAGATTAAAATAGTCTCTGAAGAAATGAGTCTTCAAGTGTTTCTTAAAACTATCAACTGATGAGCATTGTCTGATATTTAATAGAAGATCATTCCAAAGTTTCGGGCCGATTGTACTGAAACTTCTGTCGCTGAAAGTTTTACACTTACGGATGTTCATATAATACTATACAGAGTGAAGGCAGCGCTATTGTTGCCATATTGTTGGTGGGACAATATACTTAACAATCAAACAGCTCAAATAAATTTACCTTCATTGGGTGGTTTGTGGTAGGTGGGCGGTAAAGTAGCGATTGCATCTACACCTAGATTTTCAGCATGGCGGGCCTAGGAACAAGGCAGTATGTTTATTCAATAAATCATTATTTAATTAAAGATTTTTTATTGTCTTTAGGGGCACATTGTTAAAAGTGTTCTGTAAAAGGAGGTTTTAACAACTTCCAAACCATCCACTTCGTGTTAGTCTTCGAGCAGGAGTCTTTACTGCATTTAGCTTTAGGTGGTCAGTACCTTAGTACTGGTCCTACCCCTACCCAAAAAGTGGGCAGTAAGAGGGCATGAGAGGTTTGTATATTTGTAACATTTTTTTTGCCCATTTAACTATAGATAAATAATTTTAAACTTAAATAGTTGTTAATTGTTTGGAATATATATATGTATATATATATATTAAAAATGTTTATAAACTATTTGTGTAACAATTGTGGGATATTAATCTTTGATTTTTTTTATTGATTTTTTTTCATTTAGAATTTTAGTCCTATTGTTAAAGCCAGCAATTAATTGCAAAAGATAGCATTTTGATGTATACTTGACTTATAGAATTATGCTTACCAAATCCTGTGTATCTCTGATATTGCCTGTACCAATATGAAGTATGACGAAGAATCTGCAAATATATTTAATAAATTACTACAGTTACAACCTACACAGTAACATAAATAAAGGTTTGTAAAATTTATTTAAAAAACTGTTAATATAATATTATACAGAAATAAAACTAGTAATGAAACAAAAATAATAGATTCGAATAACCTGTATGCTTACTGTAAATGTAGTGACACTCATAGAATTGCAAGACACTTTACAAAAAAAACATGCACACATACACACACAAAACAAACAGAAAGAGAAAACATGTAAAAATTATTTTATTACTATTTAACTGCGTATCACAATGTATGTGCATCTTAAATATCCAGACAGTAACAGATTTACAATAAAGTCAGAAGTAACCTAACACCACATAAAATATCTCACCAGTGGATGTCAAATGTAACCTTACACCACATAAAATATCTCACTAGTGGATGTCAAAAGTAACCTTACACCATATAAAATATCCCACTAGTGGATGTCAAAAGTAACCTTACACCACATAAAATATCCCGCTAGTGGATGTCAAAAGTAACCTTACACCATATAAAATATCCTACTAGTGGATGTCAAAAGTAACCTTACACTATATAAAATATCCCACTAGTGAATGTCAAAAGTAACCTTACATCACATAAGATATCCCACTAGTGGATGTCAAAAGTAACCTTACACCATATAAAATATCCCACTAGTGGATGTCAAAAGTAACCTTACACCATATAAAATATCCCACTAGTGAATGTCAAAAGTAACCTTACACCATTTAAAATATCCCACTAGTGGATGTCAAAAGTAACCTTACACCACACAAAATATCCCGCTAGTGGATGTCAAAAGTAACCTTACACCATATAAAATATCCTACTAGTGAATGTCAAAAGTAACCTTACACTATATAAAATATCCCACTAGTGAATGTCAAAAGTAACCTTACATCACATAAGATATCCCACTAGTGGATGTCAAAAGTAACCTTACACCATATAAAATATCCCACTAGTGGATGTCAAAAGTAACCTTACACCATATAAAATATCCCACTAGTCAATGTCAAAAGTAACCTTACACCACATAAAATATCCCACTAATGGATGTCAAAAGTAACCTTACACCACATAAAATATCCCACTTGTGGATGTCAAAAGTAACCTTACACCACATAAAATATCCCACTGGTGGATGTCAAAAGTAACCTTATACCACATAAAATATCCCGCTAGTGTATGTCAAAAGTAACCTTACGCCACATAAAATATCCCACTGGTGGATGTCAAAGGTAACCTTACACCACATAAAATATCCCACTGGTGGATGTCAAAAGTAACCTTACACCATATAAAATATCCCGCTAGTGGATGTCAAAAGTAACCTTACACCACATAAAATATCCCTCAAGTGGATGTCAAAAGTAACCTTACACCACATAAAATATCCCACTAGTGGATGTCAAAAGTGACCTAACACCACATAAAATATCCCGCTAGTGTATGTCAAAAGTAACCGTACATCACATAAAATATCCCGCTAGTGGATGTCAAAAGTAACCTTACACCACATAAAATATCCCACTAGTGGATGTCAAAAGTAACCTTACACCACATAAAATACCCCACTGGAGATGTCAAAGGTAACCTTACACCACATAAGATATCCCGCTAGTGTATGTCAAAAGTAACCTCACCACATAAAATATCCCGCTAGTGTATGTCAAAAGTAACCTAACACCACATAAGATATCCCGCTAGTGTATGTCAAAAGTAACCTTACACCACATAAAATATCCCACTGGTGGATGTCAAAGGTAACCTCACCACATAAAATATCCCGCTAGTGTATGTCAAAAGTAACCGTACATCACATAAAATATCCCGCTAGTGGATGTCAAAAGTAACCTTACACCACATAAAATATCCCACTAGTGGATGTCAAAAGTAACCTTACACCACATAAAATACCCCACTGGTGGATGTCAAAGGTAACCTTACACCACATAAGATATCCCGCTAGTGTATGACAAAAGTAACCTCACCACATAAAATATCCCGCTAGTGTATGTCAAAAGTAACCTTAAACCACATAAGATATCCCGCTAGTGTATGTCAAAAGTAACCTCACCACATAAAATATCCCGCTAGTGTATGTCAAAAGTAACCTTACACCACATAAAATATCCCAATATGGCATGTCAAAAGAAACCTTACACAACATAAAATATCCCACTAATGGATGTCAAAAGTAACCTTACACCACATAAAATATCCCACTGGTGGATGTCAAAAGTAACCTTATACCACATAAAATATCCCGCTAGTGTATGTCAAAAGTAACCTTACACCACATAAAATATCCCACTAATGGATGTCAAAAGTAACCTTACACCACATAAAATATCCCACTAATGGATGTCAAAAGTAACCTTACACCACATAAAATATCCCACTGGTGGATGTCAAAAGTAACCTTATACCAGATAAAATATCCCGCTAGTGTTTGTCAAAAGTAACCTTACACCACATAAAATATCCCACTGGTGGATGTCAAAGGTAACCTTACTCCACATAAAATATCCCTCAAGTGGATGTCAAAAGTAACCTTACACCACTTAAAATATCCCACTAGTGGATGTCAAAAGTGACCTAACACCACATAAAATATCCTGCTAGTGTATGTCAAAAGTAACCTTACATCACATAAAATATCCCGCTAGTGGATGTCAAAAGTAACCTTATACCACATAAAATATCCCTCAAGTGGATGTCAAAAGTAACCTTACACCACATAAAATATCCCACTAGTGGATGTCAAAAGTAACCTAACACCACATAAAATATCCCGCTAGTGTATTTTAAAAGTAACCTTACATCACATAAAATATCCCGCTAGTGGATGTCAAAAGTAACCTAACACCACATAAAATATCCCGCTAGTGGATGTCAAAAGTAACCTAACACCACTTAAAATATCCCACTAGTGGATGTCAAAAGTAACCTTACACAACATAAAATATCCCACTAATGGATGTCAAAAGTAACCTTACACCACATAAAATATCCAACTGGTGGATGTCAAAAGTAACCTTATACCACATAAAATATCCCGCTAGTGTATGTCAAAAGTAACCTTACACCACATAAAATATCCCACTAATGGATGTCAAAAGTAACCTTACACCACATAAAATATCCCACTAATGGATGTCAAAAGTAACCTTACACCACATAAAATATCCCACTGGTGGATGTCAAAAGTAACCTTATACCACATAAAATATCCCGCTAGTGTTTGTCAAAAGTAACCTTACACCACATAAAATATCCCACTGGTGGATGTCAAAGGTAACCTTACACCACATAAAATATCCCTCAAGTGGATGTCAAAAGTAACCTTACACCACTTAAAATATCCCACTAGTGGATGTCAAAAGTGACCTAACACCACATAAAATATCCTGCTAGTGTATGTCAAAAGTAACCATACATCACATAAAATATCCCGCTAGTGGATGTCAAAAGTAACCTTATACCACATAAAATATCCCTCAAGTGGATGTCAAAAGTAACCTTACACCACATAAAATATCCCACTAGTGGATGTCAAAAGTAACCTAACACCACATAAAATATCCCGCTAGTGTATTTTAAAAGTAACCTTACATCACATAAAATATCCCGCTAGTGGATGTCAAAAGTAACCTAACACCACATAAAATATCCCGCTAGTGGATGTCAAAAGTAACCTAACACCACTTAAAATATCCCACTAGTGGATGTCAAAAGTAACCTTACAGCACATAAAATATCCCGCTAGTGGATGTCAAAAGTAACCTAACACCACATAAAATATCCCACTAGTGGATGTCAAAAGTAACCTAACACCACATAAAATATCCCACTAGTGGATGTCAAAAGTAACCTAACACCAAAAAATATCGCACTAGTGGATGTCAAAAGCCATAATTGAACTATGTGGATATCGGGGGCGGGGAAAGAGAAACAGAGATAAGAGATATAGAGAGAAAAAGCAACAAAAATCACAAAAAACATTAAACAACATGTCGAAAATAACAGGCATGAAAAATGTATTAAAAAAAGTCCGAAATTAGCCGTCTCAAAATTGAAAGAAATACCAAAAATGTTGCATATAATGTTTATGCCATGTCACAATTAATTGAAATAAAGTCTTGTTAAACGTTACTGAAATAAGGCATTGTCAAAAGTATCAGATATGCCATGTCACAAGTAACTGAAAAAGGCAATATCACAGTTCGAGTCCCGCTAGGAGCAAGTGACGTATGTGGGAAGGTCTTCCAGCTGACTCCACCAAATAGCTGGACGTCGCTATAATGGTCATAACTTGTCGCTGAGATGTATTTTAAACAAACACACACGAACAAAACAATAACAAAGCAATGGCACAGAATAGCAAAATAAACCCACGTCACAAGTAACCCACTTAAAGACATGTAAAAAGTTTCCGAAATAGAGTAATAATTGTCACATATAACCGAAACAAAGCCATTTCACGAGTAAATGAAACAACGCCATGTCAAAAGTAACCAACACAGTTGAAGCCATATCAAAGGTAAAACTGAATAATTAAAGGAGTAAAGGCATGTCAAAAGGAAAGAAATAAGATTTGTATAAAAAAGGCAGTTAAAAATAAAACGAAATAAAGGTATGTGATAAGAACAATGTCATAAACAAACAATATAAATATGTATAAAAGTAACCGAACTAAGACTAAAACGGCCTACTGGTTTGCTACTAAGTCCATCCATTTGTCAGCTACAAGTTTTCTTTCTGTTTGTGACAGGCTCATTCCTTCACCCAGAGTACCATTCACTGAAAACAACAGCAATACCAGCGTTTATAGTTTTTTTTTTAATTTCAACTAAAATAAGTTTAAACCCATTGTCATTTTTATGTAACATTTCATTTCTTAAAAATAGTAATCCTATATAATAAATGGGTTGTCTTCCCATGACGCACGTTTCCATCCATATTAATAAGATACGAGCAATTTAGAAACCACCATCAAACAAAACCTCGCAAAACAGCTGCGAATTCCTATAAATGCCTGCTACCTTATTATAATTGCAAGCTACTATTTATTGTTGCAAGTTACACTGTTAAAATACGGAATATTCGCTTCTCTGAAAAGTGCCTCATATATAACAGCTGCGATTTCCTGTTATGGCCTGCTACACTATCGTCCTCAGAGAAAAAATGCATTCCAGCGATGCGCCAATAAAACAAAACATATTGGACCCTGGGAATCCACTTAAACAGGGATTGATTGCATTTGCTGCATGGTGTTCTGGACTTTAAAGATCATGTCCGCAAGTTGATCCATATGCCAGGAAAAATGGAAAATAAAAGAAAACCTTGTACCATCGTATATGCGTGTTAAGTTCAGTTAAATTTCATTTTAAGCCTGGTACACTTAACATCTTCCTGAATGTTGGTCTTAACGTAGTTGTTATAAACGTTTGTCAGGACGAAAAGCTCGGCGTTAGTAATGCAGTAAAGTAGGTCTGAGTATGTTAAAAATGTAAAACGTTGTAAAGTTGATCTTCTTGGACAGTTTTTTTTTTCATCAAAAATTTTCGAGGCTTTCCGAAAAAGTAAAGTTACCATATTTAGATTTCTATCTTACTTTCCGAAGGAGTAATTGATTTTTATGAATATTAAATTACATAAATAATTGACGTCACGAGCGTGAATATATGAAGTCATGCACTTGAAAAAAAACAACACGTATGTGTATTTTACCTTTTTAATGTTGAAAACATAAAAACACAAACATTCACTTTAATTAAGTTTTGTCTACTAATTTATATACCATTTAGACTAACGATTTATTTCAAGGAAAAAAGTTCGTCTTTTAATGAATGTTTAAGTCGAGACTTAGATTAATTCTGCAAGTGGGTTAGCAAGTGATTGTTAAACAAAACTGAATTTTCCATGTTAGCGATTATTTTAAATTGTTTGAGCCACAAGTCTGGGTAGAACAACCGGCGCACCGCAAGTCAGCTGGAAGACCTTCCCCCATTAAGTCCTTCGCCCCGAACGGGTGAGAGGCTAAGCAGTCAGAGGAGTTACAGATCGGCGACTCTACCATTAACCCCATTATTATTAAACTTTCATGCACTCAAACCAAGTAAAAGCCATGTCTGATACGATAACAAATGTAAATATAAAACTATAAGATATGAATCTCAATTAGCTGGCGCTAATGCTTTACAGAACTGGCGTCGCAATGTAGGCGAATTAATCATGACATGCGTTCATCAGCATCATGTCAGAAACATTATATTCAATTAAGGCTTAAATCTCATCTTGCTATTGCAACTAGACTTTGTTTATTTTTTATTTATTGTCTTTTTTTAATAGTTTATGCTTGCAAAAGAGTCTACTCATTCAAATCAAATCCACCACTTACTAAAGTGTTGACCTTGACAACAATGTGAATTAATAGTAGCCTAGTAATTCAATAATAACTGATCAATATTCATTGATCTTTTATTGTCTAATAGTTGATAAAAACATTATTGGATAGATGTATAAACAAATCAGCCACATTTCAAATAGGTAACATACAATTACCCCTTTTTACTTTCATGTCTTTTCGTTTTTGGGATTATAAAAACAATGTAAAACTCACCAAATAACCCATCGAAATGGGCTTTCTTGAAGTAGTCCAAACACTTCGGGACGGCTTGGAAATCTACATCACTGGAATGGTTGAACATGCACAATAATAGTGATACATTAGCTACCTTCATCATTGTCATCACTACCACCACCATCCATATTACACTATCATCATTGATCATCGTCATCACTACCACCACCATCCATCGTTATCAATATCACCACCATCCATAATACACTATCATCATTGATCATCGTCATCACTACCACCACCATCCATCGTTATCACTATCACCACCATCCATAATACACTATCATCATATATTATCGTCATCACTACCACCATCCATCCATCGTTATCACTATCACCACCATCCATAATACACTATCATCATTGATCATCGTCATCACTACCACCACCATCCATCGTTATCACTATCACCACCATCCATAATACACTATCATCATATATCATCGTCATCACTACCACCACCATCCATCGTCATCACTACCACCACCATCCATAATACACTATCATCATTGATCATCGTCATCACTACCACCACCATCCATAATACACAATCATCATTGATCATCGTCAAACAACAAGATGTTAGTTAATATATTATCAAGAGGTATCATCGCAATACTAGTTGTTTGTTGGTTTATTTATTTGTTATTTACCTGTTGAAGCGTGTATTTAATATCTACATAAGTAATGTTTTTACAAGTCAACAAATTCAGATTTACTTTTTTAATTTATATGTTTTATTTGTTCAAATGTAAACGAGACTGTTATAGCCATTTCAAAAGGCATTCTCTAGAGCCCGCTGCCCCCGATCCCACCCCGACCCCGACCCGAACCTATGCTGTTTTAAAACACTTAATTTGTATTTTGTACACATGTATAGCGTTTGAAAAAAGGTGTCAGTCACCCTTTATGCACATGTGCGTCGTACACGGCCATTGTCAGCAAGACTCTTCCATGATACCACACAGCCCTGAGACTGTATACCGCCCGGAAGACGAACCACCCGATCCCATAACCCATTTACCTGAAACCAGATAAGGCCACATATGCGATATCTCGGACAAAAGATCATATGTATACCTACCCGCGTTTGTCAAAAGCAGTGAACGGCGCTACGACCAAACCCTGTAGAGATTTCCGCGGATGGATGGTCTAGATAAAATAGATTAACTATCATGAGCGTTAATGGAAATTGTTGAGCCTGCTATGTACATAAAGGGCTGACGCAAAGAGTGCCACTCAACCAGCCCGAACTACTGGAGCGGAAAAAGTGAGCCTCCACCGCCGGGATTCGAATCAGACTAGCTGATCGCTCTACAGGAAGCTGTCTCATCAGAATCTACACTATTTGCTGCTTAGTCTCTAACACTATTTCTTGTTATATTTGTATTTAGTTATGAGAACATAATTCAGATTTGTATCTACACATGTATATATTTTAAATAAATGTACCAAGCTAAGGGTTTATTTTAAGTGTTATATAAAGAAATGGTGTTTCGTGGTCTGTACAAACCACACCCTAAAAACTGAAGAGTATTTTATAACAAAAAAGCTTTCTTATTGCGTAGATAAATTCATAAAAACATATTATTACCAACGAAAATAAAAAAAATAATTACGGATTATTTGAAATGACAAGATGTATACAATGTATATAGAAAAGTTGGTGTTTGATTAGTATATAGTATTTTAGATACACATATCTGAGAATAAAAGATAAATTAAAGAGAAAAATACACAGCTAAAATATTATTACGACAATCGATACGAGTGTATCGCCGTATTTCCCACCCCAACACATATCAAGGGCAAACATAGTTCTGACTGTCATAACTCGACACCCTGTGTACAAAACTGGGAAACGAATCTGTTTGAGTTAAAAGAAGACAAAAACTTATATCAACTGGAGTGTAATACTATGAAAACGTAATTTGGTATCAGTATTGAGACTATGTTAAACTCAAATTCTTTCTAGCGTCTCTATTCCTGCTACAATTAAAGATGTAAACATGCATACGGTAGCATACCCCATAAAACATATGCCGTGTAAATTGTATACACACCTTCGTACGGTAAGAAATCCGCAAAAGTCGAAAAGATTTCCTGAACAGTCGTCTGCTCGTGGAAGTCATGACTTCATAACAGTAGGAATCCACGGCTAATATCGTCTATATCGTTGAACCCAGGATAATGTCACTCGATTTTAACCAACAACGTGTAAAACTAGCCTACTGTCTCACTTCCATACTAGCAGGTAATTTAGTTTTGCATTAACCCATCAGAGGTTTTACTGTGACAGATTAGTACCATGTTGGCTAAAGACTCCCTGCAGTGATGACCAGCAATTAGCAGGTCTAGTCACAGCAGGTCGGGGCCTGGCTCAGTGGGATACCACATTCCTTTCGAGATGCCTTTACTTTACCTGCCAGTATGGAAGTGAGACAGTAGGCTAGTTTTACACAAAGCCATAAACATTAATGTTAGTGATAATGTGGGTTGTTTACTGTATGATCCCTTACATATTCTTTATTGCATTAATTACTAGGTGTCAATTTTGTAACTGCATGATTATGTATTTATTTCATAGCTAAATATTTGATTTTGAAAATACATGAGAGATACAAGTTTTAGTATTCAAAATGACTTAAAATGTGTCTGAAGGACATTATTCTAATTGCTTTTGTAAGAAATGTTTCGTTAAAATTTACAAATCAAAATAAAAAATAACTTAAAATATATATAAGAACTAAAAGAATGAAAGAAAGAAATAACAAAATGTATAAGAAATAACAAAATCAACCAACAAAGTAAGAAAGAAAACAAATAAAGATTTATATACTCTCTCTCGTCTCTCTCTCTCATCTCGTCTCTCATCTCTAGCTCTTCTCTCTATATATATATATATCTATATATATATATATATATATATATCTATATATATATATATATATATATATATAATATATATAATATATATATATATATATATATAACCGTTTTCCTTTACAAAACTGTGAATGACTATGTTTAACCCCCAGATGCCCTCACATGCTGGGTGGGGCAACAATGGGGGGGGGGGGAGGTCCACTTATATAAGGGTTTTGAGATGCCTTTAAACATAGTACAGCCTGTGTATAACGTAGTGTGTTATTGTCGACACGCTGGAGTATGGAAGGGGATATCCGCCAATATTCAATTTCTAGTTTGCAAATTGCAACACTGCATATGACTAAATGTGCTACTTGTTTGCACAAACACGTTCATTTTTATTACAGGTTTCTAATTCACATTTCTCGTATACACTTTGGAAATTACAAATGTCAAGACACAAATTTTATGTTCGCTTACAATTTACAGATCTCAAAGTCACAATTCTTATGTCACAAATTACTAATGTACAAGTTAAGATTTGGCAACATTCAGACGCTAGCTGGCGGTACCACATAAATACAGACGTCACTAGGCTAAAAAAGTAAAAATAGAACGGAATATCATAAGTTAAAATTTTAAATTGTATTTGCGGGAAATGTGAAATTGTTCAAATGTAATGTTGAAATGTGAACAAATTCATGTGATATATAAAAATTAGGATGTTATTAGATAGCGGTGTTAAGCATACGTGGGGTTGCAATTGACAAATTGACTTTTGTAATTACAATTCCGTGTATGGAGAGTTAGAAATAGTAATTAGAATATTGGCGGGTATCCCCTTCCATACACTAGAGCGACGCCTATATTTTGAATGCTCACTGAATTCGCACATGGAGAAAGTCTGTTTTGCGGATTCCTTACACTCAGATGATATCCAGCTGGGATAATATTGAAAACTTGCTTTTCGTAACAAGTCATTTGATACTTTGTAGTATTTCGGTCTTATTTTGTGAATGACATTCTACCTTTCACTCGACAGGAGCTTTTGCTAAGATATATTGTTAACGTCAGTTCAATTTGTAATTATAACCACATTAGCACATAATTAGGCAATAACTTTGCTTTGTAGCAACATTATTTTCATCGGGATCAATATCATTCCAGGTCGTTCTGTTTACTATTTCTCTCAGTTTTTGTTTTTATCTTTTTCACTTTAAAATGTGTGAACTGGGTTAATTTTTGGAGACTCTAAACTTTGTTCTTTGTATACATAACCCAGATACATGTACAAAAATGCTGTCAAACAAAGCAACTTTGACAATAAATAATAAAATACTGAGAAAGAAAAAATACATGAACAATGATTTGTATAATGTAAGCTGCTGCGCAAGTGCATTTTCTGCTTGTACACTTAATTTTAATAATTTTACCATTTTTTTCTTCTATATGTGACATCTTTTTTTCTTTATATTTTGTTTTAAGCCATTTTATGGTCTCAGGATTATACATTCTTTTTTCCGTTACATACTTTTTTCTGTTGATTTATAGTTACTGAAAACTATCAACAAAAAAACACATACTTTTCAAATGTTATTTGCTCCCATATAGCTTTAGCATGTTTACCTGCTCCAGTTTTTGTGTGTAGCCTTTGATGTTCGCATCAACAACTTTTCTTGTACACGTATGGTCTTACTGTCTGCGGCCGCAACATTACACAACTTTTGTTACTGGTTGAAAGTTGTTTTCTTGCCATTTAAATTAAGGGAGAGAACACATGCACACCATAGCTCGTTGATGGTTATTGTTATCTCTCTTAGATCAATTAAACTGAGTCCATGCCTGTGATTTAATTCGTTATAAAGTTACGTCATTTTTTCCGGTATAGCGACATCCACGCTAATATGGATGGAAGTAACCCCATACCAATCTGCTTGGTTAGAACCTCCAGCATATCACCCCACCCACCCCCATTGGACCAGGCGACAAATAATTACAATTTGCTGCTTAGCAAGCTTACTATACACAGCATGGAATTCATTCAGAAGAAACCCGTTGATTGCGAAGCTTCAAAGGCGGCACAAGCGACGAAAACAAATTTTAAAGAAAATGTGACATATATGCATAAAAAATCCCTGTAAATTAACAGTATAAATTACGTTTAAAGTATTATGTTGGTATTAACCTACAAAGCATAGAAGAAACAAATCTTTGGTCCAAACTGTCAGATACCCCTTTAAATAAATATATTTTTTATATATAATCAATTATAACAAAACAAACTAAAAAATGTGCATTAGAGGACTTTAACTTACGACTCAAATATCAAAATATGAGCATCTTAGCGCACTGGACTACTCAAACATGACAACATACATTATCGGTAATATCCCGCGTGGGACCCCACTGCCCATCCACAGCTCTGAACCAAGCTATGTAATGACAGAGGTCATTCATATCGTCTCGGTTTAAAGCTTCCGCACGCGTTCGAAGAATGGTGCACTCGGGATTGTAACAGGGGTGTGACATGTAGTATTTAATTACACAATTTATTTTGATTATTTTGATAAAATCCAGTAGCATGTATGAGAACTTATTTTTGACCTACGTCTAAAGATGGTATCCGACATTAAGTCAACGTCACTTATATGTAACAACGTCTGACCTGTCTTTGGGATATTTGTGTATTATTTCTGCAGAAAATTCATACTCAGTCTAAGTGTAGACGAGTTTCGTATGTATCTCAATCTTAGGGCAATAAAACTCGTTAATCAACTTTTAAAATTACCACACCAATCAAGTTAAAAACCATTAAACTTAATTAAACTTATACACGTCAGGATTTTAGTCATTCGTAGTTTCCATAAAGTTCCCTACATTTTACCAGTTAATTCATTAAAAAAGAACCGAATACACAAATACATAGGTTATTTCTCTTGTAATTGGGCGTACTTTCAAAAATGGCCCAGATACCCGCATGCATAAATCTGCATTTATTGTTTATGCGAATTAAACAATAAACTTCTAGTTTTACAGATATATATATATGTATTTATGTTACCATTTAATTCATGCCTAGAAACAATTGATGCGTCTAGACATACCCATTTCATCTGAACACCCACCACTTCAATCCTGTGCGCTTCCGAAATCTAGCTTTCTCAGTACTGTAGCATGCAACACCGCCCAAAAAGACAGAAAATATTTCGGTTTAGACGCCGTCCAGAAAGCATTTGCTGTTATTTTTCTTTTTAATTGCCAAAATATTATAGAAAATAGAAATAAAACAATCAAAACATGGTTACAAACGAATATACGCCTATGTATGACCTGCACGCATATAAGATTCCCTTTTAAGAGCAAATATCACAATTTTCCTGAAAGTATCACTGGACCCAGATGTTTCAGTAACAAATTTACGTCAAATTGATTTTTTTTTTACATATTAAGAAACATAAACTCATCTTTGTACACTACATAAAAACGATTCCTCTAATATTTTATAAAGCAAGAGGGCCATGATGGCCTTACTTCGCGTACCTGAGTGCCAGATATTTAGTCCTGGTGGCTATGCTTTTTGACCAATAAGAATGCTTTGACCAGTTTGATACAAAGCCACAAAAGAATACATAAACCAGATATCAATGCTCTAGCTCTTGTAGTTTCTGACAAGAAGACTTTTTAAGTTTTCCTTTATAACCATATTTGGAAAATGGCCACTACCCTAGTGGCCATATCTTGAGGGATCAAACTTTTCAATCCCATACCTGCTTAAAATTCTGGGAAAGTTTGAATTTAGCCCCGAGGTTTTAGAGGATATGTCCTCCTCTGAAATTGACGGATGGTGTCGCCGGATGATTACAATAGCTTACCCGAGCATAAGCTCAGGTGAGCTAAAAAAGTGACGCTTCTTGACAGCATTCTGTTTCTTATTTCAACTGCTTTAATTTGGTTCTACTTTTTAAATTCTAAAAATATGTAAGATTAAATATTTGTATTTTTAGCAATTCTTTTTCCACCCCCCAATACCTTTTTCCAAAAAAATTTTCAACTTCATTTGGAAAATTATACTTCCCAATTTCATGCATCATCTTGGAAGAAATGATAACTGACGCATGTTTTTTTTATTTGTTTTTCTCTTCGAGAAGCTGGTAAACAATAAAAGTCCCAGTACACCAACACAGTAGAATCTATCTGTTGGACTTCGCCACTCTCTCATACTCGTCCTTCTTCTTGATCGCGTGGGAGTTTGAGGAACCCTGAAATACAGTGGGGAAAACATTATACACGTGTGGACCTGACGTGGGAGTTTGAAGAACCCTGAAATACAGTGGGGAAAACATTATACAGGTGTGGACCTGGACAAACATCACACACACATTTTATAATAAAATACGACATTTGCAAAGGGCTTTACAAGATTTTTCCCCCCCTTAGCCTCTGAAAAGATGCTAACTCAATTGGTCCAAACATGATTTCTCTAACACCACCCCCAACCCCACAACTAACCTTATACAAAGCTATCTAAAAAGCAATTGTGTCCAAAGGAATAACACACAAATCAGGATCAAGGCACGTTATCTTTTTAAGAAACATTTTGATACAAATACTAGACTATTCACAAGTATTGTTGGGCAAATTTCATGAAACGCCTAACAAGGGTACACTCACCAACAGTATTTCAGTTATCTGGAAGTGTCCACTTTGCTTTTAAGCAGATATAGTGCTGCCTTCACTGTGTATAGCCTGCTGTTAACAGCTTGCGACACCACACTCAGTCACATTATCCTGACACCTGGCCAACCAGCTGTGAAACTCCCTTACATTTGACTGAGCGTTAGCAAAGGAGCTACACCACTACCATTTTTAAGGACTACTATGTTGTGGACCTGGTTCGAACCCGGGACCTTCCATTACTGGAGAAGACACTCTACCAACTTCGCTACCAGATCTGTTATCCAAATTATTTGTATTTACATGATTACGGACAGAAAGACAGGTGCAATGCACATCATTTTGATGGGAGAATGAAAAAGCCTAAGTATCCAAGCTCATACCTTTGCAGCATTGATGAGCTCATCAGCCAGGCACTCGGCGATGGTCTTAATGTTCCTGAAGGAAGCATCACGGGCACCTGTACACAGGAGCCAGATGGCCTGGTTGACCCGGCGCAGAGGAGACACATCCACAGCCTGACGTCTCACGGTACCGGCACGACCAATTCTGGTCGAGTCTTCACGTGGGCCACTGTTGATGATGGCATTCACAAGAACTTGCAGAGGGTTCTGAAATAGAACAATGTTCATGTGGGATATAGCATTTCTCTATTATTCAATGATAATTTAATAATTGTAAATAACAATAATTATATTGCATGACTGCCAAATGTATTGTAAATGATTCAATCAAGAAAAATTTATTTTTTCAGAACTGCCCAGTCATAAAAGATACTACTAAATAATGAGGGATGGGATAAGCCAGCATTCTTGCTGATACTGTGCAGCGACTTTTCTATCATAGCACAGGGGCGGGCACTTCACAGGCACTTATGAAGTGCCTAGGGACTGAACCCTGCCGGTCCATTATACTGACACGGACGAGTCAGGCTCAATGCTGTCCCCTTAGCCCCGAGCGTTAGGAGGGAAGCCACTACTACCAACTTAAAAGTCTTTGGTTTGACCCGGTCGGGGTTTGAACCCACGACCTCCCGATCTGCAAGTCAACGCTCTACCAATTGAGCTATTGCAGCAAGTTACTAAATAAATAATGACAATGTACATGACTCTACAAGTGTCGAATAAGAAGTGTCTAATCCAATTATATTCGTCAGTAGCAACATTTACCTTTGATTATTATTCACCAAAACAATGAATCTAAATCTGTCCTTTTACAATTATACAAAAATAGATAATCAAATGCAACTGACCAGGGCAATATGATTGAAAATTAGTGTCTTGTTTGTTTATTGGGTTTATCGTCCCACCAAAAGCATTTGTTATCTGGAGACAGTATCCACTTGGGGCAGATATAGTGCTGCCTTTATTGTGTATAGCACGCCATGAACACGCATGATAACACACCCCAGTCACATTATCCTGACATTGGGCCAAACAGTAGTGGAACTACCCTTATATTTGCCTGAGCGTCAGCAAGGGATCTATACGACATTGGTATGCCACGGCTCAGAACTGAACCCAAGGCCGCCAGTACCTGGAGTCGATGCTCTACCGATTGTACTACTTCCATTGTAGTTAGAAGAATCAAGCATTAAATTTTTAACACAGAATGTTTTCAATGCAAGGCTACATAGCCTGTTAATACTATTTTTAGACTCCGTATTGTACTGTTTAATAATTTGATATGTTAATTTTACATTCTAAAAAAGGTTTAGATCATGATTTTGTTTGGCTTTTGAGATACGTTGCAGCGACCAATAATGATCATTACAGCAATGTCCAGCTGGAGGAAGAGCCCAGACAAAGGTCAGCGTAGAACACCCAGAGCAACACAGGTCAACTGGAAGTCCTTCTCCCCAAATGAGTCTCAAACACAATCGGTGGGAGGCTAAGTAGCCAGGGCAGTTAGAAATCGGTGACTACCACTACTCGACCCCAATCAGCATTTTAAATTCATGTATGTAGGAAGTGCAGTTAATTAAGAAACAATAAGGGAAACAATAAGGGAAAGATTTTTAACAACAAAAAGGCAATGGTTCTGTTAATAGATCACTATTGACATGAAATACTCCATTTAAATGCAGAACTTTCACTATAGTGCTATGACTGAATGGCTCTTAAAATTTGTCAGTGATGATTTTCATTACCACATCAGTCAGCACCTGTTAACTTCAGGCCCTGTTCTGTGGAAGTGATGCAAGATGAACCTTATACCTGAGCAAGCAATCTAAGGAAATCTGTGTGAATCACACAGCTATGCTAAGGGATTTGGCGATGCCAAAACCAGGTGAACTTATCAGCGAACCTAGTATCTGCAATTTTGTGCAATGTGTAAAGCAATTATGTCCTGATCTCTTGGTATGAAAAAATCCACTCGTAAAAATCTGAAAGGCTAAAACATGTACTCCTGGTCTCCTAGTTGACCTCTGGCCTTTAGTGTACAATTGGAAATTTCCATGACTGTAAAGCTACATATTATCATGGTCATAAATCCCCCAAATCACTTGGCATGTTTAATTTCACTAAAAGATATCACATTTAGGAGTATTTGAGAAATATCAGGGCTGACATTTGTGTGTATGTGTGTGTCTGTAAAGTTGAGAAAGATCAAAAGGTAAATCAGAAGAACTCTAGTAAGGGTCTACAAAGTCATTGAGGTCAAATATTCGAGATGATCATTTCATTAAATTGTCTCTTTCACTACCCAAACATTACCAACACCTGCATGGAGTGATGTATGCACAAATGTTGGGAAATTATGAGACAATCGGTCAACATGGCAGCAGCTTAAGATGTGTAAACTCACTCAAACTAGATTCATTGTAATTTGTATGTGTAACTGCAAGAAACAAAAACTCCCATGTACTAAATATTCACTGCAGGAGTTTTGATTACACATCTGTAGCAGATATATATGGAGAGTTGATTTTTCTTATATATACAGTACACATATGTAGAGTATGAGAACCTGGTTCAATAATGATATAACGTACAAAAATTGAATGAGACATGTGCGCATCAACATGCAAAATCAACGCAACATTTTTATTTTTAATGTGACTATGACGCATGACACACACCTTTCCCAATCACAGGGTTTTCCCTTGAAAACTTTTTTAGGGGGTCACAGTGTCCCCCTAGGTTTATGATTTGGGGGTCATTGGTAAATTTTGGGGGTCACATTATATAATCACTTTACTAATAGTCTTGCACCTTAAAAACAGAACTAAATTGTTTATGTTATATACTATTAAAACAAAACAAAAACCACGGGGTCTAGTTTGTTTTTTTTTTGCAAACTCGGACTAGGCAGGGGTTCATTTTCAGGCTGAGTTGATGATTTACTTTGTTTTGTTTGAAAAAACTTCGTCAGCTTGAACCGAGACATTTTGACAGAATGGTTTACATTTTTAGAATTGTTTATGGTTCACTTTTGGATTTTTGTTGCAAAAACAAAAACCAGTCAAAACTTAGGTATTCGTACTGATATTGGTTCAACATACATGTCTTTCCTACATAACGTTAATTTTGACCTTGTAGTCTTTTAATATATTGCCTTAGACCGTTTGGTTTCTAAAGCCAAACATATATTTGCTTAAAATAATATGCAATGCAGGACTTAACTATGTTCTAAAAGATTAATGGAGATAAAACTCATCCAAACCTTTGAAATGTAGCGTATTCACGGGCCGGTTTTAGCCGCGTTCTAAAGTTAACGATCATTACTATTGCGACGCTTTAAAGAAATGCTGAACGTGAAACAGCGTCTAACTACACAGAATTGCTGGTTCCCAGTCATCTAAACGCAGTACATGTATTGTTTGGGTGGACCGGATAGCAGTATTAAGACAACAAATAATGGACGCTTATTTATAAAATACTTTGTCGAACTGAAGCAAATTGATACTTAAATGCTTTTTGCAACAGTTTGATGAGCTGACAAAGATCAATGTCATTGGAGACAATAAATTATGGCTGTGGATTAATTCATTTTGTGCGTCCAGTGTGTCGCAATGTAAGTTCATTTTGCGGGTCATCTGTCGAAAATATGCGCCAAAACGCACAAATGTGTGCGTCAGGGAAAACCCTGCAATCACTGGTGATGACCCCAGATAAAAGCTAAACATAATAAATACCTCGCCAGTCAGCAGGTGAATGATCTCAAAGGCGTGCTTGAGGATGCGGACAGCCATCAACTTCTTGCCATTGTTACGACCGTGCATCATAAGGGAGCTGCAGAGACGCTCCACAATTGGGCATTGAGCCTTGCGGAATCGTTTCACTTGGTAGCGTCCAGCAGAGTGGGGCAGAAACTTAGCATACTTCTCCTTGACTGCGATGTAGTCCTGTGACACAAACATAAACACCTTTCAGTTTATACAGCAATCTCAATTAAAGGTTCATTTGTTATTTTGTTTTTGTTACTAATTGCACCGACACAATTATGGTCACAATGGAGACGTCCAGCTAATTATTGGTGTATTATTGGCGGAGGAAGAACCACTGGTGCATGCAGGTTAGCTGAAAGACCTTCCCACATAAAAGTTCTAGCCTTGACTTGGACTCGAACCCATGCAGCGATGGGCTGAGGAAATAGCAACTCTACTGTTTTCTGTTACATGCATATGGTCATAAAATCACATATATATGATGCACAATGCGACAAAAACGGGCCTATGGCATTATGACTTAACATTAGGAAATCCACAATTAAAATGATGTCATCTATAAATAAACTAATTAAGGTATGGGTCATTAAAATTCTTATTATTTCATTAATATAAATCCAATTCTGAAAATTCTTTCGAATTTGTAATCAGACATGATTGGAGAATCATGTTTCGTTCAAAACAAAAAATTGAAAATTTTGACCTTAAGCACAGTTTTCTCGCATTTTTTGTGTCGTACATAAAATCGCAATCTACATAATAGTATCACAATTTGTAAATGAATATGGCCGAATGTTGTTGAAATGAGTATACTACTTACAGTCAAACTGATGTCACTGACTTGAACATCTTCTGTTGACCATTTGCCAAACAGTTTAATTTCTGGCAGCTCAGCTACCACTGGTGGTGAGGATTCCTCCCAGGTTTCCATAGTGGCTGCAAGAAACCAACAACACACTGGTAAATATTTAATTCCATATTCCAGGTATCATTATGTTTTGTGTCAAGGTACACATCTCTTCTCCTTGCTAGTTAGCATCATGAAAAGTTGGAAAAAGGGGGCTTAACTATGTAGCCGGGTGACAGAGAATATGCAAGCGGTCCCGTTAGCTCAGTTGGTAGAGCATTCGCCCTGTTAGCAAAGGGTTCCGGGTTTGAGTCCCAGACTGGCTGCACATTTTTCTCCCTAAGTTACAATGGCACCCAACATAAATGAGCCGCAGTCGTAACGGTATAAGTGCTTGAGAAATGCTTGCGAGTTGTATGTACAGCAAATAGTCTGTGGAAAATAGGACGAATTTTAAGTTGCCATGGGTGTATGTAGATGGGTGGCAGGAAGAGAATGTATAATTGGTCCGGGTAGATCAGTCGGTAGCACATTCGCCCCGTCTGCGAAGGGTCTCGGGTTCGAGTCCCAGACTGGTTGCACATTTTTCTACCTATGTTACAACTATACTAAAATAAATTTAAAGGCTACCTGCCCTCTTGAAATGGGTTCCTGTTTTGATAGTCAATATGATTATGAATTTTAATGAAATGCATAATACAATTATTTTCCTGGGCAGAAGAAATTGTTACCAAGTAGACACAGTAGTTGTTGTATGTGAATAATGTGTAACTAGACAGGCGATAAGTCATTCAGCTCTGGGCATCCCACATGTTAACAACATATTGCAATTGCGTGATGATCTGTGTTTTATAATGTATATTTTAACATGATGATGCTAAAACAGAATTTTACAAGGTGACGGAAAGTTATATGTATCGAACTGAATTAAGTGATATGTATTATCAACATGCATGACAATAAAGAATTAGGCAGCAAGTAATTTGCGCATTACATTGTAAATGTATGACATGTATGTCAAGCAGTCGGTAGCAGGAGAGCTCATTCCCAAATCCCATACACCTGATTGGGATTGAACCTGGGAACTTTTGTTTTGATTTTGAAATACATTGCAGCGAAAAATTATGATCATTATAGCAACATCCTGCATTTTTGGTGGAGGAAGACTCCAGATACATGTGTGGGTAGAACAACTTGTACAATGCAAGTCAGCTGGTAGACCTTCTCACATTAAGTACTTCGCCCTTAACGGGACTCGAACCAATGCTGTGAGAGGCTATGCAGACAGAGGAGTTACCAAATGGTGATACCACTACCATGACTACGCCACTGGCGCTCAACGGGAACTTTTCCTTTCCTAAATGATCGACAGGATGTTAGGCTTTAACGAACAGGTACTGTGCACCGTTTCTTAAAATCATATAATGCATTTAGTAGAGCTTTTAAATTTCAAAACTGCTAAAATAATACTGGTTTCGACAGAAGATGCAACAGCAGTGGGTGGGGTAACTCCTCACATTTTTGTATAATTTTGAAACAATATACCAGGAGAATGTCAACGTTTGACCGAATATATTAAATAACTTAAAGAATTGGTACTTCTAAGAACAGAAAATATCGTTTTCTTCCGATGGTGACGCGCTTGTGCCTATAATCATAATAAAAATGTGTACTACCAACCGTTCAGAATCACTGACGGAAGAAAAGAAAGATTGGGGACCACATGCTTCCGGTCAGAGTGTTCCAGACTGGTTCACTGAAATGAACGGTAAGCTGTCGACAATAGATGGTTATCGTATGACGTCACACATTTCCCAGCATGCAATGCGGTCGGCCATATTTGTGGTAAAGCCATTGTTTACTTATGTCTGCTTAGGACAGCTAGGTCTCTACAATTCGACGATTAAATCGATTATTTCGCGAAAGATGTCGTGTGTAACGGCTACAGAGTGCAATATGACTATATTAATTATACGCTGGAGCTATTGTGCGTGAAAAGGACTTGAAGAACACTAATTTGATCGGTTTTGATCCGTACTCGTCTTTGACGACAGCCTGATGACTTACAGTCGGACATTGCATATCCAGACATAGTGAACTATCTAGTGTTTCAGCAAAGTGCGACAACCAATTAAATATTGGTGGAGCTAGATCCTAGACTTGTGCCAGGGTAGAACCACTGCGCACTGCAGGTTAGCTGGTAATCCTCCACGACCAGGACTCGAACTCATGCACTCTCTCGGCTGAGGAGTTACAAGTCACCAACTGCTTGGACACAGGCACTGCTAAACTTTGGTTTTAAAACAGGGTCATTTATTATGTGTACTGGTTTCAATTCTTTACATCATGTTATACTATGTTTTCATTGCTTTAAGTTCCTTAAAACCCATGTTATGGTTGTCATATTTATTAAATGCGATCGAATACCATTACATGCTCCAATTTCCTTAGCAGTCTGTTTGTTTCTTAACTGCTTTTCCTGTTTATTGATCGACGAATTTACTGTCATTAAATACTTGTTACCGTTAAATGTGTTGTTTTTAATTCAGAAATGGTTTGGTTCTAAAAGAAGTACTGGAACTTGAATTCAATATTCTGTGAAATTATTATTCTAATATAATGTAAGTTTGTTAAATTTGCTAAAAGGTAGGACAATAATAAAAATAAAAACACTATGTGCTATTATTTATTGACAAATGTCAATGTGAAAGCAAAACCATTTAAAAAACTTAGCTGTAACAGCTAGTTCAGGCTCGTTCTGAAAACAGTTTGTTTCTTACACTTTATTAGAGCTGGTATCTGGCAGTTTGGACGAAACAATTTTCTCTCATGCATTCAAATAAATGATGTTTGCTTGTAAAGATCCCGCAAAATGCTGTTTTATATTCCGGACTGGATTCTTTGGCTTTATGGTGAATAGTAGCTTGGTAATGGTGTGGAGTGAAGTTATAGAAGTGGTGATGACAAGAGAAATTTAAAACGTTACTCAGGGATGAAGCCATACAGTTGACACTCTAGCTCATGCCATACTCAATACACAACCATTTACTTGTACCAATACAAACTGTCTAGGTTATGTATGACATTTTACTTTTCCCCATGTTGCCCCTGGCTATTTACAGCCCCTTGTCTGAAACTTGTTGTTTTAATAGTCTAGACCATATGGCTTTGCTTCCTGAGTGTCAAAGGCCAGGTGCAGGTGGATTAGCATTACTTTCTCACGTGTATTATAGGTTAAAAAAGAAGTTAAATTAAAATATCTGAGTAATTTAATTATCAATATGATTATACATTATTTCAAGTTAACTAAATTAAGATTTCTGCAGTATTTTAAGGCAAAAAAAAAATCATAGTTGTATTTGTCACTTTGTGGAGTATTTTCTAGCAGGTAAATACCGGGGGTTGAATTTACCGCCCAACCTTGTTATTACAGCCATGTAAAAAGTAAAGCATAACACATTGCCTGTCATTACAAATAGGTTTTTCCTATCTGAGATAACCTGAAATCATCAACGTGCCTATTTAAAAAAATGGACATTTAATGCGATATTTTTTAAGATTCACACTGTCGAACAATAAAGTTAGTGTAATAACAGTCTTCACTTTAACTAAAGTTTATTCAAGCATTATGTATAAATTTCCTAGAATAGAAGTAACATGTGTTGTTACATGGGTACAATATTAGCAAACTGTCGGATACCACATTACAACCACATACACGGCGTTCTATAGACGCTAAACGTCAATGGTCATTGATTCCTCAGTCAAAATTTTCAAGGGTCAAATATCTGGGGGTAAATTTTGTGCATCAAGCATCATGAGGGGCACATGCTGACAACATTTTGTCTAAAATTGACCTTGATGGAAATTATCGATACTGTTGGTAGCTTTTTAGTTTATTTAGGACTAGTAAATAAGCAATATATTTCTTAATTGTTTGTTAATTATCTGTATCTTAATAATAACAATAAAATAAACAACAAAATAGCTATTAACATTATAACATACTTCCACAGACATATTTTCTTTCGACTTTTAATGCAATCCAAAACACTTAAAACGCTTAGCTACAATGAATGCTCTGTTCAAGCGCGAAAGCAAGACGTCCGAAAGTTTTCTCGTCCTTTCCCCTTGGTTTGTACTGACGGCTGGTAATGAGAAAAAAAGAAATCTGATCCGGATAATATATTTTGTGACATTTCACAACACTACAAGGCTTAATCATTGTCTTCCTTGCCTGTAATAGTTAATTATAAACAAAAGTGCGCTTTCACGGTACTGATATGTTGATTCACCTTACCACAAAGATGGCGGACAAACAGGTGCGCGCGCATCTTGGTGAAAAATCGATAACCATCTATTGATGGGGAGAAGTTTTTACACCAGTCAAATGTCCGCAATTAACGGAATGGATCAAATAAGCGGCATAGACTTAAAACAAGAAGCGAAGCATCAAAGGCGACGCATAAACTGGAACAGGTAAACAGGTTAGCAATATGGGAGCAATTAACGAAGACATATTTGAAAAACTTTTATTTTAAGGTTTTTGAATTTCAGTATGCTATAAAAAAAATCTCGAGAAAAAGGTTATATAACGTATATATAGGCCTATTTCTGAGACCACAAAATGGTTTAAAACAAAATAAAAGCAAAACCCGACACCATTAATAGGTTTTCCAAGAGGTTACATGTGTAGAAAATAATGCCAAAGTTATCATAAATAACAATGAAACTAAACTGTACAAGCAGAAATTGAACATGCGCAGTAGCCTCACACTACACAAATACTTATTGTTCAGATAATATTTTTTCTGGAACATAGTATGAATTGTGAGCAAAGAACAATGTTTTATATTTCCTTAACTTAACATACTTCTCACATTTAAAGTGAAATGAGAAAAACCGTAAAGACAAAACTATCTAGATGTCCCTTATGTTGTAACAAAGCAATGGTATTACCTATGTATGTGCTACTGTGATTTATAATTACACACTGACCAGATTATTATGAACAATACGACAAAAGTTGCTGTCAAGTGTGAGGTAGTTTGTCATTCAATAGAGGAAAGAAATACTACAGAAAACTTATCTTATTGTCCAAGATAATATGACTTTCTAGTAAATCTGACTGTAAGGACGTAATAATTAGACCGCACATATTCAGTTTTTGCAAGATATTCGTGTAATAAAAATCTGGACAAGGAATAAATCTCAAGCCAGGTCTAGGGTATGAACCCAGAACCCTCCGATCTAGAGTCCATAAACTTAACCTTTTGACCAAGAACACTTCAACTATGTTATAAATGCTTTTTTGGTGTGTTTCAAACGTTCTTTTTTTAATGATCATCCAAATCGCAAATGAGATTTTTGTTAAACTTTTCACAACGGGTCTAAGGTTTGAATTCGGAACCATCTAATCCCGAGTCTATAACCTTAACCTCTTGACCAAGAACAATTTAAGCGTATTATACATGCTTTCTGGGTATGTTGAATGTTTCCCTTCTGCAAGTGAATAAAACATCCGAATTTAATAAGATCCTTTTGAAAACTTGTCGTGACGGGGTTCGGGATTGAATTTGAAATCCTCTGATCCAGAGTCCAAAAACATGATCAATTGACCACAACACTTCAGAGAAGCTATAAAATCATTCCTGCGCGCTGGCAGCACTGGAAATGCTATTATTTTAGATTTGCGGGGACCTTACAGAAATCGTTAATGTATCTTAAAATGTTGCATAAACATTGCATCTAAAGTCAGATTTTACCATGCATACTCAACAGACCGTTCAGAACAAACTTTTTTTCTGGCCATGGACTGTTTCGTTGCTAATAGGTAATCTCAATTCGTTAACATGCAGTCCGAACATC
The DNA here is from genome assembly GCA_007844125.1 of Sinonovacula constricta. Lineage (NCBI taxonomy): Eukaryota > Metazoa > Mollusca > Bivalvia > Cardiida > Solecurtidae > Sinonovacula > Sinonovacula constricta. The sequence continues at coordinate 4,670,202 of CM017572.1, forward strand.
CGAGGACGTACCGAAGAGCCGAAATAGAATGCTGTTTACCGAATTAGGACCCTCATTTTATCAGGTTTAGAAGGGGCGGGTGATGATATTTTAAGATTGATACTTTTGTTTTTGACGGATTTGCTATAGTGAAGATAATCTCGTGCAAGTTGGTGCAAAACAAAGCTAAAACATTGTGAAGTTATAAAAATTCAAAATAAGTGCACTCCTATGCTCAATAATGGACCGATCTATTTAGACCGAAATTGATAATTTCACTAAAAAAATGTGGGGGTACACTATGCAAAAATCATTGTGTACGTTTTCATTGGTGGATAAACGTCTTTGCAACACATAACTTTTCTTCGCAGCGGTCCTATTAATTGCTCTTTCTCAGCAAAAATTGTTTTGTGGTTCCCCTTAAAAAACGGTTCGCTTTTAAATTGCTTCCAAAGTTGTGACATTGACTATATATACTAAAGAAAAAAATCATTAAGTGTCGTGTAACCTATAAAAGTCCGCAAAACAAACTTTCCCCATGTACAAATTTCAGTGAGCATAAAAGGAAATAAACAAGAAAAGTCGTAAGGCGACGGAAAAAGTGAAAGAGGTAAATAGATTAAAGCAATAAGTGAGCAAGTAACAAAGACATTTGAAACGTTATGGTTTTTATTCGAAAGTTCTCAGTATACTATAAATTCCGAGAAAAGTATGTATAACTTATATTTCTGAGGCCATAGAATGGTTATAAACAAAATAAAACGCAAAATCCGATACCATTTAATAGGTGCACATGTGCAGCAGTTTCACATTACACAAATAACAGGCGCGTATCTGGGCCGTTTTTGAAATTACGCACAATTACAAGGGAAATAACCTTTGTAATAATACTTTTGATTATATTCGGTTCTTTTCTAATGAATAACATGTAAAATGCGGACATGCTAGGAACTTAACGCAAAATATGAACGACTTAAATCCTGGCGTGTTTAAAGTTTAGTCATTTTAAACCTTGTTTAGTCATTTTAAACCTTTTCAACTTGATTGGTGTTATAATAAGATTTTTTAACATAGAAACTACGAAAATAAAATATATACGGAAATAAAATATATCATTCCTAACCCGGGTTAGGCATGGACTTTCTTAGTGTGTTTGATACTTTAAGATTTTCGATTTTCAGAGAGGAGGTTACGCACGTGCGTAAAGTGCGTAATGGGAGAAACGCGCCTGAATAAGTATTGCTCAGATAGTATTTTTCTCAAACGTAGTATGTTGTTTCTTTCTCAGTATCTTATTGTTTATTTTCAAAGTTACAGACACAAAAAATAAATAACTAAAAGAGAACGCCGTTTACCGAATTCGGACCTGTATTTTTTCAGGTTTAGAAAGTCTGCAAAACAAACTTTTCTCTACTTGCAAATTTCACATTCGGAACTCCTCGGGTTATTCCGTCCTGTACGTAATCACATTATCTTGCCGGAGATCGCCGAGTAGTTACGATTGGCAAATTTCAGTGAGCATTCCATATATAGGCGTCGCGCTCCAGCGCGTCGACGATAATTCAAACTCTCTCGTTTTCTACCATGAAAATTGCAGATGCACATAAATAAATATAAAAATAAATAAACAAGAAAAAGTTGATGATATAGTTTAATAATTAAAAGCTCTGTTTGGGCGGTGTAAGTTTTCCCCTGTAATCGATTTTTAAAAAGGTATACAAATAGTCACTTTAACTTATTCCGTGGTTAATCGACTGCACAGCGCAGGGGAAAGCAGGCAAGTCAGTCGCGTTCACCCAAACCCTCTCTGTTGAAGGATGGGGCCAGTCTGGTAAAGACAGTGTATATTTTCTCGTGTATACTTTCTCGCCGAACCCTAGGGCATAGGAATCATTGATGACCTCGTACAGAAACCGCTTATAAAATTAGATTTTATGGTTATTTATTGTTATTATTTGTGCAAAAATAACCGTCTCTATCATCATCATCATCATCGTTATCGTCTTCTTCACCATCATCAACATCATCACCATCATCATCATCGTCTTTGTCTTTCCGTTTGTTTGTGTTTTGTGAATGCCACATCTTGACTACTCGGAACCTCTTACACCTGCTAACCTTCTTTATAAATATGTTCCTCACATTTGAACTCTGACAAAATCGACAAACTACAATCCCGGATAAGACAATCCTCAGTGATAAAAGAGAACAAGCTTTACAACTATACGAGTATTTTAAGATATAAGGGGAGTGACAAAGTTCATTTGGTGAAGAATCCATTTGGTGAATGATAAAACCGAATTTTTCTAATTATTTTGGTTTGTGATTCAAGAACAAAATCTAGACTTTATTTTTCCATGATTTTCCGTTATGGAAAATCCTAACAATTTCATTATGGTGCGATTCTTTCTCGAACAAACAATATTATGTCTGAGCCAGGATTGAACTTACAGTCACGAACAACTGAAAAGGTCAAACGCAAAATGAGAACGATAGCGTTCATTCCTCAGTTGAGAAAACAAACAAACAACAAAAACAGACCCATTTCAGTATGCAATATTTCTCAATGGACCTCAGTTGTCAGACTTGCAAACCCAAGACACCAATACCATACACATTGTCATTGAAATGAATATCCAGTACTCCATGGATGTCAAAAATCATGAATACACAAAATGACAACTGTCAAATTAAAAAAAAAAGTTCACTGGCATAAAATTAAAACTGTTAGAGACGTCACATCCTAACCATTTACCTTACGAAACAGTCTATATTAGTCAGGTGTTGTCCGTGAATCTATTTGCTGGTAATCGGCAGCCTGTTCCTAACCACTCGTGCATGGTGCTAGTTCAGCTCAGAAATGAACTAATTCCGTTGTCTTACGACAAGTTTTGAGACTTGGTGTCACTATGCAAAGCAAATATTTTACCCACTTGCCATCAGGCAGTCTACATGTTGCTCTACATGAAACTGCATAAAAGTGGTTTTAGGACGGTGTCAGGTGAGACACCGTCCAAAGTGATGAGAAAGTTGAATTTGAAAACATTAATTAATTAAATTAATTAAAATGTTGAGCCTGCATGGCCTTGACCCTTGACTACACATTCGTCATGCATGGGAAGAAGCAGTGCGTGTCTAGAAAAAAAAATGCGTCGAAGGAGATAAGACGCATCAAATGCGCCCATGCTTCGAATGTTAATTTAACGATTGTAATCTGTACTAGGTATTCAAGTGATTATATTGTGTTGTATAGAAATCTCTGCGATCGTGTACTTTCCAGTTGGAATGTTTAAGGCATTACTAATTTTGACTTTTGGGAGCGACACGTGACCTGGAATATTTGCGGGATTACCAAGGAGGTTTTTAAAATGTGAAAGCCAGTTATCAAGCCTGTTGCTCTCGGCTGCCACCTTTAATTGTTGGTGGAGGTTTTGAACTTTTTCCCGCCAGTTCATTTATAGTTTTCCAGGCTGCAGAGTATTTTTGGTTGATATGAAGATGGGAAATTTCAGTTATTTTCCCATTGATATAAGCTTCTTCTGCTTCAAGATAAGCATGGTCAAGGGACTTCTTAGCAGTTACTTATTTCTTCTTATTGGTTACAGAAGGGTGACCGTAGTACATCGATGAGATTTTCTTGAGATTTTCTCGAGCTTCTGAGATTTTGATGTTTGAGCTAACTGGGCTTCTTCGTGACTTCGGTTTTTGGGGAGTGTAGATAGAGCTACTTTTTCATTAGCTTTAAATCAGGTTTTTATAGTTCAGGTCTTTGTTCCTTGAATCAAACCGAGTGTTCTCAGAGTCGGGCCGGTAGACTTGGTAGGTTTACATGTCTTGTGAGATAATTGGTCATAATAAAGAAAAGAGGAAAATAAAGTTTTATCACAATAACTGGTGCACTAGGCGCAGTGAAACTGTACAAAATGATGTATGTTTCTCAAACAGGACAAGACCTTAAACATTTTTTCTGTGCTGGCATATTTTACATAATGGATATACGACTATACAATCAGTCACTGACGTTTTGTGTAGTTGTAGTGTAGTTTCTGAGCTTGTTTACTTTTGTGTAAACAATAGGTAGCAAAAGATCGTGGCAGTAAAATAGAATAATAAATACGGAAGCAACATTAATTGTATTCATTGTTTGTATTATCTCAGAAAAGTGTCGATTAAGACAATAATAGTCGATGTACAAAATAACAGCCTTCAAAGCATGCATAATATACAATATTATTAAATAGCAGCCATTTTAGTTCAAGATTGTTTTTTTCTTGCCAATAATAGAAGTGTATAATAACGTTGTGACTTTGTAAGGCATTGTTATTATTGTGCGCGTCAAACAAACAACAAATGTTCACATTGCTTTGCACTGTTGCATACATAATGAATAAAGTGTGCTTAATTTTAATTGCTAGTTTGTTAATTTTACTGAAGATAAAATTGGTTTTATTATATCGTAGGCATTTGTAGATCAAATTTACAATTTTCACTAAGTTACCAATTTCGTGTTGTTTTGGAGTAAAACTTTTGTCTTATTTCAACATAGACATTGAATAATGAACTTATAGCTTTTTTTTTTTACATGTATTCATTAGATTTTAAATAAAACACACATCTGATTACTGAACCCACTGTTAAAGACAGACTTCGATGAAAATGGAGGCAATACACATCACTGACTTGAAAAAGGATGAAGAATACGACTGAAATTTTGTTAACCTTATCCTTGTTCACTCACCACCTGTTCCATCCGCTGTGTTTTAATATACCTGCTATATTCGATAAGCATATTAAAACCCATCATTAGGCCTTGATTTTTATACAAAACAACGAAATACCCCATTAATTTAAGAACGGCGTATAATGTATAACAGAATCATGTACACGTACTATGTTTAGATTTAGATCCAAAATGAGAACGATCCATAATTAGAATGAGGGCGCTCTTCTATAAGGACTGGACACATTAGCCCATTGATCTGCCTGTGTTGGTTTAGTTGTCTATGGCCTTAATGAAATGCTTAAGTATATTTGCCTAAGTGATAATGCATAGTCAGCGGAACAGCTCGTTCTAATAACAGTTCGTTCTCCGTTTCGACACTTTCCTCAAGTCACTGAGTGATATTCATGCGCGGCATTGTTCATTCATAATTCTGCATTCCATGTATATCTGCATTGCTGGATATAATCATCTGAACTTCTAGATTAAAATAGAGTACAATACTAACGTTGACATTTAAAGCATGCCTGAACACAATTGACGCGCCTAGTTTCCTTCGATTTACTTATTGGCGACGCGCTGTCCGAGCTCATGGAATGCTCATTGAAATTTGCACAAGGGAAAAGTTTGTTTTGCGGCGGACTTTCTAAACCTGATCAATACGGGTCCTAATTCTGTAAAAGGTGTTCTATTTTATGTTGTTTTTTATATATATTTTTGTGTGTCTGTAACTTTCAAAATAACTTTGAAAATAAACAATAAGATACTGAAAAAACATACTGCTGTTCGAGAAAAATACTATCTGAACAATACTTATTTGTGTATATGAGGCTGCTGCACATGTGCATTTTCGAATAGAACACTTAAGTTTTCTAGTTAATTATAACAATTTTGTATTTTTTTTTTCTACATATGTAACATCTTAGAAAACCTGTTAAATGGTGTTGGGTTTTGCTTTTTATTTTGTTTTAAACCATTCTATGGTCTCAGAATATCAGTTATACAGGCTTTTTCTCGAAAAATTATAGTATGTACTAAAAACTTTCAAATAACAATAACGTTTCAAGTGTCTTTCTTACTTGCTCCCATATTGCTTTAATCTCTTTACATCTCCAACTTTTTGCGTCGCCTTTAAGGCCTTTCTTGTTTGTTTCTGTAAACGCATTACATCTTCCTTGGCATGACTACTGGCCGCGAGTAGTCAATGTCATACAGAGTCAATCCTTCGTGCTTCCGAAATTCAGCTTTCTCATAACTCTGCACAGTTTCGCAAGCGACACGTGCCGCCCAAAATTAAGATTCTTTTCCCATTTGTTTAACTTTCGAGAACACTTGAGATTGCAACAGGCTCATCTTATTATTTGGGTTAAAATGATTATTTTATAAAGTATACGAAAAAAAAGCACATAAAAATTACTAAAACATTTTTTTTTCGAATTTCGAAAAAAAGAGAGAAGAAAATGACACCAATTTAAAATGGTCGCCAGTTACTTAAAATAGAAAATAGATCAACAACACATGACGCCCGTTTGTTTTCCCCTTAAACCAACCAGACTTATGCGGTTCTACGTAACGAAACGTTACGTTCGGTAGCTTACCTGGCGGAGTGTCTCAGAATGACTTCTTTTTCGAAGCAGTGAATATGTTTGTGCTTGCAGCATCACAGCGCTTTCGCCGTTGGTTACTTATATCAAATGCACGTGACATACTTTAAGCATAATATCTGCACAAACTCATATATTAGTCTACGCACAGACAATTTTGAACACTAGCTATGATGATGTTAGAGAGTACAGATTGCGAATTAATATAACTTCATTCCTTCCAAATTATAACTAAACACGACAACGATCACTGCTAAAAATAGATTGACCAGAGCAGAGCGTACTAACCGGATGACGATATAGCGTGTTCTCAAAGGTAAGTTTTCACGTGGTTTTCTTAGTTTTAAAATAGCTATCTCAGCAACATGGTTCAGGTAAAAAATACCTGTTTGCAATGACGAGTTTGATTTATGTTTCACTGTTCACACAGATCTAGGGCAGCAGTGAACGCAAGTTGCAGGATTTTTTTCAGGTAACAATTACATATTTGAGAAAAAAATGTAGTCCAATCTCTCGGATACCACCTCTAAGCAATAATATGGGGTAACATAATGAGAAAATACATCATAATTTTGGGGTAAGATAAATAAAATGCAATCGAAATAAGATGGATAATGGGCCGATAGCAGATGAGATAGAGGATTTGGTTGTGATGTTGTCGATAATGGGGATAATTTTGCTGAGGATGATAATGATGCACAGCTGCTGCTATCTGAAGATAATGATGATGGTGGTGATCATAATGTTGATGCAAATGATATGATATTCGTTTTTATATGTCCTTTTCCAAGAAATGTGCTCCTTCACTATTTTTATCGTTCGCTCCTATTTTCATACTTGCGTTCGATTTAAGATTTTTAGGGTTAGTTAATCCCTATTGCGGGTAATTTAATAATATCTCGAGAGCATCCGATGGACACAATTGAAAATGGCTCTAGATAATGAGCTGCTACAGTGACATTTTTAATTAAATTTGAATTAAATATTGCTGTTAACATAAGATGTAAAGAATGTTCACGTTTCCCCATCGGCATTATGAGATGAGATAGTGACAAATTACTGAACTAGGTTATTTGGACAACGCAGATCTAGACAATTTCGATATCGTTACAAAAGGGTATAAAAACATTTTTTTTTTCCAAATTTAATATTACGCATTTGTGTCGTTCATTTTACTTATGCATTGTCTATCATATTAGCAAATTTTGAAGTTTCATTTGGGGAGTTCTCTGAGCTGACCATGGCATGAGGATTGTAAATGTACTCGGTTGTGTATGTGGTCCTGCGCACAAACAATCTTGCTCATATGGTCATGTTACCAAAATTCGAGGTTATCAGGACTTCGGCAGCTGTGTGTTTTTCAAACTCTAATACAATATTTCACTAGTATCACTAGATATTTTCTGTTTAATTATTAATAGCTAGAGGTTGTAACTGAAGTAGTTTATGATTATAGTTTAAGGTGTTTTTAGAAACGCTGAAGACAAGGGTTACCGGTCACTTCGGTAAATGACCACTTCGGTAAATTCATCTTATGTAAGGATGAGTCTGGTCGTTTCGGTAAATAGGTAAACATATAGTATAATACCTGATTGAGACGGAGAATTGGCCCTATGTCCATGTGTTTAAACATTTATTCATTATTATTGTCTCTTTGTTTCAGCTAGCAGAGATGCGCGTCAACTAGAAAACTTAAATAAAATAATGTCACAAAATATAACTTTAAGCATCTAAATATACACCACCTAATTTTAAGCATTACAGATACGTTTGGTCATAATACATACAAATATTCATATTTTATTTACTTTCTGAGTTTTTGGAGCAAAGAAATTGTGATGGGCCGCGGATGTTAGTATTTTCTAGTTGACGCGCATCTCTGTTAGCTAAAACAAAGAGACAATAAATAAATTAATGATTAAATTGTCTGTCTCGGGCAGTTGTGTGAAAATCTTTTTACACCTTGACATATCCAATTCTCCGTCTCAATCAGGTACTATACTATATGTTTACCTATTTACTGAAATGACCGGAGTAATCCTTATATAAGATGAATTTACCATAGTGGTCATTTACCGAAGTGACCGGCACCCAAGACAAGTATGCTCATTCTATTGTTATCGGCTTTTAGGCATAGAACAACAAGAGCGTGTTCCAACTAATGTTAATTAAGTTCCAATTACAACACACATATATGAGAACTAATCGTGGACAGACAATGGAAGCTGGTATTTAAGAGGCATGTGACTGATTTAGATCTGCTTGATCTTTGGTGTTTTATTTATTGTTTCAGGCTTTATTTATGATAACCATTGTTTAACAATTAAGATTTCTAGATATTTTTCTAGAATTCTTCTAGGGTTTTAAGTTAAGTGCTTGCATATGTACATAAAGGGGACAACTTCGAAAAGTGCAATTTTTTAGGCAAAATTTAAGACAGGTTAGTTATTTTCTTTATTGATTTCATGTAATAAAAACAAGGCATAAGATTAGCAATTTAAGCCTGGATTGATAAAACACATTTACTGGTAAAACTAGGTCTTCAGTATACAGAGTCTTAAGTTTTTGTCATAAGACCTGGCATATAGATAAAAACGGATCTATGGCTTAATGTTTTATCTTGTGTGAGCATCAATGGCATAATTCGTGTTCTTGCCGTATCTTACCAAATCGTGGGTATAACTTTTCCATCCATCTGATTAGTTCTGGTGTATTTCACAAAATAGGTTCTTGGTAAGGTGTACAAGTGTAGCAGTTAACAATAGTAATAGTTTGGTCACAGAGCCTCTAAAGCTCAGTTGGTAGAGCAAGCGGCTAGTATTGGGGAGGTCTCCGGTTTGAATCCCTGTTGAAGGCTCATTATTTCTGCTCCTGTTGCACAAAAAATAATGTGCACAAAACAGGCGAAAAAGTAATATTTTGTCAAAAAATTATATCCTTATTCCTTCTTTCGAGCTTATTTTTGCTTACTTGCTTTCTAGCTTCTCCAGCGCTGTCCTATAAGGAAACTAAGCGTTGTTGAAGCTTATCTGCATGGCTGGTATGAGCTGTTGATCCGGTATTCTCTTCTGAAGGATCGGTTCCCAGATAGGCATCAACAGGAAGTCTAGGGTGCCAGGCCGTACATGAGGTAATGGGGTGCGTAACCAGTCATGTCATTCTTGGTCATGGTGTACGCTTGTACGAGTAGTGCTATGTATGACTTCCAGTCGGACTTTTGATAGTTTTCTAAGGTTACTGAGCATTTTTAACAGGGTTTGCTTCCATCATTCTGCTGAACCATCACCCATTGGATGGTGTGGTGTGGTTCTTGACTTCTTAATGCCTGCAATCTTGCATAACTCTTTGATAGTCTGACTCAAGAAGTTACAGCCTTGGTCACAGTGGAGTTGTTCAGGGAAACCACAATAGCGAAAGAAACTTTCATACAGAGCCTTAGCAGTTGTAAGAGCAGGCTGATTGCGACAGGAGATAGCCTGTGCAAAACAAGTAAAATGGCAATAACCAGAATGTTTTCAAAGCCCCCTTTGCATGGTTTCAAAAAGTCAGTGGAAACAAGCTCAATAGGCCTGGTGGTATGTATGGTATGTCTGCAACTCTGCAAACGGTCTGGAAAGTGGGGTTTTCTGACAGATACAACGACCATATTGTTCAAACCATTATGAAATATCAGCATCCATACCAGGCCAATAAAACCGTTGCTTGGCTAACCATATAGTCTTTTCCTTCCCCTGGTGACCTGCATTATTATGAATGCCTCTGAGAGCATTATTTCGATGAGAAAACAGGAGAACAAGCTGCCTAACCTGATTACCATCTACTGTAGCAGATCTATAAAAAACACTTTTATCTAAGAATAGACAATCTGGATCTTTCAGACATTTTCTCACTGTTGTTGACCCCTGACCTAGTGTCTGTCTTGAAAATTTACCAGCCTTAATCAGCTCTATAACTCACTGTAAAACTTGATCTGAACTCTGCTTCTATCTTCCAGTCTATCTTGGCTACAGCATCAGGTTACATACAACTCCACACTGGCCACATGAGGAGCGGCAGTATCTGACAAGCTACCAGCTAATCAAGTTGAGACAATGGCTGCCTGGTAAATTGCCTTCACCTTGTCTTGGTAAATGTAATGCCTGGAAAGACCATCTGCATCAGCTTTTTGTTTGCCAATCAGGTATTTCATGCTGAAATTGTAATTTGCCAATTCTGACAACCAGCGGTGCATGGTTGAATCTAACTTGGCAGTTGTCGTCACATAAGTCAGCAGATTGTTGCCCGTTTTAACAACAAAATCATTACCATACAGATAATCGTGGAATTTATCTGTGGCGCTCTGTTTTAGGGCGAGAAACTCTTATTTATGGGCAGGATAATTCCTCTCATTGGGCCGATGGCTTCTACTGGCGTAGGAAATAACACGCTCTACCCCTTTCTGCTCCTGTAAGAGAACAGCTCCAAGACCACTTGAACTGGCATCGGTGTGTATGATAAAAGGGAGAGAATAGTCTGCATAACCCAAGTTAGATGGAGTTGTCAAGATCTCTTTCAACTTATCAAATACTTTCCGTTGAGCTTCATCCCAGTGCCATTTAACAGGAGAAGTTCTTCTCTTGTTAGACTTGCTTGACCCTTTGTTGGTAGAATGACCATGGAGAAGATCATGCAAAGGATCAATGTGATCAAAGGATCAATTTGAGCATAGTTATGGACATACTTCAGATAATACCCTATTTCCCAATGCTAAAAGTAGAACCCTGTGTAACTATCTACCTGTCAATTATCTTATACACAGCACAACTAATGCATTGGCCTTATCAATGGGCATGGTAATCTGGGGCTTAATATGATTCAATACAACAAAACATGAAAACTGTGCAAATGATTTATATAAATGAGGATAAAAATAGATCGGAGCAATATACAAAAATATCAGTAATCTCTCCTCATTCAAGAAGAGGAAGTGAATAGAGAAAGTGGTGATAGGATAACTGTGTTAATATGTCAAGACTTAGATGAGATAGAGAGAAGGAAGAATAAACAGACAGAGAATTAAAATACTATAGAAAAATTCAAGCCCACAACTTACAAATATTACATCTTACTAAAAGTAAATTGCAACTAAATTTGCAAACCTCACTAAAGTAGGTTTTAAAAAAAAACAATTATGTTAATAAAATCTGTAGTATCAGGCTACATATTAATGATTAACAAAAATAAATGCTTATATGAAAGACTCCTGTGCAAAGTTTACAGAAATAACTTTATCTCTGAAAATCAGGTTTAACTGGCTTAGATTTTAAGAAAAAATAAATGACTTTTGTCTTGAGAATATTTATCACTGGAAAAACTATGAAGGTTTTATTAAAACATGAAACAACACAAGTTTAACTCAGTAAAAGTGGAAAATATACATGAATCAGAGAAAAGTTAAAAATAATATCTACATAACAATTTTCTACTTACAAATTTTTAACACTATAACACAAACACTAGTCCAGTCCATGAATGAGTCCAAATCCGAAACCTCCAAACTCCAACGCCGACAACGAAAGCACATGTATAGCACTTTCTGTCACTCCATCATGGAAGAATACACTTAAGAGGTATTGGTCTATGGCTTTTAACACAAAAAAATATTATCAAGTACAGATAATGTCAACATGCGTAATGTGTGCACATGAATGAAGAGAGAGAAAAAAACAAGGTTGCTAGCTAGCTCTCGGAATCTGGCAAACTCACTCCTCCTCGTGGTGAAAACCTCCGGTCCGTCGAGTTGCTCAGGATCTGCTGAATACCTGGCTACACCCTAGTTTTAATCTCCCGTTCCCTATCAGGGAGCCATTTGTAACCAGGGAGTTTATACAGGAGTGACATCCTTTCTAGTTTCTATATTTATTGGTAATTAGTGAACGGGAGTGTAACTCGGAGAATGGAGCCTAAAATAAAATAATAAATAATTCTGAGGAGAAGAAAAAAATTGTCATAAAGAAATTGAGAAACAATGTTATAGAAAGTTGTAGAAATAGATAGATATCAAAAGATGAAGATGTGGACACAGAGAAGTTCATTACAATAATTCCATTTTTTAATACAGGGTTTTATAATGAGTGTTAAAAGACACAATTCATAATATAGGAAAATATCTAAAAAAAAATTGATTATAAATATTTCAAAATATTGCATTATTACATGAATTCATATTTAAGAGATATATAAACTCACCAGGCTATTCAACTGTGGGCAAATTCTAGGTAATTTGGGAGTGACCAGCTTGTGTGGTGGCAATGAATGGACTGACTTGGATCAGAGGAGGCTAGGGAAAGTGTTCAAAAAGCATGTGCAAAGTATGCAAGAACAGGAAAGTTAGTAATATTATGAATGTTAATTAAGAGAGAAACTGGATCAACCAATCCATACAACTTGCACACATACTATTGAATATTCATATTTGTAAGCTATTTATAGATATACAGGTATGGACAACTGGACATTGACTGTGAGTAGATTAAGAGAGTAAAATATAGAGTATAATATAGGGATATGATGATGAAATCTATGTACTGGGCTACATAATATTCTGTTACATCTTTTTTCCATCTTTGAAAGTGGCCTTTACATGTATGCTATGTATAGGCCATCTATAAAAAAAAGAAACAACAACCTGCAAAAATAAAATTATACCTGACAGCTTACAGGCAACTTTGAGCAAATGTTACTGGACAGATTTCTGATGGATCCGTAACACAGTCCGAGACGTTTCTGTGATGACTTAATATCAGTGATTTTGCTTCTTTTTAAAGATTATACTAGTTTACATAATGGACCATGCCACATTTTCTATTTAGCTCTTCACAATAATTTATAGTTGAACAGTTTCAATTTATACATTGGTCCAGTGCTCAATAACAGTATCACAAACAGCACATGTTCTTTTGATAACAGTGGGCCATCCATATGCCACATGGTGTAAACTTGAGTGAAGTTTATATACTGGTAAATCTGTTTATGGGTAGTCTTTACTGGGGACATGGCTGCAGCACTGGTGCTGAAGATGTTTTTTTTTATCATCATCATTTTTCATTTTACATCTGCTGTTCCCGCTGCTGTTTCCACTGCTGAGGGGTTGACAATGTTTCTGTGACTTCTTGTCTAAAGTATTTTGTGATCTAAGGCTGTACCTTCAGGGGTGCCTGTTGGCCTCTGCCCAGGACTGTTTTGGCCTTCCATCGCTATGTCCTCACGATGTCTGTCTGCAGTTTGTACCATAATATATAAGGGGAAACATTACACACATTTAGTGAGAAAAGTAATAATTGAATATCTAACAACTGTTGGTTCGTGTTGATATTTTCAGATCCAATCTGCTGCATAACGAGCTGCAGGAGACCGAAGGAGTGATGTTGTGAGAGTAAGCCTGAAATAAACAAGTGTGCCTGACAATATTGTGTAAAAACTATGCCGACAAGTTTTGGAAAGTTAGATACTGCACCTAGTATGGAGGTAAACTTTGAACAGGTAAGTGCAATTTTATTTATAGTTGTACTGTAAGTATAATATATATTTAAAAAGAAAAAAAAATACATTTGTTACACAGCAGTAGCTAATCAATAAATTCTGTTTTCAAAGACATGTATATGTCCCTCATCTAGAGCATATAAATTGAACATTGAGTTTAAGGATAAATTTAAATAGTGATTTGGTTCCTTATGATGGTGTGCCTAAAACCCCAAATACAAAAAAGTGATATAATTGAAACAATAAAGCAGTCCTACTGTCTTTTCTTTGTTTTATCCTTGCTAAACAATGTTAAAAGAATATATAAAGTATTTTTTCCTTTTTGTGACCACCATTCAATAATATTGATACAATATTTCATCATTTTTCCATAGCATGAATTGAATGTATCTATTGAGGGTTTATTGTCTCACTAAAAAGAATCAAGATCTTAGTCAAGACCCAACTGCCTTGCATGAACAAAAGTAAACTAAATGTAAAAATGCAGTATTTCATCGATCGGAGCAAATTTTGTACATTTTTAGCACACTTGAGCAAATACTATTTCTTTTTTATCTTCCAGTTTGTCAAGTTCTGTGACAACCATCTTGGCAATAAGAAAGAATTACTCAAACTTGTGAAGAAACGATTTGATGAGTGTGACCCTGAGTTCAAGTCCTCACATAACTTCTCTGATACTATGCATAATACTGCAGCCAAAATTCGTCAAGACCAGGGAAATTTCTTCGTTTATCTGAGGGACTTCCTTAATGTCTTAAAAGAGAATAAGTTAGAAACCCCCAGTGATGATGAACCAAGGTTGGCCAATAAAAAGCGTCATCTGTCATATTCATCAGACTCTCATGTGTCCAAACGTATCAGGAAAGACAGGTTCAGAGTCCGGCAGTGATGAGAAGTTTAGGACAAAAAGCACTGTTGACCACATCAAGGAGGTGGAAGACAGAGAGCTAAATAGAAAGATTGAGGAAAGTGTGGCCAAGAAAAATCACCCTGTGGATGAAGATGAGGGAAGTAACAAGGATGAACCTGGAGAAGAATTGAAGCATGGGGATCAGGATGTTTCAGAATCTGAGATTAAGGAAAATGGCTCACATGTTAAAAGTGACGGTTTCCAAGATTTATCTGAAAATACTGAAAATTCACAGGATAAAGAAATGACAGGAAGTGAGATAAAAGAGATTGAAAGTACAGATAGCAAGATGAGATGTGACTTAGATGAAGAAGTTGAGCTTGCTAATATTAATGACGCCAGTGTTAATGATAAGGTTACTAACAGTGAGAGTGGCAGACACGATGACAACAATGGTAGGTTACATGGCACAGGTAAGACGTATGAAGATGAAAACATAGATGATAAATCTTGTGAAAAGTCAGAAACAGAGGAAGTCAGCATTTTTTATTGTGAAAGTGACAAAGAAAACATAAAAACAGGGAAAATGATGATAGTCAGTGATGATGGTGATGAAAGAGAATCTTCCCGCAAGAGGTCAAAGAATGTGCAAGAAGACATGGTCACTGAAGGGGAAGATGCAAACGAGGTTACAGTCACACAGAGTGATGATAGCAATGATGGGCAGTTCACCAAGTATAATGGGGATGAGGTGAGTGGAGACGACGATGCGGATGAAAGACTGAAAGACCTTCAGCATGAGGACACAATTTGTTTTGATAAATCTGCCAAAGAAGACTATGATAAACATGAGAAATCTGCTAAAAGAAGAAGGGTTGAAAGTTCAGAAAGCGAGGAGACATCCAGTAAGTCCACATCTTCAGATGATGATGATCCTTTTTACAAGGAAAATGCCAGAAAAGCAAGAGAAAGGGTTAAACAGAAATATGTTCTAAGTGTTGGTAAGAAAAACAAAGCTCGAAAGTCACTTTCATTAAAAGAACAAAGTAAAAGGAATAAAAGCCCAGCTAGGACTTCTCCCAAGGATAAAAGCCCAATCAGGTCAAAAAAGCAAAATAATAATGATATTCAACGAAGTCCTAGTCGAAAACAAGGAGCAGGAAAGAGTCCTGTTGTTATGGTAATAAGTGACAGTGAGTCTGAGAGTGATGTGGATCTATCCATTGAGAAGTTTGATGAATTGAGGGTAAAGAAAGGTGCACTAGATGCTTCTGAGGTACGAAAGACCCCAAAGAAGTCTCCATTACGATCTCATAATAATAGATCCCCAGTCTCACCGCATGTGCCAGTACATCCAGTTAAGGTGCTGTTAGAGAGATCGCCAAAACTGGACAACATTGCTCAGGAAATAAGTGACTCAGATACTGTTTCGGGGGTTTCTGCAGATGTATGCAAAAATTTCTTCAAGACATCCATTCCAAAGTTAGGTTTGAGTTCAGATTTGAACACAAATCTTGAAAACGAGCATAAGCTGAATAGAAACTTTGACAGATCTGGATTATCCAAGGACGCTTCTGAGGGGAATACTGATACAGACAGCGAAATGACTCATCTAAAAGATAAACAAATTAAAGAAAAAAAAAGAGCTGTGCTTATTACAGAAGAATATTACCCTAAAGATAATAGTATATCTTCAGATAGAAAATCTGACAATGAAATGAATACAAATAAAAGTAGTGAGAAAAAAACATCCAGCAATGATCAGAGAGCTAACAAGCAAGATAAAGAAGATAAAAATAGTATTTTTAAAAAAGAAAGTCCAGGAATCAGCAAAGACAGAAATAGGGAAACAGTGGGAACCAGCAAAGAAAGAACTGAAGAAAGTCCAGGAATCAGTCAAGAGAAATCTGGAATCAATGGACAGGATGAGGACAGATGGAGATGATCGGCAAGCCAAAAAGGGGTCATCGAGACAAATAAAGAAACTTGAACGGCTGCTAGAGGTATATCTTAGTTCTTCTGTTGCAGGGCTAGAATTACAATTTTTTTAGGGCAAGGCAAGTATTGCCTTGGACAGGGCTAATATTTTTTGGGCACTAAGGCAAGTTGCAGGGGCACCAAGGCAAGTATTTCCCTCTGAAGAGGGGCACCAAGGCTACTTCAGTTTTTCATCGAGTTTTAATGTAATTTCATGTCCTCTTCATTTATGATGCACTTTCTTGCTGAAGCTCTGCTCTAGTCATGCAAGTAAAAGAAGCCTTGAAGGCAGGAATGGAATCAAAGGGACTGTTTTCATTTTCTAGTCAACTGTCGCGGTTAACATGGTTAGTTAAACTTTCAGCAGTACAACTTGCCTTTATAAAAAAACTAATACACCAGCTTATCAGTTTTTGCTTCTACCTGTAACCTGTGGAGAGTGTGCTGATTGAATCATTGAAAAAGTCCAGAGATGGAGTGGTGATTACTCTGTCTTTTCGTGGCATTTCTTCAAAAAATTAAAAAAAAAAAATGCTGGCGTCGAAGGTTCTTTTGACAAGAAATGCCGGGGATTACCGATGATCATCTGTTTATTAATCGGTACATATCGGAAGGCAGTTCCAATCATAAAATTTACCCCCCGTCATAACACTGCGATTGTTAGTGTAGACGTGGGAGTGGACACGTTAGAAACAATAGCCGGTAATTCGTTGGCGGGTAAATGAACGTTAGAAGCAGGATTATTAGGGGATGCGCTTTTGTACCTCGTTTCTCGTAATACTTACGTAGTGGGAACTGCGTCCTTCTCTACTGCGCACATGGCCAGTGACAAGGTGAATTTGCGCGGCAGTGTCGGTTTTCGTCACTTGCTTTATCATTCGTACTTACTCGACAACCTCCGGCAAGCTTCGGAAGATAGTTCGTCAATATTGCGGCGACATTGTCACATAGTTATATTCGAGTCAATTTCGTAGACGAGGTGATCCGAATGTTGCTTTATATTACTGAACAACGGCGAAAAAAGTCAACAATAGGAACTTGTGTTCGTTGTTTACCTGTAATTTTATTTCATAATAAATGAGGGCACTGGTGCAAAGCGGGAGGGCATCCACGGCAACAATGTTGCCGTGGATATTGGCATTATTCTGAGGGCATTACGGCAAGTAAGGAGGGCAACCACGGCACGTGCCGTGATTGCCAGTGGTGTAATTCGAACCCTGCTGTTGACTTGTGACTTTTATGCTGAAAAGAGTATACACATGATCATGATTTTGTAATCATTTAACGACATGATGCATTATCCTTTTTAGCACCACTTTTTGAGCCATTGTTATAATGCTCTTGTTAGCATCTGTATTATTTAGCATTTTTGTTAAAATACATTTCTCAAAATCTTATATATTCATCTCAAACTTGAAATCCTTGTTCAATTTCGAAAGCAGAATTCATTTAAAAATGGTCCTTATATTAATTTTGACAGAGTTAGGCCCCTTTTTTTCTTAGAATCATCATCACACTAATGTTCTATTCAGGACTATAACTGGAAGCATGTCCATTCAGTTATGATAAAGTTCTAAAGTTGTTCTTTGCTTTCAAGCTGTATAAACAACGTACCATGCCACCCAAGCAGCTTACATTCTGTCTCCCTTTTCCACTTTCTATAGATAAGCTATATTTTTATCTTTTTTCCCCAGCAAATCCGAGACCAGATTGAGAAAGTCCGACTCCGGGAGCTTGATCTCGAGGACCTTGACAGTGAAGTGTCTGATTATGTTCTTGAAGACAAACTGCAACGCAAGTTTGTCAAGGTAAAATGTTACATTGCAGACATTATGTCAGTATGACTTTTTAAATACATTGCAGCAAAAACCATTATGGTCATTATAGTGACATCCAGCCACTTTTGATCCCAGACTAATACATAACTTGATATTACCTTACTACTAGGTATATATAACTGCTCTAAGAAATCACTGTTAACAGTGGACTCAAGAATTTTTATGATAGTCATGTAAAATCAGACATACAAACAAGCAAATAAATGGAATTGCTAATGAATTATTATTTCACAAAAACCTATTACTTCCTTTCCACTGCCTGAGTAGAACTGGTGCCCAGATACTGATATATATACTGATTAACTAAGCAATGTACACTTGACTGCCTGAGTAGAACTGGTGCCCAGATACTGATTAACTAGAGCAATGTACACTTGACTACCTGAGTAGAACTGGTGCCCAGATACTGAATAACTAGAGCAATGTACACTCGACTGCCTGAGTAGAACTGGTGCCCAGATACTGATTAACTAGAGCAATGTACACTCGACTACCTGAGTAGAACTGGTGCCCAGATACTGATTAACTAGAGCAATGTATACTTGACTACCTGAGTAGAACTGGTGCCCAGATACTGATTAACTAAGCAATGTACACTTGACTACCTGAGT
This sequence comes from Sinonovacula constricta, assembly GCA_007844125.1. NCBI lineage: Eukaryota > Metazoa > Mollusca > Bivalvia > Cardiida > Solecurtidae > Sinonovacula > Sinonovacula constricta. The sequence continues at coordinate 4,689,302 of CM017572.1, forward strand.
AGAACTGGTGCCGAGATACTGATTAACTAGAGCAATGTATACTTGACTGCCTGAGTAGAACTGGTGCCCAGATACTGAATAACTAGAGCAATGTACACTTGACTACCTGAGTAGAACTGGTGCCCAGATACTGATATATATACTGATTAACTAAGCAATGTACACTTGACTACCTGAGTAGAACTGGTGCCGAGATACTGATTAACTAGAGCAATGTACACTTGACTACCTGAGTAGAACTGGTGCCCAGATACTGAATAACTAGAGCAATGTACACTCGACTGCCTGAGTAGAACTGGTGCCCAGATACTGATTAACTAGAGCAATGTACACTCGACTACCTGAGTAGAACTGGTGCCCAGATACTGATTAACTAGAGCAATGTACACTTGACTACCTGAGTAGAACTGGTGCCCAGATACTGAATAACTAGAGCAATGTACACTCGACTGCCTGAGTAGAACTGGTGCCCAGATACTGATTAACTAGAGCAATGTACACTCGACTACCTGAGTAGAACTGGTGCCCAGATACTGATTAACTAGAGCAATGTACACTTGACTACCTGAGTAGAACTGGTGCCCAGATACTGAATAACTAGAGCAATGTATACTTGACTACCTGAGTAGAACTGGTGCCCAGATACTGAATAACTAGAGCAATGTACACTCGACTGCCTGAGTAGAACTGGTGCCCAGATTCTGATTAACTTGAGCAATGTACACTTGACTACCTGAGTAGAACTGGTGCCCAGATACTGATTAACTAGAGCAATGTATACTGGACTGCCTGAGTAGAACTGGTGCCCAGATACTGATTAACTAGAGCAATGTACACTCGACTGCCTGAGTAGAACTGGTGCCCAGATACTGATTAACTAGAGCAATGTACACTTGACTGCCTGAGTAGAACTGGTGCCCAGATACTGATTAACTAGAGCAATGTACACTTGACTGCCTGAGTAGAACTGGTGCCCAGATACTGATTAACTAGAGCAATGTACACTTGACTACCTGAGTAGAACTGGTGCCGAGATACTGATAGAGCAATGTACAGTAAATAGTCTTTCAGAATGACTAACCTCTCTAGGTCAGTTTCGAGATTCTAACCGAGGACCCTCCAATCCTAAGTCCAATTATTAACCGCAGATGCCTGTTTTCTGATTTAACAGTTTTACTCATTCAGGTGTGGGACAAGCTCTGTAAGCTGCACAATGCCACCACGATGACTGGTCGTCCCTCTGAAAGATACTTCAGATATGAGGGTATGTTACAAGACAGTAATTCTCTGACACCAGTTATCAATAACAAAGATTAATAAAAATTCTCTCCCCTTGCCTAAGCTTTTTATTAAAATTTTATTATTTTTTAAAGTTTTAAGATAGAAATCAGAATGTTTTACAAAAATATTCTATGTCTTAACAAATTATGGATACTTCCAATGAAAGGAGCATCACTGAATTATATTACATGTCTTTGTCTAAAAGTTCATTCCATTTGTTACAACGAGGAAGGGTTTTCTTTCTTGGTAGCAAATTATTATTTTATTAATTAGTTGTTAATTACTATAATTATTATGCACAATCTTGAGCTGCACCTTCTCAAAGTTGAGTGTAACAATCTTTGGCAAGAATCTATTACTGAAAATTCACTCGTGTGTAATCCTAAACATTTCAGCAATTATCAAAGTATCATCATTCTGCCAGTTTTAGGAATTAACCTCTGAAACTTTGCCAGTGTGTACTTTTTGATAAGCCAAACATTTCATTCATTGGTATTCAAGCAATCAGAGAAATGAATTCGCCTCAATTACGTGACTATTATAGTTTCATTCTAAGAGTTATGCATATGCTATGTATAAGATGCTATATACTCATAATAACTGCTGCTGCATGTGTTGATAGGGTCTATGGAAGATAACTCTGTTAACCAAAGTTCTTGTGTAGTTTGATAAGTAACATGCAACTAGGTCATCTCTAGCATCGACTATATAGGTATGAAATTTGTCTTAAGGAGTGTGTTTAAAATTAGAATATATGTTGTGGTTATTCAGAGTACATACTGTTCACTTTCACTAGATGTTTAACATTAATATTTTTTGCACTGGATATTTGGGCAAATGATTTTCAAGCATAGGATGACCCACTTTTTGCCTTTCAGCAAAAAGACATATTTCTAATTATTATTATTGTTATTATTGTTATTATATGTTTAAATTAAAACACCAATAAATTATACATCCTTAATTTATTTTATGAGAATAGGCTGTTGACAGTAAATTACAACTATTTAATCTTAGCAACATAAACAATAAAGCAAATTTCAAATCAATATTGTGTATGATAATACTCTAATATAATAAATGCCTTTTTTTTGTACTACAGGTACACGTTATCCCGATGTTAACAGGAAAATTGAGAAGTTTATTAATCGCAAGAAAATCTTCCCCGACTTTCATGATGTTCATAACCTCATACTGAAAGTTAACAAAGACAGAAGGCTGCATTTGCGGTAAATATTTGTTAAGTTTTATGCTTAATATTGCAAATATTGTCTGGGCCATTGGGAGGGGGTGGGGGAGCGGGATTTGGGTTGGCGGTGTGGGGGGGTGGGGGGGAATTGGTGTGATGATATGGGGTTGGGGTGGTGATGTAGAGGTGGTGTGAGTCATGTAGGGGTGAGGTGGGTTAGACGTGGTGAGAGGAGTGGGGGTGAGGTGGGGCTGGGGTGGTGAGGGAAGAGGAGGTGTGGTTGGGGTGGTGATGTAGAGGTGATGTGAGTCATGTAGGGCTGAGGTGGGTTAGGGGTGGGTGAGAGGAGTGGGGAGTAAGGTGGGGTTGGGGCTGGTTTGGTGAGGGGAGGGGAGGTGTGGTTGGGGTGGTAGGGATGGGGTGGATCATGTAGGGGTAGGGTTTAGGTGGTGGGGTTAGGGAGATTTGGGGTTGGGGGTGGTGATGTAGGGGTGGGGCTGGTCATGAAGGGTTGGGGTGGGGGTAGGGTGGTGGAGGTAGTAGTTGGGGAGATGTAGGGGTTGGGGGTGGTGGTGATGTAGGGGTGGGGGTAGGGTGGTGTTGGTAGTAGTTGGAGAGATGTAGAGTTGGGGTTGGTGGTGATGTAGGGGTAAAGTGGGTCATGTAGGGTTGGTGTGGGGTTGGGGTGATGTGGGTAGGGTGGTGGGGGAAGGAGTTGGGGAGATGTTGGGTTGGGGGTTTCATAAGCATGATCATTATCTCCATGTCAGAGATCACATGCCTTTCAGATCTCAATAACCTATTCCATTCTTAAGAAAAAAGACAACATAAGGTATGACAAACAAGATTTAAAGAAGATTAATTCATATTTGGTTTAGTGTTGTTTTTTTTTTCTCAAAATATTATACAATGAGAGTATTATTTATATAATAAATAGTTATTAACAATAAAGTCTGAGGACTATTTAAGACACTCCTTACTGTAGCCTTGCAAACCTAACAGGCGAGGAATGTGGTTTTATCCTTGGTTGATTATTACCAAAGACTTGAAAGTATAAATATCACTACCTTGGTTTTTCTCTGTCTATAAGTTAGTTTTCTGGTGCTGAATGACTTGTAGTGAAAAAAATGTCACTTGATGACAGGTCAGGGGTTCAAAGCATGCTGTACTAGTTAAGAGATCAAATCTTAGGACATGTTTTGCCAACGGGCAGAGTTGCCAACTTGTAACTACTCTGAATGCTTAGTTTCCCAACCTGTGGGTTTGTTGCCCAGGTCTGGGCAAAGGACTTAGTTTGGGAAGATCTTGAGCTGAATTGAGATGGGCCAGTACTTCTGCCTAGACATTTGACCCCCTCTACTAAAATAGCTTGGCCATATAATGCCCATAATTGTATCCCATTGTGTTTCTAAAACAAAACAATACAAACTTTATTTCTGATGTAAGCGAAAACTGTCATCAAGGAATACAAGAAAATAGTTAAGAAACAGCAATCCTAATCTTTACTAGTTCTACTTATATACATTATATTTAATAATAATTAAAATTTCTAAGAATATTCTTTCATATGCATCCCTTTTAGTCAGCATTAAACTTGAGAGTCATCCTTGCAGGTCAAAGAATGGATAAAATCATATTGGGAGTTCTTTGTATGTTACCTCATGTAAAGTGCAGGTCATACAATGAATGGAATCATGTCAAGAGTTCCTTGTATGATATCACGTATAAAGCAACACTTTATGCTTATCTTGTTCCTTATAGGTCTCGAGAAATTGATGACTTGGCCCGCGAGGCATTCACTGATGTGGGGAATCAGCTGCAACAAAGGCGACAGAAAGATTACCTGGCCACTCTAGACACATCAGTTAACCTGCACAGGTTGGTTCTCAATGTTTACACTTGTTCAACAAATACCTGTTGAACACATGTTATAAATATACTTACATGTAATTATCATCACGTTTTAATTAATACAATATATGATACACTCGAGACTGATTTAGAAATCATTCCTGTTAGTAGTTAAAAAAAACACTTTTTAAAACTTTAGTTCTGAAATTTTATTGTTACAATTGAATTAAATGCTTTTAATACACTAAATACTTACTTCTCACATCTAGAGACTGACAAAACTTATAACTCTGTTACTTTCTTCTTTCTCTATCGGTTTTCATCTCTAATATTTCTGATACATTATATTTCCTATTGCTACTGTTTTACAATGCAAATAGAATGATTATAAAAATAGTATGAAAGAGCCACTTTGATATTTCACTATGGATGCAAAAGAGCCAATCTTTTATTTACAGGATAATTTTTGGCAGTAGTTTTTATTTTACTCTAAATATTTTAATTGTGAAATCCCCCTTTTAACCCAGCACCTATGATGATCCTGCATTATATGACCCAGAACTGAAGAAGAGACTGGAACACAACAAGAAAACTGCTAAAACCAAAATGGACCAGGTAAGGTGGATAGGGAAACCAGGAAGTTTCAGTCCGAAGACAGAACCTTGGACAAATCTTTACACTTTTGATTAAATTCAACCTCAAGTGCATGTTCTGAAGAGACATAGATGTCTTTTGGCATTATAAAAAAATCCTTAAGTTGCAGTTAATATTACTAAGTAAATCTTAAAAACTGAGATCAATTGTAAAGAGAAGTTTCCTCAGTGAAGAAATAAAGTAATAAAATGAATACTTTACTAATGAAGATCAACACTCTTGAACACTACTTGAAGTATTAAAACAAGTTGTTCAAGTGTCTCATTATGAACATTTAGAATGTGAATGTGATTTAACTTAGCTTTTTTTTTACTAGCCAATGACTTGTCTTGCACATTATGACTGAGTAATATATGTTAATATTTGTATGCTGTACTGAATGCTGTACTAAATATTCCAATTTAAATAAGCAGCTAACAATTGAGTCCTTGTGTAGCTAAGCCCCTGCAAACAGTCTCTTTTATGTAAAGACATATGAATGGGTTTCCCTCATGGCAGTGAAAGACGTTTTTGTCTGCTGTATATCTGCTGGTTTATAATCATTGTTTTATGAAAACTAGGTTGTGGAAAAGTATGCTAGCTTGCAGTACAAGGTTGGAGATAAGACTGATGACGAAGATGATGATGAGGAGGAGGAAGAGGCAGAAGAGGAGGCAGCTGCGGAGGAAGCTGAGTTTGATCAGCTACTAAAATCTACGGTACTAAATTCCAATAGTGAGGACGAAGAGGATGATGTTGAGACAAAGGATCTCATAACACCTATGCTAGATTTAGGTGAATATTAAAACAGCCCCACATAAGCAGGAATGGATGGTAGAAGCAAATTATTAAACAACTCCAGCTATAGAGCTAAAGCAAATTTCTTAAATTTCTTGTAACCATTTTCTTCATCCAAAAGTTCCATCCAGGAGCTTATTTATATTGTTGCAGATATAGATTTGAATGAGCAACAGTAATGTTAAGGTTTAAAATATCCAAGATTGGCTGATATATTTTGTCAATTAATGAAAGGTCGCAAAAAACTATACTAATTTAAATTTAATGCTTTGCTTAAGCTTGTCCATCCTTCAATAATGTGGGCACAATATTGTACTGTGGTTAGTTAGATTTTGTGTCTAAGTAGCTCGGTACATTGATTGAATGCTGTAATTGATTTTCTGATTAGATGATTGTTTAGTCATAGAGAGAACATCTATTTTTAGCTCCACTTTTTGACATTGGTTAACGTTTTGGCAAAGGTCCATTTTTTAAAAAGGGTAAAAGTTGCTCAACTCTGTCAATAGCTAATGTATTACTTTGCATTTTATCTTTCTAAAGCCTGGGGAAATGTTTGAAGGTATTTTTTTGTTGATGCCATGATTTGTAAAAGTTGCTCAATTCCAGCATAAAATGCTGGTGCAGAAGCCATTTCAAAATGGCAGGTAACTCTAAAATTAATTTTGACAGAGTTGTGCACTTTTCTAGACCTGTATTAAACTATCCAGCTCTAAGAAAAGCTGTGCATGTTGTCTGTGGACAGTTCTTGTTAAACTGTTTATGGAAGTGCTTTACAAACTTCATTATGAACTATGATAAAAGACAATTAGACATATTTTGTCTTAAGTAAATTAATATAAACTACATAGAACATATATTGATAGAGCATATGTTTATACTTGGTCCATAGCTACATGTATTACTTTACACTTTATCTTTCTAAAGCCTGGGGCAATGTTTGAAGGTATTTTTTTGTGTTGATACCATGATTTGTTTCCCAATCACATCTTTCTTCAGCCATACCTTATAAGGCACCTCTATTTACAAATACAATGCCGTTTTAGCTTTGTCCACTTTTGGTACAACTGCTTGTCATTGTCTTATACAGTATTACACATAGCACAGATGCCCTGTCAGTATGCAAATGTTGAGACTTTACCATCATTGTGCCTGGAGTTAATAGATGTTTGGAATTAAACAAAGGATTACCTCCCAGATAAATAACTAAAGAGGTCGTAGTGAGGGATGGAGGTGGTGGGTCAGGTCGAGAGCTGGTTGAGAAAGAGGTGCATGGACAAAGGTGGTGGGGTCAAGGTCGAAGAGGGGCTTGGTTGAGGAAAGAGTGTGGCTTGGTTGAAGAGAGGATATGGTCAAAAGGGGTTGGGTCAAGGTCAGAGAGGGGCTCGGTTGAGGAGAGTGCATGGTGAAAGGGGGTGGGGTCAAGGTGGGAGAGGGACTTGGTTGAGGAGAGGGCATGGTGAAAGGGGTTGGGTCGAGATCAGAAAGGGGCTTGGTTGAGGAGGGAGGAGGGGATATGGTCAAAGGTGGTAAGGTCGAGGTCGGAGACAGGCTTGGTTCAGAAGAGGGCATGGTCAAAGGGGGTTTGGTCTATGTGGGAGAGGGGCTTGGTTGAGGAGAGGGCATGGTGAGTATATGGGTGCATGGTCAATGGGAAAGAATGCATCGTCGGATACCCCCGGTTGATTCTGTTATGTTACTCTCCATTCATCACCCGTGGGCAAATTGCTACTCATTTCGTCGTTTTGTTTGAATAGAACAGAACAGACATTATCCAATCAGATGATAGGTTACAAAATTAAATACTCTTCAATCGGAAGATCAATACGGTGACCTGAGAACGTAAACATGGCGACCGGTACAGCGCATCGCAAGTGTAAAGTATGTCTGTCAGCGATCCGCGACAGATGTTCTTACAGATCTTTGGGCACTCCAGCAAGTATTGCAAAATACACGTCGGTCTTAAACGAAATCGGTATCCTTGCCCATGAAGACAGTGACGTTGCGTGTAATTTGTGCGTAAATAAACTTAACCGGTGTTGCAAACTACAGGACGACCTAGCTACACGATTATCGGTCATCGAAGTGGTATGTAAGCGTAAACTTGATTGGTTGGCAGATCCGCTAGATTTTCTTAGCGAACCAATCGGATTGCGGCATTTCATAGTAAACAAAACGACGAAATGAGTAGCAATTTGCCCACGGGTGATGAATGGAGAGTAACGTAATAGAATCAACCGGGGGTATCCGACGATGGAAAGAATGGTGGTGGATGGTGATATGGTGGGGTGGGGCGATGGGAGGGTGTGGTGGATGTGGGGTATGGTCACGGGAGCAAGTGGTGGATGGGTTGGGTGATTGGTCAAAGGGAGGGAATGGTGGATATGGGTACATGGTTTAAGTTGAGCATGTGATGGATAAGTGGGGGGCGGGCATTGTAACGGGGATGATATGGTGTTGGGTGGGGGGCACATAGTCGAGGAGAGGGCATGATGGTGGAAGGGTGGCATGTTTAGGCTGGGGAATGTGCTACAGGGGTAGAGTCAGGTTTGTCATTCATCTGAGTCATTGGCTTTTCACTGCATGGGTTTATATCCCGGTCTCGGCAAAAGACTTAATGTTTGGTCTTCCAGGTGACCCACCATGTCTCAGGTCTTCCTCCTCTAGCAATAGCTGGACATCGCTATAATGATTGTAACTGTGTCACTGCAATTTATTTCTAATAACAAAATTATTTTTTTTATTCTATTCTCTGTTCAGGCAGTCATGCTATGTTTAATGATTTTTCAAGGTAAAGTAAAGGAGCCCTCTTGGAAGACATTGGACTTGGTTGTAAAAGATGGAAAAACAATCATTGACATGCCCCCAGCCAGGAACCACCCAATCAGTGACCCAAAGGAGAAACATTTCTGTGACTTTCTGAATTTAATAGGCGTAAAAGATGTCCCACAAAGTGAGCATGGTAAATCTCCAACTGATGTTGACAATGTAATACAAATTGAAACAGATGATGAGGATGAGAAAGAAGAGGAGAAAACCAAAACAATGATGACAGAAGACCCTCAGAATGTTGTAAACAGTTGTGGAGCAAGCGTTGAAGGTTCAAGAAAGAAAGATATTAAAAATCTTGATCAGATTTCAGCTGATGATTTCACATCTGAACACAGCATTACAATAGTGACAGATGACGAAGAGGAGGATGAAGATGTTGCTGATCAGTCTTTTGTTATCAGGGTGTCTTCTCCACGACATATCAGCCGACAGGATCATGAAGATCTGGGGTCAGCTACTCTAACCACTTGTGAAGTGAAGGAGGCTGTTTCTACAGTTATCACACCTAGTGATAAAGGTAGCATTGTTAATAAAGATTTAGACAACACCTTGGAAGAAGAAATTATCATGTCAGACAGAATAGATGTGGATAGTGTTGCATTTTCAGTCTCAGCTGAAAAAGATGCAGGCCATGTGGTAGATAGTTCATGCAAGCAGGATGTTAATGTTACCAACACGGCAGATATAACTGGAGAACAGCAGGGCCAAACAAATGTTGTAGACAATGTTTCTGGACATAATACTACTGGAGAAGAAGGGTTGTTGAGTTCATCAGCTGAGTTTGAGATTGAAATCATTGACTTGTCCTGTGAGTCTAAAGATACTGAAGAACCAAATAAATCATCAACAGAGACAATTGGTGACAGTCATTTAAAACCTTTGGTAAGAGCACACAAGAAGCCCAAACATTGGGATCCACAAAGATCAATCTCTCGTTCCCAGACCAATAAAGATAACACAAAACCTAAATTTGAGTGGAAAGTTGATCAAGTGTGTTTTCTTGAAGATGAAAATCAGTTCAAACCAGTATTCCAAACTTCATCCAAGTCATTGACTGGATATAACCATTTGGATAGTAGAAAAGATTCAAAATGTCTGAAGAGTTCACAAAAAAGTCAGGTGGGCTTCACCAACTCTCAGCATTTAACAACTAAGAATCTTAGAACAGCAAAATTAGGAGAGTCTGTAAGTGCGAACAGATTCGATAAAGGGCACACTATAGATTCACCTGAAGTCATATGTATTGATACTGATTGCAACACTAACGTAAGTACAAATAAGCCTTACAGACAAAGTACAAAGACTAAAGACAGATCTGAAGAAAAGTCTCGTATCTGTTTGGTAAAAGATGCCTCTTTGGATAAAACTGTGCTGAAATGTGAGTCAAGGAAATCAGACGACAGTGAAGTTGTTGTAATAACATTAGATGATGAAATAACTAGTCAACCAGAATCAACAGGGAATGTTGAAGAGAATGAAAATGATGGGTCTTTAACTAAAACTGACCAGTCTTTAAATGAAACTGATGAGTCATCAGGTAAAAATGATGAGGCTTTTACAGAAACTGATGAGTCTTCAACAAAAACTGACAAGTCTTCAACACAAAGGGATGAGTCTTCAACTAAAACGGACAAGTCTTCAACCAAAAGGGATGAGACTTCATCTAAAAGTGACGAGTCTTTAACACAATCTAGTAAAAGAGACAATTCAGTATTACCATTATCTAGTCTAGACGTCAAAAACAGATTGAATGATAAATGTGAATCTAAAGGTGGAGCACTATGTTCAAGTGAAAATCTGACTGATAAATGTGAATCTAAAGGTAAAGCACTATGTTCAAGTGAAAATCTAGTGATTGACATAACTGAAAAGGAACATAATGGACTTGAAATTCCAGAAGCTTTGACTGTTGAAGAACTTGTTCATGATAAAACTATGACTTCAACTATCAGGGACCAATTGAATTCTTTTTTTAATAAAGATAAAAGTGAATCAGTAAAGACAAAATTAGATCAGGAACTGGAACATGTTAATGACACAAATAGTGAATCAGAAATTAAAGTCATAGATGACCTCAAAGATAGTCAGCTCAATGAAAATGAAACAATTGATCATGGAAACTTAATGGAAGATGAAAGTGACCAAAATAGTGAAAGCAGTCTGGTAGAAAATACTGAAAATGACAATGAAGCAGTAGAGGTTGAAGAACATGATGTTTATACTGATGAAGACATAGAATGTGACTCAAAAGTGCAGCGAAAAGATCTAGACCACCTGTTTGAGATTGGAAGGGACAATAAAGAAAGTTCCCCAGAGATATTCATTGCCACAAAAGTTGATATGACCTCATTCTCAATGTTTGATGAAACAGAAGAAGGCATTCAGGAAGAGTATGATGAGGATGTGGAAGAAGAGGAGGAAGAAGAGGTGTCAGAAGAGATGGTAGAGGAAGAGATGCATGGAGACCCTCAGGAGGTGTCGGAAGAGATGGAGGAGGAAGAGATGCATGAAGACCCTCAGGAGGTGTTGGAAGAGATGGCGGAGCAAGAGATGCATGAAGACCCTCAGGAGGTGGAGGAAGAGATGCATAAAGACCCTCAGGAGGTGTCGGAAGAGATGGAGGAGGAAGAGATGCATGAAGACCCTCAGGCAAATGACTACTACCAAGAATCTCAGAGCACTGGTTACCGTTCCACAGTTGTTACATCCACAGATGGTTGGGAAGAGTTTCCCAGTCAAGAACTTGGAAGTCTTGATCCAAATACTGACACTGAAGATGCAGGTGTAGAAGCTGCCTGTGAGGTGAAGAAGCACGAAGAATTATATGTTGATACAGTTACAGATGCTCAACAGACAGACAGTTCTGAAGATGCTCCAGCTGTTATTGCAGAAGATAGTTTGGATTCTGTCAAACTTTGTGAAGATGTAAATGAAGCTGCATGTAACAAAAACCTCGGTTTGGACACAGTTAGTTACTGTGATGAAGAAGCATGTTTTCCAAACAAAGGTTCAGAAAAAGATTCACAACAAAAATCTAATGGAGTGTTCAAATCTGGTACTGAAATATTGTGTGAAAGTGAATGGTATAATGCAAATAGGAGCCAAGGACCTCAGGATGGTGTAAATGCAATTTTAGAACCAAATGGAGAAAACTGTATAGAAGTTACTGGTGCTTTAGTAGATGGTTTAGAGAGTTCTGTTGCAAAGGAGAGTAAAATTGGCGTTATTGTTTGTTGTGAAGATGACGTTGCTGATATTCCTGTGAGTGAAAGCCAATTGACTACTGGGTCTGTTTACATGGATTGTGATGAAATTGTAGATTCGGTTTATGAAAATGGTCCTGTATTACCTGAATCTTGCACAACTGATAAAGTTGGTGAGAAACCTGAAGGCGACAATAAGGACACTATAAAAAATAATATTGTGATAGAGGATAAAAGTTTTAAATCAGAACAAGATATTGCTCATGAAGAAACAGTTAATAAAATTGCTGAAGAGAATTTACAAGATGGTGATATGTTGAACAAGTGTAATTTATCAAATAGTGACATTAAAGAAAACAGTGATCTGGAAGAAATTAGAAATAACTCCAGTAGATCTGGAGCTTCTGATGACAATACAAATAGTAAAAAATGTTCTACAGAACTTCAATGTGCAATTGATGAATCTACTTTTAATGCCGAAAAAACTCAGTCAACAATAACAAAAGGTAAAAAAAACACTGAATTAGACAATGAGGTACAAGAGACATCAGAACCTGGTGTGAATGTTAAGGACACTGAAGAATTTCTGGACATATCAGGTGAGGAATGGGGAACTAACATCAGTAGTGACAGTAGTTCAGGAAATACCACCAGCATTGACACAGGCAGTGCCTCAAACTATTTTAACAACTACTTGGTGGTGAAGAGGAACGTAAAAAATCCAGAGATTAAGAAGAAGCTTAGGGAACTGGAGAAAGTGATACAGAAGAAGCAGCGTGTAAAGAAGCCAGCTGGACAGAATGATAACAGTGATCGCAAGCTGCCACCTCTGTCAGATGAGATGTATGGTACGATAGCTTCCTATGTAGAGCCAGAGATGAGCGCAACAATAACAGGAGCAACTGCAATAGATGAACCAGTGATTATCCTGTCAGATAGTGACTAAATCCACAAATCAGATTTGAGGTTTTAATTATGCATATAATGTACTGCTGGTAATGGCATTTTGACTATAAGGTTTCTCATTATGATACCTGAATATGTTAGTTTTAAGGTTAACCTGGCCGATTTAGGTTATTTTAATTTGACAATCTAAATACCTTTTGTCGCTATAAACTGACTGCTGTAAAAAAAAAATTTTTTTTTGGTTTACAGCGCATTTGTTTATGTGTTGACATTTCATCAACAATTTTAAAATGAGGAATGAAATATATTAATGACTTAAAATCTAAAAGAACAATAACACAACCAACCCATTTCTGTTGCATCTTATATTTAAACAAAAAATGAACATTTTATCTAAATATTATAATCATATCATGTCTACGATTATTTATATAAATTACTTATATAGAGGCACAATGAAAAAAAAGGCCAGTTTATCAGTTTGCAAATAGGTGCTTTTGGTGTAGTTTTAACATGAAAGGTAATATTTTATTAGCCATTCATATTTTCCATTGCATGTATTGTCTAGTTTGTTGTTTTAAATTGGTATGGGTTGGTTGTATATAAGTGGTCAATGATCAGAGGGATTTACATGAGGTACTTGGTGTATGTTGTCGTATATCAAAAGAAAATTGTATGGAAGGATGTTATTTATTTTTCATGCTACTATATTTTACACGCATAACATCTACATTTTATTTATAATGAAGTACTATTTGTTTTCAATAATTAATCTACTGGTTGTGCATCATTTGTTTTAGACTTTTTATGTATTTTCTCATAAATTAAAGGAATTGTTATTTATACTCAAATATTTTAATTGTTTGGTCACACTATGGTATGAATGGTTTGGTCCTGGCTGTTTTAATTGACACGATTGATACCTACTCCCTAGTTGATTTCAATTTCAAATGAACTTTTTTAAATACTTTTTTTTTTACATAATTAATGAATCTGCATTCTTTCATGTAATAAATGGGAATGCCAGTTGGTTTACATCTATGAATATTTAAATTTAATGTAAACTTAAAGTCTTTGAACCTTTTATTCTATTTATTTTAAAAAATGAAGGGTGACAATTTTACTGATAAGTTACAAAATTTCTTATTTCTTATCTAAACGTTTTATATCCTTTAGTTTGTTTAGAATCCAAGTAGAATCTTGTCCCTATCATGTGTTGACTTTCATTTGTGTATTTGTATTCAATAAAATACTTGAAGGCTTTTTAGTGTGGGGTACTAAGTTGTAAGTTATGTAACCTTGTATGTAATGGGTTTAACTCAAAATATTTATTTCTTGACATTTTGTTTTACTGGTCTACACAGTTATGCATGATCTTACAATGAATACATCTGAGTGATGAAGAAAAATATGGAGTCTTCAAAATAATTATATTAAACATATCTGATAGGTCTAAACTTTTATGCAGGGTACATGTATATGATTGTTAAAAATTAAATTAATCTTTCTGATTGTTCTTTTAACAGTTTAAAGAACGTATGTTCATCATATAATGATTAATCATAGGTTAAATCAGTCTACAAATAAACAATTAGTTGTCAGATACTATGAACGATAGAAGTAATAATTGTACAATGGCGCATGTGTGAACATCAACATCAGACATCTACATTGATTTGTAAACATACATATACTCCTTATTATATGTTTACAACTTACAGCCATGAAACATTTTTGATTGAGATTTTGTAGTAAATGGTTGAGATGCTGTCCTTTCTTGTCAATTCTAATTGCTGGTAAAGCTGGAAATACATGCTGTCTTAAAATAAAAGAAACATTCATAGTTTAAACATAAACCTAGTGTTTACTTTTTGTTAGTAATATATTCAGAAATGCTGTACAAGATTCAACTAAATTGCTTGTTATGCTCCCTGAAGGGCATGCATATAGTCCTTGCTTTGTCCGTCCCTTCCTGTTCGTTCTTCCATCAGTTTGTTCATCAGTCTGTTCTTCATAATTTTGAGTCAAGCATAACACAAAGACTGTAAGACGCATCAACATCATAGGCAGGTAGATATTAATGAGAAGCGCAGTGTACAAGAACCATAACTCTTCTGCATAATTTCGGAGTTATAGCCCTTTGTTATTTTTAATACTTAAATTTTGTCCAGAGCATAAAAAAGTCACTTTTGAAACTAGTGTTAATTCGGGGAGCATCCAACACTGTTGTTTAGTATTAAATTGGCATTTTACGTCGCTTTTTCTTTTTATCAATTTTATTATTTTTGTGTACTAAGTGAAAAGTGATTTTTAAAACGCTTGAAACAAATGTATAACAGCAACACCATGATGGACTTTTTCTTGTATAAGATCATGTATCTGTACATATGTAAAAAAACTATGTGTTCATTGATTGCTAGGTGTATTTTAACATTTTCCAAGTGCTCAAATCACTTTTATCAGGGAATGCTTTATTTCATTTGTGTATATATGACTTGTAAATTGTCACTGACTGTTGTAAATATATGCTAGAATGTTTTTGCCCACTGAACCATTACTGGACCTCTGGATCGCTCTCATTGTTGTCTAACAGTCAAGTGTCATTAAAGCTGGTATCACCACTTTTACTGGGCATTGTTGTTTTATTTTCTTGTCACCATCATCACCAAGCTTCTTTCAGCATAGTGAACCTTCAGACTTGACTGTCATTGATCTGTTTTATCCTCCCACCAACACACTTTCTAACACATGGAGGTTATGCTAAACTGTTAACAAGAGTGTACAACAGCATGATGTAAAATTTTAAATTTATAAATCCCAGGTCAGAGGTCACGTGCCTTTGAGATCACAGGTGTCTTTGCTACTGTAAAGAAATGATGTCACACCGTTTGAAGTTTGACATTTGAACATGGATATAATATTTTTGTATAGTTTTTAAAGTTTTCATAACATTATAACAATAAAATTATTTTAATAATATAGTCTGGATTTTTTAAAATAAACATGTGTTAATTATATTACATTAAAATCAGTTGGAACATTTTTCATTACCATTATATTTGATATTTTAAACTTGTTCAATCCACTCTTTCTCGATAAGGGACATTTACCCTTGTTATATTAAGTTTAAACATATTTTTTTATTTGGAAAAGCAATCATTTCCAAATCATGTTATACAATATATGTTGATAAGAACGAAAGATTTGGCCAGGGGACATAATATGGAATGGCGGCGTATTTAACATCGGTTAGGATTTTGAAAACAGATGTTCCAACTTGGCTTCACACTTACCGTGTGAAATGCAAGTGGGACAAGTTATATAATAAAAATTATGTTTCTTAATCTATGTGTATGTTTCAAATATATAGTGTCTGTTGCAGGGGTATATGTCAGAGTAACAAATAATAACTTTTTGTAAGTGTTTGTTGTACAAGTTACAATTTTATAAAAAAGAAGTGAAAGAAGAATTGAAATTACAAAGGGCGGGATAGATGTCCACTTACTGTATTTGACCAACAAAAGAAAAATAGAAGATAGGGCTCTCTGCCCAATCACCTTTCTGCTTTTTTCGGACCTCCGTTTTAAGTCCGTGTTTACACTTAAATTAAATATATAATAGTATGCTATTCATCGCTTTTCTTTTCACATATTTGGATAATATAAACAATTAATTTTCCATAGATATATAAATAAATTACATTCTTTGACCAACAACAGTTAGTAGATAGGGCCGTCAGACCAGTCACCGTATCGTTATTTGGCCTATGATCATTTGTAGTCCTTGTTTTTACATGAAATCGTTATTTTGTTTTACATATTTGGAAAGTATAGATCATTACCTTTCCGCTGATATGTCAATTATTGATTTAAATACGCAGATTAAAAAATTAATTGGTAGGGTCGAGTTCACCTACTTTTCTCCCCCATAGAGCCTGTTCTTACACTTTTCCCAATTTACTATAGAAACAAACTATATACCATCCATGTTGCCTGTTTCATTTTTTTTAAGAAATCATCGGTACAATGTAGTGTTGTATGCTTTACTGACTTATAATAGTTCTAATTTTACTTACAAATCAATAGTTGCAGATTTGAACTTGAAAGCCTAAAGTATTTACAGACATAGACTTCAGAAAATAACCTCTTTGTAGACTTAAGTTAACATAATCGAGTATTGTAACAGGAAGACCAATAGATGTAAAATGGTTTTCCATGTCTCACTTCGGTGGACTCGCACTGCAGCACAAATGTGACATACCATTGTTTTTTTGGAAAGTTTAGTAGGCAGCATAAAAGTTTTCCTCTACTGCCAGGTAGTAATGTTTTAAATGTTTTAAGTCTAGTTAAGTGTGAACACCACTGACGCCACAATAATGGTCCAGTCTTAACCAAACTTGGCCAGAATGTTTGTTTTCATGAACTCGTGATTTAGGTCTGGTCACATAGGGTCACAAGAAGGTTACATGGGGTCACAAGTATGTCACATAGGGTCACAAGTAGGTCACAAGAACGTCACATGTGGTCACAAGTAGGTAACATGTAAGTCACATAGGGTCACAAGTAGGTCACATGGGGTCAAAAGTAGGTCACAAGTAGGTCACATAGGGTCACAAGTAGGTCACATAGGGTCACAAGTCATATGGGGTCACAAGTAGGTCACATGGGGTCACAAGTAGGTCACAATGTCGAATCATTGAACAACCATTTGAACAGTTTTTAAAGCCTCATTCTCACAGAACTTATTTAAGAATAATAGTATTTATGAAAAATGTTGATAAGTAATATATAATTTTAGGATTTTATCAACTTATAACTTGTGATCAACAAATAACTTGTGATCGCTAAATGCTTATGGCAAGATGTGTATAATTAGCCCTGTGATATAATTTTAAAGCAGCCTCAAAGTCATTATCCTCAGGTGAGCGGTTAAGAGCCATCTGTGCCCTCTTTGTTTTCTTCTTCCAAACTATGCATGCCATGCATTCGAGTTTTGAGGTGGCTACAAACCGTATTGTGGTTACCGTCTATATATAATTATTAGAGAGCAGTCTCCACTTTTCGTTTTGGAATTTATTTCTGACTACAACTCATTCAAAACTAGCTCGGGTTCGGCGTTCACTCATTACAAAATAATAACATGTTACATAAAGCAAATTAATGGATAAAATTCAATTCGTGGTGTTGGACTCTGTTTATTGTTAAATGTGCTTACGGAAAAGTACACAGCAAAGTTTTGAATATTGACCAAACAAAAAAGTTGAAGGACCAGTCTGTTATTAGAAGTTCCCGTGTATCATTAGGCAATGTTAAAAGTGAAAGTAGGACGTCTTTTCCAGATGTCAACAATAGTTAACCTTGAATGGTTGACAGTTTCACACGGTGTCATCAACATGTTGTGTATGACAGCACTAGATGTGAATTAAACCCCTTATCTTTAGTTTGTAGCATCAATTCACCTCGCTCTTGAAGGTATGTTGTTGGTATTATTGACGTTTTCTACATTTTTATTGTAACTTTCGTTTTGGCACATGTCAATTTTGAATCCAGAAATACATGCCTATGTCAATTGCGGATGGTTTGAGGCCACTTATAAAATGCTGGTGGTCAACGCCCGTTTTAAAAAATGTAAGGAAATGTTAATACTACGTAAAAAGTAGTATGCATTAAAAATTTCACGAAGAAAAAAAACACAGTAGAAGAAACCCAGCGTTGGAGCGCAGAGACCTTCAGATCAATTTTGGCCCGATGCATTTTAAATTTTTATTGCAGTTTTCGTTTTCTTGCTTAATTTGTTTTAGGGTGTCCTCGTAACACGATAAAACCACAGAAAGCAAATTTAATAAATTGCGAAATAGTAGTAAATTTTAATACTATATATAGATAGATCCCATCTATTTCTGTTTATACAGTCGCTTGCGGTGTAGCGGATCACTAACGACATTTTCGCTGCATACGCATTAAAAACAAGTGTTTTCAAAATGCAATTGGTGGTCAGTAGGAAAAACAATGTGCACAGCAGATGTGATAGCAAAGCTTATGGTTGCCTTTGGGGTTAGTCAGTTAGAAATTAAAGTCACTGTTGCCACATTTTTATTGTATTTCTGTGACAAAACATCTTGATTCTTGAAGCTTATAGAAAGTGGAATCTAAATCGAATTTAATCTGTACATACGTTAAAAATAAAGACTAAGATTCCATTCCAGTCAAGCATAGTAAACTCACTTTCTAGTCAGTATGCAACATAAGTGACACACAGTTAGACTTTAGATCTTACTTAGGATTTTAGACGCCAGTTCCTTTCAATGTGTGCAGAACTAACATATTCGTTACATAAATATATATACATTTTATATTCATTTTTGTTCAAATCAAATCGCGCACGGCCGCATGAGGAGTGAAATGATAGAGATAATTAGGATTGTATTCAATGACTTAATGAACACCAAAATGGCAATTCAAATCAAGATGAAGAATTTTAAGACATTTTAATTCAAAATTGAGAGTTTGTTCAGTTATTGTGATGAATCCAGTCGGTTGGGGTCCATGCCGCGAAATGCTTTTTATTGATGGCTTTTATCCATGTAAAAATTGTAGCATAACTTCCCACTCCTCATAACAAACTCGATTTTTCTATGTGAGCCACGCACCACAGTGTTAGCTGCTTAATGACAAACATGTAATTCCTATCTGAGCCACGCTGTACGGTTAGCTATTTTAAAACTAACACAACTACGTTACCTCTTAATTTTGTTATTACGTTAAATCAATCATCATCTGGGTAATCCGCTTTGACGTCGATATCTATTTTGGCAGAGGTCCACATCTGGGCAATCCGCTCTGACGTCGATATCCATTGTGGCAGAGGTCCACATCTGGGTAATCCGCTCTGACGTCGATATCCATTGTGGCAGAGGTCCACATCTGGGTAATCCGCTCTGACGTCGATATCCATTGTGGCAGAGGTCCACATCTGGGTAATCCGCTCTGCCGTCGATATCCATTGTGGCAGAGGTCCACATCTGGGTAATCCGCTCTGACGTCGATATCTATTTTGGCAGAGGTCCACATCTGGATAATCCGCCCTGACGTCGAAATCCATTCTGGCAGAGGTCCGCATCTGGGTAATCCGCTCTGACGTCGAAATCCATAGTAGCGGAGGTCCACATCTGGGTAATCCGATCTGACGTCGAAATCAATTGTGGCAGAGGTCCACATCTGGGTAATTCATTCTGACGTCGATATCCATTTTAGCAGAGGTCCACATCTGGGTAATCCGCTCTGACGTCGAAATCCATTGTGGCAGAGGTCCACATCTGGATAATTCATTCTGACGTCGATATCTATTGTGGCAGAGGTCCACATCTGGGTAATCCATTCTGACGTCGATATCCATAGTGGCAGAGGTCCACATCTGGGTAATCCGCTCTGACGTCAATATCCATTGTGGCAGAGGTCCACATTTGGATAATCCATTCTGATGTCGATATCCATTGTGGCAGAGGTCCACATCTGGGTAATCCATTCTGACGTCGATATCCATTGTGGCAGAGGTCCACATCTAGGTAATCCAGTCTGATGTCGATATCCATTGTGGCAGAGGTCCACATCTGGGTAATCCGCTCTGACGTAGATATCCATTGTGGCAGAGTTCCACATCTGGGTAATCCGCTCTGACGTAGATATCCATTGTGGCAGAGGTCCACCTTTGGGTAATCCGCTCTGACGTAGATATCCATTGTGGCAGAGGTCCACCTTTGGGTAATCCGCTCTGACGTAGATATCCATAGTGGCAGAGGTCCACATCTGGGTAATCCGCTCTGACGTAGATATCCATTGTGGCAGAGGTCCACATCTGGGTAATCCATTTTGACGTCGATATCCATTGTGGCAGAGGTCCACATCTGGATAATCCGCTCTGACGTAGATATCCATTGTGGCAGAGGTCCACATCTGGGTAATCCGTCCTGACGTCGATATCCATTGTGGCAGAGGTCCACATCTGGGTAATCCATTTTGACGTCGATATCCATTATGGCAGAGGTCCACATCTGGATAATCCGCTCTGACGTAGATATCCATTGTGGCAGAGGTCCACATCTGGATAATCCGCTCTGACGTAGATATCCATTGTGGCAGAGGTCCACATCTGGGTAATCCGTCCTGACGTCGATATCCATTGTGGCAGAGGTCCACATCTGGGTAATCCATTTTGACGTCGATATCCATTGTGGCAGAGGTCCACATCTGGGTAATCCGTCCTGACGTAGATATCCATTGTGGCAGAGTTCCACATCTGGGTAATCCGCTCTGACGTAGATATCCATTGTGGCAGAGGTCCACATCTGGGTAATCCGCTCTGACGTAGATATCCATAGTGGCAGAGGTCCACATCTGGGTAATCCGCTCT
Source organism: Sinonovacula constricta (assembly GCA_007844125.1). Taxonomy (NCBI): domain Eukaryota; kingdom Metazoa; phylum Mollusca; class Bivalvia; order Cardiida; family Solecurtidae; genus Sinonovacula; species Sinonovacula constricta. The sequence continues at coordinate 4,710,401 of CM017572.1, forward strand.
GACGTAGATATCCATTGTGGCAGAGGTCCACATTTGGGTAATCCGCTCTGACGTCGATATCCATTGTGGCAGAGGTCCACATCTGGGTAATCCGTCCTGACGTCGATATCCATTGACGCAGAGGTCCACATCTGGGTAATCCGCTCTGACGTCGATATCCATTGTGGCAGAGGTCCACATCTGGGTAATCCGCTCTGACGTAGATATCCATTGTGGCAGAGGTCCACATCTGGGTAATCCGCTCTGACGTAGATATCCGTTGTGGCAGAGGTCCACATCTGGGCAATCCGCTCTGATGTCGATATCCATTGTGGCAGAGGTCCACATCTGGGTAATCCGCTCTGATGTCGATATCTATTGTGGCAGAGGTCCACATCTGGGTAATCCGCTCTGATGTCGATATCTATTTTGGCAGAGGTCCACATCTGGGTAATCCGCTCTGACGTCGATATCTATTTTGGCAGAGGTCCACATCTGGGTAATCCGCTCTGACGTCGATATCTATTTTGGCAGAGGTCCACATCTGGGTAATCCGCTCTGATGTCGATATCTATTTTGGCAGAGGTCCACATCTGGGTTATCCGCTCTGACGTCGATATACATTGTGGCAGAGGTCCACATCTGGGTAATCCGCTCTGACGTCGAAATCCATTGTGGCAGAGGTCCACATCTGGGTAATCCGCTCTGACGTCGATATACATTGTGGCAGAGGTCCACATCTGGGTAATCCGCTCTGACGTCGATATCTATTTTGGCAGAGGTCCACATCTGGGTAATCCGCTCTGACGTCGATATCTATTTTGGCAGAGGTCCACATCTGGGTTATCCGCTCTGACGTCGATATACATTGTGGCAGAGGTCCACATCTGGGTTATCCGCTCTGACGTCGATATCTATTTTGGCAGAGGTCCACATCTGGGTAATCCGCTCTGATGTCGATATCTATTTTGGCAGAGGTCCACATCTGGGTAATCCGCTCTGACGTCGATATCTATTTTGGCAGAGGTCCACATCTGGGTTATCCGCTCTGACGTCGATATCCATTGTGGCAGAGGTCCACATCTGGGTAATCCGCTCTGACGTCGATATCCATTGTGGCAGAGGTCCACATCTGGGTAATCCGCTCTGACGTCGATATCCATTGTGGCAGAGGTCCACATCTGGGTAATCCGCTCTGACGTCGATATCCATTTTAGCAGAGGTCCACATCTGGGTAATTCATTCTGACGTCGATATCCATTGTGGCAGAGGTCCACATCTGGGTAATCCACTCTGACGTCGATATCCATTGTGGCAGAGGTCCACATCTGGATAATCCATTCTGATGTCGATATCCATTGTGGCAGAGGTCCACATCTGGGTAATCCGCTCTGATGTCGATATCCATTGTGGCAGAGGTCCACATCTGGGTAATCCATTCTGACGTCGATATCCATAGTGGCAGAGGTCCACATCTGGGTAATCCGCTCTGACGTCGATATCCATTGTGGCAGAGGTCCACATTTGGATAATCCATTCTGATGTCGATATCCATTGTGGCAGAGGTCCACATCTGGGTAATCCATTCTGACGTCGATATCCATTGTGGCAGAGGTCCACATCTGGATAATCCGCTCTGACGTAGATATCCATTGTGGCAGAGGTCCACATCTGGGTAATACGCTCTGATGTCGATATCCATTGTGGCAGAGGTCCACATCTGGGTAATCCGCTCTGACGTCAATATTCATTGTGGCAGAGTTCCACATCTGGGTAATCCGCTCTGACGTCGATATCCATAGTGGCAGAGGTCCACATCTGGGCAATCCGCTCTGACGTCGAAATCCATTGTGGCAGAGGTCCACATCTGGGTAATCCGCCCTGACGTCGAAATCCATTGTGGCAGAGGTCCACATCTGGGTAATCCGCTCTGACGTCGATATCCATTGTGGCAGAGGTCCACATCTGGGTAATCCATTCTGACGTCGATATCCATTGTGGCAGAGGTCCACATCTGGGTAATCCGCCCTAACGTCGATATCCATTGTGGCAGAGGTCCACATCTGGGTAATCCGCTCTGACGTCGATATCCATTGTGGCAGAGGTCCACATCTGGGTAATCCATTCTGACGTCGATATCCGTTGTGGCAGAGGTCCACATCTGGGTAATCCGCTCTAACGTCGATATCCATTGTGGCAGAGGTCCACATCTGGGTAATCCGCTCTGACGTCGATATCCATTGTGGCAGAGGTCCACATCTGGGTAATCCGCTCTGACGTCGATATCCATTGTGGCAGAGGTCCACATCGTGTCCATCGTGCTCATTTATTTGAAAAGAATGAACATTTTATCTAATATATATCACGAGTTGTTCTGTAGGTTATATTCACTTAGTCTTTACTTTGCTTAAGTACTTGTTTAAATTTTATTAAATTTCCATAAAACAGCGGCAATATATTTAACATACATTCGAAGTATGCAAACTGCCGGTTTCCATCTTTAAAGACGGTAAATATTTCAGAGTAAAGCGAATCCTGGAAGTTTATATAATGTCAGTATTTATACTCAAAGTTTTTAATGTGTGCATGACTTCAGGACTGGCGCCTCGTAACAAATATATCCTTTTTTTCAGATCAAATCTGCAACTACACCGTCTCCAGGTGACTGAACTGTTGTTGATGGGAGCAAACAAGTTTCATGGATACTGTTGTTTACCTCAATCTTTATAGGTAAATGAGATCACCATAAAATGGAAACTTGTTACTGAAATAGTAACTAGGTTTACAAAATGGCGCTTCTTTGTTTGCCCCTCAATCGCCATCCATACTACATCTTCTAACTAACTCATCTCTTAATTTACTAACAACAAGGTTAACTGCTCTCTTAATTTACTAACAACTTGGCGACGCTACAAACAAACTCACTTACAGTCGAAATGGAAAGGACAAACTGAACCTTAACCGGACAAAAAGTATTATAGAGAGTCTGAAGAAAGTCTAATGTGACAAATTGATCTGCTTATTGCCGACATATACTTATGTAGGTCCTCGATTTCTTGATTTTTCGATTTCCCCAAATATAGGTAGAAGTGCGCATGTTGTCTTAATTCAGATAATATAGATAGTGAAAATTGCTGAAACATGACATCGAAGTGTCTTAAATGAATAACAGTCTTAATTTTGTTGGCTTAGTGTAACGTAGCAAAATTAACACACATTGAACAAAATGATCTCTGTATGTCTAAAACCAGATTCAGTCAGATAAAATATCAACACCTTTTGTATTTGCTTATTGGTGTGCTCTTGAAGATTTGTCACCATTTGGAGACTTAACTTTTACACGCCGCTCTACTGGCTTACAACAATGGAAGATATTCACAGTGCTTTATTTCATATGCATACATTGGGGCTCCGATATATATGGCGAAAAAAAATGAAAACGATCTTCCTTATTAATATCCAAACTGCTTTCATAAAAAATACAAAATCTTGCCCTATAAAATACAGTTAGAACTGTTCTGACTGAACGATTGGACAGTTGATATACTTTCTGTGACAGCGTTGTTAAATTGAGGTGTCCCCTTAATGTTCCTCTCACTACATGCATATTCAGCATAGATGTTAGCTTTGAAGTGATAAGTAAAGTGTCATCTATTTGTACACTGAGATGTACCAATATTTAAATAAAACTGTCATCAGAACATGACGCAACTTAAATAAATATGATGACAGTAATCCAAATAAAGATTTCTTTATTCAAAGTAATAGCATTGTATCATTAAGTATTTTTTCTTAACATGGTTTGCCTCTGAGAAAATTTCCCAGGAAATGTAAGGTTAAAGGCAGTTTAAGTTCCACTAAACGATCTCTGACGCGTGTGACGGCGGTGGCTGTTTTTTTTAACGTAAATAGTTTATGCTGTCTTAGAGAGAGTGCGCACGCGCGTGCGCATATGTGTATGTGCGCGTGTTTGTGGGTGCATTCGTGCGTGCGAGTGTTTATGTGTGTGTGTGTAGATGTGTGTGTGTGTGTAGATGTGTGTGTGTGTGGAGGTTACATTTGACTTCTTTGGCAAATGATGTAATATAATTTCATAGTGTTTGTTTTTATTTAAAATAGGCTGTCTCTGAAAACCTCCAAAAGAAGTAGCAGGTAGATGTTCGATAAAAACATAGTTTATGCACCTTAATCTGTTTCTTTGCATACTGACCGTTTTAAGAAGGTAACTGCTAGTTTATTTTTGTTCTTTTTCATCTCGTCTCCTCTGTGTTGTGTTTTATGTCGACTTAACCAGTGAGAATATCAATTGGAGCACAATTTCACTTTTCAGTTTCTTAAGCTCTGCGAAAACCATCTTGGTAAGAAGAAGTAAATGCTTCAAAATCTGAGTGACTTCCTTAATGAAAAAATAAGTTACCCAGTGATGCTGAAGTCAGATCTGCCAGCAAAAAGCGACAGCTGTGGGATTCATCAGACTCCCGCATGACCAAAAGTACAAGAAATCCCAGTACAGAATCAAGGATGATCAAATGTTGAAGAAAAGAAGCGTTGTTGACCACAGCAGAGGGGTGATATATATAGCTAGACGGAACAAATGAATTTGAGAAGAGTCTTAGCAAAGTAAACGCTTTCTAGGTAAAATGAACCCGACCCACAACACAAAAGTGCTACGAATGATCGCATTGGTGTACAGATAACCGGATGGAGAGGACGCGACGGAAGAGAGTGAAAACAATGAAATTCGACATTGAAAGGATAAACGACATTCAACATGAAATAACTGTTTGTTTAGTTAAATGTAGAATGTGATAAACAAGTAAAAACTTTTAAAAGAAAGATAATTAAATGTTCAGACAGTGAAGTAGAGGAAAGTAAATCTTCCAACGAAAATGATATTGCTTACAAGACAAATAAAAGAGAATTTATAGAAAAATAAAAGAAAGTGTGTTTCAAGAGCTGCTAAATCGCAACTGGTACATATAAAGTCAAACAATAAACAGTTTCAAAGAAAGAAAAATATCACAATAACAACTTGTGAGTTCATTTTCAGCCACTACAGTTAATGATAACACATCTTTTAAGAAAACAGCTATGAATGATTCAATAAATACTGCAGATGAAAGTGGCAAGAAAAAAGTGTCCAGTGCTTGTCGACGTGTGAACAAGCAAAGTGAAGACAATAGAAATAGCAAGTTAAAAGAAAAAAGAAAACTAGAAATCGTCCAAAAGAAAACTAAAGGTAGCAGGAACAAGTTGAGAACAAGCCAAGACAGAAAGGAAGTTCTGATAATAAGTGATAGCGATTCTGGAAGTGATGCAGAGGTGTCCATTCAGAGGTTTGATGAATTGAGGGTTAGGAAAGGTACACTGGACACCTCAAAAGAAGCAATCCACAACAATAACGTCAATGTGAGTTCGAATACTAACACTACAGTTGATGATAACGCACCTTGTAAGAAAACAGCTATAAAATATATAATAAGTAAAGCAGATGAAGGTGGCAAAAAAGAAACGTCCAGTGCTAATCGAAGTGTGAACAAGCGAAGTGAAGACTATATAAATAGCAAGGTAAAAGAAGCAAGTAAACCGGAAATCAGCCAAAAGAAAAATAAAGATCGCAGGGACAAGTTCAGAACAAGCCAGGTCAGAAGGGAAGTTTTGTTAATAAGTGACACCGAGTCTGAAGATAATGGAAATGTGTCCATTCAGAGGTTTGATAAATTGGGGGTTAGGAAAGGTACACTGGACACCTCTGAAGAAGCAAATCACAACAGCATCTTTAAAGAAAGTTCAGATACAGGTACAACAGTAAATGATAGGACAACCTTTAAGAAAACTGCTCTAAAGGAGTCAATAAGCAGTGCAGATGAAAGTGGCATGACAAAAACATCAAGAGCTAATCAAAGTGTGAACACGCAAAGCAAAGACTTTGAAAATAGCAGAAACCAGTTGAGAACTAGCCAAGACAGAAAGGAAGAGAGACAAGAGACCGGTAAAGAGAAATCAGGAAGCAGTGAACAGGGTGAAGCAAGTGGTGACAGAAAGCATGTCCAAACGAGGTCAACAGGACAGAGGTATATGTTAAGGTTTTCGGAATACTTTTAAGAATTTTATCTAACTGAAAGGGTATAGCTGTAATAAGCTGTGAATTATCATATGGATAATTCTTTGACAAAATATGATGACCACTTTGAGTCATTTCAGAAAAAATTCTTTGACCATGATTTAATGACATTCTTAAAACGATTTGTAGGTTAGTTACTTATTACAATGAAGCTAGTGCAATGTCTACTGCAATTGAACAGGTAAATAAGAAAAGGTCCTTTCAAAATTTCCTCCAAATTAACAGAATTTTGTCATATGGACATTTTGCACATGCATCATTAGCAAAAACATTGAGTGATTTTCTGAATACACAAAAATCAAGATATATACTTTATGGTTAATAGCCTTTCCATTATACCAGTTGTGAAGTATTCAAAGAATGAAATGTAATCGAATGTCAGAATTAAAGTTCTATCTAATAATCATTACTGCATCAACATTCTTCCTCTTTTTTTCTAGTCAAGCCTGAGAGGAAAATGTTTCATTAAAAGAGTAAACCACGAAAGTATCTGTTCCATGTACACGTCTTTTGTTTATTCGTGTTATATAATAAAATAAGCCAATTTCTTTTTTCAGCATTTCAGTAGTAGGGCATCCTTATAACGGAGTATTTTAATTTTTCTGTGAAGAACACTTTTGTTAAGGAAGACGTCTAGTCAAAATACGTTTAGCTGAAACTAAAAATAGTCTACAAGGCATCCTCATATGTGCACCTTATGTTTATGTTTAATGATATACAGTTATTTAATACTTATCCATGGGTATCTTAGTGGTAGGGAAAGGTGCCGATCAACCACAAGGACCACTCGGAATACCTCGGCCACTTCTAGGAAATTCCCAGGACATATTCACAGAGATTCCGGAAATAGTCGACCCGTTATTTCTGTCAATAGGGGAACATCAACACGTTTAAAAGGTCTGTAACTGTTAGTTAACTCACTTTTATTCGCACTGCCTTTTCAGAAAAGTCTTCACCGTTTGTAAGAAAAACCTTCAGGAAGGGCGAAGGTGGAGCGCTCCACAAACCAGGTTTAAGCACCCCAGTTGGTCATTTTGGCGACTGACCGTTCCAAGGCGGTTACTGTTGATTTTGCTTTTGGTGTGTAATGTCTCGTTTCTGTGATTTTGTCACTTTTACATTTACTCATTATGGTTTTTTGTCTGTATGTATTCATATTTAAGTATATGTGGTAATTTTCCTATTCAGGAGGTGCAGAGGCGGAGCTCCAAACCCTGGTTAAAGCTTTCCAGTCGGACTTTTGTCCACCGTGCCTTAGGCAGAAAGTAACTATCAACAGCATCAAAATATGAAGCAAAATTATCAGACAAAACATTATGCTTAGTTTAAAGAAATCATGGGAGGGTCTTCCGTAAAGTATATACGTTTGCGTATGCAAATGGTATTTCCATAAATTAGATTAATTAATGCAAGTTTAAATCTTCGTTAAGGTTCAGAAACTCAGTCCAGTTTAATTTCATTTCCAGGTAATATCGTTAAGACGCTTGCAGCCAGAAAAAAAACAATATGTGACAAAAAAGATGTCGGGAAAGAAGGTGAGATTTCTGATCACTCTTTCGCAAACGGGATGCCATCACCTCGACATATCAGCCGACAGGACCACGCGAAACTAGTTTCAGCAATGCTCAAAAGTAATAAGCTGGAAGAGGTTGTTAGTGCAGATAGGAAGGTATTTATGCTGGGTGATAATAGCAAAGGTGTAAAGGAAGATACACAGCAATACTTTGCCGGCGAGGACAAAATGACAAAACAAAGACAAACTAAACAAAAAAGAAACAAAGCAAACTCACCAGATATTTTCGTTGTAACAAAAGTCAGTGATGATGATAATGAAAGAGAGGCTTCCCGCAAGGGGTCAACAAATGTAAAGGAAGATATGGTCACTGAAGGGGACGATTGACACGAGGTTACAGTGGACCCGAGTGATAATAGCAATGATAAGCAGTTTACCAATTATAAAGGGAATACAGTGAATGGAAACGACGATGAGAATGAAAAACTGCCAGACCTTCGTCAGGAGGGTCAGGTTTGCTTTGATAATTCCTACAAGCAAGACTATAATCAACACGAGAAAACTACAAAAAGGCACAGGGATGAAAGTTCAGAAAGCGATGAGAAGTGCAGTACGTACTCATCTTTAGATGAAGATGATCCTTTTTACAAGGAAAATGCCACAAAAGCAACAGAAATTATTAGACAGAACTATGTTTTACGTGTTTGCAAGACAAAAAAAGCCCGAATGTCACTTTCATTTAAAGAACAAAGTAAAAGGAATAAAAGCCCAGCTAGGACTTCTCCCAAGGATAAAAGCCCAGTTAGGTCTAAAAAGCAAAATAATAATGATATTCAACGAAGTCCTGGTCAAAAACAAGGAACAGGGAAGAGTGATGTTGTTATTGCAATAAGTGACAGTAATTCTGAGAGTAATGCGGAACTATCCACTGAGGAATTTGATGAATTGAAGTTTAAGGAAGGCACGTCTGAAATACGAAAAACCCCAGGCTCACCACATGTGTCAGGACATAGATTTAAAGTGTTGTTAGAAAGATCGCCAAAACCGGACAACATTGCTCAGGAATTAAGTGACATTGTTTCTGTTTCACATCTCTTAAAGACAACAATTCCAACAGTGGGTTTGAGTTCAGATTTGGACACTAATCTTGAAAACGGGTATAAGCTGGATATAAACTTTGACAAATCTGGCTTGTCAAAGGGCTTTAATAAAGGGAATACTGATACAGACAACGAAATAACTTGTCTAAAAGATAAACAAATGAAAGAGAAAAACAGAGATGTGCTTACTACAGAGGAATACTACCCTAAAGATAATAGTATATCTTCTGATAGAAAATCTGACTTTGAAATAAATACAGGTAAAAGTGGTGAGAAAGAAATACGCAACGTTGATCAGAGGGCGAACAAGAAAGATAAAGAAGATAACCATTGTAATTTAAAAAAAGAAAATTGTCCAGGAATAAACCAAAAACAAAAACAAAATAAGGAAAAGGTGGGAACCAGCAAAGAAAGCACTGCAGAACGACCAGGAACCAGTAAAGAGAAGTCTAAAACCAGAAAACATGAATTCGCTGATGTGGTCGATCGGCAGGCCAAAAAAAGGTCATCAAGACAAATAAAGAAACTTGAACGGTTGCTAAAGGTATAGCTTAGTGTTTCTTCGACTTGTGACTTTTCATTCTGAAAAAGATACACACATGATCAGCATTTTGTAATCAATTAAAGAAATCACATGCTCTTTAGCTGCATTTTTTGGGGAAAAATGGAGTTATTGTCATGACACTTTTGTCCGTGTCTGTATTGGTCAACCTTTTTGTTAAGGTCCATTTATCAAAAGACCTACAGATGAATTCACTGGAATACTTGATCACTTTCAAAAGCAGAATCCATTTCAAAATGACAGATAACCATTAAATTTATTCTGGCAGAGTTATGCTCCCTTTTTTAGAATCATTAACATTATCATCATGTACTTTTCATTGTCCAACACTAAGGAAAGTGGGTTTATTGTCTACAAACAGCTCTTTGTTTTCCGAAAGAGTAAACATTATTTAGAATCACTTGATGTGATTTTATAGTGACGACAGTATTGATCCGTTGCTATTTGCCGCTAACATAGCAAACTTTTTTTTTGCTACCACTGAGGGCTTGGTTTAATTTTAGTTTTTGTTACATCGCACCAACAACATTTACCTAGTATGGTTTGATAAAGGTACAAATCTAAACGTTTACATGTTCAACTATGTGGGACGGCGTCTTCCAGCTGACCTGCGGTGCACTGGTGGAATTACCCAAACTTACGTCTGGGTTCTTTGTCCATCCATAATAAGCTGAACGTAGCTGATGTGACCATTACTGTGCTTGTATGATGTGGTAAGAAACACTCAAAGACAACAATTGCATTCATTATGACGATGTCCTCTTATTTTGGAGAATTGCCTTGGCGGCAACTGCCAAGATGTGTCCAGCCAACCCTTGTACTTACTATGTCCAGCTAGTCAATATAATTGCTGTGGGAGGCAGTAAATGTTATTGCTGTGAGAGGCAGTTAATGTTATTGCTGTGAGAGGCAGTCAATGTAATTGTTATGTCGAACCAGTCAATTTTATTGCTGTGTCCAGACAGTTAATGTTATTGCTGTGTCTAGCCAGTCAATGTTATAGCTGTGTCCAGCCAGTTAATGTTATTGCTGTGTCTAGCCAGTTAATGTTATTGCTGTGTCCAGCCAGTCAATGTTATTGCTATGTCCGGCCAGTTATTGTTATTGCTGTGTCCAGCCAGTCAATGTTATTGCTGTGTCCAGCTAGTCAATGTTATTGCTATGTCCAGTCAGTTAATGTTATTGCTGTGTCCAGCCAGTCAATGTTATAGCTGTGTCCAGCCAGTTAATGTTATTGCTGTGTCTAGCCAGTTAATGTTATTGCTGTGTCCAGCCAGTCAATGTTATTGCTATGTCCGGCCAGTTATTGTTATTGCTGTGTCCAGCCAGTCAATGTTATTGCTATGTCTGGCCAGTTATTGTTATTGCTGTGTCCAGCCACTTAATGTTATTGCTGTGTCCAGCTAGTCAATGTTATTGCTATGTCCAGTCAGTTAATGTTATTGCTGTGTCCAGCCAGTTAATGTTATTGCTGTGTCCAGACAGTTAATGTTATTGCTGTGTCCAGCCAGTTAATGTTATTGCTGTGTCCAGCCAGTTAATGTTATTGCTGTGTCTAGCCAGTTAATGTTATTGCTGTGTCCAGCCAGTCAATGTTATTGCTATGTCCGGCTAGTTATTGTTATTGCTGTGTCCAGCCAGTCAATGTTATTGCTGTGTCCAGCCAGTCAATGTTATTGCTGTGTCCAGTCAGTCAATGTTATTGCTGTGTCCAGCCAGTGAATGTTATTGCTATGTCCAGTCAATTAATGTTATTGCTGTGTCCGGCCAGTTAATGTTATTGCTGTGTCCAGCCAGTCAATGTTATTGCTGTGTCCAGCTAGTCAATGTTATTGCTATGTCCAGTCAGTTAATGTTATTGCTGTGTCCAGCCAGTTAATGTTATTGCTGTGTCCAGCCAGTTAATGTTATTGCTGTGTCCAGCCAGTCAATGTTATTGCTGTGTCCAGCCAGTCAATGTCATTGCTGTGTCCAGCCAGTTAATGTTATTGCTGTGTCCAGCCAGTCAATGTTATTTTTATGTCCAGCCAGTTAATGTTATTGCTGTGTATAGCCAGTTAATGTTATTGCTGTGTCCAGCCAGTCAATGTTATTGCTATGTCCAGCCAGTTAATGTTATTGCTATGTCTAGCCAGTTAATGTTTTTGCTGTGTCCAGCCAGTTAATGTTATTGCTGTGTCCAGCCAGTTAATGTTATTGCTGTGTCCAGCCAGTCATTGTAATTGCTATGCCTAGCCAGTCAATGTAATTGCTATGTCCACCAGTCAATATAATTGCTGTGTCCACCAGTCAATATAATTGCTATGTCCACCAGTCAATATAATTGTTGTGCCCACCAGTCAATATAAATGATATGTCCAGTCAGTCAATGTAAATGTTATGCCTAGCCACGTAAATGATATGTCCAGCAAGTCAATGTAAATGCTAATGTCAAGCCAGTCAATGTAAATGCTATATCTAGCAATGTAAATGCTACGTTCGGCCAGTATATGTGAATGATATGTCAAGCCAGTCAATGTAAATGCTAATGTCCAGCCAGTCAATGTAAATGGTATGCCCAGCCAGTCAGTGTAAATGGTATGTCCGGCCAGTCAATGTAAATGGTATGTCCAGCCAGTCAATGTAATTGCTGTGTCTAGCCAGTCAATGTATTTGCTATGTCCAGCTAGTCAATGTAATTGCTGTGTCTAGCCAGTCAATGTATTTGCTATGTCTAGCCAGTCAATATAATTGCTGTGTCTAGCCAGTCAATGTAATTGCTGTGTCTAGCCAGTCAATGTAATTGCTATGCCTAGCCAGTCAATGTAATTGCTGTGTCTAGCCAGTCAATATAATTGCTGTGTCTAGCCAGTCAATATAATTGCTATGTCCACCAGTCAATATAATTGCTATGTCCACCAGTCAATATAATTGCTGTGTCTAGCCAGTCAATATAATTGCTGTGTCTAGCCAGTCAATATAATTGCTGTGTCTAGCCAGTCAATATAATTGCTGTGTCTAGCCAGTCAATGTAATTGCTGTGTCTAGCCAGTCAATATAATTGCTATGTCCACCAGTCAATATAATTGCTATGTCCACCAGTCAATATAATTGCTGTGTCTAGCCAGTCAATATAATTGCTGTGTCTAGCCAGTCAATGTAATTGCTGTGTCCAGCCAGTCATTGTAATTGCTATGCCTAGCCAGTCAATGTAATTGCTATGTCCACCAGTCAATATAATTGCTGTGTCTAGCCAGTCAATATAATTGCTGTGTCTAGCCAGTCAATGTAATTGCTGTGTCTAGCCAGTCAATGTATTTGCTATGTCTAGCCAGTCAATATAATTGCTGTGCCCACCAGTCAATATAATTGCTGTGTCCATCCAGTCAATGTAAATACTATGTCCAGTCAGTCAATGTAAATGTTATGTCTAGCCACGTAATTCAACATAATTGCTGTGTCCATCCTGCATTCGCATTTTATTGCCATTAATTTTGCAAACTTGGTAATGTAACAACGCAGACTCAGAATGCCAATATAACGGAAAGCATTTTTATATGTTAAAGTTAATGCATTCTAAATCAAAGCGCTGTTTGTGCGGTGTATGAGCGATTAAAAGGGTGCAAAAATATGGCAAAAATTATTCCGTTGAAAATCATATGTACAACGCATTAGACAAAAGTCAATGCTTCTAAAAATATAGTTCATATAACCGGTTAATAAGGAAGGTTTCTAGAGATTTTAATGCTACTGATTTAATCATGTAGCAAAAACCGTCCTGTAATATACAAATAATGTTTTTCTCTGTCATCCATTTAAATATATTTAAATCCCACTAGTAACAGCAAGAGAAAAATAACCATCTCTTTTAAACATAAAGATTTAAAATACGTCATTAAATCTGATAATATAAACAATTTTTAAAACATACAATACTTTTTATAAATTAGGACTAAAACAAATGCCTAGTAATGCTCCCGGAATGAACCAATTTGCGACCAACATTCACGGAGAATAAAACTGATCAATTATTTTTTTCGTCAACTATATACCCCTGTGATCTGAATCTAAAAATCCCGAGTGGGCCATTTCCCCCCCAATACGTGCGGTACCTTTATACTGAGATGCTGAAATGATGCGAATAAAGAGCAGACGTGGCACAGATCGGTAAGGGATGTCACGGGATATTGCAAATAACTCAGGCTGGTAGATAATGCATAGTCAGTGGAACACCCATTCTTATAAAAGTCCGCTCCCCGTTTCGCAAGCGACACCGCTCGACCAAAAACAACAACATTGCCTACAAACTAAATAAGCTACAGAACATGCCATCCAGGCAACTTACAGGCTGATACCCTTTTCCTCCTTCCAAGAATATGTTGTTGTTGTTTCTAGCAAATCCGAGACCAGATTGAGAAAGTCCGACTCTGGGAGATGGATCTCGAGGACCTTGACAGTGAAGACTCTGCTTATCTTCTTGAAGACAAACTGCAACGCAAGTTTGTCAAGGTAATGTTACATTACATACATTAATATCAATGAATAGACATTAATATTAATATGATTGTTTATCAATACATTGCAGCGACACTATTATAGTCATTATAGTGACACTCATCTATTTTTGTAGGAACACTCCAGACAAATGTAAATATCTTGGTTTTACAATACTATATTTCTGCTTTACGAAAATCTTGTTTTCAGTGGAACCGGTTATTATTAATGATATATAGTTATACAATATTAGACATGCAAATAAATAAGCAAAGAAACTTAATTATTTATTTTATCATGAAAACATTGCTTTCTCTCAAGTCTTCTGGTTTGGTAGAACTCGTGCTCAGTTACAGAGTGTCAGGAGTTGAACGCTATGCCTTGTGATGCCTATTTTCTGATATAACAATTTTACTCATTCAGGTGTGGGACAAGCTCTGTAAGCTGCACAATGCCACCACGATGACTGGTCGTCCCTCTGAAAGATACTTCAGATATCAGGGTATATAACAAGACACCATTCTCTGAAACCAATTGTCGATAACAAATTAACAAAAAAAAAGTTGATGCCGAGCTTCAAAGTCAACGGAAATAACATATCAGAAAGATAAGAATATTTAGCATAGTAGCTTTTAATTTTTCTATTTTTTCTCAGTTGTCTTTTTTTAGTTTCAACAGTAAAAGAACACATTGTTACAGTCATATTAAAGTGTTCTGTTGCTTTTGTCTCTTTTAATAAATATAACGTAAACAATAAGAATAAACGTGAAAACTACGAACAAGTAACAATTAAACTGCTACAGAAGTCACTTGTCAAATTCTCATTTTTCATATGTTTTACTTTATTATTAGCTTGACCCATTGTTCATAAATTGCTTTACATTCTCTTTTTTTTAAAGTTTGTGTTTTCTATCAGTGTATAGTGCACCAAAAGTTGTTGGAACAGCCTCAAAAGTCTGGGGCTGTGTTTGAAGTTGTTTTGTTGATACCTTGGTTTGCATCCTTATCTTGTCTTGATCCAGCGGTACCATTTTGCACATCTGTTTAAAAGGACCAAATACTTGTAGCCTCGTCATTCCAATATAAAGTAAAGCTGATTGCATTTGTCTTAAACACATTGTACACGGCGCAGATGCCCTTTTAGTGTGCGAATGTTGACACACTGCCGTCATTGTGCCTGATGTTTATACCGGTGGCATGGTCGAAGAGAGGACATGATGGATGGAAACATGATCGAGGAGAGTGCATTGTGGTCGAGGGTAGAGCAAATTACGTAATGTCATGTCTTCCAGGTGACCCGTGGCTCTACCTAAACTTCTGTGTAAGGTCTTTCTCCATCAACAATAGCTGGATGTCACTTGAGATAATCGTCTGTGAAAGCTATGTGCTAAGTTACCTTTTTGTAAATGAATTGATCTTTTCTTCTTTTCTCTGTTCATGCATTTGTGCTATTGTAATAACATGTTTCTTCTATTTCCTGAAACAGATGGGGTGGGAGAGAAAGAAGAAGAGAAAAACAACACGAAGATAAAAGAAGATCCTCAGCATGTTTTAACAGTTGTGGAGCAAGCGTTGAAGGTTCAAGAAAGAAAAATATTCTAAATCTTGATCAGATTTCAGCTGATGATTTCACATCTGAACACAGCATTACAATACTGACAGATGATGAAGAGGAGGATGAGGAGGTTGCTGATCATCTTTAATAATCAGGGTGTCTTCTCCACGCCATATCAGCCAACAGGTTTATGAAGATCTGGGGTAAGCTACTCTAACTTTTTGTGAAATGAATGGGCCTTTTTGTATCGACTCCGGGTCTTCAACTAAATCTGACGAGTCTTCAACTGAAACTGAGGAGTCTTGAACGCAATTTTATGAAGATGACAATTCAGTATTTAACTAAACAAATAGTGACTCAGAGGTTAAAGTCATAGATGGTCACAAAGATTGTCAACACACGAAAATGAAACCGTTGATCATGGAGACTTAATGGAAGATAGAAGTGAACAAAATAAAGAAAATGACAATGAAGAAATAGATGATGAAGAACATGATAATTATTATGACCAGTGTGATTATGATAATGAAGGCACTGAATGTGGCGCATCTGTGCAGCAAAAAGATCAAAATCACCAGCTTAAGTATGGAAGGGAAAATAAAGAACCGCCCCGCTGGGAAGAGCTTCCAAGTCAAGAACTTCGAAGACCAAATACTGAGACTGAAGATGTAGGTGTGGAAGCTGCCTTAGAGGTAAAGAAAATGGTAGAATCATGTGTGGATACAGCAACAGATTTCCAACAAGCACATATTTCTGAAGATGCTCCAGCACTTTTTGCAGAAGATAATTTGGATTCTATCGAACTTTGTGAAATGCATGTGACAAAAGTTCGGATTTGGACTCAAGTATTGATTATGATGAAGAAGCATGTCATCCAGCAGAAGGGTATGATGAAGATTCACAACATTAACCTACCGAGGGATTCGCATCTGGTACTGAAATTTTGCGCGAAAGTGAAGGTATAATAGAAATATGAACCAAGTCCCTAAGGCTGGTGTAGATGTTGTTTTGGAACCCAGTGCAGAAAACAGTACGGAAATTAACTGGTGGTTTAATAGAGGTTATAGTGATACTATAAAAAGTAATCTGGTCATAGAGTATATAAATTTTAAAACTCTACAAGATACTACTCATAAATAGGGATGTCCACGAGTACATGAGTACTCGATCGGAAGATTACGCTCGAGTATTAAAATCACTATTTGCTTGTATATGATTGTTAAAAAATAATTTATTTTTTCATATTTATCATGTCATGTCTACGATTATTAATATGGAAGCACAATGAGAAAAAACGCAGTTTGTTTGAAAATACGTGCTTTTGATGTAGTTTTTAACATGAAGGTGATATTTTATTGGTTGGCCATTTATATTTTACTCTTCAATTATGTTTACTTTGCTCATTGTTTTAGTTGGTATTGGTAGTTTGTAAGCGTTTATAAAAGTAGTCAGTGATCAGGAAGGGGGCTGGGGAGTGGGAGGTAATACTTAAATAGGCTTGGTGAATGTGGTCCAATATCAAGAGAAAAGTGAATGCAAAGAACCATATAATTAATCTTTTATGCTGCTATTTTTAAATAACATCTACGTTTTTTATATTGAAGTACTGTTTTATTTCAGTATTTAATCTGCTGGTCTTAATCTGCATCATTTTGTTTTAGGCATTTTATGTATTATCTTATAAATTAAAGGAATGATTATTTATGTAAGTTTGAATTCTATTCATTTTAAAAAGTGCTTAAGCGCGACAATTTTACTGATAAATTGCATTTTTCCTTTATTATCCAAATGTTTAACCTCCTTTAGTTTGCTAAGCATCCATGTAGAATCTTGTCCCTATCATGTGTTGACTTTCATTTGTGTATTTGTATTCACTAAAATATTTCGAGGCTTTTTAGTGTGGGGTACCAAATTATAACTTATGTAATCTTGTATGTAAGGGGTTTAACTCAAAATATTTATTTCTTTATATTTTGTTTTACTGGCGTACACAGTAATGCATATTATTCCAATGAATACATCTGAGTGATGAAGAAAACTATGGAGTCTTCAAAATAATTATATTAAACATATCTGAGACGTCTAAACCTTTTATTCAGAGTACATGTACAATTAATTAACCGTGTTGATTTTCCTTTAATTGTTTAAAGTCGTTTTAAAGTTTTTTAAAACATGTTTGCTCCTCATATAATGATAAGTCATAGGTTAAATCAGTCTACAAAAACACTTAGTTGTCAGATACTACCAACGATAAAAGTGATAATTATTTACACTTGACAGAGGCGTACAATGGCGCATGTGTGAACGTCAACATCAGACATCTACATTGATTTGTAAACATACATATACTCCTTATTATATGTTTACAACTTACAGCCATGAAACAGTTTTGATGAGATTTTGTAGCAAATAGTTGAGATGCTGTGCTGTCTGCTCTAGATTTACACTGTCTTGGTCAACTCAATTCTAATTGCTGGTAAAGCTAGATATACATTATGTCATAAAATAGGTGAACAATTCATAGTTTAAACGTAAAATCTGTGTGAGCTGTTTATAAATAATGTATATACAAGACTCAACTAAATTGTTTTTAGTATTAACTTTTTTGCTTGGTTTTTATTTCCTTTTTATATATTTTGTACTAAATGAAATGTGATTTAAATACAATTGAAACACAAATATATAATAGCCACACTATGATCTCTTTATCAGGGCATGCTTTTTTCATTTTTATATATATGACTATTGTAAATTGTCACTGACTGTTGTAAATATATGCTAGAATGTCCATATTGTTCATTGGCCCATTACTGGACCTCTGGTTCAGCCTCGGTGTTGTCATTAAATCTGATATTGATACCTTTACTAGGCATTGTTGTTTTATTTTCTTGTCACCATCATCACCAAGCTTCTAACAGCATAGTGAACCTTCAGACTTGGCTGTCATTGATCTGTTTTATCCTCCCAACAACACGCTTTCTGACACATGGTAGTTATGCTAAACAGTTACACAAGTGTGCAACAGCGTGATAAAATTATTAATTTATCAGTTTATCAGAGATCACGTGCCCTTCAGGTCACAGTAATTTGAATCACAGTAAAAATGCAGTTGCATGAGTATGTAAGTGTAAATCTTTAAAACATAATTGTTTTATTTTAACAATATTTTTGACAATAAAGTACGAGGATTTTTAATTTAATATGTATTGATTTCATTACATTTAAATCCGTTGGAACATTCCTTTTCATTGCCACAGATATCGGTAAGTTGCTTTGAATTTGATAATTTTCATTTGTTCAACCCACTCTCTTACAGAGCTGGCTATAGTTTTCATTTGTTCAACCCACTCTCTTACAGAGCTGGCTAAGTACATTTACTTCTGTCTCTTAAGTTAGGTTTTTGAAAATCGAAGTTCTACCTAGCATGTAAAATATAAGTGTGATAAAAGATGAATAATGGGAATATGCTTAAGTTAAGTAATGTCCGTTAGTAAATCATCGTTATTAATCTTCATGTATGTTTCAATAAATATACGGCGTCTGTTTGTAGGGATATATGTGAGAGTAACAAATGATAACTTTGCCTTACAATAAAAATGAAACTAAAAGAAAAAGTGTAATTACAATTCACAGAAGGGACGTCGAAATACTTTATTTGACCAACCAATAACCTAACTGTTTTACGAACCGCCGTTTTGTGTCCATGTTTACACTTAAATATATAAACAAACCAATAAAAATAACAATATTTTCAAATGTTTATATAATGTAGACCATTACTTGTCCGTATATATATATATATATATATATATATATATATATATATATATATATATATATATATATATATATATATATATATATATATATATATATATATATATATACTGCCCAGAACTCACCAGATAAATATATTATTCGCAGGAGAGAGATTAAGAGCCATCAATGCATTCCCGTTTTTCTTCTTCTAAAACTATGCATGCGATGTGTCTAATTATAGAATGACTATAAACCCTGGTGTGGTTACCGTCAATGTATAATTTTAAGAGAGCAGTCTCTACTTTCGTTTTTGAATTTATTTCGGACTACAACTATTTCGAAATTAGCTCTGATGTGGCGTTCGGGTAACCTAATATTGGTATTCACACAATATAAAATGATAGCATGTTATTAATGCATAACGTCAATAAATGTTTCTTACCCCTGTTATTTATTAAGTATGCTAACTATAAATACTCAAAGTTGTGAAAATTAAAGAAAAATAGCACTGTAGATGAAGGACCAGTCTGATTTTTGGAATTCCAGAATGTTGAAAGTGAAAGTAGGATGTCTTTTCCACATTTCAAAACCAGTTAATCTTGAATGATTGACAATCATACACTGCGTGTATGACATCATTAAATGTTAAACAGCCCTCTATTCTCAGTTTATATCGTCAAATTCGCCATTCAAGCCATGCTTGTTGTCAGGTATGTTGTTTTTATTGTTGATGATTTCTGCGCTGTTATCGTAAGTTTTGTTTTGGCACAAGTCACTTTTAATCAAGAATACATGTATATGCCAATCGCGGATGATTTAGGGCACGAATAAATGTTAGTCAACGTCCGTGTTAAACGATATAAGCACATATCGATACATTTTACATTGTCAGCGCTGTTATTTCAATCATAATAGGGAAATGTTGTAAAGCATTAGGAATCTCACGAAAGAAAAAACAAGAAGAACCTCAAAACACAGAGATCTGCAGATCAATTCTGGTTCGAAGCATTTTAATACTTTTTTTTTCTTTTATCTTTGTTAATTTGTTTTAGGGCTGTTCACGTCATCAGTGTAACATGATAAAACGACAAAAGAGGGTGTACTCAAATTCCAACAGCATTTAATCTGTAGATAGATCACATTTAATTCTAACTGTTAATGTGCACGAAAATTACAACTAACAGCCAAAATAAGAATAACTATATTAGACAAGAATAATTATTCGGGCTTCGTTACTTTAATGTTTCTGTAAAACTTTAATGAAACAAACACTCTCTACTGTAAAATTATATTGCCAGAGCGATAATTTGAGCGACCATAGTTCATTGCATTTATCTAATACGGGTAAAACAGGTGCATTATCCTCATAATGATATATAATAATATCCTCATAATGATATATAATAATATCCTCATAATGATATATACTAATATCCTCATAATGATATATACCAATATCCTCATAATGATATATACTAATATCCTCATAATGATATTTAATAATATCCTAATGATATATAATAATATCCTCATAATGATTTATAATGATATCCTCATAATGATATATAATAATATCCTCTTAATGTTATATAACAATTTCCTCATAATTATATAAAATTATATCCTCATAATGATATATAATAATATCTTCATGATGATATATACTAATATCCTCATAATGATATATACTAATATCCTCATAATGATATAGACTCATATCCTCATAATGATATAGAGTAATATCCTCGTGATTATATATACTAATATCCTCAAGATGATATAACGAAGAATAACACTGTGTATAAAAATACCAAACTGAGTCAATACCAAGGGTCTATTGGATAAGTCACAATGATTTCAAGAATAAATAGTGATAAGTGATGGTTCGGAAAATACAAATAGCAACATGTGAACCATCAACAAATGTAAAGGATGGCTAAATGAAATGTAATTCAAATTGAATATGTACATACAATGAAAATAAAGACTAAGATTTCATTCTAGGCGGATCCGTTAAAAAGTGGTATCTCAAGTCTATAACATGATTTTTGTTTTGTTTTTCTCAATCAAATAAATTATTGTTACCTAAAAGGATCCCGCGAAATGTGTTTATTGGTGTCCTGCATCCACGTGTAAAGTGGAGCAAAACCGGCTTATCGTTATTACAAACATATATTTCCTATCTCAGCCACGCACTACAAACTTAGCTATTTAATTACAAACATGTATTTCCTATCTCAGCCACGCACTACAAACTTAGCTATTTAATTACAAACATATATTTCCTATATGAGACACGCCCTACTGACTTAGCTATTTAATTACAAACATATATTTCCTATATGAAACACGCCCTACTGACTTAGCTATTTAATTACAAACATATATTTCCTATATGAGACACGCCCTACTGACTTAGCTATTTAATTACAAACATATATTTCCTATCTCAGCCACGCACTACAAACTTAGCTTTTTAATTACAAACATGTATTTCCTATCTCAGCCACGCACTACAGACTTAGCTATTTAATTACAAACATGTATTTCCTATCTGAGCCACGCCCTACTGACTTAGCTATTTAATTACAAACACGTATTTCTTATCTGAGCCACGCTCTACAAGGATACCTATTTTATTAAAAACATGTATTTCCTCTCTGAGAAACGCTATACAGAGTTAGCTATTTAATCACAAATATATTTCCTACACGAGACACCCTCTACGGAGTTTAGAAGAAAACTACGTGACCTTTTGGTTTTGAGAAAACAGTGGCAGTATATTTTTACATGCATTCGACAAAGGCAAACTGTCGAGTTCCACTTTTTGAAGCGGTAAATATTTCAAAGTTATGCGAACCCTTGAACATTATATAATGGTAAATATGTTTATACTTAAAAGTTTGTACTGTCTGCATGACTACATAATTGGAGCCGTATAACGATTATATTGTCATTAATCTGTTAAGATGATTATATTCAGTAAAATGAGAAAAGTTATAATTGAACATCTAAGAATAAGACTATATGGCAAAGTCCTATGAGTATTGCAACATATACCAATATTTGAAAAGGCGCAAGACAAAAAGTATTCACATGCAAGCCAAATACAAAAGTAAGAACACATCTGTGATGAGTCATTTGACAAAAAGTGCAAACCCAACTGCTTCCGCCTTGGAACGGTCACTCGGCAAAACGGATTGACTGGGGTGCTTAAACCGGTTTTACAGAGCTCTAACCCCGCACTTCCTGAGCGGTTTCCAAAATGCAAACAGTGAAAAGAAAACCTATCTTTTTGAATAAAAATGTCCAAGCGCTGACGTTTTCTTTGATAAGTTATGACGAAAGTTGTGACGTCATTGAAAAATAATGTCCACATCGTATTAAGAAGAGAGAGAAGTATAATATCTATTTGAAGAACTACACAAAATTGTTTATTGTAAGTGAGATTATTTTTAATTAAAAAAATGACAAAAGAAGTGTATATGGTTGCAGCATCCTGTTGATAGAATTAAGGAACCAAAGTCAAATGTCCTTCAAAGGTAATACACGTAAAAATCATTATATAGAATTATCGGACCTTTTTCAGATTAAATCTACAACTTAAGCATCTCCGGGTGACTGAACTGTGGTTGATGGGAAACAAACAAGTCTCTTGTTGATACTGATGTGTACACACTAGGTCATCAATCAGGCTTTAAGAAAGAAGATAGAACGTGTAAATCCAGGATGGAAGTTAAAGTTAAACAGGTAAGTGTCATCTATTTATACTGTTTGTATTATGTACTCATATAACACATCGGGTAATTCCGCCACTGCATGATGTACTAATATAACACATCGGGTAATTCCGCTACTGTATGTATTATGTACTAATATTACTAATATAACACATCGTCTAATTCCGCCACTGTATGTCTTATGTACTTATATAACACATCGGGTAATTCCGCTACTGTATGTATTATGTACTAATATAACACATCGTCTAATTCCGCTACTGTATGTATTATGTACTAATATAACACATTGGGTAATTCCGCTACTGTATGTATTATGTACTTATATAACACATCGTGTAATTCCGCCACTGTATGTCTTTTGTACTAATATAACACATCGGATAATTCCGCCACTGTATGTCTTATGTACTTATATAATACATCGTGTAATTCCGCCAATATGTCTTATATACTAATATAACACATTGGGTAATTCCGCCACTGTATGTATTATGTACTAATATAACACATTGGGTAATGCCTACGGTACGATCGTCCCCTGGATGTATCAGGTGCAGCGATACTTACAGAATCGAGACATTGTGTTCTCCGAAAAAGATTACGTCAAAATGTAGTTATTACGATATGTATTTAGAAATTCATGAAATAAGTCGAAGTTTGTAGATGATGTACGGAAATAAAGAAAACAAAACACCATGGCATCGTTTGGCAGATTTTGCATTGTCAACTTTGTTTTGAAATTTGCCAGCAGTATGAACATATCGGAACAGAGGTAACGAAAATAAGCAAGCAGTTACCAATGATTTGCCAGAAATGTTGTCTCACTTAGGAATATGGCCAAGGTGATCTGACTACCTATATATGTGCTGTGTCTTTTGTCGACTTACCAAGGAACATGATATATATTATATGATGAAAGAAAAGAAAAAGATCTTCATTATTTATATCCAAACTGCTTCCACACAAAAGAATACAAAACCATGCCATAACAACATTCAGTTAGAACTGTTTTGACTAAGCTATTGGTCAGTTGATAACTTGATATACTTTCTGTGACGGCGTTGTTAAATTCTGGTTCCACCTGAATGTTCACGGCTGGCCGAAGATGCGATTTACAGCATTATCCACTTGGGTCCTCTTCGCCAAAGAAACTTGAATGGTTCTACAACAAACACAAATATTCACTGCCTTACAATGGTGACTTGTTAAAATGGCACCGTGAAGAAATATGTTATCTTGACAATAAGATGACTTTACGAAAAGATATTAGAATAATCTTTGGTTAGGCACGTGACTTTTCAAGTAGTCAATCGTTACCTTGTTTCTTTTTAAACCAGTGTTTCCTTATGCAATATGGGATATCGGGTTACCAGGTTAGGTTTCACACACAAAAAGAAATAAACAATGGAAGTTTATATAATGGCAAATTTGTTTATACTTAAAATGTAATGTTTCAATGCCCACATGTCTGGTGTCGTAAAACGAATATATGCCTATTAAAATGTTAAGACGACAACATATGGAGGAAAGTAAGAAATGAAGTATTGAATATGTAATAATTAATGGTCCTTTTTCAGATCAAATCTACAACTAAGCTGTCTCCAGGTTTCTGAACTGTTGTTGATGGGAAACAAACAAGTCTTCTGGACACTGTTGTTTACTTCGAGAAGTTAGGTACTACATGTATTTTCAGCATGGAGGATAACTTTGAAGATGTAAGTAACGTGTCATCTCTTTGTACTCTAAGATTTACGTACATGACGCAACTAAAATAAATAGGATGACAGTAATCCAAATTAAATTTTCTTTATTCAAAGTATTCTTTCTTAACATGGTTTGCCTTTGAGAAAATTTCCAAGGAAATGTTAGGTTGAAGCTTGTTTAAGCTCTCCCAGTCGATCTTTGACCCAAGTGACCGTTCTTATTCCCGACAGCGGTGGCTGTTTTTTTAACGTAAATAGTTTATGCTGTCTTTGTGTGAGTGTGCACGGGTACATACGTACGTGCGTGTGTGTATTTGTGTGTTATACTTTTGACTTTTTTTGCAAATGATGTAAATATAATTTCCTAGTGGTTTGTGTTCATTTAAAATAGGCTTCTCAGAAAACCTCCAAAGGAAGTAGCAGGTAGGAGTTCGATAAAAGGCTGTTTTACGCACCTCAATCTGTTTCTTTGCATACTTACAATTTTAAGACGGTAACTGCTGGTCTATTTTTGTTCTTTCTCATCACGTCTCGTCTGTGTTTTTTGTCGACTTACCATGGAGTATATCAATTGAAGCAAGATTTCACCCGTTTTTACTTTTCAGTTTCTTAAGCTCTGCGAAAACCATCTTGGTAATAAGAAGGATCTACTTAAACTTGTGAAGAAACGGTTTGATGAGTGTGACCCTGAGTTCAAGTCCTCGGATACTTTTAAAGGCAGTATGTATGAGACTATTGCCAATATATATAAAGACAATAGAATTTTTTTTGTGTATCTGAAGAACTTCCTTAATGTCTTGAAGAAAAATAAGTTAACACCCAGTGATGCTGGCAGTAAAAAGCGACATCTGTGGGATTCATCAGACACCATGTCCAAACGTACCAGAAATTCCAGTTTAGAGTCAAGCAGTGATCAAATGTTGAAGAAAACAAGCGCTGTTGACCACAGCAGAAATATGAGAGATATAGAGCTAAACGGAAGAAATGAATCTGATAAGAGTGTTAGCAAGGAAAAACGCTTACTAGGTAAAAATGAACCTGACTCACAACACAAGTCTGTCGCGAATGATCGCACTGATATACAGATCACCGGGTTAAATGGTGAGACCGGGGCGGAAGGGAGTGGAGACAATGTCGATATTGAAGGGATGAACGATATTCAACAGGATGTTACTGTTTGTTTAGTTAAGCCCGCTAATGCGGTTTGTGATAATCATGTAAAAGAATTTAAAAGGAAGAGAATTAAAGGTTCAGACAGTGAAGAAGAGGAAAGTAAATCTTCCAGCGAAAACGATATTGCTTACAAGACAAATAAAAGGGAATCCACAGAAAATAATAAAAGGAAGTGTGTTTCAAGAGCTTCTAACTCGCGACTGCCACATATAATGTCAAACAAGAAACAGTTTCAAAGAAAAACATTGCCGTCTAAGATTTCTCCAAAAGGCAAAAATGCAATTAGGTCAACGAAGAAAAGAGAAAAGGATATTACTCGAAATTCTAGTCAAAAACAAGACACAGAAAAGCGTTCCGGTCTGAGGGTTAGAAAAGGTACACGAAACGCCTCTGAAGAAGCAATTCACAACAAATTCGATGTGAGTTCATTTTCAGACACTACAGTTGATGATAACACATATATTAAGAAAACAGCTATGAAGGATTTAGTAAGTGTTGCGGATGAAAGTGGCAAGGAACAAGCTAATCGACGTGTGAACAAACAAAGTGAAGACTATAGAAATAGCAAGGTAAAAGAAACAAGTAAACCAGAAATCGGCCAAAAGAAAACTAAAGATACTAGGGAAAAGTTGAGAACAAATCAGAGCAGAAAAGAAGTTCTGTTAATAAGTGACAGTGAGTCTGGAAGTGATGCAGATTTGTCCATTCAGAGGTTTGATGGATTGAGAATTAGGAAAGGTACACTAAACGCCTTGGAAGAAGCAATTCACAACAACAACTCCCGTATGATTTCAGATACTGACACAACAGAAGATGATGACACATTTTGTAAGAAAATTGTTATAAAGGATTTAAAAAGTAATGCAAATGAAAGTGGCAAGAAAAAAGCATTTAGTGCTTATCAAATTGTGAACAGGCGAAGGGAAAACAATAAAAAATGCATTGTAAAAGACACAAGTAAGCCAGAAATCAGCCAAATGAAAAATAAAGATTGCAGGGACAAGTTGAAAACAAGCCAGGCCAGAAGGGAAGTTCTGTTAATAAGTGATAGCGAGTCTGAAGGTGATGGAAATGTGAGTTCGAATACTGACACGGCAGCTAATAACAACACTGCTTGTAAGAAAACACCTATAAAATATATAAGTACTGCAGATAAAGGTGGCCAAATGGAAACGTCCAGTGCTCATCGAAGTGTGAACAAGCAAAGTAAACACTATAGAAATAGCAAGGTAAAAGAAACAAGTAAACCGGAAATGGGCCAAAAGAAAACTAAAGATAACAGGGACAAGTTCAGAACAAGCCAGGTCATAAATGAAGTTCGTTTAATAAGTGACATCGAGTCTGAAGATGATGAAAATGTGTCCACTCAGAGGTTTGATGAACTGAGGGTTAGGAAAGGTACACTGAACACAGAAGAAGCAATTCACAACAACAACTTCAATGTGAGTTCGTATACTGACACTACAGTTGATGATAGCACATCTTGTAAGAAAACACCTATAAAATATATAAGTAATGCAGATGAAGGTGGCAGAAAGGAAACGTCCAGTGCTAATCGAAGTGTGAACAAGCGAAGTGAGGACTATAGAAACAGCAAGGTCAAAGAAATAAGTACATCGGAAATCAGCCAAAATAAAACTAAAGATATCCGGGACAAGTTGAGAACCAGCCAAAACAGAATGGAAGTCCGGTTAATAAGTGACAGCGAATCTGTAGGTGATGCAGAGGTATCCATTCAGAGGTTTGATAAACTTAGGGTTAGGAAAGGTACACTGGACACCTCTGAAGAAGCAACCCACATCAACAACTTCAATATGAGTTCGAATACTGACACTAGAGTTGATGATAACACATCGTTTAAGAAAATTGCTATAAATGATCCAAAGAGAAATGCGGATGAATTTGGTAAGAAAAAAACATCTAATCCTAATCGAAATGGTAACAATCGCGATAAAGACTTCAAAATTATCAATGCAAAAATAACAAATAAACCACAATACGGCCAAAAGAAAGCTAAAGAAAGCACGGTCAAGTTGAAAACAAGCCAAGACAGAACCGAAGAAAGCCTAGAGACCAGTAAAGAGAAATCTAATTCCAGTGAACAGGATGGAGCAAGTAGTGATAAAAAGCACGTCGAAACGAGATCAACAAGGCCCGTGAGGAATGTTGATGGATTACTAGAGGTACGTCTTAAGATTTTTATTTGTTCATACTGAAAGGTGTATTTCGGTTATAAGATCTATATAGTCATGTGGATAGCTCAAACAAAACATGATCACCATTTTCTTATCATTTTAATGACATTCTTCAAACCATTGATAAGTTATTTACTTATTACAGTGAAGACAGTCCAATGGCATATGCAATTTAAACAATTTAAAACTTCCTCAAAATAAATATAATTGTGACATATTGACGTTTTCTTTTACATGCAGCATTATCAAAACGTTGAGTGATTGTCTGATATGCACTAATATCAATGTCCATTGCAAGAAAAATACTTGTTTAATAGTCTTTCTATTGTACTACCGTAAGTAAAATATTCTTAATCTTAAATGTACTGGAATGGCTGAGTTAAAATTCTTTGTATGTGTCATTACTGCATCAAGATTCTTTTTCTTGTCTTCTAGTCAAGCCTTGTAGGAGAAAAGGGAAATATACCAGAGTTGCAGCACGAAAATCTCCACTCCAGGTACCTACATGTATTTCCTGTGCTCCTGTCATATAATAAAACAAGCAAATGTCACTGTTCACTTTTTAAAAAATAGTGCTTGCCTATAACGTAGTATTTTAGATTTTATTTATAGTACACATACATACAGCCAAAAAAGTCCCAAATGCAGTGTTGCTTAAAGTCTAAATAAAAGTGTACTACAACGCGCCCAAATATGTCGACTTTCTGTGTTTTATATGTTTTAATTTACACAATAATTATCTATTGGTATCGATTTGGTAGGGAAAGGCGCCGAGCAATCACTAGGAACACTTGGAATACCTCGGCCAATTCTACGCAATTCACAGAAGATATTCACGGAGATTGCGGAAATCGCCCCGCAGCAGATGTCACTAGCAGAAGATCAGCTCGTTTGAAAGGTCTGTTACCGTGAGTCAACTGTCTCATTTTTATTCACAATTCCTGTAAAATATGAAGCTTCAATATCAGACAAAACGTTGTTCTTAGTTTAAGGAATTATTCTGAGAAGGATATTCATTTATGTATGCACAATTTATTTTCAAAAATCAGATAAGTTATTGCAGGTAAAAGTCTTGGTTGAGATACAGAAACTCATTTCGTGTTTAATTCCATTGGCAGCTAAAGAGCGTATTTGGAAAACATTTGACATGATTGCAAAAGAAGACAAAAATATCACGAACATGCCTGCAGCCAGGAACAGCCCAATCAGTGACCCAAAAGATAAATATTTTCACAACGTTCTGAGTTTGAAACGCGTAAAAGATGCACCACAAAGTGTGCCAAGCAAAGCCTTAACTGGCGATGAGTATGTACTTCGAATTGAAAGTAATAAGATGAATAAAGAAGATCCTAGTGTTTCAAACTGCAGTGAATCAAGCTTAGGGTATTCCAGAAAGAAAGATATTGATCAGATGTCTGCAGATAACTGCACCTTTAAACCCAGCACTCCAATTGTGACTGATAATGTTAGGAAGGAAGATGAGACTAATGATCGGACCATCGAAATTAGGATGCCTTCACCTAGACGCATTAATCAACAGGACCACGCGAAACTCAAAGGATATGCGATGAAAGGGGCATGTGGTAAAAACAGGAAGGTATTGATGCTGAGTGATAATAGCATCGCTGTAAATGAAGATGAAGATGAATTGTATGAAACAGAAGACAACAAAATAGAACATGACGAAGAGCTGGAAAACAGGGTGGAGGAAGATTTGATGTCTGATGTTTTTGAGACAAATGAAGATATGGAAGAATCTCCGAACACTGATTACAGTTCAAGTGATACTGAATCATCAGACGACTGGGAGGAACTTTCAAGTCCAGACCTTGAATTCCCATATACAAATACTCAGACTGAAGATGTTCAAGAAGAAGCTACCAGTGCTGAGGAGCAGGAGGAAGAAGAACCGCCTGTTTATACAGCAATAGAACAACATGCACACAGTTCTGATGTTATTCAATCCGTTATTGCAGAAGATAATTTGGAATATAATGGAAATCCTACTAGACATGTACTTTGTGAAGAAGTAAATGAAGATGTATATACTGGTTTGGACTTAATTAATGATTGTGATAAACAAGCATGTCGTCCTGACAAAGGTTCCGACGAAGAGTCTCAAAGAATACCTACTGGATTAGCATCTAGTATTGAATTATTGTACGACAGTAAAGGGTATGGTAGAAGCATGGAACAAAACCCTCAGAATGGTGAGAAGTCTGTTTTGGAACCAAGTGCCCAAAACAGCATAGAAGTTATTGATGGTTTTATAGAAGTTCCAAAGAGTTCTATTACGACGAAGAGTGATAGTTTATCTACAGCAAATACTATTTTTGTAAATTGTGCTGCTACAGAAGTTAGTTGTGCTAGTTGTTCAGAAAGTACAGTTAGAATTGACTCAAACCAGACAGTGACGAACAAATTTAAAAATCTTGAAGTGAAGAGGAAGTTACAGATGTTAGAGAATCTGATAAGGAAGAATCAGGGCATGAAATAATTATCTGGACACAAAATATCACCATCTTAAGATGAGACTTTATAAACAATAAACAGAAGCATCCTTTGCAGAGCCAGGGATGAGCTCAACAATAACAGGGGCCATTGCAAAAGATGAGCGCAACAATAACATGGTTAACTGCAATGGATGAGCCGGTGGTTATACTACCAGATAGTGACTAGAGTCAGATTCGTGTTCTTATTTGCACGTATAGTGTACGGTTGTGGTGTTTTTACTATTATTCTTATTTAGCTTTTGGACATGTAATAAGTGGATAGACAATGGTTAAAAGATTGAAGACTGTAGGTAAAGAGACAAACGACACTCAATTTACAAGGATAGGAGACAGTGAGTGAATAAGAATACTTTGACGAAACGATACAGCAATTAGAGGACAAAAATAAAGACCATACGAAGACTGAGAAAAGGATAATTGTCTAAAAGAACCAGAAGGATAAAATAAAGAACAATGAATTAAGAGAAAGAGAGAAAAATACTGGTGTTGTTGTTATACCTCGCATTGGCACTATTATGGTTATATTGAAGGAAGAACCCACCGGCGCACCGCAGGTTAGCAGGAAAACAACCCCACATGAAAGTTATTACCCCGAGGGGTCTTGAACCCACGCGGTGAGAGGCAGAGGAGTTTCAAATCAGCGACTCTAACCGCTCGGCCACGGTCGCCCCTGCAAAATGTTAGCTTATAGACATAAAAAAGAAACCTGTGTGTCAGTTCAGGGTTTGTTTCTTACTCACCGGATCAACTTTTGTCAGAAAACTGCTATAATATATTGCTGAACTAGAGTTCAGTGTTATTTTCTGTTATTGCTTCTGGTACAGGCCGTTTTTTTTCTGAACAGGTGCTGATGTTTTTTCCCCGAATCATTTATCTCCTAAATATCGCGAGATTTTCAAAAACGAACACCGAATTCGTGCTCATCACTCAGAGTAAGTCCCTTAGGACAGAGTTTAAAGCCAAGTTTAGGTCACTTAAAGTAGTATGGGGTTAATTTAGGGTTTTTTCTCTGGCCGCATCAGCTTTATTTTAAAGGATTAAATGATTATTTTGTGCGTTTCATCGTGGTATGAAACGCGGTAGTCTCACATCTTAATTGCAAAAGGTGTTTATGGTCAAATTAGATGTTAGGCAATTGCGTTTCATACCACGATGAAACGCACAAAGTTAACATTCAACATTCAAATTAAAATTACAACCTTTTCCTTTGTTTACTAAGTGATTCTAAACATATATGAATATATGAATATATATGGAATCAAGTCAACTCGGCATCTGGTGAATTCGGCACCTGCGTAAATTGTCAACTCGGCACCTGATGAACTCGGCACCTGGTAAATTCGGCATTACGAATCTGGTGAATTCGGCACCTCGTTTTTTTTAAAGATATAAACCATTATGCAAATAATATATAAAAATAAAAAAGATAAAAAATAGAAATAAAAATAAAAAAATCACATGTCATATTGTCTAATGCGTGTATAAAAGCAGTTAAAACAACTAACTACAAAAAGTATATATGATTAATATAATAATTAAATATAAAATTAACGAAGAAATAAGGTAGATTATTAAACACATTAATTTATTCCTTATATTATAGATCTGCATTTATAATAAATTTACGTATATTCAACATCAAAGGTACTGTACTTAATCATGTGTTATTCAGTGTGTACCTTGTTTAAATTGCTAAAACAACAAGATGACAGCGGTGTATTCCTAGTATACATGGAAGGGGTACCAGGTGCTATTAGACAATGTATTCCCCGTACACATAGAAGGGGCGAGGTACTAATTATGAGGAGGTTAATGATGAAACCCTGGGTTTGAAATGTGCATTTTCTATAGAGTGGAGCTTTAATTGACTGACATTTAACTTGTAGGGCGGTAACAAATAAAAAAAATGGGCTGATTGTTAGTTCGTAGCTCAAAATTTTATAACAGAATCCGACACGGTTTGACATATTGCAGTCGATTGTTGACACACAAAAAATGATTCAGCAACAAAATGTACAGCAGTCAACATGTTATTTAATTGGACAATTATACAAGCATATTTGTAAAGCAAATTTAAATTCTCCTAAGTAGTATGCTTGTACAGAATGATGTGTGCAACGTTTAATATGTAGTCTGGTCATGAATATTAATTAGGATATAGGCCTAGCTAACTACGTTTCATTGGGGGAAAAAACGTCACGTTACCGGAATGAGCCAACCAGATTCGAAGACAACACAGATTGCAATTAAAGACAAATTCCCACCATGCTTATCTGTATTTTTGCAATAATAGACACTAAAGCATTTTTCATGATTTATACTGTTACAATTGAGGTAGCGTTAAAAATCGTGTATACAAAAACTATGCTTTTAACAGAAATGATGCCTAATTTCCAAACAGTGATAAGATATGCCTACATTCTTTGATGTCTCTAAAATGTCAGATGCCTCCTTTAACGAATTACGTTATTGTTTGTTTTAATCAAATATAAAGTACTTTTGATGTGTTTGCGTTTTATTGAAAATTATGCCAACTAAGTTATGATCTGCTGATATACCCAACATTGGAAACTCTGATAAAAGGTTTGGTGAATAGACCGTGGGTAGGTTATCATGGTATCAGGCTTACTGGAAGGTAAAATAAAGTAGTTCAGAAAAATGTTGAATATTCTTGTGTCTGAATCAAAGAAATTCAGTCGCTCATCCCCTCCAATTTAAGATATCTTAGAAATCAGATGAATATCTTACTGGTAACCAAGCAACATTATTTTAAGCTCCCTTTACATAGTTTCTATGTATATATAAATATATATACATGTCTATCGAGAGAGAAAGATAGATTGATAATTCTATTGAGAGTTCTAATTTATGAAAATTGTTCAACTATGTCAGTCATACATATAATTTTAATGGCCAAAAAAAGGTCAAATAAATCTAAACAAAAACCTAAACAGCCGGAAGCATCGCCCAATGGAGCTACATCAACAAGTGTTGGCAGTGATGAAAAATGGACTTAAATGCAGCAGACCTAAGCGATCAAAACAAACCTAACCGCTACTCCAAAGATGTCGTGTATTGTAATTGATAATGTAATTATGTTTACAAAGACTGGCAGCAGAGCAGTTGCAACAATAACTATACTTGTATGTTTACCCAAGTCCTGGATAAAAAAACACTTATTTTTTATAAGAAAATTGATTTATCCTGTGTTACACTGGCATTATCGCACATATCACTGCACAACTCTTTTCATGAATCACAAATAGAATTGAGATTCTGGCTTCTGCTTTATCTATTTTATTAACATTAATCAATAAGCTTCACTAATGAATTACTAAAGTTTAAAACCACTGAAGAAAAAACATTTTGATTTTCATAACAAAATGTTGGTGCTGTAAACTAGAAACGATTTTTTTTAAATTTCAAAATTATCAAATTCATGTTTACACTTTTATGGAGTGGAACAAAAAGCAGTGGGTATGAAATTGCACTTCATTTATCTTAAGGCAACAGGATCAATATGATGGGAGAACCTACTTAATAGCTGCAGTAAGGGTTTGTTCAGTTAAGATGTTCTTGGTGTCTGCTTCTGTTTTTCATACATTTCTAATTACAATGACTTGAATATTATAGCAACGTCCAGCTTTTTGGTGGAGAAAGACCTTAGACAAATGTCTGGGTAGAACCACCGGCACATCGCATGTCATATGGAATACCTTCCCACATTGTCATTCTATATGAACGGACTCTAACCCAGACAGTGAGAGACTAAGCAGTCAGGAGTCACAAATCGGCGACTCTACCACTGGCACCTTGAAAATAAATTTCTACTAGTCTTTTCGGTAGATTTCTGCTTCAACACTTACCACCCCAAACATATATTAGTCTATTCCTTCATCAGAGTTACTGTCTTCTTCCACATAGAAATATAAACTTTTTAGTATAAGCAAAAAATGTACATAACTTTGTAACTACGGCAACAATCACCATCAGTTACACTGACAAAGTTATGAACAAAAAAAATACCAAAGTATTGTTACAGCTGTGACACCAATTAATCTTACAAACTACTTCTTGACTAGGCCTTGTTGGGTGCAGAAAGTAAATACAGTGTGATCCCCATATACTCTCGATTTCACAAATGGTTAATTTCCAAAGACAAGATTAAAACTGCATGGTGTTTTTTTTTTATTATTTACTTTACAGTACAGACATGTCAGTTCTTGGCGGTCTTTCGGACCTGTTTCTTCACAACAACGGGCTTCTGGCTCTTGATCAGAGCACAGGCACGACGAACAGCCGCCTGTAAAATACAAGACACATGTTGGTTAAAAACAATAATGTTTTGAAGCAATACAGTACTAATATGCCCACACATCTATACACAATGACAAGAAGCATGATTTTCTACCTAGCATGTAATAAATATCCCGTTTTCTGCTATTAAATTGCATAAAATGAGTTTTAAAAAAGTTTTTTGTAACTTGATGTTTCTAGCTAGGGTTACAGTTCTTGCAGAATATACTATTATACCCTATATTGATTTCATTTTCTAAACATAAAGTGTATCCATGTAATTAATTTGAAATAATGCATTGGATATTTTTATTAAATAAATTTTACAGAATAGTAGAGCAGTAACATGAGCTAGACCTGTTGTTCTTGCACACTGCATGCCTACACCTCATCAGGTATTTATTTTCCAAGCTTATTCCCCACCCCACACAAGCTTGGAGTGAACCCAAGCAATAGAACTGATGTTATGCTCCAGCCATAACAAACTCTGTGGTATAATTCAGTTATCATATAAGCTAGAAATAGTTTTTGTAACTAAGCCACGTAAGGTCTCAATGTTCCAAGGTTGGGCGCACTAGTAGTGCAACCGTCAAGTGAGACTTCCGCTGGACAAACTTATCTAATGCAAACCGTTTTTGTGATATACCCAGGACAAAACTATGACAGACAGGAGGACTACAAATGTTGCCTCTATATCCCCACAGCTCTCAAAGTTTACAAATGATACAATGTCCAAATTGGTCATTGAAAGGTGTATTAGATCACCATTAACTAAAAATGTATTAAAGTACTTGATAACCTAGCAAAAGTACAGCACATGTACTTGATAACCAGAAAAAAAATGTAACTGCCCAAGTTTTCAATCTTTGTTCTCATCTAGATTTACTGGTAAACAAATTATCTTGATGACAGTCATTTTTTCATGTCTGTCTTTATTTTGGTTTGGTCTGGATTGTGCAGCTACAAGATACGAATGGGATCTTAGAATGGAGTAAATATGTGCTAAAACAATGTTAAAGCAGTCATTCATTTCAACCATGGACTTTCCTTATGAATAATAAACTTTGTGTAAAATTGAATTTACCCGATGGTGAATTCCTATGATTTGACATAATTAGTTAGTTTTATTCTAATAAAATTACATTTCTTCTATCCAGAACTGTTTTGAAGAAGTGACAAAAATGAATGCAGTGAGAACATGCGACTGCAGCAAAAAGCATACCATTTTCAAGTCCTTCCTATATCTGTTGCCGCGAATGGTCTTGCGGATGGTAGCAAGGGTCTTTCTGGATCCCTTCTTCAGCTCTACACGAGTGTGTGTGTTAGCTGGGCGTCCTCTGGCTGGAAAGTGAAACAGTACTTATGTCAAGTTGAAATACCATGTATGGTGTATCTACCTGACAATCATGGACAAAAAGCAAATTTCTAACAAGACATGTACTATAGGTACATACGATTTCATAATCTGACAGTAAATCTGTTACCATGGAAGGGGAATTTGTGCAACAATATCATGGAAAAATTGTGTTGCGTTCAGATGCACTGTTGTCCAATGACTAATTACTAAACATTAACAGAACTGTTTTTTTTGCCATAATCTCACAAAAACAAACATTATTTACTTTTAAGAAACACTATGACCACCTTATAATATAGTGAATATATGCAGATACAGCTTTACAAGTTATATTACAGGGCTTTCTTCCTCTACAATCAATCCGGCAACAAATGCTTGGTATTCAAAAGCTTTTTCAATAAAAATCCAACCAACAGTAGCAGAGAACTACTGTAAACCAGCAGATGTGATGCCACAAACTAAGTTTCTGAGTAATTATATAGCCAACTTACAAACTGAATCCCTTATTTTTGTAACTTCCATCAGGTAAAAAGATTAACAACACTTCAGAGACCCACTTGTTACATTTGAGCTCTATTTAATACATCATTTTTACAGTTTAACAATAGAAAACTTCAACACATGGTCTTTGGGTATTTGATAATGATAGCTGAACATACAGATACATACAATCTAGCATGAAGTGGCAAAGACAATTTTATCTAAATATTTTTTATATTTTAATGGATGAAATGTACAGGAATACATTTCATCAACAAGATTAAGTTAATTTAAATTTTATAAACATGTACTAAAGCAACTCTCTCAGATTTGGCAAACAATGATTTTATTTTAGTTTTATAATTTCACTTAACTGTTTTAGTATGCAGTTATTTCGGCTTTTATCACGGAAGTTAAATTGTATCGACTTTTCAATTAAAAAACAATAAAATGTATTAAGAGCATTTCATTACAGAATGAGATACAAAGGATACACTATTTTACAATAAAGCCTGCTAGGGTTGCTTTGACACAACATTTTGAAATTTTTCTTGCTTTTGCTTAGGGCTGTTCCAGGAAAAACGGCATCGTGGGGGTGGAACGGAAATCAATTACAATTCGGTGGGTGGGGGGTGTTTCCTGGACTATAAATGTGTTGTATGGGGGTATTTTACCAATTATTATTGTGTTGGTTGGGGTTAATAATAAATTCTAATTGTGTTGCTGGGGGTACAGTTTGTTAATTATAACCACATTGTCGGTAAAACTGACTTAAATCACCCGCCAGTCACATCTGGTAAGTATGAAAACTGACGCGTATGAAACTATCGGCACATGGACGCACTCGGAACTCCTTTGGTAATTCCGTCCTCTACGTAATCACCTCGGAAACAATGCTGTCGCCGCCATATTGACGAACTACGTCCAAAATGGCAATCGTACCTACTCGGCGATCTCCGGCAAGCTTTGGATATAGACATCACCGAAGCGTGATCCGAGTGCATGCAGGGTAATAACTGGTATATTACACTTTTACCAAATCCGTTGGTAATATACATACAGTATCAACTAAGTTAAAAATATTCTTCAACGAAGCAATCTGCTCTTCTTTCAAGGAGTGTTGAATCTCCATCATATCTAAAGCGTACTGCATGCACTTTGAAAAGTCAGCCATCTTTGTTTACATAATGCAATGCGTTGCGTCAACACACGGTCAAAATGACCTGTGTGAATTCACTCGGTGTATTGTGGGTAAACAGAGACGTATAACAACATCTACGTCTCTGGGGTAAAGTAGTTCTTCAACATGGCTGTTATGAATACGGAAGTGATTGCTAAAATGAACAAAACAAGTAGAGGTATACAACAGATTATTTTGGCATTTTTTTATACATTCTAATAGTTAAAATATGTTTCATGCAAACATTTTGAACTAAATTTTGTAAACGGTCCACTTTAACGTAGTGACGTCACACGCTATGTATAATGAAAATATTACTGTTTAACGAAAGCGAAAGTAGCAAAACTTACTCATCGTATTTTTTTCCATTTATCTATAAATATCAAGACTTTAAAAATTTCTGGACATAGAATAAGGCCTTAGAATATGGTTATTTAGTCATTTATCTTAATTCAATGAATATCATAATCGAACGTATTTCCTACGCGGAACTTTTTTTTTATGTAGGCACAAATCTCAAATTTTGGGTGAGTTACGAGTCGTAGTATAGAGATGACTTTTACGTAGTGACGTCACACGCTATGTACAGAATGAATGCAATGAGAAGTTATTCGCCGGGGCAAATCACCAACTGGTGTATTCCTACAATTACATACGCGGTGATATATCCGAAGCTTGCCGGAGATCGCCGAGAAGGTACGATTGACATGGACGTTGAAAATGTGGCCAAGTTTTTGGCTGCGAATAGCTTGAGCATACTGATTGAAACTTTCAAAGGTGAATATATAGCAAGAAATATGGCTTTTGTTTGTGGCCATTTATTTTTAATCTTCTGGTTTACGAGACCGGCGACAAGTATTTTTTCCAAAAGTGGGGAAAAAAATAAAAATCCAAATTGCCGGTTTTTATTTTTGCCGGGTTTAAATCTGTGATAATAGCACAGCAGTAAATGGACTCTATATTCTCAATAAATCACAAGCTTTTGTCAACGTTGAGCCAAAATAAGTTTGTATAAACTTTGAAGAATTTTCTGGATTCCATCACCTGTGATTTTCAGGGTAACGTTTCAAACAGCTCTCCTACTTGTAATACTTGTAATAGGCAGCGGGACGAAATACCATCAAATAGAATTTGATAAAATCACTGCATTTCTCAATGTTGACTAACTTTTGTGAGATTCAGCTCCGCTGGGGCTGTAAAATTTGTGAGAAAGTAGGCATTTGCTTTAAAATAAGGGGATGGTGTTTAGTACTGGTACTATCCAGGAATGATAATTGGGTAAACTGCCCCCCCCCCCCCCCCCCACTAGATAGATGTGGATAGAATGTTTATTAAGTAATTGTGATTCATTTACATATTCAAGAACAGGGCCACATAATATGGGGTACAGTCAAAGACATGAATACCAAAATTGTACAATTGGTCATGTTTTTCGATCTGTTCACATAATGCAGGTCTCTGTAAAAAGTCGGGCCTGCAGCCTTTAACTGGCTGCCTATATGAGGACTCTTTGATCTGAAACATGTTTAACCAATGGGAATGATATTTGATTCAACACATGAAATTAAACAAATACAGTTAAGTTCCACTATAAAGACCAACTTCCAACCTGATCTTAATAGTGAATCAGTCTAAATAGTGGACCTTTTTGTTCTTTATTTAATATTTTGGGACTGAAAAATTACGAAATCTGCATTTGCAACAAATTTATAGCAGATTGGTATTTCTAATTCTGTTGGTGGGGGTATAAATTGTAATAAAAATAAGGTGGTGGTGGGTCTTTGATACATTCAAATTGTGTTGGTTGGGGGGTAAAAAAAGATAAAATTGTGTTGGTGGTACCCCCATTTTCAAGTTCCGTTCCACCCCCCCAACACCTTTTTTCCTGGAACAGCCCTTATGTAAAAACTCTTTTTGCCTTAAGTTTTATTATGTTGCAATGTATTACAACCTGGTTTAGGCACACATGACTTTGGCATTCTAGAAGCTGATCATAAAAATAATTAGTCAAAACTTCACAAGTAAATTTTTGGTAATACTATAATCAAACAACAACACAGGCACATCAATTACCATGTGGGTTGCGTGTCACCAAGACAACCCCCTTGCCATCTTTGCAAGCTTCTACTCCAACTGTTTTCTTGTGGATCAGACCGTTGTAGCGGAATGAATTCCTAGACTTCAGGTTGTTGGGTTCCTGCAAGTAAAAATACTTCATTTTAATCAAAATTTCAAATGAAAACTAACAAAATATTTAAACCCAGGTTGTGAAAATCCATGTGTCCCAATGAGCAAAACTTGTACAAGAAAAAGTAGTGGTCATTCAATTAAATGGGTGTTTTTAACTTAAGAAAAACTGTTTACAAAAACAAAAAGAGAAGAAACTAAATTGTTAAACAGGTTAATTGGAAAGTCTCTTTTACCAGTTCTACATGACGAGTTACTTTAAAAATAATCTCTAAAGTAATTAGCAATAAACATGATAACCTTTAACCAATAACGTAACAAAAATTGGAACACAGTAGCAACAGGATAAAAATATGTAAAGTAATTATTTAAAAGGGATCCTATGAGCTCAATAGAAGTCTAATGTGCATACAAACATTGAGAAGGTTACATGAAGTAGCTTAACCATGTCCAATTTATCCCAACTAGCACAAAGCAGCAGTTTCACCAGTAAGTAGTTAACAGGTCTCTATAGCTGGTAGAGCAACCTGCTAGAAATGTGTTGGTCGGTGGTGCGAGGTAGAAACACCTGGAGGCTCACTTTTCGTTTCAGCTCTAATTCCATTTGGGTGCCTATTTGTATTTTAACATGCAACAGAGCTGTAGCATTGTAGAATGAATCTCATTGTGTAACCTGGAAGGAGTGTGATAGTTTCATTGCCAGTTCATAAATCAAGCCCCAATCACTTAGTTAAGACAGAATGTTATTAATATTGTAACAATGCAATTTTGCAACTGGCAAATTTCATCAAATCATAACCAATCAGCAAGTCATATTGTAATTGATACTAACTTACTTTCAGAAATATTAAGAGTATATTTGTAAGAAATCACTTGGTAAGCTTGTGGGGAGTGGGGAATAAGCTTTGAAAATTGGCATTGAGGTCAGTGATATTTTTCTGCTGGTTACAAAGTACTTACACGACTGTATGTCTGTCCATTTCCCTTCAGAAGGAAGCTGGAGTTGTTTCTGATGATACTCCAAAGAAGATCTGCTGACACTGACATCTTGATGTCCTATAACAGATGACAGCAACAATGAACTCTTTGCTTACTAAATGCATACTGATATGACAATATTTTAGACTTATCAATCTTAAATTTGATGATCACCCATATTCGTTGGTGTTTTGTTAATAACTAGCTCTGCATTTCCTATTAAAGATATTTCCTAATGTAAAAAAAATCTAGGTTGTTTTTGAAAAAATGATCACAGTTTAGCAGAATATAATTTGTCTTAAAACGTCTGTTTTAGGTAACACCAGGATATCTACTGGAGAATTCAGTATGAAATTTTGGATCGTCGCAACATGTGTGGGTGGAGAATATCTCAAATGACGGCGCGATTTCGAATTATTTGCAAGGTTCTAGCATCGGAATACAATTGCTTAAAAGAAACGTCTCGTAGGCAGTCAATTAAAACCTTCGGAGTGGCCTTTAATGGGAATATGGTTAATCTATTCGTAAAATTTTGAAGGAAAGTAAATACACATGTGGTACCTAGAAATGGCAGACCAAAAAGAGGCCGAAAGTAGTTCACTTCCGGTAATGAGCAACCACGTGTATGGCAAGGAATCGATAAGTTTGTATTTATTGAACACATTGCTGGTTAATCAATTGTATAATGTTTCTCTGAAATTTGTAAATCTGTTTTCATAATGACAAGAAAAAATGTCAGTTTTAAGGGACTATTTTTTTTTTGCGATTATGAAATTTGCTCATAACCATAACTACCAAGAAGTTCCAATTCCACTCCTATTTCAGGAAAGGAATGGAAATTGAACAAAAGGATTTAATATAACGACAATGAGTCGCAAATATGTTACGGATACTTGATGCAAGTTTACACATGTAAATTTTTATATTCATTGATCCAAATAGATACTTTCCAAATCAGTGAAGATCCCTTATCTTGGCTGCCATCTTTGATGGTAACTTCAAGGGATTTTCAGATGAATTGTATAGAAGTGTAAATTTTATTATCTTGTAATTCTTCATTTGTGGTGCAAAAATCAAAAGCTATATACCATTGGGAAGCTCTTGAAATTCATATTCTTAGACTACACTATTGTTAAAATTGATAAATGCACAAAGGATTAATGCATACAAATAAATAAAATTATTCGCTCATCCCTAAACAAAATGAACAGTGTATATATATATATATATATTTTTGTTTAGGGATGAGCGAATAATAATATTATTTATTTGTATGCATTAATCCTTTGTGCATTTATCAATTTTAACAATAGTGTAGTCTAATAATATGAATTTCAAGAGCTTACCTTTTAAACTATCAAAATATAGTTTTAATATTTAAAATACGTCATAAAAGCTGTTAAATTTGATATAAAAATAAGTAAAATAAACTGAAAAATAAAAACACATTGGTGAGTTCAATACAGCACATATTTCCAGAGTTTGACCTACATCAGCTTCTGCCTTCAAAGATGCATGCCTTAAACTGTCTTATCAGTGCCTATAACATCACATGGAAACTATATATTTATGTACCAATTTGATAGACTTTTGAACATTAAAGATAAAGAAACCTTGATTAAGTGAGCACTATTTTGTAAAATCATCATTGTTAAAAGTGAGATTGATTCACTCATTCTCCTGTATTGGACCACTATGACATTTGTTGAGTTGAAAATTCATTGTGAAATAACCAGTCATTTAGTAGAATTATAGCTAATAGATATTTGATAGAATTTACTTTCCATTACATCATATATAATTTCATTACGCTAAACGATAAAGTGTGAAAATGAGTTTAAAAGGATTGGTATATTATGAAATTGCATTTGAATTATAATGTTGCTAGTTAACATCGAAATAAAATACTAAACTAAACTTAAACAACATATTAGGTATTCATTTTTTATTACCTCTCTGTTGACCTACAACAAAGTCCACACAGTCGTTCTAACCAGGCCATAATTTTATATTTAAGTATGTATTACAGAACAAAACAAGAAAGAGCCTGGGTGTGAGACATCCAAGACTCCGCGGAGATCCCGCGCCTTAAGCAAGAAGATATGTATTTTTATCTAGGAACTAAACACTCTGTTAAACTGTCGATTCTTATAAACAGTAACTCTAACAGGAACTGTAAACTATCTGCTTCTTTCCTTGCTGTCTGCTACATCTGTAATAACAAAATGCATTGTTAACAGCGGCACACTAGGTTTCTTTTGTTAAACACAACCTCAACAGACAGCTAATTCCAATTAATGCATGCTAACTTTTTTATAATTGCAAGTTACACTTTATTGTTAGCAGCTACATTGTTAAAAGTAGAATATTCGTTCTTTTTTATGAAAAGGTATCACAGAACAGCTGCGATTTCTTGTTATTGCCTGGTACATTATCGCCCCCATTTAAAATTGATCCCATAAGAGGCAAGACTCTAAAGAGTAACTTTACCCATCACATTTAATATCAAAATGGTTTTAAACATGTCACTTTTGCAATTCTCATAAACATTTATTTAAATAGCAAATCACTTGTTTAAATAGTTCAAGAATTGCT
This sequence comes from Sinonovacula constricta, assembly GCA_007844125.1. Classification (NCBI taxonomy): domain Eukaryota; kingdom Metazoa; phylum Mollusca; class Bivalvia; order Cardiida; family Solecurtidae; genus Sinonovacula; species Sinonovacula constricta. The sequence goes on from CM017572.1 coordinate 4,753,866, forward strand.
AGGATTTGCAATAGTGTCGTTTGAGGTCTTTTTCACTTTTTTCTCTTTCTATTTATTTGGCACTGAAACAATTCAGTTATTAATAATATATAAAACATTTTTTTTATCAAAATAACCTGTCACTATAAAGGATATTGTTCAAAAGAGTGTTTTCAATATTATAGTAGTTGTTCTCATTGTTCACAAACTGACAAGATAATCTTTATTTTTGTGATACAAATGGAATTTAAGCTAATCTTACTAATACAATTACCTAAAAAACTTAAATGAAATTTAAAAAAAAATAATACTAAATCATCAAAATAAATAATTGCAGCAGATAGGATTTGAGCCAATCACCAGATACGAGGCAAGCACACTAACTACTCAAGCATTCAGGCTGATGCTGTTTATAATTTAGTCATGTGGACTTGTTGAAGGAAATGTCTAAGCAATTACTTTTAACTTTAGTAGGTTACTATATTATTTTCATGTAAAAGATATAAAAAAAATTAAAAATATGTCATGTTCCGATTTTGGATAGCTAAAAAAAAAACAACCAAAAAATTAAATTTTAATGACGTTTATGCAGAAATTGGGTGATACAGGTGTTCTTTTAAATGTTCTTTGATTTGTGCAATTTACCCAACTGTTGGCAGGTTTTATTGGTGACGGAAGAAAACCAACAACATACTCAGTTGAAAATAACTTTAATAAGTTCATATGTCACTGGTATTGAAAACATGACCACATGTGCATCTGTAGTTATTACTTCTAGTAAGATGTACACTTTACCTTAATAAACACTGGAAATTAACTAATTTTAAACAATGCTAATAACTAAAAGATCATTAAAATAAAATTGCAAACAAATTTAAAAGAGAAAAAATATTTCCACTTTTCATAGTTGAACTTGAAAAGTGTCTGAGCAATTCTGTTACGTGTTTACGTAATTTTTACATTGTAGCAAACAACAATCAAAGAGTTGTCATGGGTTCTCTGCAACTAGGGGTGTCTTATGGTTAAACAGTAAGAACCATAAGAAAATGTATTCATAAACCAACTTACAAACATTAATTTTCATAGGAATGTCTTAAACCTAATTGTAGATAGATCAAACCCACTTGTAAGACTGAGGAAATGTTGCTAAAGATGAATGATGGTGCCATCACCTCAAACTATGTTTCAGAGATAAATGGAAAGCTTCAATTGTTGGAGCCAAGGCTTATCAAAGATAAATAGAATAAAAAGCCTCAATGACCATAATAGAAGTAATTTTCCTTAACTGTAACATATATTTAAAGCTTTTGCATAAGGTTATTCCTTGCTGTACTAATTAAATGTTTGCATTCAAGAGATAGAACTTTGATTTTGCCACAAAACCATAACATCTTGTCAGCTAACCAATGCCTGGATATAAGTAGGAATGAATGTTTGAGGGTCCTTGAGCTAGTGGTTTAGAAGTTGGACATTGGTTCCAGGTTTGAGCCTCGAATCTGACCATCAAAAGACTATTTACCAAACACTACTCCAGGGCCAAATATTATAACACTTTGAGCTGCAATCTGAGATGATTCTCTAGCATCTGATTGGCCAGATTTCAAATTTACTTAAAATTTAACCAATCAGATCAATGAGGATGATTAGTATTCTAAATAAGTTATAAATTTTTAAACTGTTTATTTACCAATCGTTATACTTTTTTAAACCGTTTTATTGTTGACCTGTTTTCAATTATAATTTAGTTTTTTAACCTGATTGTTTTTTGTATTTTTCTATATTTTATTTGCGTAGTTTGGTTTTAACCTGATTATGCTCTATTCACATTTAACTTTACTCGGCGATGTGTGGCCTGTTTAAGTGTCGGTGTGGCGTAAAACCCAAACGATTATAATTACAATGAGGACGATGATAGGACTCCAGCTCCAAGGGTTTTAACCTCAGACCATAGTATGTAATAATTCTCTTAACAACCTTTCTGCGTTGACTGGGTAATATTTGACTAGGACTCGTACACATTATCAGATGAATGTGTGGATATAAGAATATTTGACAAAGACTCAAATAAATTATAAGACCAATTCATGAGAAAAACAATATTATTTGTATATTTCTAAATTTTCCTCTTCCCTTTAAAGCCAAAAGGCCACCAAACATTAAACATAATACCTACAAATTAATACATTTCAACACAACATCTTGGATGCTAATATGATACACATGAATAAAATATGTAGAACTAGACAAAGTTTTGTGTGGAACAAGTTCCACATAATTTTTAAAACAACTTTTATTAGTGTAGACAGACCTTAAGTCATGCACAATTGAGACCTGAGTACTTACTATTATGACACCTGTACCGGATCAGAGAAAGTAACACTTCCACATAGAATTCCCTTATTTATGCTTATTTTCAGGGGGCAGTCTACGAGATCAAAATAAAAGTGTCCTAGTCTTGATCAGGCTTGATTTAAAATCAGTCTACACCAATGCAAAACAATATTCTAGTAATGGCACAAATGTCATATTTATAATAGTAAATCTTATAAGTAAACAGGAAACAAGACTTTCTATGAGTATCTTAGATGACCCTGACTGCAGTATTAACGGCAGATACGAGTTCGTTGTAGTGCACACCTTGTATTGGGCAGATGAGGTGCAATAACTATTAAATGACAGCATGTCCATACGGCTAAATATATGTGAAGTTTGTTAAGTTGTTCAAGTCATTACTCTTCATAAAAGAGAAGATGTGCTTAGGATCTTTTCATTGTTCATTTTTAATGTTTTTAATGCTGAGATAGTGTTTGATTTAACAAATTAATTAGTCTTGAAAAATATCTAACAATTTAATTAATTATAATTTAATTTTTTCAAGAATTTGTTATAACAAAATCCAATGCAGCCATAAAGAAAGAATCTCAATGGCCAAATTAAACAAAGCATTAATTTGTTTAGCCTAATCTGTTCATGAACGAGCTGATGAGGACATATTCTGCTGATCAGGCCTTGGCAACATTTTCTGTTTCAGCTTATAGACAGAAAATGTACATGTTTTATACATCATCCTTATTGTGATAGATGTGGAAAAAAATGGAAAAAAAAAACACTTATTTTTCAAAAAAAGAAAATTATTATCAAAATATATCTATAAAATACAAGACAGTGAAAAAAGTCTAAAGCCCAACATGTATGAAAAACAGTTCAAGTTTTATCGACATGATAGGGAAAAAATAAAATAAAACAATAAATTAATGATATTAATTCAAAGAAATAAAAGGATAAAATCTATCTTTTTTTACATTATATTTGTTACACAGTCGAACAAAACAAATTTTGTATTATTTTGACAAATCTATTTCTTTTTAAATACCACCATCCTTAATTTTTTTGTCTTAAAGTCATTTACCTTTCAAAAACAGAGTTTAGGTTGAGCTTTCCTGACCGGCAGGTGATGATTTGTAAAAAATATATATAATTAATGAAGTATGTACCTGGTAATGAATAATCTCTAGAACTAAACAAAGACTCAATTTGTGCCAAGGTAAACATTATACATTGATAGATAATATTTATTTTGAGTCGGCAAGAAAGCAACAACTCAACATAAGCTCTAGATGAGCTTTTACAAGCCACATACAGCTGTAAAATACTATTTAGATAAGATCAATGCATACATTTACTGTATGTTACTTGGTCAGAAAAACTTCGTTTTCATGAATATATGCATGACACATTTGATTGTCTCCATGTCCAAAACAGCACAGAATTCAACCAATGAAATGATTACAATTTCTATACAACAGGTGTCACAGACTACTGCTGCCATTTGACAATGACAAGCAGTTTTTGTTTAACTTCAATTGAAGGGTAGCCTCAGTTTAACGCGCATTTGCACTGAACCACTGGTTTCTATGAATATTCCTGAAAATGAACATTTACCAGCCTAATGTCCCACAGCAACCATGAAGCAGAGTGGTAAACATGGGTGTTGACAATTAGTTACTGCATGTTAACGATATCTCTTGTGAGACAATCCATTGTGTAATTCAGTCTATAAGAATGCCGGCATCAAGATTGTTCAAAAGAATTATGCGTAAATGTCATTGGATTATACACAAAAACTTTAACTGTATGACAGCTGAACATGTTTTAAAGCTCCTAAGTAGTTATGTGAAGGTCTAATATGCAAAAAAATGAAACATTTACAATCCAGAACATTTCAAAAGACATCCAAGTTTAAAATGAACATAAATCTGTACACTGTCAAGCAGCTATTCGTCCATACAACTGGCATGGCAAACTTGAAAGACCTCTGTCCATTGAGTGTTGTTTTTATACCAGGTACATGCAGTCTATTAGAATATATCTACAATCTTATTTTGATTCTTTCTTTACTATAATATCTTACAATAAAGGTGGAAACAACTTTTTCAGAATTTGCACCACCTTTACATATGCAACAGTATTAATTACTCATTTAAATAATTAGACTTAATTTTTTTTTAAAATCAGTAACAGAAAAAGACCATTTTTACCTAGTGGAAAAAAATGGACATTTCATGTTGCTTTCATATTTATAATAGGTTAAAAGAATAAAAAAAGCCCCTAAAAGTGAGAGATTTCCAGCAAATATTTCAAACCAAAAGCTGTTCATAAGCAGCATGCTCCAATTTTCTCGGTTCTGGATAGAATTATGAAAATTATAACTAAAAAAAAAGAGGCATAACTTTGACCAATTAAATTGAAGAGTTACCCACCCTTTATTATTTGTTCTAATTTCGAATATAGTACAATTATTACAAGTTTGAAGTGGACATTTTTTTTTCGACATGAACCTTAAGAACACGGTTAACCAATGTTAAAGATGACAAAAGGACCATTACAATAGGCCCACCTTTTTTATTTCTCTTGAACGTGGAGTGAAATATAACAGCTGGTAGTGTTACAGAAACAATCAGGAAACTATTTACAATCAGACATAATAAAATACAAAACGAAATATTTGAATATTTACTGGTACAGGTATATTCATTTTAAGCAAGCCATTCATATAGAACTTCAATTCTGGAGCTTTGTAAGCATATAACTTTGTTAAAGCAAAAAAGGAAACCAATTAGAAGCTTAAAGGGAGAGATCTCTCCAAAACAAAACCTAATTTAATAGTGACCATAATAGACATATTTTATATGTACAACAGGTATTGGCAGTGATCAGCTCCAGCCGTACTGAGAGGACATGGCTGGTGTCTGTGTCCAGGAATATTCCATTCATATCTGAAAAAATAGAAGAGTTAAAATGAATTTTTTATTTGTATCAGAAATTATCATTACTCTTAATTTTTCAGATAATTATGATTGAACAGTTTTTTCTCCTTTACTGAACAAACTGTTATCTGACAGAACTGCATGTATTATCAATGATATCAACAGTTAGGACTACTAATGTTCATGGAAACTTTTATATTTGTTAAGAATTTGTTAAAATGGCACAACAGTCCCGAACATTAAGCAGGTGTTTATCCAATATTACTGTCATTACTGTAAAATAACATAATAATAATCTGAGAAAGCTTGATAGAAAGCTAGATAGAAAGCCTAGATTTGGGTGCACAAACCACAATATCTCCCTTATACTTACCATACTTCAATTTCATATTGATCATAGTGTGATGCATTATTATCACAAGATAAAAAGAAAAAAAAGTGAGACAATTTATTGTCTGGCATTTGGCTTCAATGATTTGAGGTTTTAAGCCATTGGTGTGCAGTACCTCTCCCTCATTTTCATTACATGTTGGGATTGTAAGTACTGTCCAGCCTCAGGGAGCTAGATGGGATTGTAAGAACTGTCCAGCTTCGGGTGGCTGAATGGGATTGCAAGTACTGTCCAGCCTGGGGTGGCTAGATGGGATTGTAAGTACTGTTCAGTCTCGGGCAGCTGGATGGGATTGTAAGTACTGTCCAGCCTCGAGTGGCTGGATGGGATTGTAAGTACTGTCCAGCCTCGGGTAGCTAGATGGGATTGTAAGTACTGTCCAGCCTCAAGTGGCTGGATGGGATTGTAAGTACTGTCCAGCCTCAGGTGGCTGGATGAGATTGTAAGTACTGTCCAGCCTCAGGTGGCTGGATGGGATTGTAAGTACTGTCCAGCCTCAGGTGGCTGGATGGGATTGTAAGTACTGTCCAGCCTCGGTGGCTGGATGGGATTGTAAGTACTGTCCAGCCTCAAGTGGCTGGATGGGATTGTAAGTACTGTCCAGCCTCAGGTAGCTGGATGAGATTGTAAGTACTGTCCAGCCTCAGGTGGCTGGATGGGATTGTAAGTACTGTCCAGCCTCAGGTGGCTGGATGGGATTGTAAGTACTGTCCAGCCTCGGTGGCTGGATGGGATTGTAAGTACTGTCCAGCCTCGAGTGGCTGGATGGGATTGTAAGTACTGTCCAGCCTCGGGTAGCTAGATGGGATTGTAAGTACTGTCCAGCCTCAAGTGGCTGGATGGGATTGTAAGTACTGTCCAGCCTCAGGTAGCTGGATGAGATTGTAAGTACTGTCCAGCCTCAGGTGGCTGGATGGGATTGTAAGTACTGTCCAGCCTCAGGTGGCTGGATGGGATTGTTAAGTACTGTCCAGCCTTGGGAGGCTGGAGGGGATTGTAAGTACTGTTCAGCCTCAGGTAGCTGGATGAGATTGTAAGTACTGTCCAGCCTCAGGTGGCTGGATGGGATTGTAAGTACTGTCCAGCCTCAGGTAGCTGGATGAGATTGTAAGAACTGTCCAGCCTCAGGTGGCTGGATGGGATTGTAAGTACTGTCCAGCCTCAGGTGGCTGGATGGGATTGTTAAGTACTGTCCAGCCTTGGGAGGCTGGAGGGGATTGTAAGTACTGTTCAGCCTCAGGTAGCTGGATGAGATTGTAAGTACTGTCCAGCCTTGGGAGGCTGGATGGGATTGTAAGTACTGTCCAGCCTCGTGTAACTTGATGGGATTGTAAGTACTGTCCAGCCTCGTGTAACTTGATGAGATTGTAAGTACTGTCCAGCATCAGGGGGCTGGATGGGATTGTAAGTACTGTCCAGCGTCTGGTGGCTGGAAGGGATTGTAAGTACTGTCCAGCCTCGGGTGGCTGGATGGGATTGTAAGTACTGTCCAGCCTTGGGTGACTGGATGGGATTGTAAGTACTGTTCAGCCTTGGGTGGCTGGATGGGATTGTAAGTACTGTCCAGCGTAAGGTGGCTGAAGGGATTGTAAGTACTGTGCAGCCTAGGGTAGCTGGATGGGATTGTAAGTACTGTCCAACCTCGAGTGGCTGAATAGGATTGTAAGTACTGTCCAGCCTCGGGTAGCTGGATGGGATTGTAAGTACTGTCCAGCCTCGGGTAGCTGGATGGGATTGTAAGTACTGTCCAGCCTCGGGTAGCTGGATGGGATTGTAAGTACTGTCCAGCCTCGGGTGGCTGGATGGGATTGTAAGTACTGTCCAGCCTCAGGTAGCTGGATGGGATTGTAAGTACTGTCCAGCCTCGAGTGGCTGGATGGGATTGTAAGTACTGTCCAGCCTTGGGTAGCTGGATGAGATTGTAAGTACTGTCCAGCCTTGGGTAGCTGGATGGGATTGTAAGTACTGTCCAGCCTTGGGTGGCTGGATGAGATTGTAAGTACTGTCCAGCCTCAGGTAGCTGGATGGGATTGTAAGAACTGTCCAGCCTCGGGTAGCTGGATGGGATTGTAAGTACTGTCCAGCCTAGGGTAGCTGGATGGGATTGTAAGTACTGTCCAACCTCGAGTGGCTGAATAGGATTGTAAGTACTGTCCAGCCTCGGGTAGCTGGATGGGATTGTAAGTACTGTCCAGCCTCGGGTAGCTGGATGGGATTGTAAGTACTGTCCAGCCTCGGGTAGCTGGATGGGATTGTAAGTACTGTCCAGCCTCGGGTGGCTGGATGGGATTGTAAGTACTGTCCAGCCTCAGGTAGCTGGATGGGATTGTAAGTACTGTCCAGCCTCGAGTGGCTGGATGGGATTGTAAGTACTGTCCAGCCTTGGGTAGCTGGATGAGATTGTAAGTACTGTCCAGCCTTGGGTAGCTGGATGGGATTGTAAGTACTGTCCAGCCTTGGGTGGCTGGATGAGATTGTAAGTACTGTCCAGCCTCAGGTAGCTGGATGGGATTGTAAGTACTGTCCAGCTTCGGGTAGCTGGATGGGATTGTAAGTACTGTCCAGCCTCGGGTGGCTGGATGGAATTGTAAGTACTGTCCAGCGTCAGGTGGCTGGATTGGATTGTAAGAACTGTCCAGCCTTGGATGGCTTGATGGGATTGTAAGTACTGTCCAGCCTCGGGTAGCTCGATGGAATTGTAAGTACTGTCCAGCCTCGGGTAGCTGGATGGGATTGTAAGTAGTGTCCAGCGTCAGGTGGCTGGAAGGGATTGTAAGTACTGTCCAGCCTTGGGTGGCTGGATGGGATTGTAAGTACTGTCCAGCCTCAATTGGCTGGATGGGATTGTAAGTACTGTCCAGCCTCAGGTAGCTGGATGAGATTGTAAGTACTGTCCAGCTTCGGGTAGCTGGATGAGATTGTTAGTACTGTCCAGCCTCAGGTAGCTGGATGGGATTGTAAGTACTGTCCAGCCTCAGGTAGCTGGATGGGATTGTAAGTACTGTCCAGCCTCAGGTAGCTGGATGGGATTGTAAGTACTGTCCAGCCTCAGGTCGTTGGATGAGATTGTAAGTACTGTCCAGCCTTGGGTGGCTGGATGGGATTGTAAGTACTGTCCAGCCTCGGGTAGCTGGATGGGATTGTAAGTACTGTCCAGCCTCGGGTAGCTGGATGGGATTGTAAGTACTGTCCAGCCTCGGGTAGCTGGATGGGATTGTAAGTACTGTCCAGCCTCGGGTAGCTGGATGGGATTGTAAGTACTGTCCAGCCTCAGGTCGTTGGATGAGATTGTAAGTACTGTCCAGCCTTGGGTGGCTGGATGGGATTGTAAGTACTGTCCAGCCTCGGGTAGCTGGATGGGATTGTAAGTACTGTCCAGTCTCAGGTCGCTGGATGAGATTGTAAGTACTGTCCAGCCTTGGGTGGCTGGATGGGATTGTAAGTAATGTCCAGCCTCGAGTGGCTGTATGGGATTGTAAGTACTGTCCAGCCTTAGGTAGCTAGATGGAATTGTAAGTACTGTCCAGCCTTGGGTAGCTAGATGGAATTGTAAGTACTGTTCAGCCTTGGGTAGCTAAATGGAATTGTAAATACTGTCCAGCCTCAGGTGGCTGGATGAGATTGTAAATACTGTTCAGCCTAGGGTAGCTGGATGGGATTGTAAGTACTGTCCAGCCTCAGGTGGCTGGATGAGATTGTAAATACTGTCCAGTCTCAGGTAGCTGGATGGGATTGTAAGTACTGTCCAGCTTCGGGTAGCGGGATGGGATTGTAAGTACTGTCCAGCTTCGGGTAGCGGGATGGGATTATAAGTACTGTCCAGCCTTGGGTAGCGGGATGGGATTATAAGTACTGTCCAGCCTCGGGTAGCGGGATGGGATTATAAGTACTGTCCAGCCTCAGGTAGCTGGATGGGATTGTAAGTACTGTCCAGCCTCAGGTAGCTGGATGGGATTGTAAGTACCGTCCAGCCTCGGGTAGCTGGATGGGATTGTAAGTACTGTCCAGCCTCAGGTGGCTGGATGGGATTGTAAGTACTGTCCAGCCTCAGGTAGCTGGATGGGATTGTAAGTACTGTCCAGCCTCGGGTAGCGGGATGGGATTATAAGTACTGTCCAGCCTTGGGTAGCTGGATGGGATTATAAGTACTGTCCAGCCTCGGGTAGCGGGATGGGATTGTAAGTACTGTCCAGCTTCGGGTAGCGGGATGGGATTATAAGTACTGTCCAGCCTTGGGTAGCGGGATGGGATTATAAGTACTGTCCAGCCTCGGGTAGCGGGATGGGATTATAAGTACTTCCAGCCTCAGGTAGCGGGATGGGATTATAAGTACTGTCCAGCTTCGGGTAGCGGGATGGGATTATAAGTACTGTCCAGCCTCAGGTAGCGGGATGGGATTATAAGTACTGTCCAGCTTCAGGTAGCGGGATGGGATTATAAGTACTGTCCAGCCTCGGGTAGCGGGATGGGATTATAAGTACTGTCCAGCTTCGGGTAGCGGGATGGGATTATAAGTACTGTCCAGCTTCAGGTAGCGGGATGGGATTATAAGTACTGTCCAGCCTTGGGTAGCGGGATGGGATTATAAGTACTGTCCAGCCTTGGGTAGCGGGATGGGATTATAAGTACTGTCCAGCCTCGGGTGGCTGGATGGGATTGTAAGTACTTCCAGCCTTGGGTGGCTGGATGGGATTGTAAGTACTGTCCAGTCTCGGGTGGCTGGATGTACTCATTTTTGTTCTTGTGTTTGTGATTTTCTGCTGCTGTATCTCTAGCCAACAGTGTGGCATCATACAATGTCAGCAAAGGTCAGCCAATTATTGGTGGAAGAAGATCCTAGGCATATGTTTAAATGAACCATCAATGCTCAAAAGGTCAGGCGAAAAACCTCCCCACATGAAAGTTCCTGCCCAAATGAAGACTCACACTATTGAGGGCTAAGACGTTACAAGTCAGTGACTCTTAACATCTCGACTTTAGGCGCCTTTGGAGGATGTAACTTTGTTGTTTTATTTCACTGTGTCATGTATATACCCACCTCAGCTGTGACATATATATACCCACCTCAGCCGTGACATATATATACCAACATCAGCTGTGACATATATATCCCCTATCAGCTGTGGCATGTACATACCCACCTCAGCTGTGACATATACATACCCACCTCAGCCGTGACATATATATACCAACATCAGCTGTGACATATATATCCCCTATCAGCTGTGGCATGTATATACCCACCTCAGCTGTGACATATATATACCCACCTCAGCCGTGACATATATAAACCAACATCAGCTGTGACATATATATCCCCTATCAGCTGTGACATGTATATACCCACCTCAGCTGTGACATATATATACCCACCTCAGCCGTGACATATATATACCAACATCAGCTGTGACATATATATCCCCTATCAGCTGTGACATGTATATCTCCGCCTCAGCTGTGACATATATATCCCCTCTTTGCTTTGACATATATATCCCCTCTCATCTGAGACATATATATATCCCCTCTCAGCTTTGTCATATATATACCCACGTTGGCTGTGACATGTATATACCCACCTCTGCATGTTCAATATACCCACCTCAGCTGTGACATATATATACCCACCTCAGCTGTGACATGTATACACCCACATCAGCTGTGACATGTATATACCAACATCAGCTGTGACATATATATATCCCCTCTCAGCTGTGACATGTATATACCAACATCAGCTGTGACATATATATCCCCTCTCAGCTTTGACATGTATATACCCACCTCAGCTGTGACATATATATACCCACCTCAGCTGTGACATATATATACCAACATCAGCTGTGACATATATATCCCCTCTCAGCTTAGACATGTATATACCCACCTCAGCTGTGACATGTATATACCCACCTCAGCTGTGACATATATATATATATATACCCACCTCAGCTGTGACATGTAAATACCCACCTCAGCATGTTGAAGATTATAAAGAGGCACCCTCGCTTCAGGTTTCTTCAAGACCTGCTGCTAGATATGTTAAGCCTGCTGCAAGCACTGCCAGCACTCCACCAATACCTGCAACTAGAGATATAACCAAGATGAAAGTCACCTCAGTAAAGTCTGTGCTTTAACCTGGACTTAAATCAAAGCAGTAAGGGGGTGAAGTGTTACAAGATGGTGATTCAGAAAATGAATAAAAACTGAGCTTATGTGTATTTTTATCAAGCTTGGCTAATGAATGACTTCTTTAAAATTCCTTTTTTTTAAATATTTTTTCTCTCTAGAATATAAGCAAAAAATGAGCAACAAGTTGAAACTTGCATAACCAGTTTTCTATGCACAAATCATTTTTAACAGTTTTCAAGACAATTAATACAGGTATACATGTTTTTTATTTGCATTTAGTAACTTTTTTCTTCAGTTTTTTTCTAACTTGAATAATTACCTGGTTATTTGTTGTTGTTTTTTCACATTTACTAAATTGCTGCAACATGAACATGCATAATTTTAAAAGTGACCATTATTACATAGTCATAATTATCTGTCATTCTGACAATGTTAGCTTACCAATGTAATTCCTGAACCCTTGGTTACCCTCTGATGTCCTGGTCTGTGAAGGATCATTCTGAACATCTATTGTCAGTAACTGGCTCATATCATCCTCATCTGCAACCCCATCATCATCATCATAATCATCATCGTTATTATCTTTATCATCATCTTCATCACCATAATCATTACCATCATCATCATCATTACCATAAACATCACCACCAAGGATCATCACCATCATCTTCATCGTTATCATCTTCATCATCATCATCATCATCTTCATCATCATCATCACTGTCATCATCCAATTTGGTTAAAAGAAGAACAAAAGATCATCAACATATAATGAAAAGAAATAAACAATATTAGTATTGCAAGCACTTTTTTTTTAAGTCTGCACTTAGTGAACTGGACCAAATAACAAGTTTTAGTCCCAAATAATCAAGTTTCAGTCCCAAATAATCACGTTTAAGTCCCAAATAATCAAGTTTAAGTCCCAAATAATCACGTTTAAGTCCCAAATAATCAAGTTTAAGTCCCAAATAATCATGTTTAAGTCCCAAATAATCAAGTTTAAGTCCCAAATAATCAAGTTTAAGTAACATGCAACTAATATTTCAGCAGATGTTCCCTAGGAATTTCATATTGTTCATGGATGTACAAATGCAAAGTTTTATATGAAATGGTCAGATAAAGAATAATTACATATTGTAATACTGTAATTTGAGGGCTAACAGGTACCCCCTCCCTATCCTTAATTCTCTCCCAATGTCTGAAATATCAGTAAAAGGTTGCAATTTACTTCTGTAGTTTTAATCAGATGGCACTGAAAAAAGCAGGTGCAGTTTCCCAATATATTCTGCAGGAGAAGAGTCTAAAAAAAAAAAATGGGTCCACAGATGGACACATAGATGGATGAACAGATGGACACATAGATGGATGAACAGATGGACATAGAGAAGAACAGATGGATAGACATATAGATGGACAGTCAGATGGATGGACAGATAGATGGATGGACAGATAGATAGTCAGATGGATGGTCAGATAGATGGATGGACAGATAGATAGTCAGATGGACAGATAAATGGATAGACAGATTTATGGACAGAAATTCTGACTTCTTGTTGTGGGGGTATAATTACAGACTTTTATGGCCTTAAATCATTCAACTTGAGTACTTTTATGGTAGTCAGCATGGGTTTAATGTGTTTAAACAGAAGTAGATACAAGTAGATAAATAAAGCATATTGGCATTAAAGAGTATAACCACATTATAAACATCTACTTTCATTGCATCAGATGTTTATAAACTTCTTGTAAATAGTAGAATAAAATACATGTACAATATTTATACAAATACTGAACTATCTTAAAGCATAAATCCCCAAACAGCTAATTGTGAGTGCCAAAGGAAAGAGATGGCTAAACATTGACCAGGAGTAATGAAGCAGGTTTTAACTGAAAACAAATAGAGGTAAAAGCCCTTATCTCCCCAGACCAGCAACATAATTCTAGCAACCACCTTAATTCTGAGCCTTCCTAAGGATGGTATGAATGTCAACAAAGAACTGACAACAAATTTATAAATAAGGGTTAAATTCCAAAGCTTCCTTAAAACCACTGACACACATACTTGGTGCACGTTCCCTGTCAAGGTCCAGATGATCCTCTGTAAGAGGTATGTCCAGGAGTTCCTGGACGCGACTCAACACCTCTGTGGGTCTCTCGTCTGTAAACATGTAGTCACTCAGCTCCACACTGGTCCCTGGCAGCTGGAAGAATACCCGTCGGGGCATTGTGTACACTTCAGGCTTCTCTGGAAAGGAAAAAGTTAATTTGACAGGATGTTACAACTATGAAATATGTCAGTTGCATCAACAGTTTTTGTTTGTTTGCTGAGTTTATTGTCCCACCAACAGTATTTCAGTTATTTAGAGACAGTTTCCATTTGAAGCAGATATAGTTCTGCCCTGTGTATAGCATTCCATGAACACCTGGTAAAACACCCAGTCACATAATCCTGAAAGGCAGGTCAACCAGCCATAGAACTACACATATATTTGCTTCAGGATTAGCAAGGGAGCTTTACCACCAACATTTATTGACTTAGGTATGTCACAGCAGTGGATAAAACCCGTGGTATCTTACACATGAAGCCAACTCCAAGGATTTACACTACTTTATTTATTTCATGGGTCCACTGGATGCAGGATCTATGACAACTGGGGTCCAGCATGAAAATTTAAGGGTCCAAATCATTTTAGCTGTAGAAATTAAACATTATAGCCATATAATGGCTTTATTAGTATAATGTAAATAAACACTGAATAATATTTCCAAACATGTAAATGCATCCGAACAGTACAGCGTTCTTAACAACATCTGCTATAAGAGAAAGCGCTTAAACTATTGGCTTTTAGTTTTAATAAGCACATTGATTGAATGGTAAGTTTATATACACAATGTCGTGGTAAGAAATTTATATTACTTGCAATGTCAAGGCCAAATTGCTGATTACCAAAACATTTGATGTCGAAATGGGTTATTCTGGGCATATTTTGTGCATCCACATGGACAAAGAATTTAGCAAAATGTACAACAGAAAATGCCCTATGCTTCCCTGGTATTCATGATGCTAGATGATCTCATTTGTAGTTATCATTGTTTGTTATGAAATATATATAAAAAAAACTACAAACTATTGAATGCTTTCAGGAAAGAAATTTCTAATAAACTTCAGTATGAAATACATTTGACCACAATTTTATTTGACATCTAAAAACTAATTAACTGGTTAATAACTCTAGTAAATTGACCAATAACGCCATCATCTGTTTAACTTTGTATAAATTGGCAAATAATAAATAATGCACAGTAAAAATATTCTATGTTAACATACTGCATTTTATTAACAGTCTTATTTTTTTTTATAATGCACATACCGGTACTTATTCAGTCACATTATCAACAATGCAATTGTAGTCATTAAACAAGGTGACATCCAGCAGTTTATAAGTAAAAAAAATCTGGCAAAACCAGCAAGGCTCGACAGCTCAGCCATAATACTGCTTTGCGAGTACCTATATTTGACACAAGTTTTGTCAAACACATAATTGACCAATTAATTATAAACCTGCATCTTCCTCTATCATCTGCAGATCATCACACAACAACTCACAGCGAGACAAAACACTTCGTATTGCATCTGTCCTAATAGCCTGAAAAAAATGTTATAAAAATTATATATATACACATTTATGTTAAAAACTAAACCTGATAAAATATGGATTAATGTAATTATGTTGAGAGAACTTGTTTCCCAAGGGATTCATGTAATTATGTTGGGAAAACTTTTTTCCCAACGGATTCATGTAATTATATTGAGAGAACTTGTTTCCCAATCAACAAAAAATAAAATAGATTTAAACTTAAATATTTATGAAAATTAACTAACTTATCATTTGTCAAGTTTCAATGGTCAAAGAATATCTTTTGTGTTTATATAATTTGCAATAAACAACAACATGATTTAGTATTGTTTTAATATATTATTTAACATAACATTGATTCAGCAAGGTGACATTGTCAAATATTAACTTAGATTGTGACCAGTAACTATTGAATATTTGCAAAATAGTTTTTTAAGTAATCTTTTTTAAAATAAAAAGAACATTTGTATACTTTACAAAGTTTAAATGATTTTTAACATGTAATATGTTAATTTAACTACCGGTATACCTTATTTTGTGTAGCAATGTTTTCCATACTGCACTACCGAACTCTACGTGTGTACCTTAAATATCCCACATTTAGACAATTTGTACCTGCTCAGCATCTCCCACAGTTGCCTTGCCAACCACGTACCCCTGAGAGCAGACAGTACCTCGTATACTCAGTCTGGGAGAGAATTCTTCAGTCACTGGATCTTCTGCTGTGTCACTGGACTGAGACTGCAGAACAAAATGTGACCATATAACTTCCAACAGAAGACCTGGGAAGGCACTATTACAGCGGATACCAAACATCTACGTCTGAGCCTAATACAAGATCTTAACGGAGCATTCAAAGGGCTGAAATAAGACATTATACCCAGGAACATGGAAACAGCTCCATAAATGGCTAATGAGAGCAAACGATGAGATGCTGACCTGAATTGTTGAATTAATTCAAACCATAGCCAAACTTTCAAAGGGATAGAATGATATTTACTGCGTTAATAGCTCCATCCTCAAAACTTGTTATCAAACATACTATTTTCCATGTGATGTTGCTTTTCAAATAGACATTGATGGTAATGGTGTTTACAGAAATATCTAAGCCTCAGTTTGGATACAACAAAAAATATGATATCTCATTGCGAACAGTGTGCATAAGATGATTATATGGGTTGGAGGACAATCTATGCATTACGGGTCCTGTGGGTCAGGTTGTCTTCATCATTTTAACAGCTTACAAAATTGACAAACTGACAAGATAATCTTAACTAAACCAACAATAAAATTCACAAGCCAATTATATGTATACATATATATATATATATATGACTTCATTTTAGGCACATTACGATCAAAAAGTGGTTTATATGTAAGTATAAATATTAATTGTTTCAGCTCTTTATGAATTAAATTATACAATATGCCACACAAGATTTTACTGAATGTTGATAAAATTTTCATTCAAATTTTTCTGATAATGTTTTCCGAAGTTGATTGTCTCAAGATATCTCACTCATGATGACATTATGATTTTATGCTTTTAGCATCAGCGATACATTTCCAGTAACATCTGTATATGTATGACAATTCAGACTGTGTCAGGGGAAAATAATGACATTGTCCATTGAAAATATTGACAAAGTAAGTCTAACATAAAGTTCTTATGAAAACTTATAAAAGATTATAGAAGCAGTACCCGGCCCATTCAAAACAATAGAAACTTAACCGAGACAACTGTAAAGCACTTATAAGCGCTCACCTAATATTGCTCTTGAATCGGTTTTGATGATTAATAGAAGCAATAAGAGAAGATTAACAGACAGAGTCACTGATGCTTACATGTTTTAAAAGGACACTACATGAGTACGACTGTTGGGAAGTGTTTCCTTTGTCCCTTGTCTTCCCTTTCTTCTCTCCAGCCGTCTGATCTAGGACCTCACCAGGATCTCTGAGGGAACCGTTGAACAAAATTAGGCTGCCAGCAATACGCTGACAGAATGGCTGCAGACCAGCCTGTAATAAATAAATACAGACACAATGAAACAAACAGTATGACTGCAGGCCAGTTTGTAATGAAGAAATATATACACATTGTAACATACAGAATGGCTGCAGACCTGTTTGTACTAAAGAAACACATTGTAACATACAGAATGGCTGCAGACCTGTTTGTAATAAAGAAAAATACACACATTGTAACATACAGAATGGCTGCAGACCTGTTTGTAATAAAGAAACACATTGTAACATACAGAATGGCTGCAGACCTGTATGTAATAAAGAAATATACACACATTGTAACATACAGAATGGCTGCAGACCTGTTTGTAATAAAGAAACACATTGTAACATACAGAATGGCTGCAGACCTGTTTGTAATAAACACATTGTAACATACAGAATGGCTGCAGACCTGTTTGTAATAAAGAAATATACACACATTGTAACATACAGAATGGCTGCAGACCTACTTGTAATGAAGAAATATACACGCATTGTAACAGAGAATGGTTGAAGACCAGCTTGTAATGAAGAAATGTTTTGTTTTTAGCAAGCATAATTCACTTTTGATGTTATTTAAACAGACGTTTATAGGAATGGCTTATTCTCCTTTCAATTCAATAACAAAACAACGATCAAGGTTCCTCTGTCTATTGCCATCAGACCTTGCTTCTCATCTATAGTTTAACACCTGGGTGACAGGGAATAGTTCAAGGGTTAATTCTTGCTTAATGAAATTAGTGGCAAACCAAAATAGGTTTAAACCATAACTTAGATCCAATGATCCAGAGTCATGCATCCTACAACTCAACTATCCCTCTCCTCACATATACCTGTATTTGTTTGGGCAAGGAGCTGGCCTGTGCACGGACTGGGATGTCTATCTGAAGATCCAGGTTCAGATTGGTTCGGACACAACTCCATCGCTCACCTGTGCTCTGAAACTTCCAGTCAGCTGGTCGGAATGTACTCTGAAACATCATTATATTGAATCTGAGAAATGAGATATATGTATTCCTCACAAACTAGAACAATCTGGAACAATCCCAAAATGTTATTTGAAATAGCCACAGTTGAAACTTTTATCTCATGTAGGTAACCCTACATGTACAGAGCACTCAATTATTGTACATGCGCAATGAGGGATATATCTATGATGTAATGAAAAGTCTGAAAATTTCTTTCTGCTAATTCAGTTAATTTTCTTTTTAAATATTAACTTTAAAGCATAGCCAAAGCTGTTTCCAAAAAATAAGTCAAACTTAGATTGGGATCAGTCAGTCTCAGCTCCAACCCATTAATAAATTCTTTCAATACAGTTCAAGTCAAAGTAGTAAAAAGATATAATTTTTATTATATGTTAGCACATAACAAAAAGTCTACAACTTTTGTCCCTAACGTTTATCTTCACAATAGAAATTCAATTAATCCTTTTTGACCGACTGTTAAGTTGAAGGATCACAAAAGTTAGAAATTTACATACAACAAGAACTGTTTATGTTTACTATAAAGTGTGCTTAAACATAGCTAAACAATATTTTAATTTATAACTTAACGTGGAATTCCAATGTTAAACTTTCCTACTACATCTTCTTCATATAATTTAGGTATAAATGTAATATTTTGCACAGTGGAAAAGGTATACAGTTGATTCCACTTACCTGCATCCATAACTTCCCATAAAGATTAATGCAAATAACAGGAATATGCAACCAACGAAAATCAATATAGGACAATAACAGAGTAAACCAAACAGGCTGCCGATCATGCAGTTGACACAGATAAGCAATCATGTTTGTTAATCCCTGGGAAAAGGTGTGAAAATTGCCCCAGAGATAAAACTAATTAGCGAGCTTCAGCAGTCAGGTGTGCAGTGATTGATTATGGTTATAAGCGGAATCAGGCTGAAACTTTATGCATGGTTTGAGGTTTGAATATGTTATTCAATAAAACTGGAATCAATTGTACATGGAAACAATTTCTATACCTTTTAATACATACTCTAGTTATATATTTAACTCTTCAGTTGATAAAAAAACATTCACTCATAAACATAAAACATATCCCACCATAATGGTATTTCAGGAAACTAAAGGTTTGGAGAAATTGGAAAATTACCTTTGGGTCACCAACATCAATGGTCCTGCAAGTGAATCTGAACAACAGTTGTGAAGGAAAGAACAGGTGTTAAATGCCTACTTATGTGTCAACATCATTGAACACTTTTTTGAGCAATGCCACTTCAGTGTTATAATGAAGTTTATTGTTTATCAGACCTGTATATGGGAGTTCCAGTGTATAAATATTGGCTGTAAAAAACTCAGAAATTTTTATGTAAGGGCATAATGTCAAACAAACAAGGGCTGTCCATTGACAGTGCGATCCACTTTTCTCATTATAATATTATAATAAAAAATTCTAAATAAAAACCCAACATACCTCTGCCAAAATCAATGTAAGGTTTTCCTGCAGTTTTGAAATTGCTTCTGCTTTTGAAAGTCAACAAGTTCTCAGTTTTGGGGTGAGTATCTTTTGGTGGTTTTCAACAAACAGAACTTAACAACAATGCTAACAAATGTTGAAGCCAACATAAATGAAATGACAACAAAAGCTCCTTTTTTATTATTTTGAAAAGTAGAGATTAAAAACAAAAGATTTTTTTTTTACTTTAAACTATGTCAGCTGTGTGTTATACATCATTGCTTGCTGTATTTGTTGACATTGTCCCAACTGTTGTCAATCCTCAGAATAGTGAATTATCAAAGGATACTTTCTAGTTGTTGAACAAATCTGCAGAAGCACCCTGTCAGAGATAGGATCAGTCACTGGAACCACTGAGGACTTCTTTTCCATTTTCTGAATGGCGAAGAGGATCTGTAAATGAACCATATACAGCTGAGATTATACACAACTAGAGATTATCACTTATACCATCTTGGAGCACCAATACACAGCTTACAAATAAGGAACTCTCTAGCGCTGAAGGATTTTAAAGTAATATCAAACATTCTGCTGTTGGTACAAATTCAGTTGCTTGACATTGCATAACAGAACAAACAAACAAATGATTGCAATAAGCCAATGAAAAAGTCATAATTACAGGAAATTCTGTAGACGAAAGTCATTGTGTTAGTGATTATAGGGTAAACCAGCTATCAAGGGAGGTTTATTTAACAGTTTTCAGTACAGATGATGTATGTCTGTGCACCTAACTTAACTAATGATAACTTACTCTAAAAGAAAGACTTATTCCATAGTTGTGAATATGTCATTACAAGTGCATATCTGAGTAGACTAGGTACGAGAGGCATCGGTTTTCGATCCCAGGTCGCGACATACCACAGCCATCCCTTCCCGATGCTCAAGCAAATATAATGGTATATCCACGACTGGTTGGTCCGATGTCAGGATAATGTGACTGGGTGGTATCATGCAGGTTTTCAAACCATGCTATACACATTAAAGGCAGCACTATATCTGCTTCAAGTGGACACTGTCTCCAGATAACTAAAATTCTGTTGGTGTGACGATAAAACCAATAAATAAATATATCGGAGTTGAACTTAACAGCTTTAATAAAAAAAATTTTTTGAAAAAAAACATGGATTAAAATTATAATATGGTTGGTGGACTAGTAGTAAAATTTAACCAAACTTTAGTTGGTGAAATAACCCAAGTGATCAAGGATCCAGCATAAAACAGTTTAACAAATGTTCTTAATAATGAAAAATACTAAAAAAAATGTTTTCCGTGATTAAATTATTTGCGGACTAAAGCTTAAGAAATTTTCTTTTATCTAAGTAAATAATATTAGACTTAAGATTCAGTCAGAAAAATAAATTAAGTAAGATTCATTATGAATATGATCTCTGGTGTATACAGATGTTAATACAGAACATTATGGCTACATGCCTTATTCAGGGAGCGATACCATTACATCCTGGGGCTTGCAATGTAAATCTACTTAATTTTGTTTTTATTTTTTAAAGACATGGCAGTAACACAACTTGTATACCGTACTTACTCACTTATAAGACTATTCGCTTATAAGATGACCCCCCTACTTCACCTGTGAAATTGCCGGTTTCTGCTTTGACCCGCTTATAAGACGAGGTGAAAAAATGAAGAGGACCGTCGACCAGTCATGCTGTCTCAACAAAAGGGTTAATTGGTAAACAGTGACTGTAATTTTCACACCTTGCGTGATGTATCTAGTGTCATTTGCTCTGCTATCCTGTAGCTCGTGGCGGCATGACTTTAATTTCTTTGATCTATGTCACCAAGTCTGGTATGACAGTACACGATATATAGGGAACAGTGCACTGTCCTTGTGTACATGCCACCAATCAATAATTTCATGGAGAAATGTAATCGGCAGCTGCTTATAAAAACACATCGTTCACTCCCTCACTGTCAAACTGCTCCGATCGATATCACCTTGACAACAGCTTATCTCAGAGTCAGTCACTTGACCTGTGTAATGAGGCAAGTCTACACAGAAATGCCAAGTAAATTACAGCTTGGTGTGTTTAGCAGACTAAAGTTGAAAGTTTGTCTCAGTGTTAACTGATGGATTATAAGCTGTGTTTCATGCAGAACAAAGGGAAATGTATGTGAGACAGTTAATCGTTGACTGACAGAATCCAAAGTTCAATAAAGGTAAGTTATCGGCAGCGATAATGACGGCACGTCGGGTCATTGCATAACTGCTAACAAGTTTATGTGGCATGTTTTCGCCCTAAAACAATGTGAAAACTTTTTGCCAGGTCGCTAGATACCGCCTATAAGACGAGCCCTACACTTTGAACATGAAGTTTAAAGGAAAAATCCCCATCTTATAAGTGAGTAAGTATGGTACATTATACATTATGTTCAGTTATTATTTGTGGAGGAAGACACTGGATAACCACTTTGGTCGAACCACCTGCACACTTTCTGAAAGCTGAAGATCTTCCTCACATAACAGATTTCACCTTGACCAGGATTTGAATACATGCAGTGAGAGTCAAGGACCTACTCAACTACTGTTGATGATGTGATGGTAACATACCTGTCGGAGCTTAGCTTGGGCCTTTGTCATCATGGCTGGAGGCGCCACAGCAAAGATCCCAATAACGTCTAAACCACCTGGTAACATGGGGCGTACCTACACAAGTACATTACATCTTGTGTCACAGTCTTGAAAATTTAGATCTAATATCAGCTTTATTATTATTATTGTTTTGTTTAAAGAAATTGAAACCTGATGTAAATATTTTGAACATTTACTCCTACCACAAATGTGGAAAAAAATTTAAAGCATTTATGAAGAATATGGTGAATTTCCTGAATTTTTCAAAGTATATCTGTCATATAGGGTATCATGCGAATCCAGAAGAATCAATGTACATCAAACTTTTTTTCAGGATACATATAACAGAAAAATTATTTTTAATGACAAAACTGTAGCCTCGTTGTAAGGGACAAAGTCACAAACACTAAGGTAAAATACATTTTGCTCACCTGTTTTACATGAGTAGATGTCCACTGCTCATTCAGATCTTCTAATGACGTTGGTTTATTCTGGGTCTTGGACGTCTTTCTTTTCCTGTCCCTGCTCCTGTCCTCCTCCTCCTCCCCCTCATCATCTTCACTAGCCCTGTCCTCTTGGGGTTCCGGTGTCCGTACGATGTGGACAGCATAATCCTTCTGGCTAGTTAACTGAAAACAACATTTATATACAGTAGTTTGTTTGAAACTAGACAAACATTGACCTAAGTAGCGACATTTGCATTGAAACATATGCAAGTTGTGTGTATTTTGTGACTATTTTCAGCTGCTTAAATATGTCCAATCGGATTAATGTAGATATAAAACAAAAGGTAGATTTTTGTATTGTAATTTTGATAGTATTTGATAAAATCTGCTCTTCTGTGATATAAAACTTTGTGGTTCTTATAAGAAATAATTCCAGTGGTTTTTAAGGAAATATGTTAATTAACAGAATAAATGTCAGTATATGTCCATCTTAAGTCATTTTTAAGGAAATATGTTAAAAAACAGAATAAATGTCAGTATATGTCCATCTAAAGTCAAAACATTAAAGAAACCTTTTTTGTGTTTTAACATCAGTGGAATGAATATTTGAGTTAAAACAGAACACATCATTTTGAGTCAAGCGCCACACTTTTATTTATATAAGAGATCAAACTGTGTTGTTTTGAAAGTCATTTTTGTATCTGGTCTTTATTTTATGAAGTGTGAGTTAAGTTTTGAAATAGGGGTGATTGTGTAGCTGCTTTTTTACTAAATTATTTCACAACTTTTTACCATTAAATCTAAAATATAATATGTAATATATATTCTTTTTAATTAAGTTTATCATATTCCTGCACAAAATAAGACAATTCTTATAAGGGCTTATATGTTTGTTATTGATAAATCTATTCAACTGAGCCAATAAGCTACATTAGCGAATCTTTAAAAAATTGATTTGCCTGCAACAGGAACATTAAACTGCAAACTCAGGTTTTTCACTAAAACAACCAACACTTGCTTGTTTTTTACTGGTATGCCTGATGTCCATACTTAATGTTTTAATCTGTGTGTAGGATAATGTGACTAGTCAGGGGATTTATTTTTTGCCTGTATAGATTTGTAAAGAAACAAATGCTTTATCTTTATTTACTGTATTGATATTAAAAATTTATCACTGTTCAGCAAAATTCCCAAATATAACTTACTAAGATTTGCACATGTCCACCACATAATCCTCCAATTTTCACCCTTTAACACATTACTTTTTAAAATTTACAAATGAAATGGTTAGAAAACATGATATCATGAATCCATATTTTATTGATATCTAATAGAAATCTTAAAGCTAAAGCATTTATATATTGAGAAAATTAACAACAGGAAAGATGTCTATTTTGTCATTGTCTTTACAAGCAAAGCATCAACTGCAAGAAGTGTGCATCAAATGCAGAAATCTACTTACACTTTATATTTCCTTAATTGACAGCATGACACACAAAAAAGTAGGGATTTTAGGGCTGTTTTTTTTTAAAGTAAATAAAAGTAGGGCCCTGGTAAAAAAAAGTAGGGAAAAATAGGGCCCGCTGGTCAGCCTGCACTACATATAATGCATAAAAACACAAGTCGCACAAACAATACATGATTAGTTTGCAGAAAATATCAATAAATATAATTAAACACATAATATCAAGAACACAATGACCAAATATAAAAACACAGAGTATAATATTACTTAACACTTGTAAGTACAATTTTACATGGGTATGTTTTAACTACTTCTTTGGTATGTTTTGACTTTCTTAGGGTAGCTTTTGACCAGAAATGTATGCGTTCATTTTAGTTTGGATATATTTTAACAATATTCAGTAATTCTGACAGGATTTAATACCATTGACCATTTCGAAATTACGAAATCTCGCGCAATCTCGCTTCGCGGGAGCGAGGTCAGGGGGGTTCCGTTTATGTGCTCGCGTGTAAACATAGAACAGCTGACTTACTTAATTTCGTTTCTTCTTCACACACAAAAAGAGGGACAAAGTGAATAGAAATGATACACCAAAATCAGAACTTGTATTTGTATGTTTTAAATGAATTTTACTCGCTTAGATAATTTTATTTTGCTATGGGACAGAACGATTTCTGCTGTGCTGAAGGTTGTAACCACGATAGATCTCGAGGTGCCACATGCAATTTTTACAAGATTCCTAACGATAAAAAGCTCAGACCTGCGTGGCTGACTAATTGGAGAAATGGATACGTTGTCATTTAGCCTTTAGTTCCAATCAAAATTTAAATTATCTTCCAAATTATGTCATTTTCAAGACCACCCCCTTCCCCCCACCGCCAAGTCAAGGAAAAAATGATTTAAAGTGCCAAGTATATTTTCCAATAGACGAGCAGTAGGAAAGGCCTCAAGATGATAATCAAAAGAAAACATAAAAACTATGGCTGGTAAGCTAATCGTTTTTGATTAGCACCCCCTCCCCCACCCAACAGGCAAAAACCAACCAGAAAACCTTCTTTTATTAAGGTTATTTTGATTTCAAATAAAGTGAATTGTTTACATGAAACTCTCTAATAAAAATTCTGTTTGTGGTTGAAGAAGAAAAAATGTTTATATTTATATATTCCTTGAGTAATCTGATATCATTTGTGTTTGACTAAAAACTCCAGGGATACATACTTGAATGTTCTATGCCAAAATGTGGTCTAAAGTGGGCTCTACAGGGTACTTAATTTTTGTACCCATTTAAAGATAGAAATGTTTTAATTTAAAATATATGGTTTTGTAAATTCATTATTAAATTATGTCTATCAGAAATTACAGTATGACTTCCAGTGTTCCAGACTGCAAAACAGAATACATGTTTGTGATTAAACATAAACATTATTTGTGTTGCATAATTTATAGCTAAATATAGCGTTTGGTCCTTTTATGAGCCAAAAAAGATATTGTAGAATAAGTGTTTTGTCCTTTTTGTTGTCCTCGCGTAAGTCAATGCATTTTGCTCTTTAAAAGGTGAAGGTCATAAACCACACGACTGCCATATGGTGACATTTTTAAACACAGCTGCATAGCGGATGCGAAGGGGGAAAAGGCGCCAAAAACACGGTCACACTTCCTGTCCTCTAGACAAACAAGGTGTCATAAAACTGCCAATTAGCTTAATAAGTTGGGGTGTCCGCTCATGACTTAAAATTAGGGATTCAATTTGAGTAGAACTTTACGATTGTATGAAAGGGACCCACGCGCATGGAGAAACATAATATGAATTTACAAAACGATATCTTTTAAATTATTTCATTTCTATCTTTAAATGGGTACAAAAATTAAGTACCCTGTTGGGCCCACTTTAGACCACATTTTGGCATAGAACGTTCAAGTATGTATCCCTGGAGTTTTTTAGTCAAACACAAATGATATCAGATTACTCAAGGAATATATATATATATAAACATTTTTTCTTCTTCAACCACAAACAGAATTTTTATTAGAGAGTTTCATGTAAACAATTCACTTTATTTGAAATCAAAATAACCTTAATAAAAGAAGGTTTTCTGGTTGGTTTTTGCCTGTTGGGTGGGGGAGGGGGTGCTAATCAAAAACGATTAGCTTACCAGCCATAGTGTTTATGTTTTCTTTTGATTATCATCTTGAGGCCTTTCTTACTGCTGGTCTATGGGAAAATATACTTGGCACTTTAAATCATTTTTTCCTTGACTTGGCGTTGGGGGGAAGGGGGTGGTCTTGAAAATGACATAATTTGGAAGATAATTTAAATTTTGATTGGAACTAAAGGCTAAATGACAACGTATCCATTTCTCCAATTAGTCAGCCACGCAGGTCTGAGCTTTTTATCGTTAGGAATCTTGTAAAAAGTGCATGTGGCACCTCGAGATCTATCGTGGTTACAACCTTCAGCACAGCAGAAATCGTTCTGTCCCATAGCAAAATAAAATTATCTAAGCGAGTAAAATTCATTTAAAACATACAAATACAAGTTCTGATTTTGGTGTATCATTTTTATTCACTTTGTCCCTCTTTTTGTGTGTGAAGAAGAAACGAAATTAAGTAAGTCAGCTGTTCTATGTTTACACGCGAGCACATAAACGGAACCCCCCTGACCTCAATCTCGCGAGATTGAGATTGCGCGAGATTTCGTAATTTCGAAATGGTCAATATACTGCCTACCTTACATATAATGCAGAAAATGACAATAGTGATATTTTAACAAACTTTTTTTAGTTAAAAGCAGAAAGTGTTAGGCAATAAGGAAACAATTATGTAAGAAAAAAATGTATTTTAGATTAGGATTTATTAATTTTCATATTTTGTTTATGTATTCAATAATTTGAGGTGATAAACCTTACTATATAACACGTCTAATATCCTGAGTACGAAACGCATCGGAGGAACTGGCTTTGAAGGTAATGGGTTGTACTTTCGGCGTTTTCTTAGCAGTTAAAAATAAACCTTCAAATACGAAAAAAGAAAAGGAGGCAACATACTTTCCCAACAATAATGCCGATGAACCATGTGTTGTACTTGTAAAGATTTTCGACATATGCCTGAATAGTATCGTCAGCTAACACCGTTCGTCCCATGTTTCGTGGTATGGTCTAATTAAACAACGAACGTGACTTAAACTAGCGAATAGAACCTAGCATATAAGAACAGGTGAAAGTGAAATGTACGAATATGGCTTCAACCATACCCTTGCGCATGTGTAAACAATGGATTGATTGTGTTGTACAAAGCAATTCACAAAATAAAAAAAAGGTGCATTAATAAAATATTTGGGTATGTGCGTTGTTCTAAGGCTATCTAAGTATGAATGTCGAAATTTCGAAAGGGAGTCAAATTATTGTGACAGGTTAATTAACATTAAAATTATCTTATAAAATAAGTGCGTATTGAAAATATACTATGATTACTACATAGTTATCGTTTTACGAAAAGTAATGTAATTGAGATGTAATTAACTAATTATCCCAACAACGCAGTACAATACACAAAAAGAAAGAAAGAAAAAAGAAAGAATGAAAGAAAGAAATACTGGAGGAGGGTTGGGCGGAAGAAGATGGTGTGAAAGAAATAAAGAATGACAGAAAGAATGAAAGAAAGAATGAAAGAAAGACGATAGAATGAATGAATGAAAGAAAAAAAAGAACGAAAGAATAAATGAAATATTGAAAGAAAGAAAGAAAGAAAGAAAGACGGATGGAGGGTTGGACGGAAGAAGATGGTGTGACAGAGATCCTAGTTCACGACTCATATTAAGTTAAACAACCTCTAGCTTGTGTTTATTCAATTAAAGCAAAATTAGCCACATAGTTGTAAATACAACCATTCACTGGACTTATTATTTGATTGTGTCAAGTATAAGACTTGGGAAGGTTAAGAAGTAACTCTCTGTCAATATGTGATAGACTGATGACGATTTTATGCCAGATGTTTGAACTAATACTGTTTTCAATTCAGCAATAACTAAAACAGAAATTGCTGTTATATATCATTAGTTAAAAACTGATGAAAGATACGCTCAGCACATTACCACGCGGTTTAAAGTCCTGGTCAAGGCTAGATCTGTCATGGGGAACTGATGTAGGTTGCTTTGTTGTTGCTACCCAGACAATTGTTCTCAGTCCGAATTCATATTCCTGTTAGGTGTTCGAGAACGTGTTGCGCATAATTTCGATCTACAGTATTTATGGCAGTTGCAACAAAAACTTGCCTTATATATATAAAAAAAACGCACACAAATTTCCAGTGGAGCCTTCAATAAATGGTGCTACAAACAAAACAGAACTGATTTGCCGCGAAGGCTCTTTAGAGGTAGGATCCGACGAAATACAACTTTCAGTAAATATTGTAGAACTAAAAATTTTTTAAATAAGCCTTTTCAAATTTAGAGCCAACGAAAACTGCACAAGCTGTTAAGTACTACTGCTAGACAAGACGCATCCTACAGCAGCAGATCACTAAATTATACATATCTCAACAACTTAATAAATATAGCTTCTCTTTCCTCTTTTCCTTTTTTTGCAACATGATACATAATTCTTTAACCCTGGGTCATTGCTTAAAACGGAGGACGTTCTACAATTCTTCGATAACTAAATTTATTCTGTTCGTATTAACAAAGGCAGACAAACAACCTCTCGTAATTTTCCAATGCAGATAAACCCCTTCTGTAAATAGTCCGGTTTTTTTTTCAATAATGTTTATTTGGTTAGCACAGTTAAGTCTCGTAAATACACTGTTAATAACATCGGACTTTTTTTGGACAAAATTCCAGCTTCAAGATATGGAGTCATGGTCTAAGTGAAAACTGGCATTTTTTGGACGTCTTCCAGCAGGCTGTAAGCAAAACTAGATGATCTGGAACTACACTATTTGCCTACCCCTGATCAGTGCATGCTTAACTGGCAGTGTGTTAATTAGTAACAGTCAATCTTTTAAGAACTAACAAAAAAACTAACAATGGCCTTACTATCACAAACATGAAAACGAAGACATCGGAGACATACTTCTTGTAGAAATGAGATGAACTCATCTTATTATGTTGCTGTTATTTAACAGCAAGAAATATCAACATAAAATAATTAACACAGTCAAAAAGTAATAAAAAAATTTAAACAAATAGATATAAATACATCTGGTATATTTATTTCATGTCACATGTCCATGGTATACTACCACATTGAAAACAGCACTATATAAAATCCAAGTAGATTGAATCCCTGCATCGCATACATCACAGTTGGTGTTCTCTACATTCAATCAATGAGATAAGTTAACAATTTCTTCATTCAAATCTAAATACATGTATCACACCAATTTGTCCTTCCAATAGTATCAATTCACCGAAGTTATACACACCATATTAATTTATTTTCAATAAAATTCAATAAGTTTGCTTATTAAAAAATAATAATACATTAAGGAGATAGAAAGTCTCAATTTATCCCCCCCCCCCCCCCCCCCCCCCAAAAAAAAAAAAAAAAAAAGAAAAAAGATGCTTTTAGTGAAAATTGTCAAAATATATATCATAAGGGTTAATTTTATGGTAACCATTAAATTGTCTGGAAGGAAATATACAAGTCTGATGAAGGTTACAGAAGTCATACTTAAAAAAGTAGGGAAAAATCAGAACTGCACAAAGGCAAATTTTGTAGATAATGTTCTATTTTAAAAGAAAGTTGTGTCTAAAATAAGTGAAAAATAAAGGTTGTAAAAGTAATATGTCTTATCTTAAGTTTTAAAGGAGGGAGGTGAGTGGGGTAACTTACTTTGTTAAGAGACCTGACGATAGGATAATGTATTGACACAAAATGAAAACTACTGTCTTCCGTGTACAAGCTAAACATTCTAAGTAAGAGATAAAAAACGACGCAAAAGATATCTAAAATATAAATTCACTAGTATAATGCTTAAAATTTGCTTTGGGCATAAAAATGAAAAGAAAAAGCAATATCTTCCCAGATACACCAAAACATTCAATAAATCACAGTAAAACAACGAATAGACCAGCAGTACTGCATGAATATATAAGACTAGTAAACGTCTGAACTAGTCATTTAGCAAATTTATGAAGAAAATACAGGTTGAAAGGTTTCAGAGGCAAGAAAGTTTATTTCAGGTTTTTAACATAGAAAACGTTTTTCTAGAAAGTCGGTGTAATCTCTTAAGTTGAATGCACAATGTAGGTAAAATAGTTAAACCTTCCTTCATAGACTTCCACTTACACGCACACACACACTCTAACAAAAACATATTTTTATTTTTTACGCAGTGTTAATTTAAGATTTTTTAAGAAGACGGATATTTCACTTAAAATGCAAGGACTCTATATAAGGATGCTAGTACAATACATATACAAAAGTACGCTTCCAAGGGAAGTAATTTAAATTGTCAACCCCCGAATTTTATTTGTGGTGGTACTCTCTTCAAATTCAAAATAACAATGGAAGAAAATAAGTTACATTCAACTGAAAAAAATGAGAACTTGTTCCTGTGTGTGCAGTATTGCCAGAGGAGAGATAGTAGAAGGAACCCTGGTTATCTTACACCTGATGTTGTGGACAATCTTTTTTTGTTTATTGGGTTTATCTTCCCACCAACAGTTGGACAAAAATGTGATTGTTCTTCAGTTTAACAAAAGGTAAGGTCAAGCTGAGTGTCAAATAACTGTGTTTGGCTTTATTTACTGTCTAAGTCTTTGATAACTGTTCTGTATACAATATTACAATATAAAAAGCGTATCTTATGAAATGTTAAACCAATAAAATTATCCTCTGTCTGTATATTACTTGCCCTTTTCTTCTTTCTTCCTTTTTATCTGTCCATTTATATTTATTTTTTTTATTCTTTTTTATGCTTTTTATGTGCAATAATCATTGTTTTAGATTTCATGTAAAATAAAATTTGTTGATAGAAAAAAAGGCTGTGATTTTATTTCAAGTTAAGATAAATATAACAATTTTTCAAGCATAAAACCAATAATGCATATATAATGCGTTATTTATTAAAAGTTACACTTACACAGCATATTTTTATGATTTCAGAAGAGTAAGTACCTATCCTCATTGGATG
Source organism: Sinonovacula constricta (assembly GCA_007844125.1). Classification (NCBI taxonomy): domain Eukaryota; kingdom Metazoa; phylum Mollusca; class Bivalvia; order Cardiida; family Solecurtidae; genus Sinonovacula; species Sinonovacula constricta. The sequence continues at coordinate 4,785,393 of CM017572.1, forward strand.
CTATAACAACATATTTATATATAATACATAAGTCACTAGTTTGTCATTATTCAATAAAATACATAATAGACATATTTACCACCTACCTTGTCTGGTTTGCCTCAAAACCCCTATTATCATTTACTTGTATGAGAGACACGTCTGACAGCCTACCTCATTGGTTTACCCCATAAGCCCTCTAGTTGATATCTATTTTAAGCAAAATCATCATCGTGTTTCTTTTTATAGATTTGAAAGTAATGCACGTTTAGAATGATTATTTTCACGATCTGTGCTGTCTAACAACTGAGGTAGTCGTATTGACCAAGTATGTGCAGAAATAATACCAAAATCTCCGTCAAGATATTGGTCCACTATTCCGAGCAATGAATGCAGTAAAATGATATAGCACTATACCTGTACGGATATTGCAGGAAATGACAACTGAAATTGCCGACGCCAAAATCTTTAAAATAAAAAACTTGATAATATTTAATATTACCTTACATGTGAGATATTTTGATAAGTTATGACGTAAATTTTATCACAACTTATTTTAATCGCGTGCGTCAAATCGGGAATATATTATGATATTCATAAAAAATGATAACAGTGCGATCGCGAATATGAACTTATTTTTAGCTATAATAATGCGGCTTTGATGCGTTTTTCGTCAAACTTGTATACATTTAATGCGTTTTTATATATGTGTTTATAGCTGAAATTAAAAAAAAAACGTTTAAATTAAAAATACAACTGTGATATATGATATTGATATTAGACTCATTTTACTTCATAGGGAAACTATTATACTACTTGTATATAGGCCCTTGAAGAAACCCTGATTTGAGCTGAAAGTTGCATTTTACTGCAGAATTCTCCTGTACATGTTCATGGCAGCGTTCAGGAAAGCAGTAACAATTATTTCACTGTCCTCTTCATAGTAGCATAAGGACAACAACACGTACTGCATATCCTGTAGGATATTGATCGAAATAGTGCAGGACATATTCCTTTTTCTTTGTTCATTTTCTTAAATCTTTTTTTTTAATTATGAAAGAAATGGAGGGTCATTTTTGTCTTTTCGTAGGAAAAATTGTTTCACTAATTACAAGTGACCATGGTACGACGAATTTACATTGCGACAGTTCAACTTGATGTAGAAGATACATGGATTTAGCAAGGGAAAAATACAAATAAAAACAGTCAATGCAAAATTGATTTATTGTATCGTTAAGTTATTATTAGCTATGGTTTAAAAATACACTTAAATCTGGAAACTATGAATTTTGTTATTAGTTGAAAAACATCCACGGCAACACCATATCATGTGCAGCGTCATTTACGCCCTGATGTGCTGTAATCGGTATCACCTGTGACGTAAATTGTGGTTCTTGCATACCAGATGAAGTCTTAAAAGACACGCGGCGTACAGTGTTTGGTTGAGGATCTTTCATCAATGATGCCAGAATTTCATTCAAAGGAATCTCCCTCGTCATGGTGACGTCATTTGCAGACGACCAGACAGGTCGCCGAAAGTCCCAGGGCGAACGTAGTCCGGGGAGGAATGATGGGAAGTGCTGGACGCTAGGTGGCACACTAGTCGCAGAGCTTGACGTCAGCTGATTCAAGTTGACGTTAATGTTGGTCTTCATGCTGAATTTTAAAGAAAAAGAATATGGGAATATGAATTATATCATTGTCAATGATTAAGACGTACATCCAGAGCGACCTGAACACGTGTCTGGTTATGTTTTTTATCTGATCTGAAGGCATTGTCACACCTTAAAGTTCAAGTCAGCATAAACCCTTCGTATCAATATTTTTATAAAATCGACGGCATGGTCTGATCTTTCGAGGTTTTAAAAATAATATTGCAAGAGTATTAAGAACAAGTTCGATGTATGCATGAGATATTGGTTACAAATGCATAAGTTATAGATAACTAATACCAACGAATGCGTTGCGCGATGCTGCGCGTATGCTACCGATGGTTGACGTTAGTCTGACGTAGGCATGGCGTTTAACAATGTAGCTAGAGCGACTAACATGTCACAGTCTATACAAGAACAATCTTGTGTACGATATGCGGAGTGCTGAGGCATCAGTTAACACAGATACAGATATTTCTACTCCAGAAAATAGGCTGTTAAGAATCGAGACACAAAAAGACGATACATTTTTACACCAGTTTGCGCCTCTTGATTCTGGAGAGTCTCACATAAAAGACATTAACAGGCCCAAGAGATGAAGTATTTAATAAATATGCGGATGTTCAAGGGAACTTGCCCGGGCATGTTTTATAGGGAAACTACGGTATATGGTGGTATCTGAATGTCTACCAATATGAATCGCTCTGATCAATATTGTATTTAGCTGATGTGTTTTGGCAGTCGTTAATTATGTCAAAAGTAAGGTATAGCAGCAAAGCCAAAAACAACACAGTTTAGAGATGATGTGTTAAAACTAAGACTAGTTTTGACGTTTGGTCCACCTTTGTAAAATAAATAATTACACTACATTTTGTTCCAATGAACCTTTTTCAGATAAACTTTGAAGAAAGTTTACTTTCCATGTTTTATTTTGTATGGAAAATTTAACAACAGTAATTGACAAGTATAAAATGTCTGTTCCCCTTTCTTATTTAATATGCATACCAGCCAATACCTTTCTTTGTAATTAAATGAAAAGTAGACGCTTGGTAAAATGAGTTTGTTTTTATATATCAGGTTTTATTTTGATAAGTGTCATCATTGTCTTTGTTACGAAATGAAAAAAAAAACAATAACAACATATAATTCTATTTCGTGATATCGTTATTTATTCGATTATCACCTAAAATGGTCAATTCGAAGCAAATGTGAAAATTATGTTAAAAGTTTGATGTGACTGCTGCCCTATAATATCTCCTGCAGACAATGTTATTTGGGCAAAGTAATTAAAAACATCAGAAATATATGTAACAGAAAACTGATAACAATAACGATCGGACCCTAAATAAACCTGACCATAACCCAAAATGAAAGAATAACATCTGAGTGAAACCTGTCAGAATTATAGCAAAGATTATGTTGCACATAAAACAAGCATATAACAATACTCATTGGTGATGGCTGTAGAGCACTTGATCAAAAAGACCGCGGGTTTGAATCCTACCAAAGTTTACAGCTCCCAGATATTATCGTAAATTAGTTAAAACCATTACTATTAAACCACTATTTAAAACGGTTAACGATAGAGTAGAACAACGTGTCTGCCTGCGGCATTACAAATGTAACGACCGCAGGGTTAGAAATATAAGCGCTTCAAACCAGCCTCGCTGCTGGGTTAACTCTTTAGCGACGCGGTTTCAGCGGCTTCCCGATTTGCGCGGTTAAGCAACGGTTACCGTGGTCGGTATACGGATGGGTGACCGTTGGGGAGCGCCGGCCTGCGTTACACAAGTTTAAGAAATTACTACAATTGGTATCGAAATACTTCTAACGTTTCAAACGTAAGCTGGCAAACGTTGACAATTTTGAGATGGTACACTTCTTTTCAACGAAATTGCCGTTTCACAATGTATGTCAGCGTGTTTTAGCGCAATCTTAACTTATTCGGAACCAACCCATAACGTATGTGACGTGTGTCAACGTGTTTCACGGTGCTCTTAACGATCCAGAACTCACCCATGACGTATGTGACGTGTGCCAGCGTGTTTCATCATGCTCTTAACGATACAGAACTCACCCATGACGTATGTGACGTGTGTCAGCGTGTTTTATCGTGCTCTTAACGATACAGAACTCACCCATGACGTATGTGACGTGTGTCAGCGTGTTTCATCATACTCTTAACGATACAGAACTCACCCATGACGTATGTGACGTGTTCCAGCGTGTTTCGTCGTCCTCTTTACGATACAGAACTCACCCATAACGTATGTGACGTGTGTCAGCGTGTTTCAACATACTCTTAACGATACAGAACTCACCCATGACGTATGTGACGTGTGTCAGCATGTTTCACCGTGCTCTTAACGATACAGAACTCACCCATGCGTATGTGACGTGTGTCGGTGTGTTTCACCGTGCTCTTAACGATACAGAACTCACCCATAACGTATGTGACGTGTGTCAGCATGTTTCACCGTGCTCTTAACGATACAGAACTCACCCATGACGTATGTTACGTGTGCCAGCGTGTTTCATCGTGCTCTTAACGATACAGTACTCACCAATGACGTATGTGACGTGCATCAGCGTGTTTCATCGTGCTCTTAACGATACAGAACTCACCCATAACGTATGTGACGTGCCTCAGCGTGTTTCATCGTGCTCTTAACGATACAGAACTCACCCATGACGTATGTTACGTGTGCCAGCGTGTTTCATCGTGCTCTTAACGATACAGTACTCACCAATGACGTATGTGACGTGCATCAGCGTGTTTCATCGTGCTCTTAACGATACAGAACTTACCCATAACGTATGTGACGTGTGTCAGCGTGTTTCGCCGTGCTCTTAACGATACAGAACTCACCCATGACGTATGTGACGCGCGTCAGCGTGTTTTCTCGTGCTCTTAACGATACAGAACTCACCAATGACGTATGTGACGTGCATCAGCGTGTTTCATCGTGCTCTTAACGATACAGAACTCACCCATAACGTATGTGACGTGCCTCAGCGTGTTTCATCGTGCTCTTAACGATTCAGAACTCACCCATGACGTATGTTACGTGTGCCAGCGTGTTTCATCATGCTCTTAACGATACAGTACTCACTCATAACGTATTCGACATGTGTCAGCGTGTTTCATCGTGCTCTTAACGATACAGAACTCACCCATAACGTATGTGACGTGCGTCAGCGTGTTCCATCGTGCTCTTAACGATACAGAACTCACCCATGACGTATGTTACGTGTGCCAGCGTGTTTCATCGTGCTCTTAACGATACAGTACTCACCCATGACGTATGTGACGTGTGTCAGCGTGTTTCACCGTGCTCTTAACGATACAGAACACACCCATCACGTATGTGACGTGTGTCAGCGTGTTTCACCGTCCGTGCTCTTAACGTTACAGAACTCACCCATGACGTATGTGACGTGTGTCAGCGTGTTTCATCGTGCTCTTAACGATACAGACCTCACCCATGACGTATGTGAAGTGTGTCAGCTTGTTTCATCATACTCTTAACGATACAGAACTCACCAATAACGTATGTGACGTGTTCCAGCGTGTTTCGTCGTGCTCTTAACGATACAGAACTTACCCATAACGTATGTGACGTGTGTCAGCGTGTTTCGTCGTGCTCTTAACGATACAGAACTCACCCATGACGTATGTGACGTGTGTCAGCGTGTTTCGTCGTGCTCTTAACGATACAGAACTCACCCATGACGTATGTGACGTGTGTCAGCGTGAAGAACTTACCCATAACGTATGTGACGTGTGTCAGCGTGTTTCCTCGTGCTCTTAACGATACAAAACTTACCCATGACTATGTGACGTGTGTCAGCGTGTTTCATCGTGCTTTTAACGCACACGAACTGTTTATATAATTCCCTGAATTGTCAGACAGTTCAAATTGTGAAATATGTAGTTTTCAATTGCCATTACTTCCAAATCTAAAAATAATCACGATAATAGTCTCTTTAGATATCGACGTCAGATTAACCGGGTGTCGATATAACGTGCTCTCAAAAATAAATTGTCACGTGGTTTTCTTTGTTTATAAATAGCTATCTCTGCAGCGTAGATGAGATAGGAAATACCTGTTTACAAAGATGAGATGGGAATTATGCTTCATTGTTCGCACATGAACAGCATTTTGCGGGACCTTTTCAGATACCTATGACTAATTTGGTTATTTGAGGAAAAAATGTTGGTTCAAACTTTCGGGTACCACCATTAACATATGTGAACTGATTAACTTTGGTCAACGTGTTTCGGCGTGTTCCTACTCTCTCTGACGTTTGTTCACTTCTGCACACAAAAAGAGATAGTTCTTATCAAAATGTCTTCAGTTTCGGAAAATCACAAGCTTAAGAATTATCTGTCTTCGTTTTAACCAAAAATCTTTGAATGCTTGAGATCGATGAATGTCAACTTACTGCACAGCATCATCCGGGTGTGGGGAGAACTTCGGGGCACTGGGGTCTATGGGCTCCCCAGTCATACAGTCGAGGGAAGAGTTGTCCTTTTTGACATACAAGGCGTGGCAGCCATCTTGGACCTCCCGGCAATCGCTAGGTAACCCGACGACGCCCGCGTTGCGACCGAAACTGCAATACGTGCACTTCCGGTAACGTGAATGGAGAACATTGAGGTGGTGCATTAGTTCAAAATATTACAAGAAAATGCGAGATCATGATAGTCGACCTTAAATGGTTTCACTCTTGCTGGTTGCTCGAAAGTCTCTATTTTTAGACCATAAATTATGTTGTCTATAATTTAATTGTTATTGTTTGTATTCCTATTTATGTAACAGGGGCATGTTTAATAAATCTTAAAGACATTAAAACTGTTATTACAGTACCCGCAACATCTCAGCCCTCCCATGGTACACGTACACTCGAGACATGAGTCTGCGGTAAAGATGGTAGATCCGGGCAACAGTTTGATAGGCGGGGACTGGCTAGAACTAGCTAAATCACCCAGGACACACACGCTCCTCACTCGGTTTGCATCTGAAACGAACAAAAAATAATTGTGTTTCAGTATTTAAAAACGATTCGTACATTTTATTTTGTTTCATATATGTTGTTGTTTTTTTTTCCTTCAGTTTTACGCATTTTTTACAAAAGAGTATGCTTAATTCAAATATGGAAAAAAAAGGTGTTTACGTTGTATGTGTTTTTTGGTTGAGTGTGTGTGTGCGTGCTTCTTTTCTTCTTTTTTTCTTTTCTTTGTTGTTGTTGTTGTTAATAAAAGCGTAAAATCCCTTTTAATGTGATGCATACAATCGATTTTACAACAAAACACGATTTTATATCATATCATATGCACTGCATAGTAAAACATATATCCGATTTCCAATACGGTATGATAATTTGACTACATTCTATAATGCATATAAATTCAGTTTTTCTTTTTCTTTTTTCTTTTTTTTTTGTTGTTTTGTCGTCTTGTTGTTGTTTTCATGTTTGACAAATTTCTCGAAACTGTTTCATGAAGTTATGTTTTTCATTCTGTTGTATTTTGCAGTTCTTTGCATGCTGAACTGTAAAAATAAAAAATGGCATGGTTTACGTTTTATTTATTTTTTTTGTAAAAATGGGTACAACTGAAGCATATACTCGTAAGAATATGGCAAATTTCATAAATTAATAGCTGTACGAAATTAAAATTAAAATCTGATAAAGTGATGTAGAAATAATTATCAAGCTGAAAAATAGGAAGAAGAAAAGTTGACCCTGCGTGCCCATACCGGGATTCGAACCCTCGATCCCAAGTTTTGAAGCACTTTAAACCTATTTTACTATTTAACTTCCTTTTGCTGAAGGACTCCTATGTCCAAATAGAATTAAGAAAGTAATTACCATAAAATGATCATAGAAAAGATATGTAAAATGATTTGTTCTTAGTTTTATCGATTGTACTACAGGACGGTGTGTTCGCATGTCGATATCCTCTACAAGGCACCTAAATGGGACTACTTTTAATCGTCTAAACAAAGATGACAGCTCGGATGACAGCTCACTACAGTACGATGCTGTAAAACTTCAATTTGTGGTGGCACCAAATTTAAATCATCCACTTTTACTTTGACCAGCACAGCAGACATACAGCTGTCAAACGATGATATTGTTTATGTTTTGTGCGAACTACATTTTAGACATTTTTCTTCCTACTTCCGGCGAACAAACGATCGTGATTTCTGTAAGTATCATTTGCACCAAACACATCCTAGGGATGAGTGTCCTGAGGACGGAATTACCAGAGGAGTTCCGATTGAACTACTCAGTTTAGGGGATTAGTGCATCCGCATTTAAAATAGTTCCATGTTAAAAAAAAAAGTAGCTTTTATAAATGACAAGCATTCAAAGAGTCTGATGTACACAAAGACATCGCCGTCTTTGTGTATAAGTTTTATTTTCATAAATGTTTGACTAGTCCGTGCCCATAATAATTTGAGGCTTTTACAGACTGATCGTTCAGTCTGATGTTGAAACATTGTATTATTTTTTTTTAAAACAAGTGCTAGCTAAAATGCACATTTCAGTATTGGTATAAAACAGTTGACGTTCTTTAAGAGATTTCGCAAGAAGTCAAACAATAATACGTATTTTTCCTCTATAAACTCGATACTTCGGGTGCTATCTGTGATAAAATAGCAGGATGAATGTTTTATACGTTAAAAGTCTCCTCGCTTACTTTTCCTTCACTTTGAGGTGGATGTGTTCCAAAACCACCGGGTTCCACATAACCAGTCAACACTTACTCTGTGTTAAACTTTCACAAACAGTTAAAAAGTATGGAAAAGTATAAACATTTAACATTACCTGTTGTTTCTTGTTGAAGTGCCGACTCGAAACAAAACCCGACGACACAATGAACGAAGGCTGATATGAAGATACTGCCAACAAGTGTACACATCCTTGCAGACAACATGTTGCCGATTCTGGAGAACCAATCTGCGGCTATGTTGCTACCCGGTTTATTACAAAACACCAACCCCGTCTCTTATCAACGATAAAACCATTAAATGTACAATTAAATAATACAAATACTGATAGCTTTTAATAATAAACAATCATTAAACATAAAAAAGCAAAATATCTCCTTCTTTCCTTTAGAATTTTTGACTAAGTGACGACCCAGGTTGTATTTATACGTTTTTAACAAACCAGTACTTGAAAGGTGCTAGAAATTATTCGGTTTTAGCAACAGCGGGTAAAAGGTGGTATCCACCCCATTTACAATTCCCATGGTTTGGTTTGGCTTTGAGATCTATCGCAGCGACACAAAATATGGCCAAAGAAAACATTTATTTATAGTCACTTAAATTTTAACGATAATGCAATATCTTTGATCTTCACTAATATAACTTCAATGTTAAAACTAAGGTTATACATTTAACTACCAGTAACCATGCTAATATGCCTGTATTCCTAATACATTCACGGACTTAATACTAAAGTGTGGACAGGACATTGTGACGGCGGCTCGGTTATGTAGTTGATGATTGTAATTTCCAGCCAACTATATTTCAGTTACAATGAGACAGCTACTTTTTATTATTCAGACCTTAATAGTTTCTTCGAAATTTGTCAAAATAATGCGTCTTCAGTGGAAAGAACAAATATAAAAACGGAAAAGATGACATAGATTTTAAAACAAACAAAAACGAAAACTTTAAGTCAAACGGATAATTGTGGCAATGTAAAGGCTGTTCCTTTAAACATCATACTATGGTGTCGGTCAGACTTTGTGCTGGAGGCTTAATCGTGCCGGTGGTCAGCAGGAGATGCTGGTCCGAGTGTCAGAGGCGGAGTCGCGTAATGAGGCCGAATGCCCATGGGTGCTGGGTGAGTCAGGAGTTGTTGTAAGACTAGCACGAAGATGACTGATGACGGCTTCACATCAATGAGAACTTGGTTTAGTTGGTCTACTTTGTGTGTGGCATTCCTGTCACAGTGTCACGTATTTAACACACATCTTTCTGTTTACGATTTGTTGACGAATTTGCCTTGGTAAAACTTTGTTTGTGGCATTTTTTGGTCAAACATTTCAACAAATGCGTTTTATATATATAATTAACGAGACGATGCAGGAAAATGCTTATTATGTTGTTTTGTGAAGCAAAATTATGTTGTCCAGCTAGTTTGGTGGCAGAAGACCATAGACAAATGTATGTGTTGAACTACTAACGAACAGGTCGGATCAGCTGAAAGACCTTCTCACGTTAAGTCCTAAGCACAGGGCTCGAATCCTCGCGGTGAAAGACCGATCGGTACGCGATCGGGCTAGTCTAATATGTTGCATTGATCGCAGACAATTTGTACTTTTGTCTAAAATGCTTTAGCAGTGAATACAGTGTTATGACAGCCGACCTAACAAAGTCCAACCGGTTTTAGCGCGACAAAAAGTAGTTCTACGTATGTAAAACAAATGGCAGAATAACACCGTTTTACTTTCTTAGCAAATGATTATACTAGCATGCCCAGGTATGTGTAAAACAGTTGCAAATGTAATAATCAAACGATAAATGGATATAAAAAACACCCTCCTGAGTGCCTGTAAATACAGCATATAGTAAAACGTGTTATGTGTGATATAGCCAGTGACCACTTCTCTAGCAACATCTGACACAGGCTTTAAATAACATTGTAAATTAACATATGATAAATGAACTGCTTTAGTACGGTGTACTTAATAAGGCTTAAATGTTGGATTTGATCTATTATTATTTTATGTAAGTAAAATAACACCATAAAATGACAACAGATACAGAAGACACTAGATATATTAAGTAAAAACGCATTAGTATCAGGACAGTTTTTGCCCCTTATATGATAGTTTATGCGCCCAATGATAGAAGGTTCCACCTGTTAATGGTCGTACAGTCACCTCTGCACCCTTCTTCCCCCCTCCCCACATCGCCATCACCTTCATTGTAGATATCTTCAGAGTTGTTGTTTTTTGCTCACTTTTTAGGGACCTTTGTGACGTTCGGTGTCCTTTCCTTCCGTCGACATTGCGCATCATTGTATTAAGGAATTGCAGTAGCCGTGACACTATTTAATTACATCCACTGCACAAGGTGCAATTGTCAACAACCGACGGTGAATCTGGTGCATTTGCCCGGGGTGCCGTACTTAACACTTTATTACCGCTCGTAATATGGACAAAGCGTTATCATGACAACCCGAATCTGGGCGAACTCATCCGCCAATCTACGGTTATTTCGTCACCGATCCACGCATAGTGATAATGGCGTCAATTATAACCGACGTATGCCGGTCAGTTTGTCACATGCCGTCAACTAACTTGAGTCTTTTCTTAAGTACATACATCATGTAATATATAGTAAAATGTATGGCTGAATAATTGTATATAGGCAGTCTATCTACTGAATTCATTTTTAAGTCACATTGTGTCAGATAAACACTGCCATTGCTGTGTTGTTGTTTTTTGTTCTTGTTTAAAGTTCATCACAGTGACACAATTATGTATCTGACCCGGTCGGGCTTTGAGCCCACGAGGTGGGGGGCCGAGAAATCAGTTACAGGTCGGTGACCCACGAGGTGGGGACCGAGAAATCAGTTACAAGTTGGTGACGCTAATCTCATGGGTGCTAAGCATTCCTTTAACTGCACCACCGGTCATAACCAGGTATAAAGAATTAGAATGTTATAAATCGATAGTTAAATAAATTCCCAACAAAGGACAAACTTCAACATTTTATTAAACTTACGTTTTGGCCATATTGCCTTCTTCAGGATTGTTTGTAAATATAGGAAGTGACGTCGACGTCATATAGTTGTCAAAACCAGCCGGGGAGTGTGGAGGTGGGTGGGTTTTGTAAAGGGCTTTGAAAATGGCTTTTCAGTTTGAACTTGATACTGTGCGTGTTCTTTACAACAATACATGAAAAGTCACCATGAACAATTTGTACAGTCTATCTTTGAATATGCTTTGTCTTTATTCATTATGTATTATATCAGCATGATAGCAATGGTAACTAAATAATGAATGCTAGCTCTTTTTATAATCCGCAACGGTTTATTTTGAACAGCAGAAACTGGATAAGTTATTCATACACGACCTTATTATGTTAACTGACCACGTGATTTTGACAAAGATTCATGTGTCCTTCATTATATCAGCTAGCAGGTTTCTGATTTAATTTATTCCCTTTTTCATGAACAAATTGATACACACGAGTTGTCATTCAATACAAACATTTATAAAACAAATTCAGGAAAAAGTAATAGTAAGCGAGCCTAAAACTGTTTGTATTAAATGACAACTCTGGTGTCAGATTCTTTTTATTACATGATTTTAGTCGCCATTATACGATTTTAAGAAATTTAACATCAAATTCAATACTCGGTAAAATAGTGGTATGAGACGATCTGCATTATGATGACGTCGATGACCTCATCAATCAAAAAGCTGTATAACACTGGTGTACTACGACAAAATATATAATGGAAGTATTAAATGGAAAACAAGGAGTATCGTGTGATTAAATATAAAAATGATGATGATCATCATGATGATCATGACGACGACGACGACGATGATGATGATGTGATGATGATGATGAAGATGATGGTGAAGATTGTGATAGCATATAGAACCGTACAAGGTGAATTATTATAAGTAACAATATCTCAATAAAATTCATTCTTTCCATAGTCTATCATTTCGAGTGGTTAGAACGCTTTGTCATTGTGAGCCCACAACGTCGTCTTTGGAATGTCCGGTAAATCTAGATATCTGTATCGATGGTGTGGTTCTGTCACTTTTGAATATGCGTCCCTTTCCCTGACATGGTTGTGCGCTCGTCATTTGTCAGTATTATTGTCGTATTATGACAAGAAAACACTTTTGGCCGCCAATCAGCAGTCACGCATGCGCATAACATGAAACAATTAACTTCGTATTAACAAGTATTCCTGACGTGACCGGAGTCTTCCTTCTACTGGAGTCCGCCCGGAAATAGTTTTAAGTAACTTGTTGTGAGAGCAAAACGGACTTTTCATGTACTCAGGTAAAGTGACATTTTAGTTTATTATTTTTTTAGACCAGTCGAAGTTGTTTTCTAAAATCGCAATTTGCTAAAACAAGTTTCCAGTTTCTTAAACTTTCTGCGAAACTAGTGCAAATATGGACTTTTTTGCAATATTGTACATTGCAAGCTTACCGCCATATCATTTTGTGTTGTCACCTTAAAACACAGTTCGTTTGTCAATATAATTTTGTCAATATCAACTTTTTTGTATTGATTGTAAGTTATGTTTATATTTCAGAGGATAGGTATATTTTCAAGAAAGTATTCATATTGATCGTATACACATAATCGACCAACTTACTTGACCAACACAAAACAACTTAAAAGTAAATACAGAAAATCATCCCTAACATCGTAACAATGTTTTCGTATGCATTAATATCCTTACTCATCATTTTAAATCAACCCAAGGTAGTGAGCATTGTGTGTTCGCTGTTGTACATGTATGTACAGTGCCATCTTCCTTATTTCAGCAGCACTAAGTATCTAGAGAAATATACAGTGAATAGTCTTGCTCAAAGACTCACATCTTGTGTCCGGTTTCGGGGTTCGAACCCGGGACACTCTAATCAGAAGACCAAAGTAACCACTAGGTCACGGACGCCCAAACATTTAAAATAAATATTAAATAATTAATATATAATTATTCACTTTTCAATTTGCACTGTTTTTTACAACATGGGATATGTAATCAGACAAATATAGGTGCCCTTATCATGAACAAAACACATATATTGATCTTAGAAATAACTTTCAAAACGATTTAATACCATGTACATGATTTACAAAAAAAAGCTATTGATTAATAATTTTAATTAATTCCGATAAATTTAGTTAATTTTAATATTTCATAGTAGATAAAAATAATAGTTGAAACTTAGTTAAAATAATTAGATAAAACTAATTAGTTCTGATGAAACTCATTTTATAAATAGATAAAAAAAGTCGCCAAGAATTCTTTACTGAAAAAGAACGAAATGAGAGATTGGAGCTCAAAAAACGGTGGATCTGACCGTTTGTATGCAGATATTTGTTTTGTGTGTAATGTCTCGTTTCACTATGTTGTTGTTTTTAAATTTAATTTTAAAATGTTATTTGTGTGTTATTTCTCATAGGATCTGTTCCTATATTACTTTGAACTGAAATCTTATGTCAAGGTCATATAACTCAGAATGTCTAATAAATGCTTCTATAAAATGTATACGAAAATTAACATGTAATTCTTCAGATTGGCTGTCGATATAAATATTGTTTTGTCATAAAACCCACGTTTGAACAACTCTAACGTTAGAACTGTTGATGATACGGATTTTTTTAGCTTCGAAGCCTTTGTAAAATATCTCAATAAATTTTTAATTATAGTCAATCTAATTACTACGCCCCTATCTAATTGACCTGAAAGCTCATTAATTATGTCACCTGCCAGAAATTGATGTCTGTTATAATGCAATAATGCGCAGGACATGCCCTAACAACACAACCGATATGTGGGTCCAAGTAATGATACATTAGACACATTTATTACTGTCAACGAACTCAGAGCAAGACTGCCATTACTTCTACAATGGCATAGGGAGATTTATGCAGGTTTTGACATTCATCTAAACGGGAAAAAGTTCATTAGATTGATATGAGGAAGTGTTTGTTTACCTTACGTTGACCGCATGGTTTGGCCAGTGGCGGAATGTGGTGGTGGTCGGGCTTTATGTCGCACTTTATTTCCATAGACACGATTTGCCTTATATCATGTCATGCATTTCTTGTTATTATTGTCTGGTAATTAGATAAACTTTAAGTAGGGAGATTGATTTTATTGTTTTAATTCGACTCTTTAAATATCATTAACCATGCAACTGTGTACATAAAGCATATTGACCATATATCTGTGTACATATATCACATGGACCATATATCTGTGTACATATAGCACATTGACCATATATCTGTGTACATATAGCACATTGACCATATATCTGTGTACATATATCACATTGACCATATATCTGTGCACATATAGCACATTGACCATATATCTGTGCACATATAGCACATTGACCATTCATCTTTGTATATATAGCACATTGACCATATATCTGTGTAAATATAGCACATTGACCATATATATGTGCACATATAGCACATTGACTATATGCCTGTGTACTAATAGCACATTAACCATATAACTGTGTACATATAGCACATTGACCATATATCTGTGCACATATAGCACATTGACTATATGCCTGTGTACTAATAGCACATTAACCATATAACTGTGTACATATAGCACATGGACCATATATCTGTGCACATATAGCACATTGACCATATATCTGTGTATATATAGCACATTGACCATATAACTGTGTACATATAGCACATTGACCATATATCTGTGTACATATAGCACATTGACCATATATCTGTGTACATATAGCACATTGACCATATATCTGTGTACATATAGCACATTGACCATATATCTGTGTACATATAGCACATTGACCATATATCTGTGTACATATAGCACATTGACCATATATCTGTGTACATATAGCACATGGACCATATATCTGTGTGTATATATAGCACATTGACCATATATCTGTGTACATATAGCACATTGACCATATATCTGTGTACATATAGCACATGGACCATATATCTGTGTACATATAGCACATTGACCATATATCTGTGTGTATATATAGCACATTGACCATATATCTGTGTACATATAGCACATTGACCATATATCTGTGTACATATAGCACATTGACCATATATCTGTGTACATATAGCACATGGACCATATATCTGTGTGTATATATAGCACATTGACCATATATCTGTGTACATATAGCACATTGACCATATATCTGTGTACATATAGCACATGGACCATATATCTGTGTACATATAGCACATTGACCATATATCTGTGTGTACATATAGCACATTGACCATATATCTGTGTACATATAGCACATTAACCATATAACTGTGTACATATAGCACATGGACCATATATCTGTGCACATATAGCACATTGACCATATATCTGTGTACATATAGCACATTGACCATATATCTGTGTACATATAGCACATTGACCATATATCTGTGTACATATAGCACATGGACCATATATCTGTGTGTATATATAGCACATTGACCATATATCTGTGTACATATAGCACATTGACCATATATCTGTGTACATATAGCACATGGACCATATATCTGTGTACATATAGCACATTGACCATATATCTGTGTGTATATATAGCACATTGACCATATATCTGTGTACATATAGCACATTGACCATATATCTGTGTACATATAGCACATTGACCATATATCTGTGTACATATAGCACATTGACCATATACCTGTGCACATATATCACATTGACCATATATCTGTGTACATATAGCACATCATATTATTTACCATACAACAGACAAATTAATGAATAATGTTCATGAACGTGTCATGCTTTGTAATTGAGTAAATTTCCTTGCATTAGCAATGAAAACGTATCGCAGTACCCACAGTACAATATCGAATTCTGCACATTAATGTTTGTAATGATAAGCCAACTGAATCGATGTACTTTGTCGTAATAAGATTGTGTACATTTACAATGTTCAAAACCTTCCTTCCATTTCGGACATGTCAGAATCCCATCCAAACCATTCAAAATATTTCATGACTGAGCAGTGCTTAAAGATCTTAAACATTTTATAAATATTTTTGTTTATAACTCACTTGAAATTATATTTAAAACGGTGGACAAACAGACGTTATATATCATTAAATAGTATACGAAATGTTACTGGCACTGATGGTAATGACGGACATCCTATCCATACATTAACAATGTTACTGGCACTGATGGTAATAATGGGCATGACATCCATACATTAACAATGTTACTGGCACTGATTGTAATGAGGGATATCCCATCTATACATTTACAATGTTGCTGGCACTGATTGTAATGACAGACATCACATCCATACATTTACAATGTTACTGGCACTGATGGTAATAATGGACATCCCATCCATACATTTACAATGTTGCTGGCACTGATGGTAATAATGGGTATGCCATCCATACATTTACAATGTTGCTGTCACTGATGGTTATGAGGGATATCCCATCCATACATTAACAATGTTGCTGGCACTGATGGTAATAATGGACATCCTATCCATACATTTACAATGTTGCTGTCACTGATGGTTATGAGGGATATCCCATCCATACATTAACAATGTTGCTGGCACTGATGGTAATAATGGACATCCTATCCATACATTTACAATGTTACTGGCAATGATGATAATAATGGACATCCCATCTATACATTTACAATATTACTGGCACTGATGGTAATAATGGACATCCCATCCATATATTTACAATGTTACTGGCACTGATTGTAATAATGGACATCCCATCCATACATTTACAATGTTACTGGCACTGATTGTAATAATAGACATCCCATCCATACATTAACAATGTAACTGGCACTGATTGTAATAATGGACATCCTATCCATACATTTACAATGTTACTGGCACTGATTGTAATAATGGACATCCTATCCATACATTTACAATGTTACTGGCACTGATGGTAATAATGGGCATCCTATCGATACATTTACAATGTTACTGGCACTGATGGTTATGATGGACATCCCATCCATACATTGACAGTTTCATTTAACGGCTTTGAAGACAATCTACATGTAGCCCATCTTTGGCATCAATAATTGTCTTTGTAATTAGACATTGATTTGTAACAAACATTCAATGTTCCATCTGCAATGTTTTTTTTACATATGAATTATACAGATGTAGACATGAAGATAAAGGCAGTTTATACAACTAACAGATGACATTATATTTGCAGCATAATATAGAAAATGGCCTCTCTAGCTGTGATTATATCCTTGACAACAGTTCTAACATGTGTGGCAGGTAAGTTGCTTCCCCTAGCTGTGATCCTCCTTCTCTCTCTCTCTCTCTCTCTCTCTCTCTCTCTCTCTCTCTCTCTATCTATCTCTCTCTCTGTCTCTCTCTATCTCTCTCACTCTGCCTCTGTCTGTCTGTCTGTCTGTCTGTCTGTCTGTCTGTCTGTCTCTAATTGCGATTTCCCTACATTATCGTGTTATCAGACCCCAATATAAAATTTACTGGAGACGCCCGTGGCCGAGTTGCTGAGTCGCTTAACTCCTCCGACCTCCCACCTTTAATCGCGTGGGTGCAAATCCCCTTCGGTGTGAAGGACAGTGCGGGAAGGTGTTCCTGCTGACCTGCGGTGCGCACGTGATATCTTCTTCCACCAAAAATAGCTGGACGTCGCTATAATTACATATATCCAATAACACAAAAACGTGCGGTCTGTCTATTTCATCCAAATGGTTTGACTGAGCTCTTCATGGCAGAGTTGCTTTAAATCGTCGTGTTTGAGAAATGAAGGCCAGTTTTAAACAGTTGAGTATATTTGCTGTATATACGTTACTGTATCGAGAAGCCAATATCGGTCGCAACCATTCGTAATTCTTGGGGTATCTGAACAAGTCCGGAATACTGTCGTTAACGGTTAACGTGTTCCGACTGGATTACTACCTCATTTTTTTCTTGCTATGAATATTGCAATTTACATTTTAATCAGAATATTTTTCTGAGGAAATAACAGTGTATGCAGAGGTTAAAAGTGTAGTTTGCAATAAGAATAATAAAACGATAAAACTGTAAATAATATAGCAGGTACATGTAATAGCAAGATTTCGCAGCTGTTTGGCGCGATTTCAAAAAAAAATATCGAGTTTGTTTAGGTCAAGAGTATATCGCATATTATATTTTATCTACTTAACTCACACAGAACTTCTATGCACTTATTGCTTTGATTTAATTTGGACTTATTTTGTTTTAGTGAAACAAATCTCTAGATGGTAAGTACAGGTTTGATGTAAAAGGTATACATAATCAACGTGCTTATGTTGAATAATAAACAAAAAGTTTACTTACATTAAGGCCGCAAATACAACCAATAACCATTTCTTCCATGACTACGTACCTTCCATGCACAACCAAGCTAAGACTGTATAGTTACCCAAAGTTACATAATATTGGGGCACTTAATGTACCATGGTGTCATCCAGATGAAACGAACGGCACCGACAGAATACATCTGCCATCCTGCTTTAAACGCTGTTTGTTACCTCACAAGGACACAATTGTGGTCGTATTAGTGATGATCATCTAGTATACTTGGAGATTGAACTCAGAAAATGTTCCCATGGAACCAATGGGGCTCCGCGGCTCAGCTAGGAGACTCCCAACATGAACGTTTACACACCGACCGGGACTCGAACCTACGCAGTGACTCTATGGGGAGTTACAAATCGGTGACTCTAATCGCTCGACCACGCCCCCCCCCACCCCCTTTTTAGGTCGGTTTAGGATTTAAGATACCTACATGGAAATGAATAAATGATTTATAGGACTGGTTAGTCTATGTATACTGAAATTAAGATACCATTTGTTTCAAGGTCTCTGGTCGATTGCACTAGCTTAATAAAGATGCAACTATGGTTAGTCTAATACACCGGCTTAACAAAGGTGAACATATGGTTAGTCGAATGTATCGGCTTAACATAGGTACACCTTTGGTTAGTGGAATACACGACCTACACGACATAACGTAGATGGTTAGTCGAAAGCAATGACTTAACAGGGGTGCAACTATGGTTAGTCGAATGCACCGGCTTTAGATAGATTCAACTATGGTTCGAATCCATTCACCATTACAAACCTTCAACGAGCGAGTAAACCAAATTGGCCAGATTAATCGCTGTAAAGGTTCACGTGTATATCGTTATGGAGGCCATCGCATTTTCAGGTCAATTTGGACGATTCGGTCCCAGAGGACCCGGGGGATTTGGCGGTGGGCGGATGTTCGGCGGAGGGCCGGTGTTATTCGGTGAAGGAGGGCCGTTCTTTGGAGGTGGACCTGTGTTTAGAGGAGGCGGTCCGTTCGGCGGAGGGATGGAGTTTGGCGGGCCTTTCGGTGGAGGCCCACCGGGCCCGTTTTTTGAGGGTAAGATTGCAGTGTTCCAGATTAAGCCATAAAAGGCGTATGTCAGACAATAAACGTTGATAAAATATCACACATCTCAACGGCACTAGGAACATATTTGTTCCTACGATATCTGTACAACACTAGAGTCATTAAGATGTGTCCATTTTTACTGTGAGATTCACACTGTTTTTGTCTTTTAAATGCAAGTGAGTTTTCTAGGAAGATTGCTACGAGGGTTCAGCTTATGTCAGAGCTTGGATTTTGTCTCTACAAAAGCAACAACAATTTTCACATGATTAATGATATAAAATCAATCCCAAAAACTAGCCCCTAAAACAAAAATACACTTAAGACGTTCTATACATTCGCAACTACTCGTCCATATGAGGAATCTCCGTGAAACTATTTCGCAGTGGCCAAGGTGTTCCAATTGACCTTTAATAATCAAGTAGTGACTACTGGCTGAAACATTATGCGTAATTCACATGAATTTCCTAGCAGTGATATTGGTATATATTCGAGGGTTTTGATATAATGACCACTTATCAATAAACAGGGAGTACATGAATTATTGTCGAATTTTCCAGACCCACCGGTTATCATATCTTATTGAGAGACTGTTTCTGCTTCTTCCAGGTGGCGGTATTGGTGGTATATTCGGGGGTACCGAGGGCGCAGGGATTGGCGGAGCGCCCGGGGGTATGCAGGGAGGGCCCGGGGGCCAGGGTCAATTCCTGGACCCCACAACCGGCCAGCCGCTGCAGGTCGTCTCGAATGACGTAGCATCAGCCGTCAGACAGGCTCGAACCGGAGGCTTCCCTGGGGTAAGGACATTTTAATTGCTTGGAATTGTCTTGGCATCCCTTTTTTCATTTTAGTCCTGGCAAATCATGAGATGACCCAGCATTGGAATGTAGAGTGTTTTTATTGCCGATTCTGATGAATAATCTGAATGATGCCCACCTTGTTCGGCGTTTTGAGAAATTTAAGATGGCGTTCAATATGGCCGCCACTTTGAAGGATCGCCTAAGCGAGTGGGCTTGATCAATATATATTGTGCTAGATGCTTTAAAATTCATCTCATTTGTTTATAAGAACATGTCCAAATTTCAATGATGTTGGCATACTGTTTAAATAAAAGCATAACCATTTAAGTAATTAATGAATTTTAAACACAAAAACTAAGGGTTTTACAAGAAAAAGAACTGCAACAAACTGTTTGTATTTATATATTTGCCCGCATGCTGCTTGTGTTTCATGATCTGCTATATTGTTTAACACTGAGATCAATTCAACAAGTTATCAGCTTTTAAGTTAAATCTGAAATAAAATATTAATTACTTCCCTTTTTAAGGTAAGACATAGGTAAAGTTAAAAGGAGTTTGATTTGGTCATGTGATAAACAAATGTAATAAACAAATGAGATGAGATAACATGTCCTATATCAGAATCGGCAATAAAAAGCACTATACACCTCAATGCCAGCTCCACCTTTAATATGCCAATTGCCCGGACTATTTTCTTTTGGAGCTTAGAAAGAACACTTTTGTCATTGACTTGTTTGTTGAGTAGCAACATACCTTTACATACACTGACTCAAGTGTAAGTAGTAGCTGCACGAAATGCATCGGAGCTCTGCTGGCTTATCTAATTGATTTGTGAGATGTTAACAGCTGTATAACTTATAAAGAAAGAAAATTCAGACTTATGCAGATTTTCAGTAGATTGAAGAATTTCATTCCATTTCTTTAGTTGGTGATAATTTTACTGCATATAATAATAAACATTTTAACGAAATATTGAGGAAAAAAAGCAACAACAAAGTTTGTTTTCTTCAACATTCCTCCAAAAATCTTAATAAAAAAGACTTGAGCGTCTTTTGTTTTTTTATTAATTTTGTTTTTGTTGTTTTTGTTTTGTTGTTGTTTGCTGTTGCTTTTGTGTGCAGCACATGTCACAGATACTACTGTATTTCTTTTTCAAATCTGTATGTTTCGAATCTTCTTAAGATTTTGATAATAAAGGAAACTGAGGAAAATAATTTAAGCATCAGCTGTTTAACATAATTACGATTCAAAATGCTCGTTTCAACTTTAGACTTTCTATGAAGGAAAATATAAGCATGAATCAAACACTTTATTTTTCATTGACTTTGAACTTGAACTTTACATAACCCTGCATTCTATTGCACTTGAACTTTACATTACCCTGCATTCTAGTGAACTTGAACTTTACATTACCCTACATTCTAGGGCACTTGAACTTTACATTACCCTGCATTCTATGGCACTTGAACTTTACATTACCCTGCATTCTATGGCACTTGAACTTTACATTACCCTGCATTCTATGGCACTTGAACTTTACATTACCCTGCATTCTATGGCACTTGAACTTTACATTACCCTGCATTCTAGTGAACTTGAACTTTACATTACCCTGCATTCTAGGGCATTTGAACTTTACATTACCCTGCATTCTATGGCACTTGAACTTTACATTACCCTGCATTCTAGTGAACTTGAACTTTACATTACCCTGCATTCTATGGCACTTGAACTTTACATTACCCTGCATTCTAGTGAACTTGAACTTTACATTACCCTGCATTCTAGGGCACTTGAACTTTACATTACCCTGCATTCGATGGCACTTGAACTTTACATTACCCTGCATTCTAATGAACTTGAACTTTACATTGCGCTGCATTCTAGGGCACTTGAACTTTACATTACCCTGCATTCTATGGCACTTGAACTTTACATTACCCTGCATTCTATGGCACTTGAACTTTACATTACCCTGCATTCTATGGCACTTGAACTTTACATTACCCTGCATTCTAGTGAACTTGAACTTTACATTACCCTGCATTCTAGGGCATTTGAACTTTACATTACCCTGCATTCTATGGCACTTGAACTTTACATTACCCTGCATTCTAGTGAACTTGAACTTTACATTACCCTGCATTCTATGGCACTTGAACTTTACATTACCCTGCATTCTAGTGAACTTGAACTTTACATTACCCTGCATTCGATGGCACTTGAACTTTACATTACCCTGCATTCTAATGAACTTGAACTTTACATTGCGCTGCATTCTAGGGCACTTGAACTTTACATTACCCTGCATTCTATGGCACTTGAACTTTACATTACCCTGCATTCTATGGCACTTGAACTTTACATTACCCTGCATTCTAGTGAACTTGAACTTTACATTACCCTGCATTCTAGGGCATTTGAACTTTACATTACCCTGCATTCTATGGCACTTGAACTTTACATTACCTTGCATTCTATGGCACTTGAACTTTACATTACCCTGCATTCTAGTGAACTTGAACTTTACATTACCCTGCATTCTAGGGCACTTGAACTTTACATTACCCTGCATTCTATGGCACTTGAACTTTACATTACCCTGCATTCTATGGCACTTGAACTTTACATTACCCTGCATTCTAGTGAACTTGAACTTTACATTACCCTGCATTCTAGGGCACTTGAACTTTACTATTACCCTGCATTCGATGGCACTTGAACTTTACATTACCCTGCATTCTAGTGAACTTGAACTTTACTATTACCCTGCATTCTAGGGAACTTGAACTTTACTATTACCCTGCATTCTAGGGCACTTTAACTTTACTATTACCCTGCATTCTAGGGCACTTGAACTTTACATTACCCTACATTTTAGGGCACTTGAAATTTACTATTAACCTGCGGTCTAGGGCACTTGAACTTTACAATACCCGGCATTCTAGGGAACTGGGCATTCTAGTTATTCGTAATCTTATATAATCGCACATTATCGGTACAATACACAAGATGGTGCTGCTGTTGTTTGTATTGTTTTGATAAAAAAGTCGTTGTATTGCTATATTCGATAAAGCCTCATAAAGAAAATCAGTGTGATATTCAGGCCAACTTGATATATAACGGATTATATATGGCATTTGTTCTGTGTTACTAGGAATACGGATGTTAAAGCAAAATAACAATAAACTTAATCTTGTCTTATCAGGGGCCGGTCGGTGGTTTCAATGGAGGACAGCAGAGTAAGTACAACTGCCAATCAGCATTCTAACTAAAACAATTAATATAAATTATTCAAGGTTACGATACTAATTGGTATTATTTCAGTCTCTTACAATGTCAGTCCATAGGAGAGTTACAAACGATAACTATATGTAAGGGTGATATTTATAGACGAATAGTGATTGCTTCCAGATTCAAAGGTGGTATCCAAATGTTTGCCAAAATCAAATACGTGACTTACGTTAAGACGGGTTTGAACTCTACCTATATTGTTAGACAGTACATCTCCCAAACTAAAACACATTGAAAGTTCATTCTTTCTCAATCTATAAATAAGCACGATATTTATCTCAGCTAAAAATGGATATCAGACATCAGAGCGGTCTGACCGGATGATGATATAACGTGTTCATTTAAGTAAGTGGTCACGTGGTTTTTCTTAGTTTCAAAATACCTAACTGTGCAGCATGGCTCAGATCGACATATATGTTTGTAATGCCGATTAGTGTGTTATGCATCACCTTTTGAATATGTGTAGAGTATCAATAAATAGCATTTCGCTGGATCTTTTCAGGTAACAACAACTTATTTATGCTATTTTAGAGAAATATTTTTTCAAAATTTTAGAAACCAAGGACTGGTAAAACAAAATGTAATTCTTCTTTTTTTTTGTCTTCCAAAACTTACCATATTTTTTTAAATATCTAACAATTGAGTGCAATTTAAATTTTTAAATTATTATTATCAACAGTTATTCAGCAGCGAATTTTCCTTGTTTAAATATAAGTGTCCTTAATGTTACAGGGCCAATAGAATCTCTGGACGCTGTTTCAGTGCTTGTTTTGCTTGTTCCTGTGCTTTCTTTGTTGCTACATAGATATTTATGAAACTGCAAGATGCACCATTACCTTTTAACATCATGGTTATTTTCTTAAAGAAATATTAACACATTGCTAAACTGCTTGGATTCCCTGTTGTTTCTAAAATATCATTTGATGTATTTTTTTCTACAACCAGTTAACGGTCAAGCTTTTAACCAAGGAGGGGCTCAATTTAGCGAGCAAGGATCACAATTTGGTGGGCCTGGACAGCAGTTTGGTGGTGCCGGAACGCAATTTGGTGGCGCGGGACCACAGTTTGGTGGTCCTGGACAGCAATTCGGTGGTGCCGGAACGCAATTTGGTGGAGCGGGACCACAGTTTGGTGGGCCTGGACAGCAATTTAGTGGTGCCGGAATGCAATTTGGTGGCGCGGGACAACAATTTGGTGGGCCTGGACCGCAGTTTGGTGGCACAGAGCCACAATTTGGAGGACCTGGACAACAATTCGGCGGTGCCGGGCCGCAATTCGGAGGAACCGGGGCGCAATTTGGCGGAGGTCCAGCTCAATTTGGTGGCGGCGCTGTGCAATTTGGCGGGGTCGGACAGCAATTTGGTGGGCCGGGGCCACAATTTGGCGGCGGCGCACAGTTTGTCCAAGGCGGTGGTGGTGCTGTTGCAGGAACACAATTCGTTCAAGGAGGCGGCGGCGCCATGCAGGGACCTGGTGGTCCGCAGTTTGGCGGTGGATCGCAGTTTGGCGGTGGCCAAGGTCAAGGTCAGGGACAACAGTTTGCAGCAGTTAGTGGCCAAGTAACACAAGGGGGCTTCAACGCGGAGCCGATAAGAAGTAAGAGTCAGATGGGTATTGTTTGTCGTAGCGGATTAGCCGGTAGCACTAGTTGGAAGATGTAGATTTTAATAACATGTTTAATGTCGTCATACTTTCTAAATCTTTAAATGTTTGTGAATTTGATTTTTGTAATGCATTTTAACGCTGTTTTTTTTGTATATTTTTAAATCTCCAAACTTCAAGCATTTGATTTTTTCTAACCTATCATTTTTTATCTCTTAAATTTAAAATATATACATGTAGATCATATCTGGCTAACTAATGCAAGTTTCGGGGCTAATTTGTAACGTCGAATTTGATTAATTCTAAACAATCTTCTGATTTAGCATGTTATCGAAAGATGATACGGATCATGCTATTTTTTATGGAATTAAAGGTGCTATCTGACAGTTTATTTCCTCTCATGCAACCAAATAAGTATTGTCTGAAATATGCTTTCAGTGTCCTACATTCATGTGAAAAGAAATTATAACTACCCATTTGTAATAACAAAGTTATTTTTCCTATCGGAACCACGGTGCACAGTTAGCTATTTTTTAACTAAGAAAAACCACGTGTCCATTTACTTTTAAGATAATTTAACATGACCATCTGAGTAATCAGTTCTGACGTGGATTTCTATTTTTGGCAGAATTCCACATCGTGCTTATTCATAGATTGGGAAATAATGGATCAATGAAGCGATATATTTCACAATTTGGGTTGTCTGACAATTGAGGTTCTTTACTTTAACTTACGTATATGTGTATGCAGGAATTATCACACCGTCTCCTGGACAAGTGTATATAGGACTACATGATTCAGATATGGGCAAACTGTTGGATAACACCGGTAAACCACAAAACCGTACTGCACTCCCATTACCTCTTAACCATAATCCTCAATAATCATGAAACAATTCATTATCCGTCCGAACATTACCCGATTTACACAAGCCATACACAGCCTCGGGATGTAGTGGTTTCGGGGAAGGGGGTAGGATTAGAGTCTTGCTGACCAATGGCAGTGCAGTATGCCTATTTGCACCAATTGTGACTAAATGACAGATCGATAGAGCCAGGTTAACCACGCCCCCCAACTGGTCAGGTCAACTTGACAAAAATAGAATGCCAACTACACGAAGACTGATTACGAATTAAGAAATGCATAATTTTGTTGATGATGCAGTGAACTGTTATCCTATAGTAAAAGAAAGGCGATATAAAGTATGCTGAGATGTCATCGAACTTACCTGGAAATGGCCTCTATGTGCACATGAATGGCGCTCTCTGATTGGTCTGGGTTCAGGCCATAGTTATTTCAAGGCGTAGCTGGCGATTGGTCAGTTGTCCCATATGATTGCTGTAGCAAGTATCTCCCAAGAGCCAATATTCATAGTTGCAATACACTCATAGATACTTCAATAATTCAATACTGAACATTAAATCCGACTAAGAATATTTTTGAGAAGTCTTAACCATGTTCTAAGCTCACCACTCTATCCGTTATAGTGCAGGCTAACGGCGGCGATGTATTTATGACAAGGAATGGTATGTCAGGTCCCATGCTGACTGGCATGTCCCTGTCGGATCTGGGAATCGCTGGCGGAACCTCCCGTCCACGGGGGTTCACCAGGGCCTTTGGAGTAGATATCATGACCGGTAGGTGGCGGGAGTAGTCAGCATGCATTCGTAACTACTCGGCTATTCTCGAAATCTTCATGTTACGTAGAAATAGTCGACGTGTTTCGAGTGCTTTGCATGATGTTGCAACTAGAGCTTGACACTTGCATTATCGATAATTTAGTCCAAAGTCATGCTATCGCCGTTAAATACAGTCAAGACACAAATGTTGCTGTTAGTATTAGTCCCTTAATAATTAATTTCATTTGTCGCTTTGCTTGCGATAGTTACAAACGACTTTAAACGTTGATCATACTATGATTTTAATGTAATTCAACTAATGATTATCAGCGTATTCAAATGAAATAAGTTCCTACTGCAGGGGCATTCAACTTAGATTAAGTCAGTCTTTTTTAAATGTTTGCTACTGATTGTATTAGTTGAACATGGCTGATTATGGATTAAAGCTTTACTGTTTGAGTCCATTTCGAATGACATATTAACGAAATCTGAGATGGCTAATGTTGAACTAAAACCGATTACAGATTGTAAAGCCTCGAACCAATTTAGATTGCTTAGTTTTAAATATTTTACGTGTAGAGTAGATTTAGCTTTATAATAAATACAAGTTGTGTTCTAGAGCGTCATGAACTGTGGTCATAGCTTTCAGTAAAATGGTAAGGAGCAAACATATTGTAGCAATTACTCATGTAAGAAAACTAGCAAAACACACATTGTGTTATAGAGGCTAATGTCATTTCGTCATCATCACATTCTCATTTTATTTCTATTTAGGAAATACATAATTGAGATTTAATGAATGAAAGTATAATATTGTGGAAGAATACAAGTGGTTCATTATCAACATTATCCCTTTTAAGCAATAGCATTACGATACTATGCGTAATTTAGTTGTTAGTAAAACAAGGCACAATTTAAAGACATAAAAACTCCCGCGAAGGGAACACATCGTGTAAGTTTATGTCAGGTACTAGGTAGACACATTCGACGGTAAATTGCTAACAGAACTGTTCATGTGTAGTGTTTTCCTCGGATTTTGCGGTGATAAAATAAACTATTTAACGATATTGCATCAGTAACCATATATTAACACATTTCTGAAAGCTTGTTTGAATTTTACACATAAATATTTGTCAAATAAATGTGACTTTGTAAATAGATCTGTTATCAACTTAAGTTTTGTGGCATGCGATTAGTGAAATATTGTTAAAGATAAGTTTATATATCCTAGGTCAAGGTAACAACAACGACATGGGTGGTATGATATCACAAGGAACAACAGCCGGAAATAACATGAATATAGGTAGGTGCAAAATAGTGTCCGAAAGTTGCTCGACGCCTCTGACCTGGACATGGTGCGGACATGTTATTGTTATCTTAAGCCCTATCCTGGAATCAGCCTTAGATAAAGTAGGCAGTGGATGCGGGCGCCTGACAGTTCCTGGCGGTTTGGACCGAGTGTTGCCGAATTATAAAGCAAATCAAAACATTACATGTATTTGCAATATATTATTATCTTATTACCTCATACAGGCACACAAGTGGGCGTGGCCATGGCGGTACAGGGCTTGGTCAGATGTACTTCGTCTTGATACAAATAATGTCCTATACCAAAATTACCACAAGTATACAATTATCGAAGAAAAATCATGTCCTTTTACATTCCAACAGACACTAGTGGGTGTGTCGAAAGATGTGTCGAGAGAGGCGGGGTCAGGCGGTACCTGGAGGGGCGACCTACATCTGCTGCAGACGAATATATATGTACACACAATTGTCATCCGATAACTATGCCTATTACACCCCCAGATAATAATGGGTATTTCGGTGGGAGGAGCGGTGATAAACGGGGTCGTTACTGCTATGAGGGCGGGGATGATAACTCTGTATAACAATATAAAAATAAACTTTAAGTCATAAGATATAAAATAGTCTTTTACATTCCTCAGACAATAGTGGGCGTGTCGGTGGGCGTGGTGGTGGCGGAAGAAGTGGAGGCCAGGGGGTACCAGGAGGGGCTGACCTAGTCGTGTTGCAGATGGAAGACCTTCAAGATCCACAGAACCTGCCTGCCATTATCCGAACACTGACCAACATAGCAGGCGTGTCTCAGGAACAAGTGTTTAATAAGTAAGAGTGAATGTGCATGCGTGCGTACGCGGGCGCGCGCGTGTGTATGGCGAGGGTCTCAATGATTCGTTGATTAATATTCTCTACTTGAACGTCAAAATGTGTCGTTAACCTGACATAATACCAATATACTGTTATAATATACTGACACTGGGTTAATCTGGCATGGAATTACCTTCCTAAACAATCGAATAATTCCTTTTTCTAGACGTTCGTATCTCGGTTGTGTCTAGTGCAATGGTATGTACAGCATTGCGGCTTTTTGTTAGTCGGAAGAATGCAGGATTAAAATAATACTCCAAGACAGCCATTAGTGAAGTGGTTAGTATTGTCTCGTTATATAAACATTCGTCATCAATTCAACATATCGTTACTTGTACAACTGTTACTGCATGTGTTATAAAGACAAAATGTTATTTTGATAATGTCTTTGGCCCCGACATATTTTTATTCCCTCGTACTTCATAAAATGATTCGTAGATCATCGAAATCGCCCCGGTTGCCTTTAGAAGCTAAGTTTTAGCAATGGAGATCTGAGTATGTCTGCGCCTAGACTATTATACTCTCGACCCTACCATCCCACTTGAGGAGGACACTCTACCGAGGCAGCGGGCTGGATAGAGGAACCATTCATTATTTATTAATTGTCCAACTTTGTTACTTTGTTACCATGTGGCAATATATATTTAATTTAAGTTGAGCAACTAAGCATGAAAAAATGTCGTAAATTACACACCTGTTTGTGACATGTTCAATTATATAAATAATAGAGCATTATAAAACGGTTTAACATGCGTTTGCCCTTTAAAAAACTATTTCTAACAAATCTCTGAATCTATTAACTACACACGATGGGGATTTTAGTTCATATAGATATGTACGTCTGAGCTGATTATCCTGATGGTCATGTTGAGCAATCTCAAAAGTTAGTAGCCACGTGGTTGTCTTTCACTAAAGTTCACCGTGCAGCGTGGATAGGAAGTACACTTTTTCAACGTCAAGTGGGGTGTTACGATTTATCTTTTTAGATGGATTTTTATATAAATTATCTATTGCAAATATAAATTGTTACCAATTTTGCGATTTATTTAAAATTACATTATGTCTTGTTTCAGTAACAACAACCGGCCCGCAGTCGGGAGATAAACGTCCCAAAATATGACGGGGAAACGTCCTGGGACCTTCTTATCCTTAATGGACTTGTCCATGACGATGCATGGAATCGCAATTGTTTTTTGTTGTTGTTGAATGTTTAAGGGGAAATGTATATAGACAATCGCGTTTAAAGGCACACCGATTATAATGTTGCTTTTGGGGGTTCTCGGTGTTTATGTTAGACTTTCTTTAAAAGCAAACATGTTTTGCAAATCTGAATTAGAACTTGTTGAGTAATTCATGTCTTTTGAACGCCAAGTGTTAAGGTGATCTTACTTTTTTTTAAAATTGTATTCACATTTCGTTTTGAAATTGATAGGTTATTTATTATCAAGTCATATCTTGCTAAAAGATGTAAGTTGATTTCAAATAGCTAATAGAACATAAAGGTTTTTCGAATTGTATCCATTCAATCATACATTGTAATTGTTTTCCGGATGACAACATGGACAAACTGGATTGACTCCACTCATTTTAGCTGTGCCTGCCAGAATAACATATGTTGTACAATACATCATTCACAAAGTGGATTTATGTTTTGTCGTTGTTATATTTATTCCAATGATTGAGCATATTATTGTATTGCCCGTTAACCAGAATGTTTCATATAATATACTTAAATCTTGTAACAGATTGCACAAAAATGAATTTTACAACATAAGCGCGGTGTTGTCTGTTTAGGTGAGACTTAAAGTCTTTATTTACTTAGCTAGACATAGTTATCAGACTTAGTTTATTTCGTATCTGAGGAGCAGTGCATCTCATGACATAACCCGTGGATGGGGACAATAATTCATCGAACGTTATGCTCTTTCTTGTGCGTATGGCTTTCTGTTGAGGGATTTATATTAAGTCTACATCCTCTTTAGAATATTTGCTTACAAACAACTATTATCATAATTTCTGAATTTAAAAGCCTTATTTCATGCATATATATGTATTACATATTACAACTGTTACGTCAGGGAAAAAGATAACAATTGCAAACCAATTTCTTTCATTTACAATATACTTTATACAATTTAATATAAAATCATACTGTGGTTTAACAGCATATACTTGAACCAACACACTTTTTCATCCGACGTACAAATGGACATGTTTCACACATTTGTCAGATTCGATCTTAATGTTGCAGTTGCATTGCAAAATGTTCAAGTTTGTCAAAAAGTTATCGTGTATATAATAGAATTTTAAATTGCTCCACATAAATATAAAATACGTGTACACGTATTGGCAAAGGCAGTTGTATATCCAACAATACAAACCTTTACAAAACTACAACTGTGCAGTACAGAAAAAAAACGACGTTTGTTTCGAGAAATCTTTAGACTATTTTAACTACTAATGCTTGTTATGAAATTCGAGTTCATTACTATTACTTTAAAGTGATAAATTTGCTTTAAACTACTTCCTAATTTTGAAAAAAAATATTCTACCGTTACAACCGTATTTTAAAGCTTGAAAGGCCAAATAACAGACATATCATAAATTTGTCCACAAATTGAAGCCAAAGGTATTAAATTGATTGTCGCCGCTCTAGAAAATGGGACCTTTTATAAAACAGCTCGACTCATGGAGAAATTAGTTAAGCAGTCGATAAGGGGGAATTTGGAAATGTCTGTGGCTTATAAAGCGCGACAAGGAATGACCACAGCCAGTCAGTTATAAAGCATGAGCCAAAGATGAAATTCATTACTACCTACATCTACATGCCACTCCACTATACATTGACTAAAGCACGGAGACGAGACATTACACACAACCAGAGACAACCAAACAGTTATCACATTGTAAAGATCTATATGCAGAAAGAACACACCAGATTGCTTAAACGGGTTTACATTGCTGTAACCTCCGAGTCCTTGTTTTTGCCCGGTCTGGGACTGAACCTGTGGCTTGCAGGTCCGCAAGAAGTCGTCCTACCACTGAGCTTCAAATGTATGCAAGAGGGTAAATTGTTTTAAACACTATGGTCGCCAAACAATTTCCAAATTCATTGCACTACGTGGTCTTACCCAATCGAAATATTCTTATTTGAGATTTACTTCCAACGTAGAGCTTGTGCTCCTTAGGGCAATACGTTATCGCACATAATCTGGATATTTTCGAGTCTTTGTCTAATATTATTTTCACTTTTTCAAATTTTGGAGTAAGCATATGAATTGTGTCATCATGCCAACTGCATACATAAATGTTTTCTTTAACGTCGGACACTATACCACGCGGACTTCGTAGTGATTCATGTTTGTACATTGAGAGGACAGTCCCGTCAATAGACATAGAGCCAATGACGTCACTTTTGAAATCAGTTACGTAGATCAAAGTCGTGACATCAGAATGACTGATTGCGATGTGTTCTGGTGACATAAGAAATAGATCACCAATTACGCTGGTTGCAATGACTCTCAATACCATACCAGACATCGTCAACATTTCCAGTCGGGACGGGCCAGTCGTGTAGCTAACAATCAACATATCGAAATAGCACACGATTCCATGACACTCGCCACTTACACGTACATCCTCGGCTGGTTTCGCTTTTAAGCTATTTTCTTCATATCCAATACATCGAATAGATTGCGACTGAGGGATTGTCACATATATATTTCCATTTGATGTCTTAGCTAAGTCCCAGGGTCGACCTTTGACAATTAGCCTTGAAGTCACCTTCTTTTCAAGACTGTCGACAATTTTTATGCAAATATTGTTAGGATCTAAAACGACCAAAACGGTGGTTGACCACAACATTATGGCCGAAATCCAACAGTTATTTCGATCATCATTTGTTTGAATATCAATGGCATCGGCTTTAGTTGCTTGCATATTATGCGGATCAGACGGCAAAACAAAAGCTAGGGCCTTTTGCCATTTCGCCTTAAACTTCTTATTGGTCTCAACAGTCGTCTCTAAAGATTCTTCAGGTTTATCGTTACTTTCCACCTTTGTTTCAGTTTTTCCAGTTGTTCGTAATCGAGGTTTCATCATCCTGATGACCTCGTTCATTTTCTTCTTTTCAACAGCTTCTCTTTCTCGTTTTTCGATTAGTCCTCCAGCAAAAACTTTAATAACCTTGTAGCGAGACTTAACATTCTTCAGGTACCGTGGTAGTTTACGAGATGTTGCGTCATTAGTTGCACCATCGTCGGGGGTTATCTTTTGTCGCAATTTCGATGCTTTATTGTCCCTAAACGAGTCTGGAGGATCAACTACATCATTAAGTTGCTTAACTTCTTTCTTTTTCTTTATAGTTTTCTTTTCGTTATTAGATTCGTCAACCTTATCGTCACTTTCTGTATCCATAACTTGTTTCATGTTGTCAGTATCAGCAGGCACCCTTACGACCTTCACAGAAGTAGCATTTCTCGATGATTTGCTTGATGGTTCATTCTTTTTCTCCGTTTCTTTCTTTTTTAGTTTATCACTTTGTTCAGTTTTTACTCGTACAACTATCGGAGCTTTGACTTTTGGACCTTTTGATTCCGTACGTTTCTTTGTCGGGTTTCCTTTACCTTTAAAATTTAGTAAATTCTCATCGTTTTCTGTTGGGATAGGCACTTTGACGACTTTCATCTGGAGAGCTCTGTATGAATAGGAATTGTATTTTGAATCAGTCTCTGGTGGTTTGATGTATGTCTTTTCCTTGTGAATGTTATTGTAAGACTGTCCAGATACTATTTTTTGCGCATGTACTCGGGTAAAACCTGGTTTTCCAGACACTGGCCGTATTTCCAGAGCACGCACACTCGTAGAATCTCCAACTTCTAATAACGATCGTTTTATATTTTCTGATTTAAATCGGACACTTGTATCCAACTTAGGAATGGTTATGTCATTAATGTCACTGATATCAGGAATTCTGTCTATTTTGGACGTTCGTACAAATAAAGGCTTTGTCGACTGTTTAGTTCCCTCACCAGTCTTAGCGCTTACATCTGCGGTGTGGCTATCCATCTCAATCGTTCGACTGTCCTGTTTATTATCGTCGCCAATATCGGGTTTCTTAGGTACCTTGTTATTATTTAACTTATTTACCTTTTTGTTCGTATGAACTGCATCATTATTCTTCGTTTTGTTTATATCTGTTTTGATTTTCTTTGCTTCCATTTCTTGTATTTGTGCTTTTGACACAGAAGTGTTCGGCTTCTGCTGCTTCTCAGTTTGTCGTTGCAATGTCTCGGTACTGAGTTTCATTTTGCTATTTTTCTTGTTTTGTTCATTTGTCCGAACACTGCTAAGTCTCATGTTGTGATCCATTGATTTGTTTTCATCGATACCTTTTGAATTGCTGCCAGTTCCCTTTTTCCGTTGACTGGTTGGCGTTAGGGATACATGCTCATGTGTATTCTTTCCTAAATGTGTTACATTCACATCACTAGGACTTGAAAATCCCTTGTTATTGCTGGAGCTTTTCTTTAATTTTCGTTCTTTCACACCATCGATGCCTGGAAGGGGCATGCGGCTCAATGCTGTGTTTGCAGTAGGATCGTTTCTGTCCACCATTTCTTTAAGGACTTTATTTTTCATGACGCCATTCTTATTTCCTCCGGGTTTGTGTGATGGCGAGGCCTCGTGTGCTGCCATACCTACCGATAAGCGAGGCGACTGACTCGATGACGTAAGTTCTCCTACTTTTAAGTTATCATTTAACCTCGTTATACCGTTGTCCTTTTCATCAGATCTAGTATCTAACATATGCATAGATTTCACTTCTATCGACTTTCCAGACGTATTCGAGTAAGGATGGCCTGATTCTTTATTTTCTTCATCATTATAAACTTTTTTTCTTTCATAGTTGAACCTTTTATCGATATTGGATACCCTAACAACTTTCGAATCTTGATTGATTTGTTTGTTCTTTATAGTTTCACTTTCAGTTAATTCACCATGTTCCTTCCGTTTTATTGGACTAGACTTAACTCGGATAACTTTAACTTGTTTCACAGACACATTAGGTGGTTTAACCACCTTATTTTCTGATTCGTCGTCGTGCTTATCTGTCATTTTAATTTGATTAGTTGGTTCATCTACTGCTTTTGGAACAGTGTCGTAACTACTTTGTTTGACGTAAAGGGTTTGTTCAGCTTTCTCCGCATCTCTCCTGTAAATATAGCTTCTAGCATTGGTTTCGGGTTGTTTCCTTACTACCTTCACATCAGGTGCCGTATTTGACCTTTTCTGATTAATAAATCCATCTTTATCCTCGTCAGAGTCCAGTTTATGCTTTACGCGCGGTTCAGTTTTAATTCTTATTATTTTTGCCTTTTCCACATCAGGGTGTTTATACGAGTGCTCGATATGTATACTGTTTTGTGCGACGGACTGTTTTGGAGTTCTGTGTATTGATTGTCCAGTCTTTTTTACAACTTTTACATCTCCTTCTGTTTTAGCTCTTCTTGGACTTTCAACTTCATTTCGTAATTTTCTCTCGTCTAGCATGGGTGTCAATTCAGTTTGTATTCTTACGACCCTATTATTCTGGACGGTTTTTTCCTTTTCTTTTAAAATGCTTTGTATTTTGTCCGATGATAGTGGCATTTCGGGTAAAGGCTGATTCGGTTTTCTTATTACCTTTACGCCCGCTTCTATGTGTGCCTGTCTTGGAATCTGTGCTTCATCTTTCTTGTTACTTTTCTCAAGATTAACATCGGTCTTTACACGAACTACAGTGTACGTCTGATTTAAATCCCTATTCACCAGTTTTGTTTGGACCTTTTCTGCCCACTTTTCACTTTGATTGCTTAAATCAACTCCAGTATTTAGTTTGTCAGTTGTTTCATTTTCATGTATTCTTTGTTTTCGGTTTAATGGACTTGATTTGACACGAACGACTTTAGGTATAGGATTGCTGTCATCAGTCCGCTTCTCCTTCTTTTGATCCAGTCCGTGTTTGTCTTTGGACGGTTTGGGTGGCAGAACAGCCGGCCGTTTTACTACCGTTACATCTGGATGAACGCCTGCTTCAGTCCTAAAGGTTTTGCCCCCGTGTCTGAGATTGTTGTCAGTGACATTTTCGTTCTCGCCGGATACGTTTGTTTCGTTAGCTATTTTTTGTAGTGGCTGGTTAGGTTTTCTTACCAATTTAACCTCAGGCAGATCTTTTTGCGTTTTTCTGACACCGCGGTCATTGTTTTCAAAATTGATTTCTGTTTCTTCAACATGTTTTGGTATAATATCGGTCTTTACTTTCACAACCTTAGGTTTGTGACTTATGTCTTCTGCATCATGATTGAGTTTGTTTTTGTAATCACTTTCGTTCTCTTCTTTGGGTGGTCTAGGTGTGCGCTGAGTTGGCTTTCGTACAACCCTAACATATGGCTCAGGTTCTGCATTGCGGTAGGTCTTCAGTTCATCAATTTCATTATTACTCTCTGCTTTTTCAACATGTTTCGGTTTAATATCCGTTTTTACTCTTAAAATTTTAGGCTTGTGACTAATATTTTCATCTGGATGCTGTTTTTTGTTCTTGGAATCCTCTTTATTTTCTTCCTTAGGGGGTTTCGGTGTGCGCTGAGTTGGCTTTCTTATAACTTTAATATCCGGTTCGGGATCTGTCTTGCGGAAAGTTTTCAAAGTATCCTCTCCGGTTTTTGTTTCCGTCAAATGCCTCTGTTTAACTTCTGTCGGAAGTTTGACTACCTTGGCTTTTTCTGCTGCTTTTTCGTGCGCCTTTTTCTTAATATTCTGCAGCAGGTTAAATGCGTCTTCATCATCTGACCCAGCCTCGTTATTTGGATTGTTGTCGACTAGAGGTCTTGACGGCACCTTAATGACTTTGTACTGTACGTGTTTATCTCTCGGAGTTATCGTTGACGTTTTCTCGCTAACGTTGGTGTCAGTTGGCTGATTGTGAACTTCGGACGCAGGAGGCAATCGCGCAACTTTCACCAAAGACATATTTGTATGAATCAACTATGGAGCACACAGTATCCCAATGTTTATTAAAGATGAATGATTTAAGATATATTAAAAGTGCACTGGTATTGTTATCATAATGGTCCCAGTGTCAATTTTCTGAAGTTAACAGAAATCGTATATGTTAAGTTTGATTTTTTCACAATCATATTCTTGATAACACGTTATCATATTTTTTCGAACAGCTTTTAAACATGTTATCCGCAATGTTTCAACAACATCTGTTCTAATTTACAAAACACCTATCGAGGTAGCTTGTTGATACAGTCACATAATAACTTATATCCAAATTTATTTTTAAAGGCAAATGTTACCAACAGAAATTTTTCTTATAAGAGTGTCCGTACTGTTCATTGTCTTATTGCACCTCATCACACACACAGACACACTGTTGACCGTGGTCAGCTCTGTAGTATACAGCTAGTACACATATATCCCCATGAGTACAAATATCATGTATACTGTTTCATGGGTTTATTATGAGCTGCTGTCTTCTATGAATTAATGGTAAAACACGAGTTGTTTAACAGGTTAATCCCCTGGATTAACGTTGCGTTTTGGATTAAAAGGGCTGAGCGGTCATTTGAAACACCAAGCCTTTGTTTGCTGTAGAGTTTCTTATATTCCACAGTATACTGATATTTGGGGTTTCAGGACAGTTGAATGTAAATGATTAAAGTGTATATCATATTTGTTCAACATAAACATTACCTCAATAATTATATTTATTTTTATACACTTTTCGTTCTGTTCATTACCTTTTAATAGCATAAACCAGTGGAAAAATTCTCAGTGCAACACTTTAAACCTACTCAGTACAATAGTAAAGTTTATTTTCAGGTAAAAACTTGCACCTTATCAACGTATTTACTGAAATATCAATTCATCTTATGTTTTTGTTACATCGCAAACTGACACAGTTTTGCTCATACTGGCAATGACCAGTTAATCATTGCTGAAGAAAGACCCCATACTTACACCTGGGTAGAACCACTGTCCAGTTAATTATTGATGAAGAAAGACCCCATACTTACACCTGGGTAGAACCACTGTCCAGTTAATTATTGATGAAGAAAGACCCCATACTTACACCTGGGTAGAACCACTGTCCAGTTAATTATTGATGAAGAAATACCCCATACTTACACCTGGGTAAAACCACTGTCCAGTTAATTATTGCTGAAGAAAGACCCCATACTTACACCTGGGTAGAACCACTGTCCAGTTAATTATTGATGAAGAAAGACCCCATACTTACACCTGGGTAGAACCACTGTCCAGTTAATTATTGATGAAGAAAGACCCCATACTTACACCTGGGTAAAACCACTGTCCAGCTAATTATTGATGAAGAAAGACCCCATACTTACACCTGGGTAGAACCACTGTCCAGTTAATTATTGCTGAAGCAAGACCCCATACTTACACCTGGGTAGAACCACTGTCCAGATAATTATTGCTGAAGAAAGACCCCATACTTACACCTGGGTAGAACCACTTTCCAGTTAATTATTGGTGAAGAAAGACCCCATACTTACACCTGGGTAGAACCACTGTCCAGTTAATTATTGCTGAAGGAAGACCCCATACTTACACCTGGGTAGAACCACTTTCCAGTTAATTATTGGTGAAGAAAGACCCCATACTTACACCTGGGTAGAACCACTGTCCAGTTAATTATTGCTGAAGAAAGACCCCATACTAACACCTGGGTAGAACCACTGTCCAGGTAATTATTGCTGAAGAAAGACCCCATACTTACACTTGGGTAGAACCACTGTCCAGTTAAATGTTGATGAAGAAAGACCCCATACTTACACCTGGGTAGAACTACTGTCATCACACCACAAGTTAACAGGAAAACCTCCCTACATGACATGTGTCACCAGACCTGGACTTAAACCCATAAATCGGTGGCTCTAACCGTTTGACCATGGTGCCCACCGCCATATATCTTAAGATATCCAAGTAATTGCTGTACAGTTTGGTAGGAACAGGTTATTTTTAAATTCAAATCATTTTAAGTATTCATTAATTATCTGCAAATGTTAACAATTGTAATATTTAGTATAAACCAATCAGACTTGCTAAAAGGTAGACCTGAATTTCTGTTTCGTTTAGGTCTTGAAAATAAAAAATACAAGACCATTTTCATAGTATAAAATATTTATTTGACAGAACTGTGCATACTTTATGAATATAAACATTTCTATATTAATACAACCAAGAACACTGAAACTAATTATATTCTTCATCAGTTCCCATATTTAAGTACTAATAGACATTAGAAATTGTTGTGTTCAAAATAATAAAATTTCCAATAAATGATTTTTTTTTGCAAGAATTGAAATTAATTTCTTGGACAGGAGGGCATATTACTTTAACACTTAGTGCTATCTACATGTACTTATTTAATGGTTACTAATTACCAAAATATGTAACAATATGCAATTTCTTGATGCAAGGAAAACATAAACATAAAATGTTGCAGCTAGCCAGATTAGAATGCTGATTAAGTTTTCAAACACTCTAGGTCTGGGACTAGATGCTAGGTGCAGAATGGCATACATTTAAGACTAGATCTAAAACCCGTTTGATATAATTGAAGGTATCGGCCTTAAATATATTCTGAACACATGTAAGACAGGGCCCTAATAGAGAGGAGTTCATCTCTATTACACTGTTTGTGAACAAACCTTTTTAGAACACTCTATAAACTAGGTTTAAGCACACCAGTCCTTTTTGCTGACTGACAATTCCCCAGTGGAAACTGTTGGTTTTTCTTTTTGTGTGTAATGTCTCACATCTATGTGGTTTGTGTGTAATGTCTCACATCGATGTGGTTTGTGTGTAATGTCTCACATCTATGTGGTTTCTGTCACTTTTACATTTACTCTGTATGCCTTTGTCTAGAGGTTGTTCAAAGTTTAATATCTGTGGTAATTCTCCTAGACTCTTGTCTTATGTTCCTGTTCATTATTGTTACACAGCCCCACTAGATATAAAGGGTATCGCTTCTAATGTAACACGGCCCCTCTAGATATAAAGGGTACTGCTTCTATTGTAACACAGCCCCACAAGATATAAAGGGTACTGCTTCTATTGTAACACAGCCCCTCTAGATATAAAGGGTACTTCTTCTATTGTAACACAGCCCCTCTAGATATAAAGGGTACAGCTTCTATTGTAACACAACCCCTATAGATATAAAGGGTACTGCTTCTATTGTAACACAGCCCCTCTAGATATAAAGGGTACTGCTTCTGGTAAATCCTTTGTTTCGTCTCCAAATCATTTACACCGGCTTCTCATTTGAATTGTTTTGATACAACAATTTCAATGAGTACCAGCTATAAAGGGGATTAGTTGAGAATAATGGGATATATGACAAAAGAAAATTAGATGTTCTGCTCTTATCTGGAACTCTGGCAAGTATTGACATAGCATTAGTGATAGTTATGAGTAATTAACAATCATTCTGGTTATTGAAATGTTACATATAGGAATATAATTATTAAAATCTTACAATAAAAATGGTAAAGAATGTTCATGGTAAAAACAATACTGACCAAGAATCAATTTGAATAATAATGGAAAAATTGTGGCAAATAAGATTTAAAGATAAACAAAAATAATGAAGAAAACCCGGGAGAACTGACTATGAGTTCTCACAGTATGACTCCCTTTTTTAAGACAATAATAATTAGGCCACTGTTCAGGTAGTTTGAGGGAAATGAGGTATTTAATAACAAATATTTTTTCTCAAGAAATATGAAAAGATGGGGACAAAAATGCATTGTATATTGCAAATGTTAAATGAAAATGAGCACCAATAATGAAAAGAGACAAAAACATTCTGACTGACAAATTTTAATGATTAAAATGAGTCCATTATAAAATGATTAATTTCTGAACCAAATACCTGAATACAGAGATTATATAACCTGAATACAGAGATTATATAAGTAGTTTTAACTGATTACCCTGAACAATTTGAAGATACAATATGGCAATCTATGGCATAAACATGTAGTATGCAGCATTCTGTTGGAAGACACGAGATTAACGAGCCTTATAACAAAGTGTAAACAATGTCTTGAATGAAATGTGAGAACTTAAAATTCTCAGTTTAAAATATTTTCATAAACACAACCAGAAATGTTTCTTTTTTTACAAACAATTTAGTAAAATTCTGATTATTAGTATATATAAACACCTAAATTAATAGTTTCTTCATAAAACAAATACAATACACAAATTATACTACTTTTATTTGGTCATAAAATGGAAATGAAAATAGCTTATAGTCCTAAAATGTTGGGGGGATGACATTTTGTAAATATTTTCACAAATGGAATTATTTCCCTTTATACATTTTTACAAATGAAATTCTTTCCCTTTATACATTTTTACAAATGAAATTCTTTCCCTTTATAAATATTTATTCTATATGATAACTTACAACTTACTGAGATATGTAGATGTTTTTCTACAACATCAAGCTGGTTAAAAGCATAAAATGTAGACTATTATGAGGAATGCTTCTTCAAAATAATGCAACAATATTCCTGATGATTTGAAATAGTGTACAGATTATATTTGGACTAAGAACATTTGACAATTTAACATCGTTGGTCCAATGACAACACATCTTGGATTAGGAGTCTCCATATAGTCTTGGGAAGGGTACAGCTTCTGTAGCTTGTAACCTAAAATATAAGACAATAAAACATGATCTTGTAACACACAAAACAGAACTTACATAGTAAACCACAGGTGCTTCAAAACGTTCCTCAACCCTACAAAACTCCTGTTTTGATGTGGTGGTTCAAGTCCCATAAAAAATCATCTACAGAAAAAGTTTTACTCTAAGCTTAATAATAAAGTGCTGCTATTACTGTGATAGCATGCCATGGACACCTGACATGATACCACACCAAGCCATTCACAAGGAGGATAACCAATAAACTTCTTTCATTTCAAAAAATGTGGAATAAGCTGTTTCCTATATATGATGTCTTCAGCAGATAAATAAGTTGAGGTAGGAGTATATGTAAATGTATAAATATTAAGGGTGAGGTCAGTCAAACATGTTAAACCCTTATCATGCTTTAAACAGTGTATCTGACAGTTTTCCCATCTTCAATACATGTTACAATATCTTACTGCAAAACACCAATATTGGGCAAAGAAATGGCGATTTTGAACACTACTTATATTGTAAGACGCTATAAATTGTGAAATAAATCACTCTAAATTTTCATTCTCTCTAAATATATAAATAAGCAGGATAGTTACTTCTGCTAAAAAAAGATATCACCATCAGAGCGAATAACCAGGATGATGATATAACATGATCGCAAAAGTAAGTGGTCATGTCGTTTTCTTAGTTTGTGTTTTGTTTTTGAAATACATGGCAGTGACCATTTATGATCATTACAGCAACGTCCAGTTTTTTTGTTGAAGGAAGACACCAGCCACATGTCTGGGTAGAACCACCGGCACACTGCAAGTCAGCTGGAAGACCTTCCCACATTAAGTTCATAAATAGCTAACACTGCATCATGGTTCAGATAAGAAATATATGTTAGAACGGTACTGTCTGGATCTTTACTATTTGCCTTATAACATAGGCAGACTAAGGGTTACCAGTTTTTCTCGCTGTAGACTGTATCCTTCTGGTCGTAGCAGTGGAATGTGTATATATGACGAGATTTGTTGGACGTGTTCTTCTCGCTCTTGTGAACCACCTCCCCATGTATCAACACAAGTGTACCTGTGAAACAGACAAACAAACATTTAGTAAATATTATTGTAGTAAATGTATACAATGAAGAAAAAAGTATACATTAAAACATATTTTTATTCAGCTGTAACTGTTTATAATTGTTTTAATTAATAGACAAAACAGTGGTCATAATGGCAATTTAAGACTTCAGGCATTATTATCCAAGTCTTTAGATAAGTGTCTATTTAGAAAATAATGAACAAATGATGAACTAGTCCACTAGAAGACATGACATGCACAGTAGGGTCCACTGGAAGACATGACATGCACAGTAGGTCCACTGGCAACCATGACATGCACAGTAAGCACAGTAGGTCCACTGGAAGACATGACATCCACAGTAGGTCCACTGGAAGACATGACATGCACAGTAGGTCCATTTGAAGACATGACATGCACAGTAGGCACACTAGTTCCACTGAAAGACATGACATGCACAGTAGGTCCACTGGAAGACATGACATGCACAGAAGGATGACTGGAAGACATGACATGCCCAGTAGGTCCATTTGAAGACATGACATGCACAGTAGGAACAATAGGTCCAC
Source organism: Sinonovacula constricta (assembly GCA_007844125.1). NCBI lineage: Eukaryota > Metazoa > Mollusca > Bivalvia > Cardiida > Solecurtidae > Sinonovacula > Sinonovacula constricta. Next base: position 4,829,084 of record CM017572.1, read on the forward strand.
TGGAAGACATGAATTGCACAGTAGGTCCACTGGAAGACATGACAACACACAGTAGGTCCACTGGAAGACATGACATGCACAGTAGGTCTGCTGGAAGACAAGGCATGCACAGAAGGTCCACTGGAAGACATGACATGCACAGTAGATCCCGTAGGTCCACTGGAAGACATGACATGCACAGTAGGTCCACTGGAAGACATGACATGCACAGTAGGTCCACTGGAAGACATGACATGCACAGTAGGTTCATTGGAAGACATGACATGCACAGTAGGTTCATTGGAAGACAACATGCACAGTAGGTCCACTGGAAGACATGACATGCACAGTAGGTTCATTGGAAGACAACATGCACAGTAGGTCTACTGGAAGACATGGCATGCACAGTAGGTCCACTGGAAGACATGACATGCACAGTAGGTCCACTGGAAGACATGACATGCACAGTAGGTCCACTGGAAGACATGACATGCACAGTAGGTTCATTGGAAGACATGACATGCACAGTAGGTCCACTGGAAGACATGACATGCACAGTAGGTCCACTGGAAGACATGACATGCACAGTAGGTCCACTGGAAGACATGACATGCACAGTAGGTCCACTGGAAGACATGACATGCACAGTAGGTTCATTGGAAGACAACATGCACAGTAGGTCCACTGGAAGACATGACATGCACAGTAGGTCCACTGGAAGACATGACATGCACAGTAGGTTCATTGGAAGACAACATGCACAGTAGGTCCACTGGAAGACATGACATGCACAGTAGGTCCACTGGAAGACATGACATGTTTTATTTAAAACCATGTGTTGCTAGGTTTCTGATAAACACAATCCAATCAACAGTATTATCAAACACATGTACATAACTGGATGACATTTTGTAATAATGAAAGTGTTGAACTGTACACTAAATTTCACACAGCAACGTACCGCGCTTCACGGGACCAGCTACAAACTTGGCGTCGTCAAACGTTGTTACCTCCCCTGTGAAGGTGGTGCCAGGATCACCAGGCTGCCTATTTGGGAACCTTACCATTCTCCTGTTACCATAGAGACCAGCTGATGGATGAAAAACATGTCATTGTTAACCTTTACATCCCACAGGGTACACAAATAATTTCAAAATATTTACACTAATTGCATCAATATCAAGCTAGACAACATATTGTAACTACATTTGTTTGCTAGTTATTGTCACATCACAGCAACACAATTATGATCAAATTGGAGACATCAAGCCAATTACTGGTGAAGGAAGAACCACAGCATACCAAAGGTCTTCTGGAAAAACCTCTAATCACAACTGGGAGCTTCAACATATGCAGTAAATGGCAACTCAAACTACTTAGTTTGTGCCTCACATGGCTGAATGTATGACAATACTCCTGAATGGGTCATGTACATTAATGGAAAAAGTTTTGCATTTATAAGAGCCTGATATAATAACGTTCAGCTCTTGTAAACATTCTACTCACAAATATACAAAGACCAGTAAAGGATTTGAATTCAGAAAACGATCTCAAGGACCTTCTAAATTTTATTATGCTGACATTCAGCAATGTTTTGTACGGAACCAAAGGTCAGCTGGAAGACCTTCCCATGAAATTCTTGACAGAAAATGGTTCTTGTATTTTAACTGTAAGTGTTTCACCTTTATTTTGCATGATCTATAGCTCTGAAAGGTCAATGACTCATATTTTAAATGTGTTTCATGTACATTTTTCACAATCTGTAGTCCTTTATGATAAATAAATAAGGTATTTGAACTGTAGTGTTTCACCTTTATGAGATCCAGGGATGAACCAGAGACAACCATTCTCCAATGTAGCATCCTCTAGAGCAAGCCAGAACCCAACAAGCTTCATTGGCTCTGTGTGGAGGAACGTTGAGTCCTGGTGAGGGATCACTGGTATGAGAAGGTTCAATGTCAAGGTCAAACATAGATATTGCTTTTATAGATAGTTTCCATGTGATGTCATTGACACTGATAAGACATTTTAAGGCAGCCATCTTTGTGGGCAGAAGCTAATGCAGGCCGAAATTGGGAAATATGTGTTGTATCAAACTCACCACAGTGTTTTTATTTTTCAGTCTATTTTACTGAATTTTATATCAAATTTATCAGCTTTTATAAAGTATTTTAAATATCAAAACTATATTTTGATAGTTTAAAAGGTTAAAGAAATACAACTGAAAATGATACACTGTTAATTTTGTTTTATGTATGGGCCAATAGTTTTATTTATTTCTGTGTATTAATTCTGTGTGTGTTTATCGATTGTAAAAATATTGTATTCTAAAAATATGAATTTCAAGAGCTTTCCAATGGTGTATAGCTTTTAATTTTTGGACCACAAATGAAGGAACAACAAGAAAATAAAATTTACGCTTCTATACAATTCATATGAAAATCCCTTGAAGTTACCATCAAAGATGGATGCCAAGATAAGGGATTTTCACTGATGAGGAAACTATCTATACCTGATCCAGATAACAGGTCATTTGATGGTAGATGTACTGATGACTTTTTTTAGGACAAGTAAGAAGACAAACCAAATGTTTTTAAGTCCTTTGCAATATCCAATGTTTTTTTGTAATACATAAGATAAGTAATCTTAATTTTTTGTCTGTTTAAGTCAATATGAAAACACTAGATTAAAGCTAATATCTAACATTCCAGAGAAATGTTTGGCTTGAACCACTTCTATACAGCTGGTACAAGATGTATAAGCATAGCAGAACTCTCTCCACAGCAGGGTTCCCTGTTAGCAAAATATATGGATTTTATCAAGGTCACTTAAAGAAACTGATAGTTTTCAACCAAATGAAGGCCTGTTAATTGATGAAACCTGTACCGAGGAAAATTGTCATATTAAAGCCTTCCATGTGTATATATAGTAAGTCATTGTTTTTCTCTGAAATCAGTCCAAATGAAGGTGCATAAATTCTTATCTACATACCACAATTGAAACTTACCATAGTTTATCTAACCATTACACTGCAGTGTAATGCCTAAGGACATGGAATATTTTATAATGATAATAAAGTGATCATTACAGTTACTCTAACACATGATTATACAAAATAAGATAATGTATTGCCTTATTGTAAGAGAGCCTATACTTGTCTTCATTAAGCATCCCAAGTGGCCCTTTTGCCAATTGACCATTCTAAGGCAGCAATTGTTAGGTTCGCTCTTTATTGTAGGATAATTTGTTTTGTTGCAACTTGTACATTTGACCGCTATGTGAATACCTTTGTCCATTTTTTAAATTTTCATATACAGGTATTATTCAATTGATCAATTTTTATTTGAAATTTGTTTTATTTTGAATGTTTACTAAGAATAAATTTTAAGTTGAAATTAAAACCCACTTAACAACAACAATAAAATGTGCATTTTGCATCTGCTACTTGTGCAGACGAGTTTTCACACCTATTTAGATGTTAATAGATCGTCCATCATCCGTAAGTAATTACACAGGTGCATAGAACTAACTGTTTGTAAGCAGTCACTTCAATACCCTGGTGTGAAAATGAACATTTTCAACCTTTAGTTGTTATTTTAATTGTCATTTGTGTGTTTGTCCCATATGTTGAGAACTTAATTACAGGCTAAGAACTTAATTGTTTTTATGGCATGCTGCCGCGTGAAACAGGATATTCTCTCATCTCTCAATTGTGTAGGGCTGGGATAGCCTGAGAATATCCTGCCTGGCATGTAAACGATATACTGGGGTAGAGTGTCATAACGTTACATAATACACAAGGTCTTCCTAGGCAAACTGTCGTGACATATTATTCAAGACACTTACAGAATGATAAGCACTCGGTGCAAACACCAATTTACGGAACAATTGGAACATATTCCCTTGATCAAATCAAGTGATGCGGCGATGCAGAAATTGCAAAATAGCGGCCAGATGGATTAGTGAATCGGAGATTCATCTTGTCTTTGTAAATTTGCTTCTATCCTTGACTCTAGACCTCGAAGAGGGGGTGCGTCTTATCTTTGTGTGCGTCTTATCAATAAAACTTTACGGTATTGGCAATACTAATTGGACCTTGTAATATATTCTTATTAAGATCCTGTAACAGCTGTGTCCTTATAATCTGAACTTAAAGTAGGCCGTTATTTTAGTAATGGAATGTAACCAAGTGTAAAAACGCCACAAAAGTCATACAATCAACTTGTGTTCTCTAGTAAAAATATTGATAATTAACATGCATTCATTCAATTGAAAACAATGATTTTCTTTGTTGAGCTAGATAAAGTACATGAATTATTGCTGAGAACCTGTGCTCCATTAGGCAATCATTGCAACTGAAAACTTTTGTACATATTTCTGTTTTTACATACTTTAATTTACAAAATATTTTACCAACAAAATATCTCATTCATTTGCGGTATCATAAACAGTTAAATACCCATATACTTAATTACACTTATTAATATTTGGTTTCCATGAAAACATATTGTGTACATACCCACTCCTCCTAACCTTGGTTGCTAAAAATAAACAACAACAATATATAAGACATGTGCCCTTAATGGTGTTCATATCAAAGTAGTGGCAACATGCTCCTTGTGGAGCTACAGAAGGGTCCTGTATTTTTAAAACAACATTAAATTAGGAAATTCCCACATAATACAATTTACTTTATGAAAAGTCCATCCTATAAAAATAGTTGTTAAGTAGGCACCCAAAATTAGGCACGTGAAAGGGTCCCACTTAGATATTAAACCTTGAAACATGGTGGGGTCATGATATAATTAGTATGTTTTGTGTGTGTGTGTTTTTATAGATCACCCTAATTATCATCATATTGGCGACGTCCAGCTAATTATTGATGGAGGAACACCTTAGACAAATGTCTGGATAGAACCACCAGTCATCATAGGTCAGCTGGAAGATCAGCTCATGTGAAAGTTCTTATCCCAACCAGGAATCAAACCCATGTGGTGACAGACTGAGGAGTCATAGTGACTCTAGCTGCTCTGCCATGGGCATCCCTCAATATGAATCATGTCCTTTCTTTAACAAGTCATATCACATCAGATGGACCACTGGGGATATGAGAGAGGAAAACAAATAGATTACTTGTATGTCACAGCGATAGCAATGTTCAGCTAATTGATGGGCACAAACTCTGAACTACCTCAGAATTGAGGTTGAAATGGTAGAAGTTTGTATTTATAGACAAAAGAGCTGAAATATATTAAGTAAAAACTTACACCTTCTTTTGATTTGTGCACAAACAATGCATATACATGTCCCTTTAGTTTCGATAAAAATAAGTTCTCTTTTTTTTTTTCTCTCCTAATCTACCTTAATTTTTTTTTAAATATTTACTTATTGTTTTATTATTAGATATTGAAACAAGAGGGATGGCCCTTAATCGCTCACCTGATGACACAGGCTTTACGTAGGCTCAAATCTGGCATTAAGTAATTAAGAGTTATTTACTTTATAAATCTTTGGTGAAGATTGGACTATTAGTGTGGCCACTGGGTTGATAACATTTTCTAGAATTTTACCAAGTAACCTACTGAATCCGCATGACTAACTTAAAAACATATGTAAGATTTCATACAGGCAAACATGATGGTCAAGTTTGGTGAAGACTGGGCCATCAATGTAGCCTCTTAAGTGTTTTCACAAGCTCAGGTGAGCTAAAAACAACAAGAAACAGATATTTTCTTACTTTAAGAAACTAATTCTAAAAATTGAAATGAAAAAAATAATACAACCTTTTACTTACTTTGAAAATATACATGCTTTGGCACACAACTGGATCCTGCATTTGTAAACACTTTGCCACTGACTGAAATTATACACACATTTACAAGTGTATTGCATAGCAATTGTATGCATTGTAGTAGAAGTACAGATTATATGACCAGTCTGTGCACACTGGTGGTGATTGTAGTAGAAGTGCAGATTATATGACCAGTCTGTGCACACTGGTGGTGATTGTAGTAGAAGTGCAGATTATATGACCAGTCTGTGCACACTGGTGGTAATTGTAGTAGAAGTACAGATTATATGACCAGTCTGTGCACACTGATGGTGATTGTAGTAGAAGTACAGATTATATGACCAGTCTGTTCACACTGGTGGTGATTGTAGTAGAAGTACAGATTATATGACCAGTCTGTGCACACTGATGGTGATTGTAGTAGAAGTACAGATTATATGACCAGTCTGTGCACACTGGTGGTGATTGTAGTAGAAGTGCAGATTATATGACCAGTCTGTGCACACTGGTGGTGATAGTAGTAGAAGTACAGATTACATGACCAGTCTGTGCACCCTGGTGGTGATTGTAGTAGAAGTACAGATTATATGACCAGTCTGTTCACTCTGATGGTGATTGTAGTAGATGTACAGATTATATGACCAGTCTGTGCACACTGGTGGTGATTGTAGTAGAAGTACAGATTATATGACCAGTCTGTGCACACTGGTGGTGATTGTAGTAGATGTACAGATTATATGACCAGTCTATGCACCCTGGTGGTGATTGTAGTAGAAGTACAGATTATATGACCAGTCTGTGCACACTGGTGGTGATAGTAGTAGATGTACAGATTATATAACCAGTCTGTGCACACTGATGGTGATTGTAGTAGAAGTACAGATTATATGACCAGTCTGTGCACACTGGTGGTGATAGTAGTAGAAGTACAGATTATATGACCAGTCTGTGCACACTGGTGGTGATTGTAGTAGATTTACAGATTATATGACCAGTCTGTGCACACTGGTGGTGATTGTAGTAGAAGTACAGATTATATGACCAGTCTGGGCACACTGATGGTGATTGTAGTAGATGTACAGATTATATGACCAGTCTATGCACCCTGGTGGTGATTGTAGTAGAAGTACAGATTATATGACCAGTCTGGGCATCTGTCTGCTGATGTTTATATATTGAACAATTACGTCTAAAATATGATATACAGTTTGACTTAATTTAAATTTTATATTGCATTTAAAGAAAAGGTGATTTTATTATATATATCTAGCAAATAAGGACATAACTAAAACCTAACTTAACAAACTTGATCCTTGATCTTTTTTCCATGTCATGGTTAGGTCCACATTAAAGACAAGCTGCATGCATGTTAAGTGTAAAGTAAAATAGTGGTTGGAGAGAAATCATCTTGACATACATGGCTGTGAGCTGGTATACTATAAGAGTAATGAATGATAACTATGTGCAGGAGGATACTAAAACACCTTGATGTCACTACTGTTACCAAAACACAAAGCTGTCACTACGAATACCAAAACATCCAGATGTCAATACTGATACCAAAACACCTAGATGTCACTACGGATACCAAAACACAAAGCTGTCACTATGGAAACCTAAACACCCAGATGTCACCACTGATACCAAAACACCTAGATGCCACTACCGATACCTAAACATCAAGATGCCACTACCGATTCCAAAATATCAAAATGTCAGTACTGATACCAAAACACCCAGATGTCACCAATGATACCAAATCACATGCATGCCACTACCTATACCAAAACACCTGCATGTCGCAGCTGAAACCTACCTGAATCTTCTCGCTGAAGGTGAACTGCTTGAATGGCTCACTGAGGATATGCAAGGCTGGAAGAAAAAAATCAAATACTCAATATGCAGAGATGTACTGACTGCTAGGTCAACATGGCTGTGTAATAATAATCATCCAAACTTCCTTGATCAACTTCACAGAGTATAAACATATGGGCACCCTGTTTACAGTACCAGTTCCCTCTTGGTAAAATATGGAATTATTTAGGTCACACAAGAAAAGCAATAGTTTCCAAATGAAAAAATGCATATTAATTAACATTACCTGTACTACAGAACACCATCATATTTTAGCTTTGCATGCATTTATGTGTCTACATGTCTCAGGACAAATATTTCAAACAAAGATGCACAACTTCTAGTGACCATGTTTTTTTGACCAATCAAACTTCTATTAACTTTGACCAATCAAACTTCTATTTACTATCTTAATATAGTTAAACAAAAGAAATGTGAATATTAAATATCAAGGGTCTAGCTCCTGAAGTTTCTGACAAGCAGGTTTTCAAAGTTTTTCTATAAAGCCATTCAGGAAAAATGGCAACAGCCTTGGCAGCCAATGTTTACAGAGGGGATGTTGACAGATGTGTGACACAAGCAACATTTTAACAGTTTCATTTGTTTTACAACATTGCCATATATAGAAAATGTTTTCTGACAGATCAAAATTCTTTAAGCATTTAAACACTCTTGATAGAAGCTCACCCAAAAAATAAATATCAAGGTTCTAGCTCTATCTGAAACTATCCATGAAACTATTAAGAAAATTTTTTAAGCTTTCCTATATAGAATGACAGGCATTCTTGATAGAATTTTTAGTTCAACTATTTTGATAGAGGGTCATCCAAGGAACATGTTTACCAAAGTAAAAGGCTCTAGCTCCTGTTGTTTCTGACAAGATTCTCAAAGTTTTCCTAAATAGTCTGGTGGCCATGTTTTCTTTAAATTCTAGACTGAATTCAAATTCAACAATCTTAATGGAAGGCCGCCCACAGATGTATATAACAAATATCAGGGCTCTAGCTTGTGTAGTTTCTGACATGAAGATTTTCAAAAGTTTTCCTATAAACCATGTATGGAAAATGGCCACACTCCTTGCTGACATATCTTTTAATGGCTCAGAATTCTTTGAACAACTTTTTCGTTACCCTGCCTGCTAAAGCTTCTGAGGAAATTAGATTGAGTTTAAGTCAGCAGTTTCTGAGGATTTGTCGAATGACAATGTTCACAGACATGTGATGTGTGACGTGTATGCTGTCTTGCAATCATAATAACATATGCTTCAGAGTTCAGTTCAGAAATGGTGCCAGCCATTGTTGTTGGCAGTAGAACATCTAAATGTCACCAAAATGACCATAATTGTATTGCTGCACAAAGACAAGAAAGATAACGAACAGCACAGGTAAGCCAATAGACCTCTCAAAGTAGTTTTGCTGCTCTTGAAACTGAACCCATGTTTTATGTTATAAGTGAACATAAAGTCATAGGTGCTTCATTAAAATTTCTATATATTACAAATAAAAATAACTCTTATTCTTACCATGGCCAATCTTGTTGATGGAAACATTTTTATCGACTATCAACTCTCCTGAAAGATATGTTAGTTAAATATTTATTTACATAAATATAGCATATGACAAAGCAACTTAGTTAAAGTACATGTATTGTCAAATTGTTTTTGATTATATATTTTTTTTTAAAAACTCCCTTTCTAAAAGTACAATAAAAAGTGAAACAAATTCCTGCTTCTCATAATGGACATAGCTATAGAAGATTGGTCTTTGATTAAATTGGTTAATGGTAGCATTAATGGTACAAAACTAGCAGGAAAGTATCATCCTTAAATAATGTGACTGAAATATAAGTAAAATACAGGAATTTATATTTTTGTATGAAGGTTTATGCATTTAAATATTAACTTTTAAGAATAATGTCCCTGTAAAAAACAATAATAAAACCTTAAACACTTTATGGATTTGACTCTTAATGTATCTGCATTCACATTTTAAAACAGTTTGAAGCATTGTACATACCTTTATCATTTTTAGCACCTTCCTCAAAGAAGTACCTGATCTTATCTCCACTGGTCATAAAGTAATCATCACTTGCATGCTGTAATAGAAACGTGATTAGTGATGGCAGAAATAGCAAAAGAATTCTCTAAATATGTACATAACCAACACAAGAAACACATCGGTCAACATAACCAATCTCGGATTGACAATACAACACATCGGTCAACATTACCAATCTTGGGTTGACAATACAACACATCGGTGTCAACAATACCAATCTTGGGTTGACAATACAACACATCGGTGTCAACAATACCAATCTCGGATTGACAATACAACACATCGGTCAACATTACCAATCTCAGGTTGACAATACAACACATAGGTCAACATTACCAATCTTGGGTTGACAATACAACACATCGGTGTCAACATTACCAATCTCAGGTTGACAATACAACACATCGGTGTCAACAATACCAATCTTGGGTTGACAATACAACACATCGGTCAACATTACCAATCTTGGGTTGACAATACAAGACATCGGTCAACATTACCAATCTTGGGTAGACAATACAACACATTGGTGTCAACATTACCAATCTTGGGTTGACAATACAACACATCAGTCAACATTACCAATCTTGGGTTGACAATACAACACATCGGTGTCAACAATACCAATCTCGGATTGACAATACAACACATTGGTCAACATTACCAATCTCAGGCTGACAATACAACACATCGGTCAACATTACCAATCTCAGGTTGACAATACAACACATCGGTCAACATTACCTATCTCAGGTTGACAATACAACACATCGGTGTCAACATTACCAATCTTGGGTTGACAATACAACACATCGGTGTCAATAATACCAATCTTGGGTTGACAATACAAGACATCGGTCAACATTACCAATCTCAGGTTGACAATACAACACATCGGTCAACATTACCAATCTCAGGTTGACAATACAACACATCGGTGTCAACATTACCAATCTTGGGTTGACAATACAACACATCGGTGTCAACAATACCAATCTTGGGTTGACAATACAAGACATCGGTCAACATTACCAATCTCAGGTTGACAATACAACACATCGGTCAACATTACCAATCTTGGGTTGACAATACAACACATCGGTGTCAACATTACCAATCTTGGGTTGACAATACAACACATCGGTGTCAATAATACCAATCTTGGGTTGACAATACAACACATCGGTGTCAACAATACCAATCTTGGGTTGACAATACAACACATCGGTGTCAACATTACCAATCTTGGGTTGACAATACAACACATAAGTGTCAACAATACCAATCTCAGGTTGACAATACAACACATCGGTGTCAACATTACCAATCTTGGGTTGACAATACAACACATCGGTGTCAACATTACCAATCTTGGGTTGACAATACAACACATCGGTGTCAACAATACCAATCTTGGGTTGACAATACAACACATCGGTGTCAACAATACCAATCTCGGATTGACAATACAACACATCGGTCAACATTACCAATCTCAGGTTGACAATACAACACATAGGTCAACATTACCAATCTTGGGTTGACAATACAACACATCGGTGTCAACATTACCAATCTCAGGTTGACAATACAACACATCGGTGTCAACAATACCAATCTTGGGTTGACAATACAACACATCGGTCAACATTACCAATCTTGGGTTGACAATACAAGACATCGGTCAACATTACCAATCTTGGGTAGACAATACAACACATTGGTGTCAACATTACCAATCTTGGGTTGACAATACAACACATCAGTCAACATTACCAATCTTGGGTTGACAATACAACACATCGGTGTCAACAATACCAATCTCGGATTGACAATACAACACATTGGTCAACATTACCAATCTCAGGCTGACAATACAACACATCGGTCAACATTACCAATCTCAGGTTGACAATACAACACATCGGTCAACATTACCTATCTCAGGTTGACAATACAACACATCGGTGTCAACATTACCAATCTTGGGTTGACAATACAACACATCGGTGTCAATAATACCAATCTTGGGTTGACAATACAAGACATCGGTCAACATTACCAATCTCAGGTTGACAATACAACACATCGGTCAACATTACCAATCTCAGGTTGACAATACAACACATCGGTGTCAACATTACCAATCTTGGGTTGACAATACAACACATCGGTGTCAACAATACCAATCTTGGGTTGACAATACAAGACATCGGTCAACATTACCAATCTCAGGTTGACAATACAACACATCGGTCAACATTACCAATCTTGGGTTGACAATACAACACATCGGTGTCAACATTACCAATCTTGGGTTGACAATACAACACATCGGTGTCAATAATACCAATCTTGGGTTGACAATACAACACATCGGTGTCAACAATACCAATCTTGGGTTGACAATACAACACATCGGTGTCAACATTACCAATCTTGGGTTGACAATACAACACATCGGTGTCAATAATACCAATCTTGGGTTGACAATACAACACATCGGTGTCAACATTACCAATCTCAGGTTGACAATACAACACATCGGTCAACATTACCAATCTCAGGTTGACAATACAACACATCGGTCAACATTACCAATCTCAGGTTGACAATACAACACATCGGTGTCAACATTACCAATCTCAGGTTGACAATACAACACATCGGTGTCAATAATACCAATCTTGGGTTGACAATACAACACATTGGTGTCAACAATACCAATCTTGGGTTGACAATACAAGACATCGGTCAACATTACCAATCTCAGGTTGACAATACAACACATCGGTCAACATTACCAATCTCGGGTTGACAATACAACACATCGGTCAACATTACCAATCTCAGGTTGACAATACAACACATCAGTCAACATTACCAATCTCAGGTTGACAATACAACACATCGGTCAACATTACCAATCTCAGGTTGACAATACAACACATCGGTCAACATTACCAATCTCAGGTTGACAATACAACATAACGGTGTCAACAATACCAATCTCAGGTTGACAATATAACACATCAGTCAACATTTCCAATCTTGGGTTGACAATACAACACATCGGTCAGCATTAATAATCTTGGGTTGACAATACAACACATCGGTCAACATTACCAATCTCAGGTTGACAATACAACACATCAGTCAACATTACCAATCTTGGGTTGACAATACAACACATCGGTCAACATTACCAATCTTGGGTTGACAATACAACACATCGGTCAACATTACCAATTTTGGGTTGACAATACAACACATCAGTCAACATTACCAATCTTGGGTTGACAATACAACACATCAGTCAACATTACCAATCTTGGGTTGACAATACAACACATCGGTCAACATTACCAATCTCAGGTTGACAATACAACATATCGGTGTCAACATTACCAATCTCAGGTTGACAATACAACACATGGGTCAACATTACCAATCTCAGGTTGACAATACAACACATCGGTGTCAACAATACCAATCTTGGGTTGACAATACAACACATCGGTCAACATTACCAATCTTGGGTTGACAATACAAGACATCGGTCAACATTACCAATCTTGGGTAGACAATACAACACATCGGTGTCAACATTACCAATCTTGGGTTGACAATACAACACATCAGTCAACATTACCAATCTTGGGTTGACAATACAACACATCGGTGTCAACAATACCAATCTCGGATTGACAATACAACACATTGGTCAACATTACCAATCTCAGGCTGACAATACAACACATCGGTCAACATTACCAATCTCAGGTTGACAATACAACACATCGGTCAACATTACCAATCTCAGGTTGACAATACAACACATCGGTGTCAACATTACCAATCTCGGATTGACAATACAACACATTGGTCAACATTACCAATCTTGGGTTGACAATACAACACATCGGTCAACATTACCAATCTCAGGTTGACAATACAACACATCGGTGTCAACATTACCAATCTCGGATTGACAATACAACACATTGGTCAACATTACCAATCTTGGGTTGACAATACAACACATCGGTCAACATTACCAATCTTGGGTTGACAATACAAGACATCGGTCAACATTACCAATCTTGGGTAGACAATACAACACATCGGTGTCAACATTACCAATCTTGGGTTGACAATACAACACATCAGTCAACATTACCAATCTTGGGTTGACAATACAACACATCGGTGTCAACAATACCAATCTCGGATTGACAATACAACACATTGGTCAACATTACCAATCTCAGGCTGACAATACAACACATCGGTCAACATTACCAATCTCAGGTTGACAATACAACACATCGGTCAACATTACCAATCTCAGGTTGACAATACAACACATCGGTGTCAATAATAATACCAATCTTGGGTTGACAATACAAGACATCGGTCAACATTACCAATCTCAGGTTGACAATACAACACATCGGTCAACATTACCAATCTTGGGTTGACAATACAACACATCGGTCAACATTACCAATCTCAGGTTGACAATACAACACATCGGTCAACATTACCACTCTCAGGTTGACAATACAACACATCGGTCAACATTACCAATCTCAGGTTGACAATACAACACATCGGTCAACATTACCAATCTCAGGTTGACAATACAACACATCAGTCAACATTACCAATCTTGGGTTGACAATACAACACATCAGTCAACATTACCAATCTTGGGTTGACAATACAACACATTGGTCAACATTACCAATCTCAGGTTGACAATACAACATATCGGTGTCAACATTACCAATCTCAGGTTGACAATACAACACATGGGTCAACATTACCAATCTCAGGTTGACAATACAACACATCGGTCAACATTACCAATCTTGGGTTGACAATACAACACATCGGTCAACATTACCAATCTCAGGTTGACAATACAACACATCGGTCAACATTACCAATCTCAGGTTGACAATACAACACATCGGTCAACATTACCAATCTCAGGTTGACAATACAACACATCGGTCAAAATTACCAATCTCAGGTTGACAATACAACACATCGGTCAACATTACCAATCTTGGGTTGACAATACAACACATTAGTTAACATTACCAATCTCAGGTTGACAATACAACACATCGGTCAACATTACCAATCTCAGGTTGACAATACAACACATCGGTCAACATTACCAATCTCAGGTTGACAATACAACACATCGGTCAACATTAACAATCTTGGGTTGACAATACAACACATCGGTCAACATTACCAATCTTGGGTTGACAATACAACACATCGGTCAACATTACCAATCTCAGGTTGACAATACAACACATCGGTCAACATTACCAATCTCAGGTTGACAATACAACACATCGGTGTCAACAATACCAATCTCAGGTTGACAATACAACACATCGGTCAACATTACCAATCTTGGGTTGACAATACAACACATCGGTGTCAAAATTACCAATCTCAGGTTGACAATACAACACATTAGTTAACATTACCAATCTCAGGTTGACAATACAACACATCGGTCAACATTACCAATCTCAGGTTGACAATACAACACATCGGTCAACATTACCAATCTCAGGTTGACAATACAACACATTGGTCAACATTACCAATCTCAGGTTGACAATACAACACATCGGTCAACATTACCAATCTTGGGTTGACAATACAACACATTAGTTAACATTACCAATCTCAGGTTGACAATACAACACATCGGTCAACATTACCAATCTCAGGTTGACAATACAACACATCGGTCAACATTACCAATCTCAGGTTGACAATACAACACATCGGTCAACATTAACAATCTTGGGTTGACAATACAACACATCAGTCAACATTACCAATCTTGGGTTGACAATACAACACATCGGTCAACATTAACAATCTTGGGTTGACAATACAACACATCGGTCAACATTACCAATCTTGGGTTGACAATACAACACATCAGTCAACATTACCAATCTCAGGTTGACAATACAACACATCAGTCAACATAACCAATCTCAGGTTGACAATACAACACATCGGTCAACATTACCAATCTCAGGTTGACAATACAACACATTGCACAACATTACCAATCTTGGGTTGACAATACAACACATCGGTCAACATTACCAATCTCAGGTTGACAATACAACACATCAGTCAACATTACCAATCTCAGGTTGACAATACAACACATCTGTCAACATTACCAATCTCAGGTTGACAATACAACACATCGGTCAACATTACCAATCTTGGGTTGACAATACAACACATCGGTCAACATTACCAATCTTGGGTTGACAATACAACACATTAGTTAACATTACCAATCTCAGGTTGACAATACAACACATCGGTCAACATTACCAATCTCAGGTTGACAATACAACACATCGGTCAACATTACCAATCTCAGGTTGACAATACAACACATCGGTCAACATTACCAATCTCAGGTTGACAATACAACACATCGGTCAACATTACCAATCTTGGGTTGACAATACAACACATTAGTTAACATTACCAATCTCAGGTTGACAATACAACACATCGGTCAACATTACCAATCTCAGGTTGACAATACAACACATCGGTCAACATTACCAATCTCAGGTTGACAATACAACACATCGGTCAACATTACCAATCTTGGGTTGACAATACAACACATCGGTCAACATTACCAATCTTGGGTTGACAATACAACACATCGGTCAACATTACCAATCTTGGGTTGACAATACAACACATCGGTCAACATTACCAATTTCAGGTTGAATATACATTCTATTTCATGCAGACAAACATTCAGGCCAAAATTGGTGAAGATTGGATAAAACCTGAAGCCTCTTGAGTGTTCACAAGAAAATTGTTGATGCCACACAATGCAAGACAGATGATGGGGTTTCAGGAAAGCTTATCTTGAACATATTGTACTCAGGTGAGCTAAAATGAGTAGGGTGGTTTAACAAAATGGAAGAAAATAGAGCAGTGAATAAAAAGAAAACAAATAAATATTAAAGGTCTGTTTCAAAAGCCAAAATATAACATCATAATATTTTTATATTATAATATGAAAACATAACTTCACTCCTATTACTTTTTTAAATAGTTCTGTTCATTGACTGTTAAAATGGACAATAATAAAGTAATAATCATTATCAGTAATTTATAGATTTGTTTTCATGACAGGGTTGTTCAGTGGCGTAGTCAGGACCATATTGTTAAGCACACACAAGTGGTGCACTCAGGAGGGGTCTGTCATTTTCTGTTTTGGGAGGTTTCAGGTTCCTTTTTGGGAGTCCAAGGTCCCTCTTTTGGAAGTCTGAGGTCCCATTTGGGGGTCTGAGGTCATCTTTTTGTGGGGTCTAAAGTTCAGTTTTGGGGTCTGAAGTCCTGTTTTGGTGGGGTCCAACATCCCATTTAGGGAGTTTATGTTGCATTTTAGAAGTCTGAGGTTGCATTTTGGGAGCCTAAGGTCCCATTTCTGAGTCAGAGGTTCTGTTTTGGGTTCTGAGTTTTGAGTTTGTGAGGTTTCAGGTCCCTTTTTGGGTGTCTGAGATCCCATTTTAGGAGTCTGATGTCCTATTTAGGGAGTTTGAGGTCTAAGTTCCCAGAAAATATTTAGACTAAAACACAGAGCAATGTGATATTGTGTAACATTGGTAATACCGTATTCACTCATGTAACGGTTGCACCTGTGTAATGGCACCCCCAAAATGACCTCACAATTTGAAGAAAAAATCCTAATTCAATGTAATGGCCGCACCCCCAAAATGACCGCAAAATTTGAAGAAAAAATATAAAGGCTGCACAGTTTATACAGCGGAGCTCCGCAATATCATCAATACCGATATATCGATAAAGACAATGACGGTCGTTCAGTAACGTACCGAGAATCGTTGAACATTTTTTTTAGGTAATCTGCGATGTGAAGGTAAGGTCGGATTGACAATATGAGAGATACGCTATGTTTGACAATTTGGGAGAATTATTTGTTAAAGTTTGGTAGGTAGGTTTTTAAAGGCAGATTGAGCTACTCATGTCAAGTGTCAATAAGATATTTCGCACCTTCTCAACATGTCACTGTCTTCTCTGGGGTCTAGCGGACAAGGGAGAATGACTTGTCAATTAGTGGCTCTGAGAGATGAGAATAACGTGTCAATTAACCGTAACAGGTGATGTACAAACTTGTACCAATGATTGTGATTCTTAGTTACGTATGAATGGACCTTGAACTTTAAATCATTTTTATTTTTTTTTTATAGAAATATAATGAAAACAAAATTCCGTATAAATTTAAAATATTTCCATATACATGCAATTTCACAAACTTGTTTTAAAAAAAAATTATGTACATTTTCCTTTGATCAACTGTCCTGTGAATTTCATATGGAGGTTTCGTTTTATTGACAGGCTGTATGGAGTTTAACATCGATATTTCTTGTCTATAAAATGCAACTTCAAAGAGATTGTCTGCTCGTATCAAAGCTGTTTTGTTTTATCGGCTCTACTTTGAAATCCTTTGATCTGCATGGTAGTGTGCACGTGACAGCTGGGTGAAATTGTTTGATGATGCAAACATTCAGAAATATGATACAAGAGATAAAACTAGGAAGTAATTTATAAATTATGGAATATGTTCACGTTGGTTAGACAAAAGCATAGAACGGCGCTATCTCGTTCATATCGTCCGTCAACCTCCTACTTAGAGAGCTCATCTAGTCGCATGGAGTCCCAAAAATCGGCAGAATCGTTCTAGAAAAATGTCCCAAGGCCTTACACCTATAGAATGGCCGCACCCCCAACTCCTTAACGATAAAATCTGATAAAAAAGTGCGGCGATTACACGAGTGAATACGGTATTAAGGTTTTAACAGTTCAGAATTGTCTATGATACAAATGTTTTATTTTTATGGTAGTACACTGTTCTGACTAAGTCGGTAAGCAGCCACTGGTATACATCTCATTAGTAATCAAGCATCCAGCAGGTAACCAAAGTTACCCTGATAACGTGTGGGTGAGGGATACTGAAAGTGGTCAGGTAGGTAATCATACATGTTAACAGCTCAAATATAAAACACACTGTCTTACAGCTTGAGATGCTCATGTGGTCATTCTTTAAAACCTTTTAAGTGGTGAATAAATCTATATTCATTTATGTCATTGTATATTTAAAGTCAACAAATGGTGTTTTATCAATAGGAAAAAGGCACATGGTCAATTTCATGGTCTCCCTCTTTGGGACCATGGACAGATTACATTCCTGATATAAACTGACTTCTCATGAGGTCCAATTTTGGAGTGACAAGGTAAAATTCTATAAACTTCAACTACATATGATTTTATTATGTTTTTGACAAGGTAAAACTAGGTATAAAGAAAGACAAGTGTACAGGTTTAATATGATTCTTGGTGTCTTAACTACTTTTTGACCCCACGTGTCCCGGTGACAAACTTCTCCAAGATTTCATGCAGACAAACATTCTGACCAAGTTTGGTGAAGATTGGGCTATAAATGTGGTCTCTAGTGTGTTCACAAGTTTTTCCTAAAATTAGACCTAGTGACCTACTTTTTGATCCCAGGTGACTTTATAATGAATTCATCCAAGATTTCATGCAGACAAACATTCTGACCAAGTTTGATAGAGATTCAATAAAAACTCTGGCCTCTAGAGAGTTCACAAGCTAAAATGTTGACGCCGCACTACAGACGACGGACGAAGGGGTATCAGAAAAGCTCACCTTGAGCATGTTGTGCTCAGGTGAGCTATAAATGTGAAACTTTGTGGGGTGTAGAGCAGTGATGTGTAGAGACATCTGATCTTGTGTTTCCATGAATCCCATAAATCTCAACTAGAGTGTTGATACTTATCAACATTGCCAACCATGAGGATTCTAATGAGTACCATGGACATGGGATTTGGCAGAGAAATAAAGGAGTGAGCAAGAGCAATTCTACTCAAGGAGTGAGCAGGAGCTACTCTATGCAAGGAGTGAGCAGGAGCTACTCTATGCAAGGAGTGCACAGGAGCTATTTTACTCGAGGAGTGATCAGGGGCTATTCTACACAAGGACTTATCAGGAGCTATTCTACTTAAGGAATGAGCAGGAGCTATTTTACTCAAGGAGTGATCAGGAGCTATTCTACTCAAGGAATGAGCAGGAGCTATTCTACACAAGAAGTGATCAGGAGCTATTCTACATAAGGACTTACCAGGAGCTATTCTACACAAGGACTTATCAGGAGCTATTTTACTCAAGGAATGAGCAGGAGCTATTCTACTTATATTCTACTCCAGGAGTAAGAAGGAGCTATTCTACTCAAGGAGTAAGCAGGAGCTATTTGACTCAAGGAGTAAGCAGGAGCTATTCTACTCATATTCTACTCCAGGAGTAAGAAGGAGCTATTCTACCCAAGGAGTGAGCAGGAGCTATTTTACTCAAGGAGTAAGCAGAAGGTTTTTTACCGAAGGAGTGCGCAGGAGCTATTCTACTCAAGGAGTAAGCAGGAGCTATTCTACATAAGGAGTGAGCTGGAGCTATTCTACTCAAGAAGTAAGCAGGAGCTATTTTACTCAAGAAGTAAGCAGGAGCTATTCTACCCAAGGAGTGAGCAGGAGCTATTTTACTCAAGGAGTAGGCAGGAGCTATTTTACCGAAGGAGTGAGCAGGAGCTATTTTACTCAAGGAGTAAGCAGGAGCTATTCTACCTAAGGAGTGAGCAGGAGCTATTTTACTCAAGGAGTAAGCAGGAGCTTTTCTACCCAAGGAGTGAGCAGGAGCTATTCTACTCAAGGAGTAAGCAGGAGCTATTCTACCCAAGGAGTGAGCAAGAGCTTCTCTACACAAGGAGTTAGCAGGTGCTATTTTACTCAAGGAGTGAGCATGAACTATTCTACTCAAGGAGTGATCAGGAGCTGTTCTACACAAGGACTTATCAGGAGCTATTCTACACAAGGAATGAGCAGGAGCTATTCTACTCAAGGAGTGATCAGAAGCTATTCTACTCAAGGAATGAGCAGGAGCTATTCTACACAAGAAGTGATCAGGAGCTATTCTACACAAGGACTTATCAGGAGCTATTCTACAAAAGGACTTATCAGGAGCTATTCTACTCAAGAAGTGATTAGGAGCTATTCTACACAAGGACTTATCCGGAGCTATTCTACTCAAGGAATGAGCAGGAGCTATTCTACACAAGAAGTGATCAGGAGCTATTCTACACAAGGACTTATCAGGAGCTATTCTACAAAAGGATTTATCAGGAGCTATTTTACCCAAGGAATGAGCAGAAGCTATTCTACTCATATTCTACTCCAGGAGTAAGAAGGAGCTATTCTACTCAAGAAGTAAGCAGGAGCTATTCGACTCAAGGAGTGAGCAGGAGCTATTCTACTCATATTCTACTCCAGGAATAAGAAGGAGCTATTCTACCCAAGAAGTGAGCAAGAGCTATTCTACTCATATTCTACTCCAGGAGAGAGAAGGAGCTATTCTAATCAAGGAGTAAGCAGGAGCTATTCTATTCAAGAAGTGAGCTGGAGCTATTCTACTCATATTCTACTCCAGGAGTAAGAAGGAGCTATTCTACTCCAGGAGTAAGAAGGAGCTATTCGACTCAAGGAGTGATCAGGGGCTATTCTACACAAGGAGTTATCAGGGGCTATTCTACTCAAGGAATGAGCAGGAGCTTTTCTACTCAAGGAGTGAGCTGGAGCTATTCTACTCTTTTCTGAGGCTTTGTTTTATCCATGGCGCTAACTCATCCTTTTTAAAAGTCTGTCCCAGTGATTTTCTTTGGCCAAGCTACTATCATTTACGAATTAATACATTGCAAAAAAATTACCATCTCACCTTGGAGTCATCATACGTGCGGAACACTGTGTTGTGTTCTGCTGGATCCATCTTCTCCACCAGTCTCTGACATTCCTCCCGGAGTCCCTCTGTTGTTGCTTCATCAGCAAAGTCAGGCAAGATCAGGTACCCTTCATCCCAGAACTAGACAAATATACAATATCAGTTTAACCATCATCATGGTAATCATCACCATCATCATCAAAGTATTCATCATCAACATCATAGCATCATAATCTTCATCCTAAAATCATCATCATCAAATTATCGTTATCTTCATTATCATCATCACCACTAAAATAAACAACATCATCATCAGCAGCAAAAGCAGCAGTCATCATTATCATGATCTTCATCATTAGCAACATTAGCATTATCACTGTCATCATCATCATCATTAAATCATTATTATCATTAGCAACAGCAGCTACATCAAAATCTACAACAGTTGCATCACCATCATTATCATTATCATCATCTAATCATCACCACCACAACACCATCATCATTACTACAACCTACACTCACCACCATCATCATCATTGCTAACAAAGGACATACATATTTAATTAACATCATCATCTTAACCACCATAGTCTTCACATTATCCTCACCACCATCACCATCATTCTCTGCTTCTACCTAATTATCATCATAATCATCAATATCATTAATACCATTATCTTTATTCTCACCACCATCATCCGTTTTATAATAATCACCATAACATTACATTCTTTCGGTATATATATCAATGTTACAACGTGAATTTCAAGCAAAATAATGTTTATACTTATCTTAACCTATCCGAGCTCGTGTCCTATCCGATTACCATTATACTTAACACGTTGAAATCGGTCCTAGGAGTTTTAAGCAAATTGTCGGTAGTAAATATTGAGATATTGCTTGTAAAGTAGACTCAGCAAGCTAGAAAACATCAAAACTGATTACAAGAATTTGTCAAAACTCACACTTTTAACTTGATCTTCAGTCAGTGCCATCTCGATGTCCTGTACTTTGAACTCAACAAGGGAAGTAACTAGAATGTTAATTTGTTAAATAAGACAAATCTAGTTACTTCCCCTGATGAGTTGAAGAGTACACCGTTATAACATTACCCACCAAATAAACCCAAGTAAAACGTTTTGACCAAATTTACCAAAATTATAGAATTTGTTAGATTGAGTCATGTTAAATGAATCTATCAAATTATCTCACCAAATTAACACAACTCAAATGCAGTTAGACCTTGTCCACCAAATGATCTCAAGTAGAATGATTTGACAAAATTCACAAAATGACATCAAGACAAATACATTTTACAGAATGCACCAAATTATCTAAATCAAAATTTATCTTTGACTAAATCCTCAAAATCATCTCAAGTCAAATAGATTTTGACCAGATAGCACAAATTAACTAAAGTCAAATACATTTTCACCAAGTCCATCAAATTTTCTCAAGTCAAAAACATTTGGCTGAATCCACCAAATTAACTAAATTCAAATTTATTTTTACCCAATCTATCAAATTATCTCAATGTTCCAATATCCTATGCATATGCATGATACCTCACTACCAGTCAGAAAGGGGCTCAGACCCAATCTATTTATAGAGTTTATACCCTCACATGTACCTTAGCATCACTCTGATGGTAGAACCCCACTAGTAAACATCCTTGTTTTTATCTTATTAATAAATATAGTCTTTGGTCACGTTGTTGTATTTATATGACTTTCCCCACACCAAAACACTCAACTCAATTACATTTAACCAACTACAGCTTATTATCTTGAGTCAAATACATTTTGACCAACTTCATAAAATTATCTCAATTCAAATAGATTTTGACCAAATCCACAAAATTAGCTAATGTCAAATACATGTGACCGAATCCATCATATCCTTTTTTCTGTTTTCTAAATCCACCAAATACTCTTAAGACAAATACATTTTGACCATTCCAAATCCATTCAATTATTTAAAGTCAAATACATTTTGTTTATCAAACCCACAAAATTATTTTAAGTCAAATACAATTTGATCAAGTCTACAATTTGTATCTAGAATATCCCTGTCCCACACTTTAAACTTTGCTTGTAATTATGTTTGTCAAGTTCATTTAGTTGTTAATTGATATGGGTTGAACCTGTTAGTATTATTTATATTTAAGTCTTATTTGCATCTACTACTTAAACTTAAAAGGATGAAAAATAACAATAATGGGAGAGTTTTAAACCTGTGGTCTGCCAGACAACAAACAATCAGGACAAATCCAACTTATTCGTACATACACACACAGCTCTCACACACACACAAATGTGAATGCAAACAAACACATGCATTTACATACACACACATACATCTCCCGACACATTCACACACACACACACACACACGCACACACATACAGCTCCCAACACACACACACACACATACATACAGCTCCCAACACATTCACACACACACACATACAGCTCCGGACACATTCACACACACACATACATCTCCCGACACATTCACACACATACACATACATCTCCCGACACATTCACACACACACACACATACAGCTCCCGACACACACACACATACAGCTCCCGACACATTCACACACACACACATACAGCTCCGGACACATTCACACACACACACACACACACACATACAGCTCCCGACACATTCACACACACACACATACAGCTCCCACATACACACATACAGCTCCCACACACACATACAGCTCCCCCCCACACACATACAGCTCCTGACACAGACACTAACACACATACAGCTCCCGACACATTCACACTCACACACATACAGCTCCAAACACATTCACACACACACACATACAGCTCCCCACACATTCACACACACATACATACAGCTCCAAACACATTCACACACACACACATACAGCTCCCCACACATTCACACACACATACAGCTCCCAACACATTCACACACAAACAGCTCCCTCCTACACACATACAGCTCCCAACACATTTACACACACACACATACAGCTCCCAACACATTCACACACACACATACAGCTCCCAACACATTCACACACACACAGCTCCCAACACATTCACACACACACAGATACAGCTCCCAACACATTCATACACATACAGCTCCCGACACATTCACACACACACACATACAGCTCCCGACACTTTTACACACATACAGCTCCCAACACATTCACACACATACAGCTCCTAACACATTCACACACACACACACATACAGCTCCTGACACTTTTACACACATACAGCTCCCGACACATTCACACACACACACATACAGCTCCGGACACATTCACACACACACACAGCTCCCGACACATTCACACACATACAGCTCCAGACACTTTCACACACTTACAGCTCCCGACACATTCACACACACACACACATACAGCTCCCGACACATTCACACACACACACATACAGCTCCAGACACTTTCACACACTTACAGCTCCCGACACATTCACACACACACACATACAGCTCCCGACACATTCACACACACACACACAGCTCCCGACACATTCACACACACACATACAGCTCCCGACACTTTCACACACATACAGCTCCCAACACATTCACACACATACAGCTCCGGACACATTCACACACACACAGCTCCCGACACATTCACACACACACATACAGCTCCCGACACATTCACACACACACATACAGCTCCCAACACTTTCACACACTTACAGCTCCCCCCACACACACATACAGCTCCCGATACACACACACATACAGCTCCCAACACATTCACACACACACACACATACAGCTCCCAACACATTCACACACATACAGCTCCGGACACATTCACACACACACACACACACAGCTCCCGACACATTCACACACACACATACAGCTCCCGACACATTCACACACACACATACAGCTCCCGACACTTTCACACACTTACAGCTCCCCCCCACACACACATACAGCTCCCGACACACACACACATACAGCTCCCAACACATTAACACACACACACACATACAGGTCCCAACACATTCACACACACACACACACAGCTCCCGACACATTCACACACACACACATACAGCTCCCGACACTTTCACACACATACAGCTCCCCCACACACACATACAGCTCCAGACACACACACACACACACAGCTCCCGACACACACACACACACATATACAGCTCCCCCCACACACATACAGCTCCCGACACATTTACACACACACACACACATACAGCTCCTGACACACACACACACACAGCTCTCGACACATTAACACACACACATACAGCTCCCGACACACACACACACATACAGCTGCCCCCCCCACACACACACACATACAGCTCCCCCCCCACACACACATACAGCTCCCGACACATTCACACACACACACATACAGCTCCCGACACTTTCACACACATACAGCTCCCCCACACACACATACAGCTCCCGACACACACACACACACACACACACAGCTCCCGACACACACACATACAACTCCCGACACACACACACATACAGCTCCCCCCCACACACATACAGCTCCCGACACATTTACACACACACACACACATACAGCTCCTGACACACACACACACACAGCTCTCGACACATTAACACACACACATACAGCTCCCGACACACACACACACACACATACAGCTCCCCCCCCACACACACACACATACAGCTCCCGACACACACATACACATACAGTTCCCCCCCCCCCCCCCACACACACACACATACAGCTCCCCCCCCACACACACATACAGCTCCCAACACATTCACACACATACAGCTCCCGACACACACACACATACAGCTCCCGACACATTCACACACACACACACATACAGCTCCAGACACACATACAGCTCCCACACACACACATACAGCTCCCGACACACACACACATACAGCCCCCGACACATTCACACACACACACATACAGCTCCCCCCCACACACACATACAGCTCCCAACACATTCACACACACACACACATACAGCTCTTACACACACACATACAGCTCCAGACACATTCACACACACATACAGCTCCCCCCACACACATACAACTCCCCCACACATATAACTCCCCCACACACACATTCAGCTCCCGACACATTCACACACACACATACAGCTCCCCCCACACACACATACAGCTCCCCCCCACACACACATACAACTCCCCCACACACATACAACTCCCCAAAACACACATACAACTCCCCCACACACACATTCAGCTCCCGACACATTCACACACACACACATACAGCTCCCACACACATTCACTCCAATGGACTTGACCAACAACAAGGCTTGTATTGCATCAAAATTGTTTATTATCAAGCAGAAGAGAGTACAATTCTACCTGCATATTGTCATAAGATTGAAGTAACATACAGTTATAACACATATAAAAACAGATTATACAAGTAGACATCCTACCAATACACACTTGCCATTATTGTGTGACAAGTACAGTAGTACAATAAGTTTAAATTAAAGTGTGTTCATTGGAAACGACGATGTAATTGTTGCAATAAATATGGCACACTGGCCAAATCAACAAGAGGGCCACGGTGGTATTATAATACTGAGTGCTGTAGACATTTTTTATAATTTAAGCTAGTAATACTAGCACAGACCAGAATAATTGTAATACATGTAGACAGCAACATATGGACAATCAGTTTAATGTTTTTTACTACATGACCATATATGGAAAATGGCCACATTTCAAACTACTTTGACCACACCTAATAGAGGGCCACCAAAGAAACATGTATACCAAATATTTAAAGACCACTCTTGATAGAGGGCCGCTCAAGAAACATGTACACCAAATATTTAAGGACCACTCTTGATAGAGGGCCGCTCAAGAAACATGTATACCAAATATTTAAGGACCACTCTTGATAGAGGGCCCCTCAAGAAACATGTATACCAAATATTTAAGGACCACTCTTGATAGAGGACCGCTCAAGAAACATGTACACCAAATATTTAAGGACCACTCTTGATAGAGGGCCGCTCAAGAAACATATACACCAAATATTTAATCTGTAGTTTCTGACAAGATTCTTCAAGTTTTTAATATATAGCGATATACAGAAAATAGCCCAGCCTCTGGTGGCCATGTTTTTGACAGATCGATTCTTTCAACAATCTTGATACAGCTCCACCCATCGAGCAAGTATACCAAATATCAAGGATCTAGCTCTGTAGTGTCTGATTAGAAGATTTTTCCTACATAGCCATTTATGAAAAATAGCTATATCCCTGACAGCCAAGTTCTTTGTCAGATCAAACCTCTTTGAACAAGCATGTACCAAGACACAGTAGCATAGTCAGTAGAGCATTGAACTGATATACAAGAGGTCCAAGGTTGGAACCCTTCAAAAAACTCAATTTTATATATTTTGACAAAGTAGTTTTTTTGGTATTATTTGTAACAACTAAAAATTTAAAACTGGTATGGATAAGGTAAAACAAAGTGCTTTCTGTATTTATAGTAACGGTAGTTTTAAGAACTAACGAACTTATACAATATTTCTTATTACCCTGTTCATGCAATCTCTCACATAAATACTTGCTACAACATTTATTATTGTTAGTATAATTATAATTACTATTATGACTCATCAACTTGGAAAATGTGTTACTGGTCTGCCATTGCCTATCCACAACATATAATGACCATAATGACCTTGACACAGGTGTTTTGACTGGTCTGCCATTGCCTATCCACAACATATAATGACCTTGACACAGGTGTTTTGACTGGTCTGCCATTGCCTATCCACAACATATAATGACCATAATGACCTTGACACAGGTGTTTTGACTGGTCTGCCATTGCCTATCCACAACATGTAATGACCTTGACACAGGTGTTTTGACTGGTCTGTCATTGCCTATCCACAACACATAATGACCTTGACACTGGTGTTTTGACTGGACTGCCATTGTCTATCCACAACATATAATGACCTTGACACAGGTGTTTTGACTGGTCTGTCATTGCCTATCCACAACATATAACGACCTTGACACAGGTGTTTTGACTGGTCTGCCATTGCCTATCCACAACATATAATGACCTTGACACAGGTGTTTTGACTGGTCTGCCATTGCCTATCCACAACATATAATGACCTTGACACAGGTGTTTTGACTGGTCTGCCATTGCCTATCCACAACATATAATGACCTTGACACAGGTGTTTTGACTGGTCTGCCATTGCCTATCCACAACATATAATGACCTTGACACAGGTGTTTTGACTGGTCTGCCATTGCCTATCCACAACATATAATGACCTTGACACAGGTGTTTTGACTGGTCTGCCATTGCCTATCCACAACATATAATGACCTTGACACAGGTGTTTTGACTGGTCTGCCATTGCCTATCCACAACATATAATGACCTTGACACAGGTGTTTTGACTGGTCTGTCATTGCCTATCCACAACATATAATGACCTTGACACTGGTGTTTTGACTGGTCTGCCATTGTCTATCCACAACATATAATGACCTTGACACAGGTGTTTTTATTGGTCTGCCATTGCCTATCCACAACATATAATGACCTTGACACAGGTGTTTTGACTGGTCTGCCATTGCCTATCCACAACATATAATGACCTTGACACAGGTGTTTTGACTGGTCTGTCATTGCCTATCCACAACATATAATGACCTTGACACTGGTGTTTTGACTGGTCTGCCATTGTCTATCCACAACATATAATGACCTTGACACAGGTGTTTTTATTGGTCTGCCATTGGCTATCCACAACATATAATGACCTTGACACAAGTGTTTTACACTTTTTACTTTTGCCTATAAAAGTTATACCTCGCTTAATTTTGTCATTTTACATTGGGGCAAAACAATAAAACAACCTGGACAACACACCACTGAACATTGTTAACACACCACTGAACATTGTTAACACACCACTAAACATTTTAACACAAAATACATCTACACATCATCAGTAGTACAATCTCAGCTACATACAATGTAATATGTAGCAGTGTTAACACACTATATAACACACATTTTCTAAAACATGTACACATCTCAGCATATTCACTTGAAAAAATGTTTGTTTGTTTTGATGGTTTTATGGCACACTGACACTTTATATAGGTCATACGGTGCCGAATACAGTTAAGTTTAATGAGAGTCTTGAGAAAATGGAGTACATGAAGGAGCAACAACACAACAAAAACAACAGCAAAATACACCAACATTATTATAGCACACTTCATATAAAACATCACAATATGCTTTAATAAAAACAACTAATTGACAACATAATAATAAAATAATCAGTCAACTGTTATACATATTTAATATGCAGGTAATAATGATCAAGATATGAAAGAGTGAACAGTTACACTAATGCAGGTATTGAATGTTTAAATTACACACAATTATTGCCAATTTAGATTGAACAGTCAGTCACTGTCGACTGCTGTTAGTCTTAACAAAATGGACCCAGTCTGTATTCATCACTGAATTATCGATATTGCAAGATAATTTAACACTATCCCAGTGAAGTATAACAGACCCTATCCCCGTATAAAACCATCCACAAAAGCCTACACTTCATATTTTTCCATGAGTGGACAAAAGCTCCCATACATTTGTTCTAGGGCAGACAATCACTCATCCTTTGCCCTGAGTAGACAAAAGAAAGCTCACCCATCATTTTGTAGAGCAGACAAATGCTCTTCCATTACTTTTTCTACAATTGACAGAGCTGACAAGTTGCATTTATGTGTTCATCCTAATTTTGTTATTTCATTAAAATTCTATATTTGTATCATTAAATACACATGCTAGTGACAAAGTGTAAGAGCCAACAAGGAAAAACAAATATGTAGCAAGTCAACTGTCTGTTAGAGGTACAAGCCTTGTACTCAGCCACCTTGTGCAAGTTTAAATTATAACATAATTTCTGTCATCAGAGATTATTAAATACCAAATCTAAGTATGTAACAGACCATCTGATTGGTCAACTTTCAGTTAAACCTCAAATCCTGACCAGTCATTGCTTTGTAATAAGATCCAACTCAAACCTTTTTTTAATTACCTTCTACCCATTTAATAAAATTTTAAATAAATACACATATTCATCTTCACATACAGAACATGCTAAAAAACATGACTTAAAGTGACTATCTTAAAGCATATTAAACCATCTCTTAATAAATACAAGGCTATTTTTATTGTTTCTGGGTTTATCATCCCACCAACAGTATTTAAGTTATCTGGAGACAGTGTCTACTTGAAGCAGATACAGTGCTGCCTTCGCTTTAGCATGATACCACGCCAAGTAACATTTTCCTGACTCCGAGCCAACCAGTTGTGGAACTACCCTTATATTTGCTTGAGCGTTAGCAAGGGAGCTTTACCACTACCATTTTTAATGACTGATATGTCATGGCCCAGGATCGAACATGGGCTGCTGTACCTGGAGATGACTCTGTACCGATTGCACAGGTCCATTAAATAAAGGCTGTTAATCAACCAGAAATAAGAATGCTGTCAGAATACACATCATAGACCATTGCTTGTGTTATATGAGGTGAGAAGGTTCAAATGTATTATATTTACCCACTGTGGTAATTTTATGATAATTAGAGATTATGATGATGATAACCTATCCTTTGGCATCTCATTGGTCCGATCGTAAATTTTAACCCAAATCCGACCAATCAGATGCTTGTGAAGAATGACAGACTCAAGCTCAAAGTTTCATACCTCAGACCCAGATGCCAAAGTCCCAATAAAATTGTTCTGTAACTTCTGCCTTAATGCAGTTGCATGCACAGCGATCATTAAAATAGTACTGCTGTCTGATCCTGAGTTTAAGTTTTCTATGGTTGTCACAGTTTCTAGGGCAATTTAAATATATCAATATGCCAATAGAATGAAAGTGACTTTTCTTATATAGATATGTATGCATTTGCTGGAAAAGATACTGGAAACACCATTAGGGTTGGACATGTCATATGTTAATAGGGTGAATAGTGTTTTAAGCATGTAAAGGATTAAAAGCAAAATCAGTACATGTAGTTGCAAGGTTGTTACCGAAAATTCAACTTAATTTTTACTACAAACTTGAATACAATGAGAATTGTTTGTTTTGTTTTGTAAATACATTGCAGCGACCATTTCTGGTCATTATAGCAATGTACAATTTTTTGGTAGCAGAAGACCCCCAGACAAATGTCTGGGTAGAACCACCGGCGCACGGCAGGTCAGCAGGAAGATCTTCTTACATTAAGTCCTTCGTCCCAAACAGGACTTGAACACTCACGGTAAGAGGCTAAGCTGTGAGAGGAGTTACAAATCGGTGACTCTACCACTATGCCACAGGTGCCCCACAAAGAGTATTGTATTCAATTAAGAACTTCTATGTTAAACAAGTTAGTATGTACGTTTGTTTGTAGACCCTTCAACCAATCATGTTTATATGCAGAACAAGCCCATATTGACATCTAATTTATTACTCCACCTAAATTTCTTTCAGCAGCATGTGACTTTCAAACAATTGTATTAAGAAGTGAATTTTTAGCAAACTTAAAATTTTCTATCTTTCAGTGTTTTAAATGCAAGCATAAATTTTGAGATAAAATACTTTTTACTGGTAAGGAAAATGTAAGATACGACGGCATTGGGAAAATAGGAACAAAACTGTACACACACATCCATTGTAGAAAAAAATAGAAACCAAAACATGAAAGACTTTTGGATTTAAATTTATAAAGAATAATTTAAATGAAGACACACATGCTCACAGCCATTTAGTCAAACATATAACCCAATCCTTCCCTTTAACTTTTATTCTCCGACATAAAGGACTGAAATATGTGTGTGAATAGTGTCAAACTGGGTCAATCTTGTCAGTGTCTATACTGTTTACCATCATGTCATAGATTATAATATATTGAAAATTTGATAATAAACTATTCTGGGCACAAACTTACAAACTCTAAGCTCAGGGCCAGAGCTTACAAAATGCAAAATCTGAGATCATCCTCAAAGAACAACTCTTTGGAGTTAAATTTGAAATCAGACCAATCTTATGCTTGGGAATGATCTCAGGCTCTACCTCAAAGTTTGATTGGCTTAATTGTAAATGAAATTTGCAATCTGACCAATCAGATGCTTGAGGATGATGTCACACTTCAGCTTAAAGTTTTATAACCTTCAGGTTCAAATAGGAGCAAATCTACAGCCTCCTATTAATCAGATTTGAACCCAGTTTAAAATCTAGTCAATGGTATCCTTGAGCATATTCCCAGACCTAAAGTCAGAGTTGTATGCTCTGTGCCCTGTGCAGCTGATCCTAATCTATCACAAACATCAGACCATTATTTTGTTACTGACAATTATCACATGGACACAATTATTATCATTTAAGTGATTTCCAGCCATTAGTCAAGGAAGAATCCAGACAGACTGTCTGGATAAAAGCACTGAAGGGATTCAGGTCATTTGCAAGATCTCCCTACATGGTCTTGAAACAAACATCATTATGAGTGTAAAAAATAAGTCTCCATAGGAACTTCTATCCATCCAGTTCCCCATTTATTTCCGCCTCCACACTTTTGCTGGGCTGTAGATGCTGATGAGTTTTAACAAAGCGGATGACCTGGACTGCAAGGTCCTTGATGGAGTGGCTGGGGCGTGGATCCATTAGGACTTCTTGTAGGTAGTCTAACCCCTTCTCATCTCTCAGTAACATACAGTACTTCTCAGCTGAAAGAGATAAAGAACTCGTGATCAGTCAGGTCTGAGAGTAAAATCAATATCAACTATTATTGGTGAAGAAACACACCTGGAGTCATGTCTGAGTAGAACCACCCCACTGCAGGTTCACTGAAAGGATTGAAGTTTTTGTTTAGGCTTGGACCTGAATTACACAGACTGGTTGTGGGGAAAAAGGAGGTAGGCAAGTGTTCTAGCAAATCTGTCATATAATATGAAAGGCTTTTCATGAATATAATTTTATGTTTTTATTTTCATTCATCAAATCTGATAGTTGTCCACTTACGATAGACTTGAGTGAGATTACATAGTGCCCAGACAGACCAGTACTGGGAGGCTGGGGAATCATGACACCGGACTAGTCGCAGGATCGGGACGAAAGATCTGTAACAGAGAAGGTCTGAAATACATATATCTGATCCTGAGCTCTAGTGCATGTAAAATGAAATTTTCTTGGTAAATGCTCCATCCTCTAGTTCTAGTAAAGATCTATGATTGAAACTTCCCTACAATGTAAACAACCAATAAAAACTAAAAATGCCAAAACTGATCACATGGAGAAGTGAAAAAAATAAATACATAAAATATGATGAGTTATTTGAATAAATATTTTATGTAGAGTCGAATTGTAGATCATCTATACTACTTTCCTAAATCAAATTTTCTCAACCTTTAAAAGAATATTACCCATTACCAGCAACATTTCAGATTTGTTAATAATACATGCAACAACTTACAAACATAGAAGAGCTATTGCTAAGCAGCCAAGAATTGCAGATGTAAATTGGACAGCTGTGAGTGGGATGTAGTTTTAGCCTAACTAGTTAACACTAAACTGAGCAAAAGCCTTAGCCTGCCACTGACAAACCTGTAATTGATATTACGGCGGCTGTCTAGCGGCCAGCGCTGGATGGCCTGGGTTATCCGTCGGATGACTTCCTCCCTTTCTGGTCGACTGACCTTCCATTTTACCTTCCCATCAGACAGTAGGTGAGCCAACACACCAGCAGCATTGTAACTCACCTCGATACCATCCTTAGTAGATTCCAGGAAGTTCCTGAAATGCCAAGTGATTGCAGCAGCTTAATAACATGGATTGTAAAATAATAAGGACAAAAAACATGTAAAGGCTGTTAGATTTTGTCATAGTCATCGAAAAATTTTGATAGCTTTCAAGTGCTGTTATTGCCATCAGAAGGTGCCAAGGTCATCAGGTGTTGTCAAAGCCATCAGATGTTGTCAACATCATCAGGTGCTGACCAAGCAATCACATGTCAAGGTCATCAGATGTTGTCAAGATGTTGTCGAGGTCATCAGGTGTTGACAAAGCCATCAGATGTTGTCAAGGTCATCAGGTGTTGTCAAAGCCATCAGATGTTGTCGAGGTCATCAGGTGTTGTCAAGGTCATTAGGTGTTGTCAAAGCCATCAGATGTTGTCGTGGTCATCAGGTGTTGTTGTCAAAGCAATCAGATGTTGTCGAGGTCATAAGGTGTTGTCAAAGCCATCAGATGTTGTCAAGGTCATCAGGTGTTGACAAAGCCATCAGATGTTTACAACATCATTAGGTGTTGACAAAGCCATCAGATATTTACAACATCATCAGGTGTTGACAAAGGATTAAGATGTTGTGAGCATTATCAGGTGCTGACAAAGCCATCAGAGGTTGTCAGCATCATCAGGTGTTGTCAAAGCCATTAGATGTTGTCAGCATCATCAGGTGTTGACAAAGCCATTAGATGGTGTCAAGGTAAATCCGGTGTTCTTGTGCTCAAGAGATGTTATCAAAGTCATCAGAGATGTTGTGAAGGCCATCAGATGCTGCCAAGGCCAGCAGATGTTGCCATCAGATGTTGCCATCAGATGTTGCCAAGACCATGAGTTTTTGCCATTAGATGTTGCCAAGACCATCTGATGTTGCTAAGACCATGAGATTTTGCCATCAGATTTTGCCAAGACCATGAGATTTTGCCATCAGATGTTGCCATCAGATGTTGCCAAGACCATGAGTTTTTGCCATTAGATGTTGCCAAGACCATCTGATGTTGCTAAGACCATGAGATTTTGCCATCAGATTTTGCCAAGACCATGAGATTTGCCATGAGATTTGCCATGAGATTTGCCATCAGTTTTTGCCATCAGATTTTGCCATCAGATGTTACCATCAGATGTTGCCAAGACCAGATGTCGGTTTCCAGTTTCACCATACAACTGTTGGTATTTTAGGATATATTACTTTAATTTTCATGTAAAGAATTTGTAGTCACTCTGTTTTAGAGTTTAAGAAAATGAAAATGTACCTTCAAAACAACTTTTAATGAAATGTTATTAACGGCAATGGTATTTTTTTTACTGAATCTTACTTTGAATCTAGTTTACAAACAACAATCTAGTTTACAAACAACATCTAGTTTACAAAAAACAATATAGAAAAGTACATGATGAAAACTTACGTAAATACTGTAACATAGTCATCATTCATCAGAAGGGGCCGTAAGCTTGCTACTTCAGCTATATTACCCTGCAAATATCAAGCATTATGGAAATACTATGTTCTAGGAGCAGTTTCAGAACATTATCACCCATCATTTACTAATACAGATATACTTGATATTTCTTACTGCCTTACAGCTTCATATGCTTAGCAAATTAAAAGTTAAACAGGGCTCCAGATACAAGTTCATCTGATTTTGTCTTGCTATATATCGTCCTTATTACTCCCCTATCCCTCGTCCAAACCTTTATACCTGGTACTCATCAGAAGCATCTCAATGAGTACCCACACTTTAGGGTTTAGTTAAGAATTATTGGATATATGGCAACAAAATCAAATCAGATTTACCCCTGAACTGGTGTCAGTCTCCAACTTCTGACTCCTGAGGCACATTTGTATAACATAGCTGCATCTGTAAGGCTTGCCACCCCACAAACAAACACTCTGTACAAGCATACATACCCTCAGTCCAGAAATGTAGAAGATTAGTCCAGAATTGTGATGTTAAATCCAAAAATTGAGACGTTTTGTTGCATGAAAAGATAAAGTTTGATCTAGTCAAATCCAACCTAGCCTATGCTAAGAAATACAAAATTTGAAAACAACAAAATAATAACGTAAAAAAATGACAAATGCCTCATCTTTTAATAAGGAGATAACATAACCTTGGCTTTACATCTGACCTTTGTAACATATTGCTGGAAGATATTCAGTATTTATTAAGTTGCTAATAATGGGATCAGACCAAGTGACATCATGTCTTTGAGATTTTAAGGCATTCCCATACAAATACGTAACAAGTAGCTTTTAGCAAGTTAATTTCCAAGTTAGTTCTGGATTGGATTGGATTGGATTAGCCGGCATTTTTGCCGATACTGCGCAGCGACATTTCTATCATTATAGCACAGGGGCACTTATGAGGTGCCCAGGGACTGAACCCGGCCGGTCCATTATACTGACACCGACGAGTCAGGCGTAATGCTGTCCCCGTAGCCCCGAGCGTTAGGAGGGAAGCCACTACTACCAACTTTAAAGTCTTTGGTATGACCCGGCCGGGGTTGGAACCCACGACCTCCCGATCCGCAAGCCGATGCTCTACCATCTGAGCTATTGCGGCCGGTGTTAGTTCTGGTTTAAGTATTGGACGCTATCTAAAAACCAAGAAAATTGATGATGAGTACTGACAGAGAGGATCTAATCTGCACCAGTGATACACAACTGACCATTTGACAATTAATGGTTATACATGACCGACCATTCGACAATTAACAGTGATACACAACTGACCATTCGACAATTAACAGTGATACACAACTGACCATTTGACAATTAATGGTTATACATGACCGACCATTCGACAATTAACAGTGATACACAACTGACCATTCGACAATTAACAGTGATACACAACTGACCATTTGACAATTAACAGTGATACACAACTGACCATTTGTCAATTAACAGTGATACACAACTGACCATTTGACAATTAACAGTGATACACAACTGACCATTTGTCAATTAACAGTGATACACAACTGACAATTTGACAATTAACAGTGATACACAACTGACCATTTGACAATTACACAACTGACCATTTGACAATTAACGGTGATACACGACCGATCATTTGACAATTAACAGTGATACACAACTGACCATTTGACAATTACACAACTGACTATTTGACAATTAACGGTGATACAGGACCAATCATTTGACAATTAATGTTGATACACGACTGACCATTTGACAATTAACAGTGATACACAACTGACCATTTGACAATTAACAGTGATACACAACTGACTATTTGACAATTAACAGTGATACACAACCGACCATTTTACAATTAACGTTGATACACGACCAACCATTTGACAATTAACAGTGATACATGACCGACCATTTGACAATTAACGTTGATACACAACTGACCATTTGACAATTAATGGTGATACACGACCAACCATTTGACAATTAACGGTAATACACGACCAACCATTTGACAAAATGATACACAACGATCATTTGACAAAAATGATATACGACCAACCATTTGACAAAAATGATACATGATCGACTATTTGACAATTAACAGTGATACAGGACTGACCATTTGACAATTAACAGTTATACATGACTGACCATTTGACACCTAAGTTTATAGAAATAAATTTTGATTTTCAGCCCTTTAAGATTTCTGAAAAAAGTTGCCAAGAACTTACCATTAAGCCCATCATATTGCGTAGTAATTCCTCTTTAGTGGGAAATATCTGAAAATATACAGAAAATGATCAGAGTATTTGTTATATCAACACCATTTAATTTCTCATACAACATAACCTTACAATATCAATTGAAAATATACAGAATATGATCACAGTATTTGTTATATCAACACCATTTAATTTCTCATACAACATAACCTTACAATATCAATTGAAAATATACAAAATATGATCACAGTATTTGTTATATCAACACCATTTAATTTCTCATACAACATAACCTTACAATATCAATTGAAAATATACAAAATATGATCAATTGAAAATATACATAATATCAAGTAAGGTCATCACATGTCACAAGGTTTTTTATTAAAGCACAAATATAATGTTTATTATATATAATTAAAACATTGTAGTCAGCTATCAGAAAACACACTTTGAAATTCATCATAAAAAAGAAAATTTTCTTTTTCTTTGTATTTGTCATACTTAATACACTATGGAACATTGACAATGTAATTTAAATATACATTCTTCCATATTTTTTTTTTTTTAAATTACCTCTTTAATAGTGTCAATCTGTACTTACCAGAAAGAAGGAATGTTGGGTACATATATTTGTATACCCAAAATCTGATTAGGAACTCCTCAGATGATGTTTAGTAAAGTACTTCCTGTTTATTACTGTAAATACAGACTTATTTAACACCATTGTTTTAAATTCGATAAACAAGTTTAAAGAAATTATGCTTCAAAAACACTTTTTGCATTAAGACTATTTCCAAGGGGCTCATTGGGACAGTGCAACAAGGGTGGAATTTTTCATGTTTGATTGCAAAAAAAAAAAAAAAATATATATATATAAAAGAAATGAGCTTACCTTAAAACAGTCCAGAAACAGATACAT
This sequence comes from Sinonovacula constricta, assembly GCA_007844125.1. Lineage (NCBI taxonomy): Eukaryota > Metazoa > Mollusca > Bivalvia > Cardiida > Solecurtidae > Sinonovacula > Sinonovacula constricta. The sequence continues at coordinate 4,868,142 of CM017572.1, forward strand.
GCCATTATTTTTCATGAACCTGTTACAGTTACTCTCCGTCTCATCTGATAATATATAACACAAATATCATTCAATAAACATCGTAAGAGAAATCACCAATTTGTAACTCCTCAGGATATTTCTATTGAGGAAATTGGCCTTAAAGATCCTCAGACATAAACCTTAACATGAAATTTATTTAGACGAGTCCAAATAAAATAATTTAAATGGTTAAAATAATACAAATTAAAAATATGATGTTGTTCAGAAAAAATATGATTTTAATGGTCCTTCGTTTCCACCGCGCACTCGTTCGTTTCCGCCGCTATTTTTATCTGTAACGTAGTTTTATTCCCACCGTAAGCATGGCATTACAAGGGGAAGCCATTGTACATGTATATCTATGCAATAATTGATGACGAATTTTCCGCATAAGTCTGTGAATACATTGTAATTAGGATTATTTCTGATTGCGAAAAGATGGTGCATTGTGTTGCTTTTGGATGCAACGAGAAAAGTGACGGCTGGAACAAAGGATTTCTCCTTTTTCACCAAGGACATCATTAGGCAGAAACAGTGGATTGATGCCGTAGGTTCATGTAGGAAAATAGGAGAAAATATTGTTCCGTGGGTTCTGTCCAAGACATATAGACTATGTAAGAGACATTTTGTTGATAATGACCTTGTTAGATCACAAGCTGTTCTGGAGTCAGTAGGAGTAAGGCTAAAGCTGGAGCTTTAGAAAACTGCAGTGCTGTCTGGATATTGTCAATTGTTAAGGACCCTGTTTATTTTATATGCATAATCATTTTCAGAATACAAACATTCTAAAAAATGCCAGAAAACCTTTTCTTTAATAAAAAAACAGTCAACAAAAAATCAGATCACTACTGCAAAAACAATTAGATTTTTTACCTTCTATTACATTTAAAAAATAGTTTCCTATTGACCCATTGTATGGCTAATCCATGGGTGAAAGTTGAAAATTTTGAAAAACCTGACAAAAATAACAGGGGGGCCACAGGGCCGCGGGTAGTCCACGGGTCCCCCGGTGGGTCCAGGGCAAATGACTTTGAAATAAGTGTCAAGTCTGTCTCAAATTATCATAAAAGTGTCACAAAATAATATTTAGTAACCTGTTTTCATACATATTATTGGAAGATAAACAATATAATTTTAATAATTACTTTTTATTCATATCTCTTTTTACTAATACTGAATTCTGTTTATTTCTGAATTTTAAAGATGGATATGGTCAGATGTTTTAATGTATCTTCAATAAGATAATACTTTGTCAACACTCAATTTATTATAACCATTTTTGACTACTTTTTTCATTGAAGCACTGTTTTGCCAACCTGTGCAATATTGCCACCCTTTTAGCATTTTCATATTTAAGAAGCTCTCATCAAAACAAAGAATTCAACGTTATAAGTGATCCAAAGACGGACAGCAAAACTGTGCAAACCAATAAAAAGTGTTGTTTCAGATGAATGACAAAGTTCATGACTTAATTCATTTTCCTCGTTCTCTGGCAGGATAATGATTCGGATGTTTCCGAAGAAAGTCAGTTTAAATAGAGTCAGTTTGGCTGGAATCAGACAAAAGCATTGGCAATCTCAATATACAAAATAAAAAGCGTGTGCAAGTTAAGGAGCACCTGCTTTAGAAGCTTTTTACACAAGCTATTTACGGATTTACACAATTTGCAAAAACAACCCCTGGACTCAAGGAAACAACAGAAAATCCTGCATATGCCAGAACACTTTCATCCTTGCTTATAATGCTGTGCATCCATGCTATTCTTGTTTGTTTCATAAAACAACAGGAAGGAGGACATACCTGTCACATTCCAAAGAGTGCTCCAGCATACTTCGAGGATTTCATCGCAAGTCTTGTTCTCTAGCCGCTGACCTATGATCTTACACATCACCTGGAACAATAAACAACATAATAAAACAATAAACACAAGGAAAATTAACTATGGTAGACATAAGACTTCACTGTGGATAGCGATATGGAAAAATAAGTAAAAAAGGGTTTATGCATTTATCAATATTTTTTTTCCTTCACTCAACCATTCCCTAACGATACATCTGTTTCATAAACAGCATGTTTACATTTTTCACAGCTTTCTATCTATTATTTGCCATTTCAAGAGGAGTAAAATGTTAAGCCTGGAAGAGAGAAAAAAAAAGGTCATTAAAGTTTTAAAAAATATTTTCTACTTCTTCTTCTTATTATTGTTTTTGCTATGGTGCACCATGTTATTTTCCATTTTCTCATGAAGTTTTCGACACAATCATTGTTAATTGCTATTTGTTTTTGGATGTTTATTTTCTTTTCTAAGAAAAGTAAGAAAATACTATAAGTAGGTAATAGTGTGTTTCATGTAAAAGATAAAATATTTAATAATATAAGTGTATTGCTTACATTGTTATAAGGACCCTTTATCATAAGCCCTGGTTGTGATTTTTATTGACAGTGATATTAATATTATATGAGAGGATTAACTAAGTTAATTTATTCCACAAGGGTTAGATGTTTATATATTGCCAAAACAAGTGTTTCATTGTTTCAATTTCTGAATTGCAAAAATCACAAAAAGCACACAAGTTTGACTCGACATATTTGTATTTATGTAAGACTTTGTAGGTACAATTCTCATTACAAGTTTGTACTGAAAATATTGTTACAACTATGTCTTGTTTGGTTTCATGAATATGTGTATAGATATTATTCCATTATATACTATCAGTTCCATTATAAATGAAGACACTTTCCTATTTACCTTCTGATATTGGTTTTTCTTGATTTTGCATTAACAATGAGTTTAAAAACTTTGTTGTACTTTTAACTTGCATTTTTTTCCTTTTAGGGTTAGTTTACATTCTGTTGCTATTATTTCTTCTTTTATAAGTTTACATTCTCAATACTTAATATCACTCAATGTAGCCAACATACCTCTATATGTAGCCAACATACCTCTATATGTAGCCAACATACCTCTATTTGTTGCTAACATACTTTTATGTAGCCATCATACCACTGAATATAATCAGAATATGTCTATATGTAGCCAACATACTTCTATTTGTTGCTAACATATTTTTATGTAGCCATCATACCACTGAATATAATCAGAATATGTCTATATGTAGCCAACATACCTCTATATGTAGCCAACATACCTCTATATGTAGCTAACATATTTTTATGTAGCAATTATACCACTGAATATAATCAGAATACGTCTATATGTAGCCAACATACCTCTATATGTAGCCAACATACCTCTATATGTAGCTAACATATTTTTATGTAGCCATCATACCACTGAATATAATCAGAATACGTCTATATGTAGCCAACATACCTCTATATGTAGCCAACATACCTCTATATGTGGCCAACATATTTTTATGTAGCCAACATACCTCAATATGTGGCCAACATATTTTTATGTAGCCAATATGCCTATGAATGTAGTCAGAATACCTCTCTGTAACCAGCATACCTCTATCTTTAGCCATTGTAAAGGATGTGCTTCTCCTTGCCACAGTTCAAACAAACCTCCGTTTAGAGCAAATCACTCATACCTCTATGGTACCCATATCTCCAAGAGCCTGTTTCTGTTCACCCTCAACCTGACATGCGAGACTGTTGAGCAGGAAAAGACTGAGTCTCTGCAGGAACTCCTCAGTTTGCCCCCCTCGCAGGATGTTCAGCAGGATTATCACAAGACGGTTGTAGCAGTACAGCTAGAGAAAGGATAAAACATTTACTTCAGGGTTATAATCATTATTTGTTCTGCTTTTTTGTTACATCAGTGATACAGTCATATTGGCAGCACCCAGCTTATTATTGGTGGAGGAAAACCCCTGACATAGGTCTTAATGGCACACCAACAGGAAGACTCTTATGAGCTAAGCCCAGTATAGAAAATGTTGGTTTAGAGGAGGGAAGAGAAGGGTATAAATTGCATGTGGCAACAATGGATGGTATTTTAACAGTTAACTGCAATTTGGGGTTTACACCTTGCCACCTTCATTGTCAATCTCATGATAACTAGTGGATAAGTGGAGGGTTGTGGGTGTTACTTTACAAGAGGTTTTAAGAAATAGGCACTATTATAGTGATTAAAGGAAAACATATTCCATATATAACATGTAAGATTGATAAACACAGAATCTGTAAATAATTAACCTGAATGGGGAGATTAATGGATTAATCACCTGACCACTGCTATCCTTAGATAAATGGATGTTTATGGTGCAGATTTTGGACAAACTATTGTTACAGTATATTTACTGAGTTATAGGATAAAATTCATGCTTCAACTCTGGAACGAGGGAGTGAGTTTGCTGTTTGAGAATTAGGCTCTACCATAGACGATTATAAAGGAGTGATCAAGTAATCTCATACATTGTTTATCAACTTGAATGGGTTGGACGTAGTAGTTTCTTTCAAAACTTTGTATATAATGATCAAATTCTAAACACATTATTTTTTTATACAATATTAACATTTATTTCATTAGCTCCCAGGGTTGAGATTGGTTATTGCAAAAGCCTTTGGATTGTTGTTTTTACAACAATTCATCTAAATGTTCTGAAATAAAATTCAACTCCACCCACTGAGAACAGAGTTTATGGATATTTTACTGTCTTTTTTTCTGCATAATTACTTGTAGCTGAATGTATGTTATTATGTAAACCTTACCACATCTACAGGTATATTGAAGTGGCATAATGTCAGACATCCATTTCTTAACATCTGGAAATGAAAAAAGAACCTTTACAGACAAAAACAAACACAACAAACATTTTTTTTTATAAATAAAAGCAAGAGACGTGTGCTGATTAAACCTTTCATGCAAACAATGATGCAATTTTTATGAAACTTTGCAAACAGTAAAATTATATGTATGTTTTTAATGAAAAATTGAGATTTTTAACCTACAAAAAAAGGAAACATGAAGACATTTCAACTATTACAAAATCAATATTGTTCAGGTTTCTTTTTAAAAGGGTTGGCTACTTACCATATACTAAAAAATTAAATAACAAATACATTCAAATTAATACAGTTTACATTCACATCAAATTGTAAAAAATATTTCCAAGACTTACAGTTGGATCTGTTATATGTCGCTCCATTGCATTAAGCAAGCAGTCTATAATGTTTCTGAAAATCAAAATAGTTGAACAATATGAATATGGGTCTAGCACTTCTATAGCACATCAATTACGTTTGACAAAAGAATACATATATGTCACATAATCTGGTATATTTCACCAAATCTTGTATATTTAAGGCCCCACCCAATAGCATTTTATGTACAAGTAAGGGCATTAACTCTGTTTATATAATATAGCGAACAATCAAAATTGAACATGACAGGTATTTCAATGTCACACACCTACCAAAAAAATTTAAAAAATTACATCCTCCAAAGGTTTTTCAGCGGAAACCAAATACACACAGATGGACGAAGAAGGCAGACATGGAGGGGAAGGGGTTTAAAAAATAATGACAGGTATCAAGAAGGTTTCTCAGTGTCACCACACTGCTGTACAACCGTATCTCACCCTGTCAAGTTAAATTGTCTGCAAAACGTTGTAAAGGATAGGTCTGTGTTGATTATCAAATGCATTACTTGGCAGAAAGGGGTTTAAAAAATATTTACTTTTAAAATGTTAAAATAATAAATCGCAAGATGTCCATAGACAGAGCGCTCCATTTTTCTTAGTGCTGGATAGTATCATGGGAATTCTAAGTAAAAAAGGGACATAACTTTGCCTAAATTAAATTTAGGGTTATCTGCCATTTTGAAATGGGTTTTTCTTGTCATACTGAACAAGTATTTCAAGTTTGAATAGAATATTTTTGATGGTTTTAGAGAAATGTCCTGTAACAAAAAGGTTAACCAACGCTGATGCCAGCAAGAAGGTCATGTCAGCAGGTCATGTCAGCGGTCATGTCAGAGGGTCATGTCAGAGGGTCATGTCAAGGGGTCATGTCAGAAGGTCATGTCAGAGGGTCATGTCAGAAGGTCATGGCAGAGGGTCATGTCAGAGGGTCATGTCAGAGGGTCATGTCAGAGGGTCATGTCAGTGGGTCATGTCAGAAGGTCATGTCAGAGGGTCATGTCAGAGGGTCATGTCAGAGGGTCATGTCAGAGGGTCATGTCAGAGGGTCATGTCAGAGGGTCATGTCAGTGGGTCATGTCAGAAGGTCATGTCAGAGGGTCATGTCAGAGGGTCATGTCAGTGGGTCATGTCAGAAGGTCATGTCAGAGGGTCATGTCAGAGGGTCATGTCAGAAGGTCATGTCAGAGGGTCATGTCAGAGGGTCATGTCAGAGGGTCATGGCAGAGGGTCATGGCAGAGGGTCATGTCAGCGGGTCATGTCAGAGGGTCATGTCAGCGGGTCATGTCAGAAAGTCATGTCAGCGGGTCATGTCAGAGAGTCATGTCAGAGGGTCATGTCAGAGGGTCATGGCAGAGGGTCATGGCAGAGGGTCATGTCAGAGGGTCATGGCAGAGGGTCATGGCACCAGTTTTTTTCTTCAAATAGGGGAGCTTAAGACCTTATTCCGAGCTTAAGGATTTTTCTGATATTTTTAATCTTACTGACTAGAAAGTATTGATAAGACAGAATATAATAAAAAAGTGAGGTTAACCCATTCGATAATAGTTATGGCTTTTTTGCACTATGTATAGTTTATTAAAGGATATGTCTTTTTATGCTGAGAGTGGTTCATTCATGTATATGCCACATATCGTTGCCCTTTTTAAAACATTAAAATTAAGGGTTAAAATATTTCAGATGCAAGATTATAAAAATAAGTTACCCAGAAAAAGAGAGCTTACAAAGAGATTGTGTACCTTTTCTGTTTCTGTGTAATTTTCCCCTTGTTGCTTCCCTTGACGATGTAGAACAGAGATGCACTGCCAGAGATCTGCACCTGTTTGTCATGTTTGTTTTTCATCATTCCAGCCAGTATACCCTGAAATAGTGCCAACAGCCAGGACTTGTTTATTATGTGTATGTTTTAATGTTTATGTCACATACAAATATATGCTTATTATAACAATTGCAAAGTTTTAGGTCTGAGGAAGACCATGGACAAATCCTAGACAGAACCAATTTACACCACAATCAGCTGGAGTTTTTTAGCACATTACTGAAATGTTAACATAAGACAGTTCCTTGTGTTTCCCGCCTGAAATAAAAGATGATCACATGGATCACGTACCTCTAAAGCCGAATACTGAGCTGTGACAGTCTCATATCGAAATTTATTGAACAGGAAGTTGAAAGCTTGAGTCAGCAGCGTGGGTCTGTCTCTGTACACATGTACTGCCGTCAGAATCTGCTCCTCATTAGCATCGCCCGTTACCTAGGAAACAATGACAATAATGATATTATTTGCATTAACTATATATTGTTTGTCAAAGACATTCAATATACAGACAATTAGATAAGTACCCATTCCTTCTATAGTTATGCCCCTTCACTCAGATCTCTCTAATGGTGGAAGAGCAAAACAGTTGACTTTGCACTGCTTGTGAATGATGGCAGCCATTGTGAATAACCATCAGCTTCAATTACAGGTTTAGAATCAATCAAGTCTCTTAATATAGATAGAACATTTTTATGAGTTGTTAGATGCAGAATTTTAATATCTTTTGACATGCATCTGCAGCAGCATGTCTAGTGGGGTTTGGACTCAGGATGGGAGGGTCCCAGGTTCAAGACCTTGATCTGACATGATGTTAGTCCTTGGGCAAAACTATTTAATTGTACAACACATTGCTTAAGGATATTAATACTCAAGTACTTGTTCTATAAGGGAAGTGGAGAGTTGAGAATATACATTAAAAATATGATTTGGCAGTAAACCCAGCTACCTTATCAGAAGGAATGCCTTTGCGATGGCATGCACTGTCCGCACAGTTGACCAGGCCCAGGAAGTTAAATCTCCGATCATCATTCCCAGGCAGGCTCTCTACTCTGTAAACAGAAAAAAAATACAGAGCAATTATATCAAGGAATTTAACAGTTACAATGTCATGTAGATTTCTATATAAAGCAAATCTGAAATTAGTTCATGTATTACACACATCATTCAGCAGTTTAAATATGTATCTTTATATATTTGGAAGATTTTGTTCATTTAAATGCATGACTTCAGCAATTATCACTTAAGAATGGAAGGAAAACATGTCAAAATCTTGTATTTTCATAGCTCATGTTCAACACTAAAGTAAATTCACAAGAAGCACAACAAAGAATAAACTGGGATGCTTGTGATGGAGTAGGTGGAGTCACTGACTTGGAACTTCTCTGACTGTTTAGCCTCTTACCTCATGGGTTCCAGTCCTGTTCTCTGTAATGAAGTTATTGTGGGAAGGTCATCCAACTTACCTGTGGTGTGTTGATGGTTCTACCCAGACAATTGTCTGGGGTCTTCTTCCACCAAAATAGCTGGACATAGGTTTAATGACCATAACTGGTCGCTGTAATTAACAAAACAAAACATAGAACATACTCGTCATCTGGTGGGGTGCTGGTAGCTGTCAGTTTGTGGGACACAGGATGGATGGGCATGTAACCTGCCAGGTTGGTGCCCGAGATGTCAAGTGACGTCAGGTAAGGCATACTGTCTAGGAGGTTTCTCAGCAGGTTTGTCGGTGACGTATAATTTATAGGCAGACCATGGTTGTTCTCATCACCCTGGGATATATCCAGGTGACTGAAAGACAGAGATGTGCAACAAATGATATGATGTTATTTTATTTTAATATGTTAAGTTTACAAAATAAATATTAAAATAATACTGTACATATAATTACTAACATTTAATTTTCATTTACAAGAAAGACAGGTTGTCTTCTTTTCTTTTGACAGCTATGTTGGTCAATTAATTCTCATGCCATAGATGAGTATTCAGTGTTTCAATGTTGTTATGTTGTTAAAATACATTAAGACAGTCTATAATTACTGATTTTTGCGGTGCACTGGACAATAATATGATAAAGAAGGTCAATATTGTGTGATGAAATTATAGTTTTGATGGAGGTCATTGAAAAAATTGATGCATTTATGACATGAGGCTGTAGTTAGCAAATGAAGAACATCTTTTGGTGTTTACTGACATTTTTAACAGCAAATAGTGAAAACATATCATAAATTTGAAACTTAGTAAGTTGCTAAAAAAATGGTGAGACAATTTAATTTTCATTGTGTTGTCTTACTAGAAAAATATAAACAAGGATAACAAATAAAACACTTTGAAACATGATAAAATCACAATGAAAATCTTTATACAATGCTGAATAGTTCTTATGCCTTAATAGGTAAGCTCATGGTCTCAATACCATTTTCAAACTATCTTAAAGGCATTGTGTATGGCCTTCTTTTGAGTCTAACCCAAGATTATACCATGCTGTGAGATCACAGAAGGAACACTGAATTTGTGTAATAAACAGAAGTCAAGGGGGAGAGATCATAGAAACAATAAGTCACACATGATACACATGGGCTTATGGCAGTGCCACTGATCAGCCAAACGTTTTTCCTGACCTCTTTCCTGATACCACTGATACCTAACCCCCACTGCCTACCCCCTTCTACTGTTAATTCAGATAAGGTCACCTTCTAATTCCTAATGCTTTTAAGAGCCAACTCAATAATTCTATTACAAGATTTGTTATCCTTTAAAGATGCTGACCAATATCAATGCCTCTGCTCCAAGATTTATTGTAACTTACCGTAGCTTTGTAAAATTACAAATATTCCTTAGTGCTGTCTCACATCCATTTAACACATCGGAAAGACTGAGGGACACTAAGTTTGGAAGATCAAGTTCACCAATTTTTTCTAACGCCCTTCTTTGCAGGATACATTCGCACAGATCTAGATGTGTCAGTCCTTTTAGTGGCTGTATCACACGGTCTAGCAGTGGCACGCTCTCCAAATTGACGCCATCCATGGTGTTGAATGTCCGAATATCTCGCAGCACGAGAATTCGGAGATAAGGAAGAGTAAATATTGCATCTGAGCTTGAGGCATCCCCTGAACCGGTTGGCCAGACAGATTCATCAGAGAGAAGACAATCAAGCCGTTCAACCTGATCGTTTCCTCCAAGTCTTAGCACACGTAGTGTATTAGCTGCCTGGTTTAATGCTTTCACAAACTTTGTTCGCAGCTCTGGACAGTAAGTTATATCGATCTCGCGCACAGGATGAAGACAGAGGAAGTCCAAATCTTCCTCAGTCACAGCAGTGAAACGTAGAGGAAGCTCAGTAAGGACAGTACTAGCTCTATTGTTGAAGATTCCAAACAGATTTGGGTCTTGTTTCTCCAGATACTGGCTGTTCTGAGCAAGGCCAAGCAGGATCTTGTCACTCAAGCCTTGAGGGAACGTGATACCTGGCCTCAGACAGTAGGAGTCATCTGTGGCAACCAGGTAGCGGAAAATGTTGTTGATGAAGTAGTTGATGCATAGGTCCTCCAAACTGTTTGGACAGTTAGGTTCCCACTTATCCATGTTGTCAATCTAGTATTCACTGGACCATCATCTGTATTAGAATAGAAAAAGTAGACAAATATTACATTAATGTGTTATGCACACAAAAATAAGTTACACAGATGATTAATATCCATCTTTCCATTGAATATAAACATATGGTAGGTATATCATAAAGAAACAGTAGAAATTAAACAACTTAAAATCTATGGGATTGAAATAAAAGTAATTCATTACAGATTGTAAACAAATACCGTATTTTCTCACTTATAAGATGGGAATTTCATGTTCAAAGTGTGGGGCTCGTCTTATAGGCGGGGTCTAGTGACCTGGAAAGAAGTTATCATGTTGTTTTAGGGTGAAAACACACCGCATAAACTTGTAAGCGGTTAAGTAAAGAGCTGACGTGCCGTCATTATCGACTGCCGATATATTGTGTACTGTTATGCCAGACTTAATGGCGTAGATCAAAGAAATTAATGTCATGCCGCCATGCGCTACAGGATGTTCATGCAGCTAAGACTAAATACATCCCGCAACATGTGAAAATTACAGTCGCTGTTTACCAATGAACCCTTTTGTTGAGACAGCATGACTGGTCAACACTCCTGTTCATTTTTTTCACTTTGTCTTATAAGAGGGTGGAAGCAGAAACCGGTGATTTCCCAGCTAAAGTAGGAGGCCTGTCTTATAAGCGAAGTGTCTTATAATTGAGAATGTATGGTACACATCTTTAGAAAGCATCTCCTTTGATTACAATATTATACATATAGTTTTGTTCTGACACACTAGTGTATTATTAAATGCATATCTTTTTTAAATGTTACACTGACAAACTGTTTATCTATTTATATCTTATTGTATAAGTGTCACATGCAGAATGATATGTGACATGTCCAACTGAGCAGTTATGCAGACTTGAATAAAAACAACAACAACAACATTGCTTACTAGCACTTATCATTTATAATATGGCCCCTTAAATCTATTATCATCTGAGTTTATTAAATATTTATTTAATAATAAGGTTTTGTATGTTATGTTACTTGGGGTCCTTTGAAACTACCTTACCTGTACCTTTAGGAGGGGAAATATAGGAGTGGAGGAGGGGGGCAGGGAGTTTGGCAATTTTTCCAACATACACATCCAATAAATAGAACAATGTTCCTGAATTGGTTTCTGTTAGCTTAATTTGACAGAATTTATATGACAATAAACTGAAAACGCACTCAAGCAAATAAAGTAGCAATATTGCCATTTAATAGAAGCAATATCTTTTCAAAGATAAACTGGTTTTTAATAAATAATATGTAATACTTGTATTAAAACAGGTGAATATGCTGTTTTGTAATTTTAAATCTGAATGAAATGTTGAAAATAAATTTGTGACTGTTTATTTATTTTGTAATTGTTTATGTCCCAGTTGTATTGTAGGATTAAAATTCTGTGACAAAACCCGCACATGTTTTATAATCTACTTTATCTTTAAACTAAATCAAGCTAGTGTAGCTATAAATAGGAAAATAAGAAGAGAACAATTTCTTGAACACTTTCCATAGCTCAAATGTTTTGTTGCACAATTCTTTTGGTATATTCTGACTTCAGCAAAAAATCTGTCTTCATTTGTAAGTGAAACATATTTTAACCTACATGCTCTCTTGCACACAAGTTTATAAGCAATTCAGTAAGATGAAGAAGGAAAAAAATATGCATAACTTCTTAGAACATAAGTTCTATATATCCTGAAATTTGGCGATGTAGCTGAAATTGCTGACAGTCATTAGCTTAGTTAAATGAAATTTTTCTATTCTTCAAAATGACATGGACTTGTACAAATCAGTAATCCCTTATTAAAAAGATGTTTGTTTAAGCCTTTTACGGTCTCAATAATGAATAAAAATTTGTTGTCATCTGTGTTTTGTGATACTTGTTATGAAACATGACATCAATTAAGCATCTAAACACTAATTCTACAAAAAGACGTTAGTTTATAATTATGTTAGTCATGTTTAGTGTCAATATCACTTGATCAGCAAAAGAAGATAAAAAAGATCACTGCTTTCTTCAATTGCTAGAAGACATAAACGCAATAACGATGCCAAACATTTATCTTTTACAACCAGGAGTAGGTAAAGAGGAAGGGGTAGAAGAGAAAAGGGAATTCCACAAATTGTTAGACAAACAGGCAACAAAATGTTATATCCGATACCCCACCCACATTTTGCTACTTACATTTACGTGTAAAAGAATTAACAAATACTGTGTCAATTACTGCGTTCTAATGGTAAGTACCATGTGACTTAATACCTAAGTCACAATTGTAATATTATATAGGATCAGTAAATGCATTTGTTTACATTGTGCTACGTTAATGAATTAAACCGGAAGTTTATTAATTTGACAGGTGTAGGTCGGGATATATGCGCTGCCCAGTGGCAGTAACAGAACGCGGCAAATATCGTCTGGCATTTTAGAAAAATGAGCTTCAACGAAAATCAACAAGCAGGGGATCTGTATCCTAATTAAGCGCAGATCTAAAACGTAAATTCCTTCACTATACTACAGTTATTTGATTTAGCGTGGTGGGATTCTTTTCTTATTTATTCCAACTATTTAAAAGATCAAGTGTAACCCCGTCTTTCAAAGTCTTAAGTGAAAATCCGTAGAAACTAGAGTTGAATAGAAGCAAGGATCCAAATGTTCCACAACATTTATTTATAATCTTGTAGCAGTACAACTACCTCACTGCTTGATCCTTACCTCTTCAGGGCAGCAGTTGTAGCGCAAAATTTCTGACTGATTTTAAAAAAGGTTACTACACAAACTATTTTTTTTTAACTCTCACAAATCGCATATCTGTGCTAAAATGATGATGATTGCAACAAAACATTAAATAAAATTTTATTTCTCAAGTTAATTACCAAATTTTTGCGAATATTTACCAACTCTGACGCGCACACTGCCAGTAATACACTGTAAAGGGTGTATGCAGAACAGACAGACAGGCAGGCAGGCAGGCAATCAGACAGACAGATATTAATTAAAGGCATCTCGAAAGGAATGTGGTATCCCACTGAGCCAGGCCCCCACATGCTATGACCAGACCTGCTAATTGCTGGTCATCATTGCAGGGAGTCTTTAGCCAACATAGTACTAGACTGTCACAGTAATACCTCTGATGGGTTAATGCAAAACTAAATTACCTGCTAGTATGGATGTGAGACAGTAGGCTAGTTTTACACAAAGCCACAAACATTATTGTTAGTGATAATGTGGGTTGTTTACTATATGATCCCTTACAAATTCTTTATTGCATTAATTACTAGGTGTCAATTTTGTAACTGCAAGATTATGTATTTATTTCATAGCTAAATATTTAATTTTGAAAATACATGAGAGATACAAGTTTTAGTATTCAAAATGACTCTGAAGGACATTATACTGACAATGAATGACTTTTTAAATTGCTTTTGTTAGAAACGTTTCGTTACATTTTACAAATCAAAATAAAATATAACTTTAAATATATATGAGAACTAAAAGAATGAAAGAAATAACAAAATGTATAAGAAATAACAAAATCAACCAACAAAGTAAGAAAGAAAACAAATAAAGATTTATATATATATATATATATATATATATATATATATATATATATATATATATATATATATATATATATATATATATATATATATATATATATATATATATTGGATTGCGTAATTGGTATATCCACAACTTTTTCCTTTACAAACTGTGAATGAATATGTTCAACCCCCAGATATAGCATACATACACTTGGATCTTGAACAATACCTGTGTGACAGACACATCGTTACAGACTGTGGCAGCCTGGCTTATCAGAAAACAGATGCCCTCACATGCTGGGTGGGGCAATAAATGGGGGGGGTCACTTATATAAGGCTTTTGAGATCCCTTTAAGCGGGACAGATATATAAATTAAAAGACCACCAGCGAATCGTGTGTGGTGTGTGTATGTGTGTGCGTGTAGATATATATCTAGACACCAAACTTTATGCAGGAATATGGGGCATGAGCAGAAAATGTTACGCACCGATTATAGCGGTGCTAGTACAGCGTGTAGGAGTATCGACAATAAATTTGGTCTGGGATATTTACAACCCCCAGGCGGCCAGTCATGTTATAGGTCACAAAAGTCAGATCATGATGATTCACAGTCACTTGAACGATATACTTGTGACTGAATATCGCCGAAATTTTAGTAAACTGTGTGAATGTAGATGACATTAAACATTAATATGTATAAGTTTTCGGTAGTAATTTCTGCGCTTCATTCAAGCACAGCTAGGGGAGATAATCGCCGACTTTTACTCTTCATAGCATTGTTGAATATTATTCGGACATTTTAAAATTAATACAGAAACATTATTTCTCGATATTTTGAGATAAATTTGTGCTATTTTTGTGTCTCATTAAGTGAGCAAGGCATAACATGAGTTCTAGATATTTAAAAAGAAGTTTTATGATTTTTTTTACAGTTTTGGCAAATTGGTTACCATGGAAACTTCATTTTTACTAAAAAAAAAGTAGCCCAGCAACCTTACTTTTTCTTGTCATTTTCGAGCTCGCCATTTAATTCTACTATGGGTATCAAAAAAATAGAAGCATTCTTTGAAAGGATTATTATTTAATCTTTATTTATTTGCAGAACATGTGCGTTTTTTCTTTCATTTTTACGCTGTGAGGAAATTCAAAATGGCTGTATTGTGCTGAAAAAATGTACAGATGGAATAATTACTGAAATATAACATAAAATAAAGTTACTTTGTGTGCAAATTCATGTTTGTTATGTTTGTGTAATATATCTGGAATATTTCAAGTGACTTAAATAAATTGGGCCTTTTTGTAAGATTTTACCAAATTGGTTACCATGGAAACTTCATTTTTACTAAAAAGGTAGCCCCAAAACCATACTTTTTCTTTTCAATTTCGAACTCGTCATTCAATTCTATTATACAAAAAAATTAGAAAATTATATGAAAGGATTATTATTGTAAAAATCGTCCTTAAAACTCTCAAAAGTATCAAAGAGTACCCCAATAGAGAGAGAGATGAAATGAAACGACGCAAGGCAACGCATAAAGGAGAGAGAGTGTGGAGTGCAAGCTAGCCAGTGACATATACATTCTTACATTGGTGCTGAATGGTGCTCCATTCAGTGGTCTAAAGATGTCTTAAGCATGACAAACACTACACCCTTTGATCAGAACTAGACAAGTGGCTCAAAATAGCAAGAGATAGACGAGTTTAAATCGATAATCACGGAGTTGCGAGCTGATGTTTTGTCTGTCAAAGAGGAAAATAAGTCATTTCGAATATTGCTGACGAGTGAAGTTAAAGAAATACGTAACGCGATACACAAAGTCAACAAAGAGCATGATCATTCCATTATACTGATTGAACATAAGATAAACAAGTGCAACACATCAATCCAGCGTCTACTGGACGAAAGATGCAGAGACGTTGTAAGCATATGGAGCGAACTGAAAACGCTAAAAGCTGACATTTCTTCAGATATGAAGATACCACACGGAGAATAACTGAAAGACAAACGTGACAAACACATGAAAGTTGTTAAAAAAGATAAACAAAATTAGAAAAAAAATATCAAAGATAAACAACTATAAAAATAAGGGCGACCCAATCGTCTCCCATGAATGCAATAGTGACTGTGATATTGCCCATTGCGACGACATAGTAATGCGGCCTATTGACGTAGCACGTCAAACCATTGAGGATGGTGCGTATGATGTTGTCGACGTCCCGGCCATCCCTGAAGTACTGTTGTCACTAGTCAGAGGGAGAACGTGCCGGCGGCAAATGGCCGTTCCTACGAAAATCCGACGGTCTCTTATTCTAGAAGATACTCTTTCTCCAGTGTTGGGAATAATAGCTGCTCCCTGACGTTTTAAGGATTGACCTTAAGTGTGTCGTATAGTGCCATCGCGTAGGAAACGAAAATCTCAAGTCCAGGTGTTCCAGCATCCACTCAACCGGGGGAGTCAGTTGTGGTAATCTAGTGTTTTACGAGTGAAATCGTTTAGGTTTTGGTTTACAAGGAGCACATAGCACTTTTCAGCGTATGATAGAGAAATGTATGGGAGATCTACACCTCAAGGAATGTCTGGATTTCCTTGACGAGTATTCCTTGACGATCTAATTATTTTTTCCAAGAAACTTTTCGAAGACCTTTTCTGAGCACATAGAACGTCTTGAAACATGATTTAGTAAACTGTCCAGTCATGGTCTCAAACAGAAGCCTTCTAAATGTGAGTTTTTCAAGACTTTAGTGTATCTTAGACATGTGATTGGTAGATAAATAAGAAAAGGTCCTATCAAAATTTCCACAGATATTCAAATTTTATCTACCTGTAGGCAAAGGCAGACAAGGTAAATGTGTGTCTACAGTCCTTTCTTGGCCCACACCCTCAAACTTGAAAGAGTTCAATTCATAGGGTTCACTGGCTTTTACAGAAGGTAAGCTAAGAACTACAAAAAATAGTAGATCATCTTTACATACTCCTTCGGGGCCACAGTACAAATAGCCAGCAATGTAAACGTAAAAAGGCAGTGGAAAAAGCTAAAAGCATTCTCATAAAATGGATATGGCCTAAAGCTCAGCAGTCTGCTTTTGACAGGATCAAGAAATGTTTAACTAGTGCACCTGTGCTTGCATATGCAGAGTATGAACCCCATTTACCCTCAGGACTGATGCTAGTTCTGAAGGGTTAGGAGCCATACTATATCAAACACAGAATGGAGTGGAGAGGGTAACTGCTTTTGCTAGCAGAGGTCTTAAACCTACTGAGAGGAAGTATCCAGCTTATAAGCTGGAATTTCTTGCTCTCAACTTGGGCTGTGAACGACAAATTTCACGACAACCTATTTCGGTAATAAATTTGTAGTCACCACAGTCAATAACCCCCTCACTTATGTAAGCACAACAGCTAAATTAGATGCTGCAGGTCACAGGTGGCTAGCTTCTTTCAGTGCATTTGATTTTGAGATCAAATACAAGCCAGGTAAAAAAATGTAGATGATGCTGAGCTTAGAAGACGACCTTATGTGACAGTTTCTTCCAGTGCTGTACAAGCTATTTGTATAGCAGCACAAGTAGCCACACCTCTGGCTGAGTGTGTGGCTGCTGGAAATTAACATCCTTCTGCGGGGAGGTCAGTCTTCAGCCATCACCTCTTAACCATGTGAACTGGAAAAAAGAACAAACCAAAGATGTTGACATCGGTAGAGTGGTTGATCTTCTGAGAATTCGTTCTCGCCCCAGGGGAAGAATGATAGCAAAGGAATCGACTGTCGTACAAAAGTACCTTAGGGAGTGGAAGAATGTCTGTTGACACAGGCCATCATGGTAAAAACAAACCTTATGGCTTGCAAGGCAACGTTTTTATTGGCCTAGATTGGAGAGAGATGTTGAGGTTAAAGTGCAATCTTGTACAAGGTGTATCCTACGTAAACAGCCTCAGCAGGTTGCAGAAATGCACAGTATGGAATTGCTTTGTATCGACTTTTTGTATCTAGAAAGATCAAAGGGTAGATATGAGAACATTCTAGTCGTAACAGACTATTTTACAAGGTATGCCCAGGCAGTGCCATGTAAAAACCAAACTGCTCAAACTACGGCCAAGACTCTATATGAACACTTGATTAGGTTTTATTCCTTCCCAGAACGGTTACATAGTGACCAGGGCCGTAGCTTTGAGGGTAAAGTAATAAAGGAGTTGTGTAGAATAGCTGGAGTGGCTAAGTCCCGTACTACATCTTTTCACCCCATGTCTAATCCTGCCGAGAGGTTTAACCAGACTCTGTTAAAGATGTTAGGTACCCTTGAGCCAGATAAAAATTCTGATTGGATATCATACATTGGGCCTATAGTTCAAGCGCACAATTCCACAAAAAGTGATGCTACTGGGTTTTCACCCCATTATTTAATGTTTGAGTGGCATCCCCGGTTAGTTGTAGATACTCAGTTGGGTACATATTGTGAAAATGACAAGCTGTCTCATTCCGGTTATGTGCAAAAGTTGCAATCTCGCTTGCAGCATGCTTTCAAGTTAGCTGCAGAGGCCTCAGCGAGGCAAGCCGAACTTGATAAGACGAATATGATCACAAGGTCAGTGCCAGTAAGCTAGAAGTAGGAGACAGGGTTCTCATTAAAAGAGTGTACTTTGGTGGCACACATAAGCTGGTAGACCGGTGGACTTC
Source organism: Sinonovacula constricta (assembly GCA_007844125.1). Classification (NCBI taxonomy): domain Eukaryota; kingdom Metazoa; phylum Mollusca; class Bivalvia; order Cardiida; family Solecurtidae; genus Sinonovacula; species Sinonovacula constricta. The sequence goes on from CM017572.1 coordinate 4,886,926, forward strand.
TAATCCCTACATTGTGACAAAAGATGGCGATGAATTCCCAGTTTATACAGTTAAACCAGAGGATGGTAAGGGTTCAGAGAAGACTCTTCACAGGAATCTCCTTCTACCTATAAATGGAATAGCTTTAGACAGGATACCTTCTTATATGGTGCCAAGGGAAACAACAGTTGGATAAATGTCACAAATTATCCAAAACTAGGCAACAACCTGAGTCACAGGATGTGACCCATGCCTCTGACAGCTCTTCTTCCTCTAAGTCTACTGTATAGTTTATACCACAAAGAAGACAACACTTTAGACCTGACTGGTATGATTCCAAAATCAGTGTCCAAACCTATACATGTCAGTCTATACATGTTGAACCTTCTTGTGACAAAAGTACTATTCTCAGTACTACTACTACACTACCCAGTGTTCTGTTCTGTTTCTGTAGATATAGTGTCCCCTCCCTTCTGATCATACTGATCACGACACTCACTTATCAAACACCCCTGTAGTACTACTCCTGTTAAGTCGCCAGTAGAACCAGTACGAAACTCTGGTAGGAATTCTCGCGCACCAGTCCGATATGGAGAAGTTTTGTGTAAAAACTTGTTTCCAGCAAATGGGATCCATTCTGTCTGGGGGAAATTTGGTTTTACATTGTTTATTTTGTTATCTTTCTTGCTATGTATTTTACAATACATCTATTACCCTTCTGGAGTTATTAATTCTCCCTACTGGCTAATGTAAACAATGTTGATCCAAAAAAAATAGGTCAGAGTTAGGCGGTGTTCACATGTGCACGCGTCCGCACATCCGCGCACGACCTCAGGCGCGTTTCTGCCATTACGCACTTTACGCACGTGCGTAATCTCCGTTCGAAAAATCGAAAATCGAAAAGTACCAAAAACACTAAGAAAGTCGATGCCTAACCCGGGTAAGGAATTATATATTTTATTTCCGTAATTCAATGTTATAAAATCTTATTACCACACCAATCAAGTTGAAAAAGGTTTAAATGATTAAACTTATACACGTCAGGATTTTAGTCTTCATATTTTGCGTTAAGTTCCTTGCATTTTACCTGTTACTCGTTAGTAAAGAACCGAATACATTAGTACAAAGGTTATTTCCCTTGTAATTTTGCGTAACTTCAAAAACGGCCCAGATACGCGCCTGGCGCACGTCATCCGCTCGGGGTATTCACATGTATACGCTTCCGTCATCCGTCAATTGTATTACTATTAATTATAAGAAATTCCACTTCTACTCTGGAGTACACCAATAAGGATGTCTCTTAGTACGAGGCTATATGAATTGCAGTTTGAACATTTACTTACTTTCGGATTTTTTTTGTAGCGATTAGAAGACACAAGAAAAGGAAACGTCGCTTTTGTAAACGAGATATAATTAAAAACGAGAACAATTTGGTTTATACTACCTTTTAGAATATAAACTAGAATTATGCGAAGAAGAATTTCCAATGAACTTCATGTTAACAAAGCAACACATTGGAAACGTTTTGCATTGTATTGCTGGTGCAATATTGCTGGTATAAATTGTTTCTCGCTCCCAAATATTATTTTGTTATATCGGCGTCTTGATGACGTGTGACACCACCTTAAGGTCCGTTTATACACAGCGCGAACGCGAACGCGTCCAACGCGAACACGAACGCGAACGCGACTTTTTAGCAGTTTTGCCATGCAAATAGAGCACGAACCCGCACGCGGAATACCGTCGACGGTTTTCGAGGCGACTCGTTTTTTCCTTGTTTTAAGAGCTAAAAATTTGATCATTTATTAGAATCATGGAGTCAGACACGGAGGAACTTGTAGTGTTGCACTTGTACACAAAACGTAGGAAAAGAAAGAGGCGTGTTTCCGTGCATGAGCTTTTACAAAGACGACATGAATTTGAAGAGTTATTTTTTTCTACTTTAATAATTATGACTTATGATATGTCCATTTTGAAGCAATGTTGACTTATAAAAAGTGTCAAGTTATTTATGGAAACTGTCATGAAACTGACATTTCTATTTGTGGAAACGATGCCAGGAAAATACTTGCTGATTGGAAAATAGCAAAAAAGCCGCGCGACCTTCTGAAAAATTCGCTCTGTGGGCAATTAAGGCGGTCGTTCGCGCGAACAAAAAATTGTTCGCGTTCGCGTTCGCACTCTATTTGAACGGTTCTTCTACAAATAACTAAACTATTCCAGGACGAAAAACCGCGTTCGCGTTCGCGGTCGCGGTCGCGTTCGCGCTGTGTATAAACGGACCTTTATACATGCATGCAGTCCCCTATATCTATTTGAATAAGCAGCCAAAGATTCACTATGGTGAATATGCTACGCGAGTTTAAGTTTTAAGCTGTTTAACACTGACGAGGAAAATAAAGTATCAATATTGAAGTTTCTTAGATAGTTTAGATGTAGTGCTGATAGTGTAGATAGCTGAGTATTGTTTTGATAGGCATATAAGATGTCTTCAACACGAGAGATTGAAAGTTACTTAGTGTATATAATATATATACCGGTACTTTAGTTGTATTGAAATTGCGAATTTAGTGAATTAAAATGTCCGGGGACATTTTATCATTTTATCCAGGAAGAATGCAACTCAGGCTTATATCAACCACAGAAAAGCTACACTTGACAGCCTGTTGTTTGTTTGTGCACATGTTGTTCGTGTTTGTACGTCTGGTATTACTTGTCTACCCTATAGCCCGTAATGGGATGTCTTGTTCCAACCACGTGACTTGTCTGGTATGATTATGTATGAGCCTTTACCCTTATATGGTAGTGCCTGTGATAGCAGCGAGGTTGTATGTGGGGATGCACGTGTATTTCACACTTTTCCCGCTTCTAACCCACAGGACTTCTCACTCTAGCTAACAAATTACTCTCTTGCTATCTGCCCAGTTGACCATATCTACCAGAGCATTTTAAGGAATATTTTTGATGACCACCTAATTCTAACGTGTATTGTATGTTTAAATTAAACAAATATTGGAGTAAACCTAAGCTTCTTTTCAATTCTAACCGGAACAAAGACCCAGTTATATTTATATAGGGGGCTTTTTACACACTGTGACTACGGTCATTATTAGGCATGGTATTAAAGTGACACACATTGGCATATGCCCACCAGTGTACAGTGAGACTGCGATCGTCCGTCTCAACGTAGAACCAGATAGCTCTGAGAACGTAGAACCAGAGTAGCATTAATCAGAGTGGACACAGTCTCTAAGCGGCAGAAAGGGACCAGAGCAGCATTAATCAGAGTGGACACAGTCTCTAAGCGGCAGAAAGGGACCAGAGCAGCATTAATCAGAGTGGACACTGTCTCTAAGCGGCAGAAAGGGACCAGAGCAGCATTAATCAGAGTGGACACAGTCTCTAAGCGACGGAAAGGGGCCAGAGCAGCATTAATCAGAGTGGACACTGTCTCTAAGCGGCAGAAAGGGACCAGAGCAGCATTAATCAGAGTGGACACAGTCTCTAAGCGACGGAAAGGGGCCAGAGCAGCATTAATCAGAGTGGACACAGTCTCTAAGCGGCAGAAAGGGACCAGAGCAGCATTAATCAGAGTGGACACAGTCTCTAAGCGGCAGAAAGGGACCAGAGCAGCATTAATCAGAGTGGACACAGTCTCTAAGCGGCGGAAAGGGACCAGAGCAGCATTAATCAGAGTGGACACAGTCTCTAAGCGGCAGAAAGGGGCCAGAGCAGCATTAATCAGAGTGGACACAGTCTCTAAGCGGCAGAAAGGGACCAGAGCAGCATTAATCAGAGTGGACACTGTCTCTAAGCGGCAGAAAGGGACCAGAGCAGCATTAATCAGAGTGGACACTGTCTCTAAGCGGCAGAAAGGGACCAGAGCAGCATTAATCAGAGTGGACACTGTCTCTAAGCGGCAGAAAGGGACCAGAGCAGCATTAATCAGAGTGGACACAGTCTCTAAGCGGCAGAAAGGGACCAGAGCAGCATTAATCAGAGTGGACACAGTCTCTAAGCGACGGAAAGGGGCCAGAGCAGCATTAATCAGAGTGGACACTGTCTCTAAGCGGCAGAAAGGGACCAGAGCAGCATTAATCAGAGTGGACACAGTCTCTAAGCGACGGAAAGGGGCCAGAGCAGCATTAATCAGAGTGGACACAGTCTCTAAGCGGCAGAAAGGGACCAGAGCAGCATTAATCAGAGTGGACACAGTCTCTAAGCGGCAGAAAGGGACCAGAGCAGCATTAATCAGAGTGGACACAGTCTCTAAGCGACGGAAAGGGGCCAGAGCAGCATTAATCAGAGTGGACACAGTCTCTAAGCGGCAGAAAGGGGCCAGAGCAGCATTAATCACAGTGGACACAGTCTCTAAGCGACGGAAAGGGGCCAGAGCAGCATTAATCAGAGTGGACACAGTCTCTAAGCGGCAGAAAGGGGCCAGAGCAGCATTAATCAGAGTGGACACAGTCTCTAAGCGGCAGAAAGGGGCCAGAGTATAATTAAACAAACCAAATACAACAGAAAAACAAAGGACAACAATGATGCAGATCTTTCAATTTCCCAAAATACCACATATTCTCATTTTTAAGTAATAAATTACATTTTACGATTGATAATTTCTCTGTAAGAAACCGAATTAGGGTTAGTAAAGATAACGGGCATTGGATTTTTCTTCACTGAAATATCCGGCTTCCAAAAAGTTAATTCTACCATTCTCATAACATATAACTAATAGTAATTTTAGACGACTTAACTCCAATATATACGTCTCTAAGTTCATTTTCAGATTACGACCAACTTAACTTGAGGTGGGGGGTAATCATTGGGTCGTTATCATGAATAATAAATAATATTGTAGTGAAACAATCGGGTTCACGAATGAGGATCATTGCCATCATGGAAGATAAAACTGTGAAGTCTCTACTTACATAGTTTCATCTTAGCTATTGTTTGTAAGTGAGACACCAATTAAGTATAACGAGGATTCATTTATTTGTAGCTAGTACAAAGCATCGATGCATTTTGTAGACTGATTTTACTTAAAAGGTAAGTGTTCATTAAAAATCTGTGTTTAAGTGTATACTAAAGTGTCTACATTCATAACTTTTCTTAAAGATTCAAATGTGCACGTTTGTATATCGTCGTTTATGTCTCATTTTTCTTTTGAGCCATACTAACGTATGCGTGTTGACCAAACATACATTGTATACAATAAAAGCATGCAGTCAAATTGTCCATAACATAAGTCTGTCAACAACGAATGTCGAGAAAATATCCCTTGTTGTATTTATCTTGTGTACGAATCATGATGTCTATGTATACTGATTTTTGTAAAAATGCACTTTAGCAATTACGCTTCCCTGTTTTTTTCAAGGGCAAACTGATTCACAAGTGTGTTTTAAGTGTTTGTTAGTCCTCTGAGCTGTATGTGACACTGTGTAAGTCGATGTAGTTTCTTCAAACCAGGTTTAATATAAACTATGGCTTAATTCAAGAGAACGATCATGAACCCAATCGGTAGAGTCCGAATGTAGCAGTGAACCCAATCGGTAGACTCCGAATGTAGCAGGAAACCCAACTGGTAGACTCCGAATGTAGCAGTGAACCCAGTCGGTAGACTCCGAATGCAGCAGGGAACCCAACTGGTAGACTCCAAATGTAGCAGGGAACCCAGTCGGTAGACTCCGAATGTAGCAGTGAACCCAGTCGGTAGACTCCGAATGTAGCAGGAAACCCAACTGGTAGACTCCGAATGTAGCAGTGAACCCAACTGGTAGACCCCGAATGTAGCAGGAAACCCAACTGGTAGACCCCGAATGTAGCAGTGAACCCAACTGGTAGACTCCGAATGTAGCAGTGAACCCAACTGGTAGACTCCGAATGTAGCAGTGAACCCAACTGGTAGACCCCGAATGTAGCAGGAAACCCAACTGGTAGACTCCGAATGTAGCAGTGAACCCAATCGGTAGACTACGAGTGTAGCAGGAAACCCAACTGGTAGACTCCGAATGTAGCAGTGAACCCAACTGGTAGACCCCGAATGTAGCAGGAAACCCAACTGGTAGACCCCGAATGTAGCAGTGAACCCAACTGGTAGACTCCGAATGTAGCAGGAAACCCAACTGGTAGACTCCGAATGTAGCAGTGAACCCAACTGGTAGACTCCGAATGTAGCAGTGAACCCAGTCGGTAGACTCCGAATGTAGCAGTGAACCCAATCGGTAGACTCCGAATGTAGCAGGAAACCCAACTGGTAGACTCCGAATGTAGCAGGAAACCCAACTGGTAGACCCCGAATGTAGCAGTGAACCCAATCGGTAGACTCCGAATGTAGCAGTGAACCCAGTCGGTAGACTCCGAATGTAGCAGTGAACCCAACTGGTAGACTCCGAATGTAGCAGTGAACCCAACTGGTAGACCCCGAATGTAGCAGGAAACCCAACAGGTAGACTCCGAATGTAGCAGTGAACCCAATCGGTAGACTCCGAATGTAGCAGTGAACCCAGTCGGTAGACTCCGAATGTAGCAGTGAACCCAATCGGTAGACTCCGAATGCAGCAGTGAACCCAACTGGTAGACCCCGAATGTAGCAGGAAACCCAACTGGTAGACTCCGAATGTAGCAGTGAATCCAATCGGTAGACTCCGAATGTAGCAGTGAACCCAACTGGTAGACCCCGAATGTAGCAGGAAACCCAACTGGTAGACTCCGAATGTAGCAGGGAACCCAATCGGTAGACTCCGAATGCAGCAGGGAACCCAACTGGTAGACTCCGAATGTAGCAGTGAACCCAATCGGTAGACTCCGAATGTAGCAGTGAACCCAGTCGGTAGACTCCGAATGTAGCAGGAAACCCAACTGGTAGACTCCGAATGTAGCAGTGAACCCAGTCGGTAGACTCCGAATGTAGCAGGGAACCCAACTGGTAGACTCCGAATGTAGCAGGGAACCCAACTGTTAGCAGGGAACCCAACTGGTAGACTCCGAATGTAGCAGGAAACCCAACTGGTAGACTCCGAATGTAGCAGTGAACCCAACTGGTAGACTCCGAATGTAGCAGTCAACCCAGTCGGTAGACTCCGAATGTAGCAGTCAACCCAGTCGGTAGACTCCGAATGTAGCAGGGAACCCAGTCGGTAGAATCCGAATGTAGCAGGGAACCCAGTCGGTAGACTCCGAATGTAGCAGTGAACCCAGTCGGTAGACTCCGAATGTAGCAGGGAACCCAACTGGTAGACCCCGATTGTAGCAGTGAACCCAATCGGTAGACTCCGAATGTAGCAGTGAACCCAGTCGGTAGACTCCGAATGTAGCAGGGAACCCAGTCGGTAGACTCCGAATGTAGCAGGGAACCCAACTGGTAGACCCCGAATGTAGCAGTGAACCCAATCGGTAGACTCCGAATGTAGCAGTGAACCCAGTCGGTAGACTCCGAATGTAGCAAGGAACCCAACTGGTAGACCCCGAATGTAGCAGTGAACCCAGTCGGTAGACTCCGAATGTAGCAGGGAACCCAACTGGTAGACCCCGAATGTAGCAGGGAACCCAACTGGTAGACTCCGAAAATAGCAGTGAACCCAGTCGGTAGACTCCGAATGTAGCAGTGAACCTAGTCGTTAGCCTCCGAATGTAGCAGGGAACCCAACCGATAGACTCCGAATGTAGCAGTGAACCCAGTCGGTAGACTCCGAATGTAGCAGGGAACCCAACCGGTAGACTCCGAATGTAGCAGTGAACCCAATCGGTAGACTCTGAATGTAGCAGTGAACCCAATCGGTAGACTCCGAATGCAGCAGTGAACCCAATCGGTAGACTCCGAATGTAGCAGTGAACCCAACTGGTAGACTCCGAAAGTAGCAGTGAACCCAATCGGTAGACTCCGAATGAAGCAGGACACCCAACTGGTAGACTCCGAAAGTAGCAGTGAACCCAATCGGTAGACTCTGAATGTAGCAGTGAACCCAATCGGTAGACTCCGAATGTAGCAGTGAACCCAACTGGTAGACTCCGAAAGTAGCAGTGAACCCAATCGGTAGACTCCGAATGAAGCAGGACACCCAACTGGTAGACTCCGAATGTAGCAGTGAACCCAACTGGTAGACTCCGAAAGTAGCAGTGAACCCAATCGGTAAACTCCGAATGTAGCAGTGAACCAAGTCGGTAGACTCCGAATGTAGCAGTGAACCCAACTGGTAGACTCCGAATGTAGCAGTGAACCCAACTGGTAGACTCCGAATGTAGCAGTGAACCCAATCGGTAAACTCCGAATGTAGCAGTGAACCTAGTCGGTAGACTCCGAATGTAGCAGTGAACCCAATCGGTAAACTCCGAATGTAGCAGCGAACCCAATCGGTAGACTCTGAATGTAGCAGTGAACCCCATCGGTAGATTCCGAATGTAGCAGTGAACCCAGTCGGTAGACTCCGAATGTACCAGTGAACCCAATCGGTAGACCCCGAATGTAGCAGTGAACCCAATCGGTAGACTCCGAATGTAGCAGTGAACCCAACTGGTAGACTCCGAATGTAGCAGTGAACCCAATCGGTAGACCCCGAATGTAGAAGTGAACCCAATCGGTAGACTACGAGTGTAGCAGTGAACCCAATCGGTAGACTCCGAATGTACCAGTGAACCCAATCGGAAGACTCCGAATGAAGCAGCACACCCAACTGGTAGACTCCGAATGTAGCAGTAAACCCAATCGGTAGACTCCAAATGAAGCAGGACACTCAACTGGTAGACTCCGAATGTTACAAGGGAACTTAATTGGTAGACTCCGAATGTAGCAGTGAACCCAATCGGTAGACTCCGAATGTAGCAGTGAACATTCCGAATGTAGCAGTGAACCCAATCGGTAGACTCCGAATGTAGCAGTGAACACAATCGGTAGACTCCGAATGTAGCAGTGAACCCAATCGGTAGACTCTGAATCTAGCAGGGAACCAAATCGGTAGATTCCGAATGTAGCAGTGAACTCAGTCGGTAGACTCCGAATGTAGCAGTGAACCCAATCGGTAGACTCCGAATGTAGCGGAGAACCCAATCGGTAGACTCCGAATGTAGCAGTGAACCCAATCGGTAGACTCCGAATGTAGCAGGGAACCCAACTGGTAGACCCCGAATGTAGCAGGGAACCCAACTGGTAGACTCCGAATGTAGCAGTGAACCCAGTCGGTAGACTCCGAATGTAGCAGTGAACCTAGTCGTTAGCCTCCGAATGTAGCAGGGAACCCAACCGATAGACTCCGAATGTAGCAGTGAACCCAGTCGGAAGACTCCGAATGTAGCAGGGAACCCAACCGGTAGACTCCGAATGTAGCAGTGAACCCAATCGGTAGACTCCGAATGTAGCAGTGAACCCAATCGGTAGACTCCGAATGTAGAAGTGAACCCAATTGGTAGACTCCGAATGCAGCAGTGAACCCAATCGGTAGACCCCGAATGTAGAAGTGAACCCAATCGGTAGACTCCGAATGTAGCAGTGAACCAAGTCGGTAGACTCCGAATGTAGCAGTGAACCAAGTCGGTAGACCCCGAATGTAGCAGTGAACCCAATCGGTAGACTCCGAATGTAGAAGTGAACCCAATTGGTAGACTCCGAATGCAGCAGTGAACCCAACTGGTAGACCCCGAATGTAGAAGTGAACCCAATCGGTAGACTCCGAATGTAGCAGTGAACCAAGTCGGTAGACTCCGAATGTAGCAGTGAACCAAGTCGGTAGACCCCGAATGTAGCAGTGAACCCAATCGGTAGACTCAGAATGTAGAAGTGAACCCAATCGGTAGACTCCGAATGTACCAGTGAACCCAATCGGTAGACTACGAGTGTAGCAGGGAACCCATTCGGTAGACTCCGAATGTACCAGTGAACCCAATCGGTAGACTACGAGTGTAGCAGGGAACCCACTCGGTAGACTCCGAATGTACCAGTGAACCCAATCGGTAGACTACGAGTGTAGCAGGGAACCCACTCGGTAGACTCCGAATGTACCAGTGAACCCCATCGGTAGACTACGAGTGTAGCAGGGAACCCACTCGGTAGACTCCGAATGTAGCAGGGAACCCAACTGGTAGACTCCGAATGTAGCAGTAAACCCAATCGGTAGACTCCGAATGTAGCAGTGAGCCCAATCGGTAGACTCCGAATGAAGCAGGACACTCAACTGGTAGACTCCGAATGTAACAAGGGAACTCAATTGGTAGACTCCGAGTGTTGCATGATACTCAATCAGTAGACTCCAAATGTCACAAGGAAACTCGATAGGCAGCCTCCGAATGAAGCAATACAATCAATTGGAAGTCTCCGAACGTAGCAGTGAACCCAATCGGTAGACTCCGAATGCAGCAGGCAATCATTTGGAAGACTCCGAATGTAGCAGTGAACTTAATTGGTAGACTCCGAATGTAACAGAAAACTCAATTGGTAAACTCCGAATGTTGTATGATACTCGATTGATAGACTCCGAGTGTTGTATGATACTCGATTAATAGACTCCGAGTGTTGTATGATATTCGATTGATAGACTCCGAGTGTTGCAGGATACTCGATTGGTAGACTCCGAGTGTTGCATGATACTCAATTGGTACACTCCGAGTGTTGTATGATACTCGATTGGTAGACTCCGATCGTTGAATGATACTCGATTGGTAGACTCCGAGTGTTGAATGATACTCGATTGGTAGACTCCGAGTGTTGCATGATACTCGATTGGTAGACTCCGAGTGTTGAATGATACTCGATTGGTAGACTCCGAGTGTTGCAGGATATTCGATTGGTAGACTCCGAGTGTTGAATGATACTCGATTGGTAGACTCCGAGTGTTGAATGATACTCAATTGGTAGACTCCGAGTGTTGAATGATACTCGATTGGTAGACTCCGAGTGTTGAATGATACTCAATTGGTAGACTTCGAGTGTTGCAGGATATTCGATTGGTAGACTGTGAGTGTTGAATGATACTCGATTGGTAGACTGTGAGTGTTGCATGATACTCAATTGGTAGACTCCGAGTGTTGAATGATACTCGATTGGTAGACTCCGAGTGTTGCAGGATATTCGATTGGTAGACTCCGAGTGTTGAATGATACTCGATTGGTAGACTGTGAGTGTTGCATGATATTCAATTGGTAGACTCCGAGTGTTGCATGATACTCAATTGGTAGACTCCCAGTGTTGCATGATACTCAATTGGTAGACTCCGAGTGTTGCATGATACTCAATTGGTAGACTCCGAGTGTTGCATGATACTCAATTGGTAGACTCCGAGTGTTGTATGATACTCGATTGGTAGACTCCGAGTGTTGAATGATACTCGATTGGTAGACTCCGAGTGTTGCATGATACTCGATTGGTAGACTCCGAGTGTTGCAGGATACTCAAATGGTAGACTCCGAGTGTTGCATGATACTCAATTGGTAGACTCCGAGTGTTGCATGATACTCGATTGGTAGACTCCGAGTGTTGCATGATACTCGATTGGTAGACTCCAAGTGTTGCAGGATATTCGATTGGTAGACTCCGAGTGTTGCATGATACTCGATTGGTAGACTCCAAGTGTTGCAGGATATTCGATTGGTAGACTCCGAGTGTTGCAAGATACTCAGTTGGTAGACTGTGAATGTAGCAGAGAACTCAGTTGGGAGACTGTGAATTTAGCAGGGAACTCAGTTGGTAGACTGTAAATGTAGCAGGGAACTCAGTTGATAGACTGTGAATGTAGCAGGGAACTCAACTGGTAGACTCCGAATGTAGCAGGGAACTCAATTGGTAGCCTCCGAATGTATCAGGGAACTCGACTTGTAGACTCTAAATGTAGCAGAGAACTTGACTGGTAGACTCCAAATATAATAGAGAACTCGACTGGTAGACTCCAAATGTAGCAGGGAATTCGACTGCTAGACTCCAAATGTAGCAGGGATCTCGATTGGTAGACTCCAAATGTAGCAGGGAATTCGACTGGTAGACTCCAAATGTAGCAGAGAACTCGACTGGTAGACTCCAAATGTAGCAGGGAATTCGACTTGTAGACTCCAAATGTAGCAGGGAATTCGACTGCTAGACTCCAAATGTAGCAGGGATCTCGACTGCTAGACTCCAAATGTAGCAGGGAATTCGACTGCTAGACTCAAAATGTAGCAGGGAACTCGACTGGTAGACTCCAAATGTAGCAGGGAACTCGACTGGTAGACTCCAAATGTAGCAGAGAACTCGACTGGTAGACTCCAAATGTAGCAGGGAACTCGACTGGTAGACTCCAAATGTAGCAGAGGACTCGACTGGTAGACTCAAAATGTAGCAGGGAACTCGACTGGTAGACTCAAAATGTAGCAGGGAACTCGACTGGTAGACTCAAAATGTAGCAAAGAACTCGATTGGTAGACTCCAAATGTAGCAGAGAACTCGACTTGTAGACTCCAAATGTAGCAGAGATCTCGACTGGTAGACTCCAAATGTAGCAGAGAACTCGACTGGTAGACTCCAAATATAGTAGAGAACTCGACTGGTAGACTCCAAATGTAGTAAAGAACTCGACTGGTAGACTCCAAATGTAGCAGAGAACTCGATTGGTAGACTCCAAATGTAGCAGAGAACTCGACTGGTAGACTCCAAATGTAGCAGAGAACTCGACTGGCAGACGCCAAATGTAGCAGAGAACTCGACTTGTAGACTCCAAATGTAGCAGGGAACTCGACTGGTAGACTCTAAATGTAGCAGATAACTCGATTGGTAGACTCCAAATATAGCAGGGAACTCGACTGCTAGACTCCAAATGTAGCAGAGAACTCGATTGGTAGACTCCAAATGTCGTAGAGAACTCGATTGGTAGACTCCAAATGTAGCAAGAAATTCGTCTGGTAGACTCCAAATGTAGCAGAGAACTCGATTGGTAGACTCCAAATGTAGCAGAGAACTCGACTGCTAGACTCCAAAAGTAGCAGGGAATTCGACTGCTAGACTCCAAATGTAGCAGGGAATTCGACTGCTAGACTCCAAATGTAGCAGAGAACTCGATTGGTAGACTCCAAATGTAGCAGAGAACTCGACTGGTAGACTCCAAATGTAACAGGAAACTCGATTGGTAGACTTCAAATGTAGCAAGGAATTCGACTGGTAAACTACAAATGTAGCAGAGAACTCGACTGGTAGACTCCAAATGTAGCAGAGAACTCGACTGGTAGACTCCAAATGTAGCAGAGAACTTGACTGGTAGACTCCAAATGTAGTAGAGAACTCGACTGGTAGACTCCAAATGTAGTAAAGAACTCGACTGGTAGACGCAGAATATAGTAGAGAACTCGACTGGTAGACTCCAAATGTAGTAGAGAACTCGACTGGTAGACTCCAAATTGTAGTAGAGAACTCGACTGGTAGACTCCAAATGTAGCAAAGAACTCGATTGGTAGACTCTGAATGTAGCAGAGAACTCGACTGGTAGACTCCAAATGTAGCAGAGAACTCGACTGGTAGACTCCAAATGTAGCAGAGAACTCGACTGGTAGACTCCAAATGTAGCAGAGAACTCGACTGGTAGACTCCAAATGTAGCAGTGAACTCGACTGGTAGACTCCAAATGTAGTAGAGAACTCGACTGGTAGACTCCAAATGTAGCAGAGAACTCGACTGGTAGACTTCAAATGTAGCAGAGAACTCGAATGGTAGACGCTTAATCTAACAAGGAATTAAGCTCGAAGACCCCGCGTGTAGCAGGATAGTCTGTGTGTTCGTGTGCGTGTGTGTGTGTGCGTGTGTGTGAGTTAGTTAGTGAGTGAGTGAGTGTGTGTGTGTGTGTGTGTGTGTGTGTGTGCGTGCGTGCGTGCGTGCGTGCGTGTGTGTGTGTGTGTGTGTGTGTGTGTGTGTGTGTGCGTGCGTGTGCGTGTGCGTGTGCGTGTGTGTGTAAATAGGTGTATGTATGCATTATATTAAATAATACCATTTATTTCTATTGAAGAAATGTAGTCTCCCTTTCGTTATTACAATATATTGCTCGTGACCGAAAATTCGTATTAATAGATGTTGTTTTAATATGAAAATGTCAAAAATCAATTATGTTTGTTAAAGGAAGACAAGAAACTACATCGTTGAAAATCATTTTTCCGGTTATATATCTTAAAATGGATATATTTGCTAATGCTTATGCCATTTCAAAAATGTTTCGCATTAAAGTTTGAGATTAAAATACCAGAAACTTAATAACATAGCTGTTAATTTAAAAGCAAATAACATTTCTGTGTAACGGATAATGTGAAAAGAAATGGATATTTACAACTTATTTAGTTTGCACGGACCAACCGGACGTAAATTTCGACTATGTATATGTACCCTCAAAAGACCAGTTTCCCACCGTACCGCAAATTGCTCGCATCGTTTCATTGTGTTAAAGTGGGAAGTAACGTTGTCTACCACCATCACGCGTATAAAAGGTACGATTCACGTGATAAATATGTTTATTAAAGAAATTGGCGTAAGGTAGGGAAACTCTCGTCGTCGTCATCGTCTTTCATCATTGTTGTTTATCATCGTCGTTCATCGTAATCATCATCATTTTTATCGTCATAGTCGGCATCGTCGTTGTCATCATCATCATCATCATTATCACCACTACATCCACCACCATCATCAGCACCACTGCCGTCTTCTATGTCTAAATGTTTACTACTACTACTTTGCTTCATGTACCTCAGTATTTCTCTAATATATCCTCGTTTCCTCTCTCTATATATTCTTTGCTATCGAACGCTGTTTAACTGCTACACCATACCCGTCACTTCGACCTGTCAGTTTACTTAGATTTGATTGTGGATTTTATATGAACTGGTTATTAAATAATTAATTGGTTCTATTCGTTAATTATTTTTACATCGCTAGGTGATAAACGGCTGTTTGTGTATAGATGTTCATATAGACGTATCTACTGGATAGCTTATATCCAGGTAAATTGCTTATTTAGATACATGTTTCTTTATGGTGCGATCTTTATCGCTCGAGGTGAAACAGTTTATCATTTATTTCCGTTTTTAAAGAGAGGCGAACGCTGGGGGAGATAACGATATTGTACAATCTAGACTAAGGTGTCAGTTTCTGTATATTATAGGTTTTATCGATGGAGGCAACAGGTGTGACTTTTGTATGACAGATAATGTTTCAGTTTTCATTTTGACGACATTCCTGCCTGATTAGGAAGACCATTAACTTTGTGAATTCCCTTGCTAGAAAGGTCAAAAGCTATCGAGCTGACTTGCGGCGTATCGCTCGTTCTAGCCAGTAATTTGTCGGTAGTCTGTCTCCACTGATAGAAGCCGTATGTCAACGTTATGACAGAGATTGTGTCCGTGCGATAGGTGTTAAAAATAACAACAAGAAACAAGAACATTTCAAAATAAAAAAGTGGTCGCTTTTTAAGGGTGAAGTTCGACAGTTTGCCTTTCGCAAATATATTTTGCCACTGCTGGGGGAATATGGACATAATTTCTGCATAACCCCGTACTTATGCCTAAGTAAATACGTACTTATATTGTTAGACAGTTCAAATTGCAAAAAATAACTCCAAAATGTCATTCTTTACAAATCGATAAATAAGTACAACAAAGTGATCTCTGCTTAAATTAAAGCAATTCATACAAATAAAATTCATTTACAAAAATAAAATTAAAAACTATATATGTTTCCTCCACAATCTGGTAGAGTGATGCAGAAATAATTGTCAAAGTGAAAAAGTATTAAGAAAAAAAGTTGACCATTTGTGCAACCCAGTTTTGAAGTACTGATCCTGTGGATAGACTCCCGCTGGAACTGAGGATATTAATTATCTAATATTTCGTTCAAACAAGAGAGGACCGTCGAGAGAATGTCAGATCGAAAGCTGGCGACAATTCGGTTGCCATTATGCTTACACATTTCACATATTTCTGAACCATCATATTAATTTATGTGGGCCTAATATGATAAATTGTATCTTGATTGTGTTTTGTGGGCCATAAATAGTCTTGTGTCTCCTGAAATTAATGTACCTCCCACACCATCTATTTAGTTCTATCTAGTTTCTGTTTTCAGCTTTTGCATTCAATTCCTATTCTTGTTAGTTTCCATTCTAGTAAGTTCTAGTCCAGTAAGTTTCCATTCCAGTAAGTTTCCATTCCAGTAAGTTTCCATTCCATTTTTCATTCCAGTAAGTTTCCATTCCATTTTTCATTCCAGTAAGTTTCCATTCTACTTGTAGCTAATTCCCTTTTCATCTTGTTCCAATTATTTCTAGTAATTTTTATTCCAACTGATTTACACTTTACTTAGTTTCCATTCTAGATAGTTTCCATTCTAGATAGTTTCCATTCTCATTTGTTGTTGTTTTATCATTTATTTTAGCTAATTAACATTCAAGAGATGTTTAATTTTGCGAATTTATATTCCATTTATAGCTTACATTCCCGCTAGCTACATTATAGCTGCAACTCAGTGGACGCAGCTCTGCCTACTGTTTGCTGTAGTCCATCAAACGAATGAATAATAGTAAAAAGTTTAGACAAAACGTATGGTTCAACTCCCAAAATACAACGAATGTATATAATGAAATATAACGGATATTACCAATCTAAGATTTAATCTACCAATCATCCATCTAAAGTGTATTCGGATAACCCTTCACATATCGTACTGTGGTGGTCAACATTAAGACACTGTCACAGTCGGTTATTGAATAACTTTGTTATACGTTATTCAAACACATTTTGTGTTTTAATGGCCACAGTTTCACAGAGGTCGAATGCCCTGCTTTACATAACAGTTTAACAATTATTTGAAGACAGTATTGTTTGCCTTTTTATCATGGTAATGTTAACTATATAATATAGAAAATATAACTGTCAATTGACTAGAAAATGCATCATTTTGACAGAGATGCCATGTTGATTTTCTTTTGCAAAAATAATGAAAAAGTACAAATATACATGTATAAAAGAAAATTATATTCAATAAATTATGATCAAATATAAAGGGTTACAAATCCAACAGTAGTAAAATGTAAATAGATATTTGACACTTTAAACAGAACCTATCCTGTATACTTTCTTGGTGCCATTCTGAAGAGCGGTGCCTCTTATGGAACAGTATTTTTACTGTGAATAATGATCCAGATGGCAAAAACAGAAATTTGCAGATGTTTGGTGAGACCTCTTTACAGGAGAACAACCGATGATATCTAGGCTTACAGTACGGCTTGTAAATTTTAGAATATTAATGTAGAATTAGCAGGAATTCGCAGCTGTTTGATGACATCTTATAAAAAACCGAGTATGCTGGGGTTAACAGTGAAGCTTGTTATTACAATAAATACCGTAACAGAAAACAGGGAAGAAAGCAAAGGAGCAGAAAGTCTTGTTCCCAGTAATCTCATCTTACTGCTTCAAGTGAATGCTCTCTGTTGTTCTCTGGAGAGCGGTGCCTCTTATGAAATGCATTTTTATGGGCAAAATAGTGCAGCTTGCAAAAAAAGGAAATCGCAGCTGTTACGTGAGAACCTTTTTAAAGAACAAATCCCGTATTCCGTTTTCTAACAATGTAGCTTGCAAAAATAATGTGTAGCTTGCAATTGTAACAAGTAGTTGGCATTTATAGGAATTCTCAGTAGTTTAGCGAAGTATTGTTTAACAAAAAGCAAACAACAACAACAAATATAGCGATGTTAACAATGCAGTTTGTCAATACAGATGTAGCAGAGAACACGGAAAACAAACAAAGTAGCAAATACTCTACTTCCCATCAGAGTTATGGTTTGATTCTGTCAAATGTTGATGTAATTAATGGACAGTGTAAGAGAGTGTTCAGAATAGCCATCTTCTTGTTTACAGCGCATGCTCTCTACGGCGCCTTGGATGTCTCACATCCTAGCTTTTTCTTGTTTATTTCTGTGACAGAATGTTATCTGCTGATTATGTGGCTGATATATATGCTTTACTTTCAAGCGCCAAGACGAACTGTTGCACAATCAAAATAACCCCAATGACGAAATGTTGACAAGACAAATTAATGCCATGACGAAAAGTTAACCATTAAAATAACTCCAAGTCGAAATGTCGAAATGATCAAATAACGCCAATCAGAATAACTGAAAAACAAACAAACATGAAGTAACACTAAGACGTAGTTTTGGAAAGACGAAATAACGGCAATACGAAATGTTGAAAATAGAAAATTACTCCAAGACGAAGTGTTCAAAAGACAAAATAATGCATAGGCGAAATATTTAAAAGACAAAAACTTGCCAAAAGAATAGCACCAGAACGACTTAACGACAAGAAGAAGGAGATAATACGAAATAGTTTGACTTGGCGTCTTCACTTGGCGTCAGCGTCAAGACAAAACAACAGAAAGAAGAAAACTTGCTGTTTGGTGACTTTTCGTTTATTTTGCGTTCTTCGGCCTTTTGACATTTCGCACTGCCGCTTGCATCAAGACAGAAAGACGAGACAAAAATCAGCCATCTCGTCATGTATAACTTGTAAATGGAAACATATGGAACTCATTCTCAAAGTTTCATTTTGCATAAGTTTTGGAAGCGTTTGATTTTCACAGAGTTCACACGAAACAAAAACAGTGAAAACGTCTAAATCTATTTAAATTCCGTATTGTTACAACAACAAAATGGGTATTTGAATAATTTATAAGTAGCTGGTCATCTGGCGTACTGCTTGTGGGGGTTTCAGTTCCGTGTTAAACTTCCTCGTAGAGCGCTGGTTTGACTATGCTCTATTGATCAATACAAACAAACACAGGAACACGTCGCATTCAGTGGGGTTTACCACAAAAAAGCACCTATTTTCATACACTGATTTTAATAGGAAACCTACTTAACAAGTCACGCGAATAATGTACTAGGGCTCGGGTGAGTCAAATGAACCAAGCAAGAAATAGCAAGTTATATTTGTACTTATTTCTTTCTTGGTATGGCTTTGAAACTTTAAATTATGTGGCTGGGGATGGGAAAATAATCATTCTGGTAAAAATGAGTTTTCATAACTTTTAACTAGGTAATAGGTAACAGCAAGTTATGTCGCTGGGAAGTCATATTACTGACCCGAATAATCCTCGCAGGTAACCATTTATACAGCTCGATGGAGTGGAATAATTCGATGTAAATTTCTTGTTTAAGGAAATGAGAAGGCGAGTTTACCGGGGTTCGAACCACGGCCCCACGATCCGGAATCGTGCGTCCTACCACTGGACTATTCTGCTCCTCGAACAAGATGACCACTTAGAAGTATACCAATATGAAGTTTTAGACCAATGTAGTTAATAAAATTAAGTTTGACACGCCACCTTTTGAAACAATTGGGTGGGAAAAAAGACATCGATGTCAAAGTAATTGTATGATATTGTAAGAATAGCGTATATAACTATTATCATTGGTTATAGACTGATCCTTCAGCGTAACAAAATGTTACAACGTGTGGCGAAATAACATTTTCTCATAACTGATCATAAAAATACAATTAGAACCTATTTGATACTATGGCTAAAATGTACACGCATTCTCCAATTAATCCAAAGCAGATTTGACATTCATTCCCATGCACTGAAAGCTCTGAAACGAGAGTACAATTAAAGTTAACCAAGCAAAACAACTGATATCTCAAGAGCTTTATTAAATTTACGTTTATATACATTTCAATCTTAAAATATGCATACATAAACAATTGGGCATTGAACTACGAACCTCGAGGAAATTGTCAGTCAGCCAGGAGGTTAAGCAAGTTGAGATGCATGTATTAAATTAACTGAAAACCAATGTAAAGAGGGCTTAGGCGTTAGACAATACCAGCAGTGGGACAATGCTGATCAACATGAATTATGGTGTGAATTATGGAGAAAAGATGACCAAAGGATGGCAAGATCTTTCTGCTCCATTGCTCTGTGATAAGGCCGCTACAGATGGCGTCATGGTCAAGCTCTTAATGAGCTAGCACACTGCCTAGAAACTGACAGGAAGAAGAAGAAGCAACATCAAGAAAGGCCAACAGATACACCAACTTTGTCAAGGAAGGGGAGACACACGTCACATCGAAAGAGGCTAAAGGAGGGCTATGAGCTTTGATCTCGAGAAGAGACTCTAGGTTCCAGACGTAATTCAGACACGACTCAGACACGACTCAGACCAGACATTGTACTGTGGCCCATCAACTTGCATGAAAGCTAACAAAGACAAGTAGTAGCTGATCCCTACTGCTGTTCCGCCATTTGAAGGGTGAATCGAGTTAAGGGGCGAAACAACCAGTGACAGATAGGTACCAATCGGAACACCTCGGACAATTCATGAATAATCTCTCGGATGTATATAGGTAGTCGGATCACATCGGCCATTTCCTTAAATGGGACTACTTCTGTGACAGACGTCAAAACAAAGATGGCAGCTGGGATGACAGCTTACTTCAGTACGATGCCTGTAAAACTTCAATTTGTGGCGGCTTCAAATTTAAATCATCCAATTTTATTTTACCCAGCGCAGCAGACTCGCAGCTGTCAAATGATGGCATCATGTTTTGTGCGAACAATATTTAAGCATATTCTTCTTCCGACTTCCGGCGAACAAAACGATCGTGATTTCAGTAAGTATCATTGCACCAGATACATCCGAAGATGATTGTCCCGAGAACGGAATTACCAGAGGATATCCGATTGATATAACTACTTTTGCTGACGATGTCTGTATTAATCAGTGCAACAGTACTGTATTCTAACATTGTTATCATTTTATGTCCTGTTTCATGAATTACTATCTACTTAGTAAAATGATTATTTAAGTATAATCAAACAATAGCATTTTAAATTTATCACAGTAAAAAAATAAAAATATTGTTTATTATTGCAGATCAGACTGATCGGAGCATAATGAAGTTGATGGTGGCACTGGTAGCCATTTTCGTCTATGGCCTGTGTAATGATGTGCGTGCATACAAACCCGTTGTTTTCATGCATGGAATATTAGCAGGTGCCTCCGAGGCAAATTCCCTGTTCACATGGATCCAACAGGTAAGAAGGAGGGATGATGGTGGTGGTGGTGATGATAATGATGATGATGATGATGATGGTGGTGGTGGTGGTGGTGGTGGTGGTGATGACAACGACGACGACAACGATGATGATTATAATGATGATGATGATAAAATGATTAAGGATCTTGTTTAAAGAGAAGGTGAAAGAATGGTTGGAATGTTGATGGTGTTGTGGGTAGTAATGGTGATGAAGCTTATGTTTTTGTTATCGATGAGGATGATGGGGATGACGGGTAGGGGTGGAGTGATAAGGAGGAGAAATGTGTTGTTGTTGTTACTGCTGCTGCTGATGATGATGATTGATGATAATAATAAGGAGGCGGATTGTGATGATGATGATAATGCTTATGTTCTTGTTGGTGGTGAAAAGTTGGATGATAAAGGGTTGGGGTTGAAGGCGATGAGGAGAAAGGTGTTGCTGGTGGTGGTGGTGGTGGTGGTGGTGGTGCTGCTGATGATGATGATGATGATGATGACGATGATAAGGATGCGGAGGAAGGTGGTGATGATGTGAATAAGAAAAGTGATGTTGCTGTTGTGATTGCTGCCGCTGATGTACCACTGCCGCTGATGATGATGAACACATACATGATGATAACGTCTATAAATCCTTAAGTCACTCCATATATTAAGCGTTCGTTTGCCTAAGGAAGAAGGAAGAAATAAAAACAAACTATCTTTATTGTATCATTTGTTAGTTAGCTAGCTCAGAGAAATCTTTATTTTCCTTATTAAAACCCAGGCGCATTTCTGCCATTACGCACTTTACGCACGTGCGTAACCTCCGTTCGAAAAATCGAAAATCTAAAAGTACCAAAAACACTCAGAAAGGTGATGCCTAACCCGGGTAAAGAATAATATATTTTAATTGCGTAGTTTCTATGTTATAAAATCTTTTTACCACACCAATCAAGTTGAAAAGGTTTAAAATGATTATACACGTCAGAATTTTAGTCGTTCATATTTTGTGTTAAGTTCCCCGCATGTCTGGATATATTAAAAAATATTACTGCAAAGGTTATGTCCCTTGTTATTGTGCGTAACTTCAAACACGGCCCAGATACGTGCCTGTTAAAACCGCATCACGAGCACTTTTTCATCCAATAATTGTGAAAGGAATATGAGACTGTTTGATGAAAGTTTAAGGTTTTAAAAGCTGAAAACACTGTTTGGACCTCATTGTTTCTACTCTAACAACCAAATAAATTATTGGTACTTGAATAGATCCCGCAAAATGATGTTTATTTATGCCTGACATCTTAGTAAAATGTGAAGCATAACTTCCCACTGGTCATTAAAACAGGTATTCCCTATCTGAGTCACGCTGCAGAGTTAGCTATTTTTAAACTAAGAAAAACATGTGACCACTTAATTTTGATATAACGTTATATGATCATCCGGGTAATTCGCTGTGATGTCGCCGCTGGTTCTACCCAGACATCAATCTGGAGTCTCCTCCATCAATAATTAGCTGGACGTCGCAAATATACCGACCATTATTGTGTCGGTGCGATGTAACATAACAATCAACGGAAAAAAACAAGACTCGGACACACAAATAACAACAACAACAACAAACGAAAACACACACACACACACACACACACACACACACACACACACACACACACACACACACACACACACACACACACACGCAAGAAAACATAATACATAAAAAGTACAAGAAAGAGCAAGGTGTAAGACATCCAAGGCACCGCAGAAATCATGAGCTTTAAACAAGAAGTTGACTATCCTAGGAACTCCTTCAGTCTGCTATTTTGCGTTCTTCCTTGTTGTCTGCTACATTTATCATTACAAGCTGCATTGTTAAGATCGACATACTCGGTTTCTTATATTTAACAAGATCTCGCCAAACAGCTGCGAAAGCCTATTAATACCTACTTCCTTGTATAACTGCAAACTTCTCTTATTGTTGCAAAATGTACGATTAATAAAACGGAATAATTAGTTATTTTTTCTGAAAAGGATCTAACAGAACAACTGCAATTCCCTATTATCGACTATTCACTATCGCTCCCATAAAAATGCAGAAGGGGTTCCGCTCTGTTCCTCAGAGCAGCGCCAATAAAACATGGCGGCTGTGAACACTTACATGTATGCATTTAAAACTACAACATAAAGGACAGTATATATATAAATATATATATATATATATATATATATATATATATATATATATATATATATATATATATATATATATATATATACACAAATTTCACCCCATACACCGCGGGATTTTTATCTACAATATTGAGTGTTAAATTTGAACAGATATAAGCCACGCTTACATTTCCGTTACTCGTGTGGAGGTAGCTAAGAATCTGGACACTTGAATTTTATTCGCAATGATGGCGTCATTTTGGAAGGAAAGCCAAAACAATGAAAGAACGAGCTTTATTATTTTTTTCTTGAAATCTTCATCTGATTTTGATGCGACCAATGAAATATCATTACCAGAAACAGCGAAAAGTGAACTAAATAACCCACGGGCGATGAATGGAGAGTAACGGAATGGTTCAGTCGTGGGTGTTCGACAATGAGCCAGGGCATTCTATACAAAATGACTTTGACGTCACTATGTTTTTCATCACTTATATACAAAGAACCTATCGGATTTGGGGAATTTGTTCTTCTGCATTATACAATATTTCCGTGAATAAATAAAATGACATGTTATTTTATTTTTCCCCTTTCAAAATAACATGCTAACTGTCTTATGTAGATACAGGCAGTATTGTATTTGTGTACAATGTTAGCAGTCTTTGAAAAAAGTTCCTTCCCATAATCCTTTAGGCGCTTTTAGTCTAACATTGGGGCCCGGTTTTGTGCACAAAAAAGTAATCGGCGTCCGCGCTGAAGCGCGATGCCCTTTATTTTCCCAGTTTCAAGCCTTTTATTTCAAATCCAGAAGGTCAAAGACCCATTTGGCAAACAAATTCAATGTATACAATAAACAATGTATACATGATCAAAAGAAAACAACAAACTGGAATGCGGTAGAAATTTGACAATGGACTGTTGTTTTCGTAGTTATCATGTCTGCCGTAACTTCTCGGCGCTATCATGATAAGTCTGTGTCGTAGAAATGACCGAGGTGTTGCGAGTTGTTATAACGTATTAAGAATTGTATCATTTCAACTTCTTACCACACATAAAATGTACTGATTTTTGATAACTTCGAACCAAAAAAAGTTAAGCAGGATTTATCCTCACTTGTTAGCAGTGCTATTCGTGAATTTTAAGATTGTTGTTCGTTCAATATTTCTTAAATGGGTTTCATCGTATATCTAAAGCGTTATAAAAGTTGTGTTTGATACTTTTAGTCATTATGCACTACAAATAGTGCAGCTTAAGTTATGACCATGTGAAGGCGAATTGTTCAGTTTTATTTTCAGACACCTTTTAAGTCAAAGTACTCATCGGATGTCCGGCGTTGTCGCTCGTCAGATAACCTATTGTGTTTTAAAACATACTGGACACCCTTTGATGCTTTACATGAATGCTTTTCTTGTAAGACATTCGGATCGGTGCAGCAGGACCTTTATGGGATTTGCCGGCATTTTTGCCGATACTGTGCAGCGCCGGTCCATCATACTGACACCGACGAGTCAGGCGTAATGCTGTCACCTTAGCCCCGAGCATTAGGAGGGAAACCACTACTACCAACTTTAAAGTCTTTGGTTTGACTCGGCCGAGGTTGACCCCGCGACCTCCCGATCCGCAAGCCGACGCTCTACCACCTGAGCTATTCTGGCCGGTCATGCACACCTGTATGCACACAAGCTTGTGTGTAATAAACGTATGACTGTGCGAGGTTAGAGCTTTGTAAACCGGTTAGTCATGTTGCTGGCTGGTCTTTCCACGTGTGTGTGTGTGTGTGTGCGTGCGTGCGTGCGTGCGTGCGTGCGTGCGTGTGTGTGTGTGTGTGTGTGTGTGCGTGTTTTTCTGTGTGCGTGTTTGTCTGTGTCTGTGTCTGTATACGTGCGTGTGCGTGCGTGCTTTTGTGTGTGCACGCGGGTAAATGTGTGGCTTTGTCCAATTCTTGTTAACCAGTTTAAAGATATGTGGACATTTTCATTGGACCGTTTTGACATTTTCCAAGTGACACTGTTCAACAACATAAATTCAGCCTTAGGTTTTAAAGGAAGTTCAAACATTTAATCATGACTGCCTTACAAATGAAGAATTGATTCGTTTACTTTTAAAACTATTCATATGTAAAATGTAAAATACATTTGAAAGCATACAGTTCACTGTTTCTATTGTAGAACCACACCGGTACCGTGACCCTGTCCATCCGTATGTACGAGGACTTGGAAAGTCTTAAAAATATGATGACTCAGGTGAAGAAGATATCTTACGTCATGACGGAGTTTATGAACAGTCATCCGGACGGCATCCATCTCATCTGCTTCTCCCAGGGTAAAGGGTAGTCCAAAAATAGATGCATTGTTGGATTTGAAGGTGCTTTTTTCCAGTCAAACCCAAACAAAGAGATGCAAAATATGGAGAGAAAAAAAATGAAATGTGAAAAAATATGTGTCGTCATTTAATGAATGGTAATGCGAATAAGGCACTGATGGACCGAGTGATTCATTGATAAGTCGATTGGTTGACTTTTATAATTATATCAATCATTTTATCTTATTGACAAACCGATTGATTTATTAGTTGCTGACTGCTCAGTTAAACTTCACCGACGACACTAATTTTGACCTAAAACAGGATGTTGTTTGTTGCAGAGAAAAACATGTTTAATCATTTTAAAGTTGTATCGATGTTTTTACTTGTATTCTTAAACGCTCAAAATGCAATTTCAATCATATTTTGTTTCTTTTAACATATTAATTACCGCTATTTACGTACATAATATCGACTGTCCATAAGCTTGACTTGTTTTGAACCGCTAGGTGGCCTGGTGTGTCGGGGTTTGTTAGAGCACCTCCGCCATAACGTGGACACCTTCATCTCGCTCAGCTCCCCCCAGGCGGGACAATTCGGCGGTGAGTTGCTACTGATGGGTGTTGCTGTGGTGGTAGTGTTGCTGCTACTGCTGTAGTTAATACCAGTGCCGATTAGTTTTGCTGTTATTATCTGATGATGAAGAGCAATTGGTGTAAAATGAAATAACTGTCATGACATTGTTTGTTTTATTTGTTGTTGTTAGTTGTTTTCTTTTTGTAGAAAGAGAGATAATAAATTTAATTTCAACAAATGCACATTATTACAATAACAAAATAATGTACAGCACAACAATTAAAAAACACTAAAGTTTTACTCAGTTTAATTAAGATGTTCGAGACAATGAAGAAGATAGAGTGCAGTACTGACGATGATGCTTATGGTAGGAATAGTGGTGATGCTATAGACTAAGATGTTGATGATGATTTTGTTAGTGATGATGACGATGATGGTGATGCTGATAGTGATAATATTGATAATGAAGGTAATGATGATGATGGTAGTGATGATTATGCTGCAGATGATTATAATGATAGTGGTGATGATATGTTTCAGACACCGACTACCTGAAATTCGTACTCCCTAAGGTATTGAGGGACAATGCGTACAAGTAAGCAGTCCTATAAATATTTGTCCCAATAATGAATTGTTGTTCTACCAATATATTACCTGTCATAGACTTTATTAACTTATTATTAGATCTTCTTTATTTATATTAAAGATAAATATTTATTATTATTTATAAAGTTTATTAAAGTTGTGTTTATTAATATATATACAGGCAAGGTAGGGTCGAAAATTAAAGAAATTATTATCTCTGTTACATTAAATTAATTTCTTAAGCATAGTTATAACATTTATTTTATTGCTCTATAATAATGCAGGGAGTAGTTTGTATACAGCTTTAATCACATGTAATTTTTCCTTTTCATTAAATATATTATGTGTTTTGTTAAATGTTAATACTCATGTTTACCATTCGTTTACTCGTTGCCAGGTTTTTGTACACGAAGGACGGCCAGAAAGTCTCTGTAGGCAATTACTGGAACGGTACGTCTGACACAACATAACATACTACTATTTTGCACAAACTGTCACCATTGTCATCATCATCATCATCATCATCGTCATCATCATCATCATCATCATTATCATGAAACTAGTTTATTTAAGAGTCAGCACATCCAGAGATTTTATCGAGAACCCGCCATGCTGACCAGATATGACTAAAGTGTAGCGACCACATAGCCAGAAATATAAACAACTGAAAACCAACCTGCTGCTGGGTTAATTTTTCAGCGACGTGTTTTAAATTGTCAGAGTTGCGCGGTTAAGCAGCGGTTATTTTGGTTGTTGTATGAATGCGTTACAATGGTGGCAGCTGCCGGACAACGACATTTCTCAGGCCAACTCTCTGGACCTATCGGAAAAGTAAGGTAGCGATCACAGTGTTACTTCCCCGCAATATACTTTTTGGAGGGGGGAAGTAACACTGTCATATATATATATATATATATATATATATATATATATATATATATATATATATATATATATATATATATATATATATATATATATATATATATATATACCGGTTTGACCGTAAATTCGGGCAGTTGTCCTGAGACCATGGTTTTGGGAAGACGTATTTCTACGTGTGAAAATATGTTTATAATGTAATTTTCAAATGTATATTTCGTTCTTTGATCTATATATACCTATATAGCACACCTGAATCGCAACCCTAATGTTTTCTGAATGGGCAGATCAAATGGGCAGTATATAAAGCATATATTATATCCGGGCAGTTTTTCTAGGCAGATGTATATATTCTAAACAAATCTTCCAACGTGTTTCTTTATTTCTTGATATCATTTACATGTATAAACTCATTCAGACAAAATCTTCAGAAGATGTTTCACAGCGTATGACCTTGCAAACAAAATGTGCATTGACAAGAGGTATTTCATAAAGTATGTTTAGCGCTTGAATGGATTCACGATTTGCACGTCCAAATTAGTCAACTAACATGCGTTTTAAAAGTCTTTTTATCACTTTGGCAATTATACGACTACACACCCAGCAATGCTATTTAATAAGCGTCTTCTTAAGTCTGTAAGAATACACTCAATAACTATCAACTTCCACGTGCACCTACTGCTGTAATGGATGCATAAAACCTGACAAGACAGGTACGGTACGATAAACTGTACTGACCATTAAGGATAAAGTGTCATTTAGGAAATCTGTAAAAAGATGTTTATTTTTTGCTGTCGATGCAATATTTACATTACTTTCCCTGAAGGAACATTGACAGAACGATAGCAGTGTTCAAAATATCAGTTATCCAAAAGAAGCGGACTTTATCATTCAGTTCATCAGACGCTCTATTCCAAATAATTAGAAAGAAGGATTTGAAGTACGCATATAAAAGGAAACACAAAAGAAAACAAAAACGTGTGAATTAACAAGACAGCTGCAGAAAGAATTCCTCAGTATATCATTAAATTGAATTTTTTACCTTTTTCTCTCTGGAATTTAATATTCGTTTTATACGTATTTTGATATTTATTTCTCACGAGCATTGCAAATTGTTTTAGTACGGAAAGAAGCGGATCCCCCCCCCCCTTTTGCGTGTCATTCCTGGTATTGGTGTGCATTTCATGGCTCACAGATATATGCATGTCATGTTTTTTATATATCATGTCCGAAAATATGCTGTTATCATGCATTGCCAAAATTGCCATTTGTATGTACATTTTTTGCCGAAATAAAAGTACTAACTTACTTAGTAACTAACTTACTTACTGTCGGCAGACAAGAGTAAATCTTAACTATAGGCTAGAATACATTTCATAGCTATAAAGGATGGGATACTGCTGCACCATCCATATTAAAAATGACGTCTATGACGAACAGGTTTACATCGACAGAATAAATATCTGCTTGTAAGTGACTCAAACGTAAATCTGTTTCCTCGCCAAAACAGGTGCCAGCCATTTTAAGTGCTTTAAAATGTATGTGAATGAAGTACAGCACGGCTTAAATTACTGCATGAAAATTTCATGACGTTACAACTTTTTGATGGTCATACACATATTTCACTAGCACTATCAAGTTTTCGTTTCATTTATTTAATATTTCTGGTATATATTTATCTATCTTTTATGTATGTTTTATTATTATTTACCTAATCGTCGTATAAGTCAGATACATTTACTCGTATTTTCTTCTAAAGAATCTTCGTCTCGGACAAAATTTGTTGTTTGAGCTAACGAACCGACACTTTTGAAGAAAAAACTCGTACTGTATATATAACTTATATTGATTGTCACCAGGTTATAAGTATATCTAAAATCGTTTGGACGAAAAAAAGTCAGGAAACCAGCTGGAACTTACCATTGCGATTCGGCAGGAATGGAACAATTATTTCATGCATTCTAACCAATGCCTAAACGGACAAATTCGGAGACATAAACCGCGTTTTTATAAATGCGGCCGGTGGTAGCACCATATATTGCATAATTTGTGAAGAAATGTGGCTTGAAATCACTGGTGATTGATCTTAATTAGATATTATTCGCTGTTAATTAAGATTTAATAAATTCTAATTATGCAACCTGCTAATAGATGATTGTGAAATATGTGTGCATAGAAGCATTATTTTATGTATAATGTTGAATAAAATATTGATCAAAATATACAACAGTGCGTTGCAAGTTTTGTTTAGTATATATTATTCGAGGATATTGCTGGTAGTTTACCTAGGCAGATGTATATGTATAATTCGATGACATGGCGGGCAGTTTATCTAGGCAGATGTATATATATAATTCGAGGACATGGCGGGCAGTTTATCTAGGCAGATGTATATATATATAATTCGAGGACATGGCGGGCAGTTTATCTAGGCAGATGTATATATATAATTCGAGGACATGGCGGGCAGTTTATCTAGGCAGATATATATATATATACATATATATATATTATTCGAGGACATTGCGGGCAGTTTATCTAGGCAGATATATATATATATACATATATATATATTATTCGAGGACATGGCGGGCAGTTTATCTAGGCAGATATATATATATATATACATATATATATATTATTCGAGGACATTGCGGGCAGTTTTGCAGGCAGATGTATGTATCTATAATTCCAGGACATTGCTGGCAGTTTTCCAAGGCAGATGTATATATATAATTCAAGGGCATTGCTGGCAGTTTATGAAATCATAATTGGCAGAACATACATGTATCATTTGTATATACATTTTGTACATTAACACTATAGACAGAGCATTTGTTTAGGTATGTTAAAGCAGATTTCAGAATTGGCAGAACCTATGCCGGTATATGGCTTTTTTCATTGTTTCACCGTCACCTTCCATAGTGGTCATCTTCTGAATGTGGGAAATCATCATATGAAGTTTCTATTATAAATGCTTATGAAGATACACAGAGGATTCTGATCATTTTCACCTTTACCTTTGACCTACTGACCCTAAAGTTCATAGGGTTCATCTTTTCAATGTAGGCAATCATATCATGAACTCTGTATGACATGTGGTAGTCAAGTTACAGAGTGGACATTATTTTCAATGTTCATGTCACTGTGACTTGGACCTTCCAAGCCAAAAAAATCTAAAACAGTCTT